>CAWUFW010002771.1:1200000-1800000 GCA_963921515.1 Calotriton arnoldi
TTCTCTAGGGCTTCTTTTTCTTTATCGTGAAGTATCCTACCGGGGGTGAAATCATGCATTACCTGTGGTACTAATGGAGTTTTTAACAGTGGGGCACTTGGGGTGCATCCACTTATCCCTTCCTGATATGGTGGGGGTTCCTTAATATTTCTTCTATAAATTCATCTTCAGAATCTCCATTTCTCATTAAATGTTTTGTCTTTTCTGTGCATTTGCTTCCTAATTTTTCTTCTGCTGTTAACAATGGATATAATCCTTCTGTAAGCATTGCCCTCCTCCATTGTTTCATCTGACCGTCCCTAGACTCATGTTGGTTTCTTGGAAAAAATCCTCGATAACCCCTATTACTCCTGGATCGGTCACGCTCAAATGCCTCAGTTTCCCATTCCTCTAAGGCTTCATATTGAGTTAATCTAGGTCTGGGTTCTAAATCGTTCATTCTCAATCGCAAATTTTGAAGAATTCTTCCATTGAAGGTACCATTCTCTGGAAATGCTAATATTCCATCATTTTTGGTATATTCTATCCAATTCTCTATCCATACACAAGTATGATAACCTCTCTCCATCATCATGAATGAAGCGGGCGTTTTAGCTGGTGGAATGATAATTCCTTCCCTAGTTTTGATTGGTTTATCCTTTTTAAAATAGTTCTTAATCTTTTGCAGAAAGGACATTTTTCTCTTCTCTCCGTACATTCTATCTAATCTTCGGTGTATAAAATTATATTCTGCAAAACCTAGGAATCTCCTATCCGGACGAGTTCCTGTTAAAGTCGGATCGCGTTTTAACATGCAATCTCTATCCACTAAGATTTTAGCTTCTAGAATATCAACCAATCAAATGTCTGCTAACTTTTATTTCTGTACCAATCCTAGCGCGGCCTTTCTGTGACGTTAGTCTGTCAACCCCTCCTTTACAATCTGCTCTTCTCTGTCCCTCGCTGTTTCAACCAATCCCAGCGCGGCACCTGTGACGTCAGTACTGCTCCTGACTACTGACCCCTCCTTTACAAGAGTCGTTCCATACCCGCTGATTCAACCAATCCCAGCGCGGCGTTTGTGACGTCAGCTCCCTCTCCGGCAGCTGACCCTCCCTTTATAAAATCTTACGCAAAACTTATTTTCTCTACAAATCTTAATTAAATTTCAGTAACAACATAAAACATTCGCTATCGTGCCAGTTTCTCTAAATTTCGAAAAGATAGTTTCTCTCACACACCTAGTAAAACCTTTCTGTTTACTAAACATACACTACGAATAAACCCTTCCGTTTACTCTTCACACAAGCTCCAGAAGTACCTGTTACTTCTTCAATGTTACCCTTTCTAGGTGATATAACATCAAATTTTCACCAGCGTACTCCTTTGCTATTACTCACACGCATAGATTCCCTAACCAGTACTGATAGTCCTGCTTAACTTTTCAGTACTATTTCTGCCTGACAGATAACCTCACTGCAGTATGGCTTCCACTTACCAACCGCTATTCAATTTTCCCCGGGGATTCTAGACAACAAAAAACAAACTTTGAATACATGGATGTTAGTTCATAAAAATAAAATTCTCATTGCCCAATTAACAAAGAGTAACCATCCTCTGATTACCAGAAAACGGATCCAGCGCGATATTAGCAAACAGCATTCATACACCAGATACTCACTTGGGCCCATACATTCAAACTACGCTAATACTTACGCTGGGGTTATCAGTTGTACTCTTTATCAAAATCCCTGCTACCAATTACCTTCCGATTGAAGAGTAATGACTTACCAATGAATCCTTTGCTAATTGGGAAGTTTCAAATGAGTGACATTCAATATAGTACATAATCCTGAAATAACCACTGAGTCAGGAAGTTTTAAAATGTTTATCTAAAGATTTAGCAGAGTAAATTACAGAACCACATGGTACTTAATCGCATATCACGGATGAAGCACAGAATAATAATTATGGATTAATGACGATCCCTTAGAAAGGAGAAGATAGAGCTAGCAGCGCAACTAAAGGTTGCATTTATATTTACCTAAGTGCGAGAACCAAACCCCTTGGCCAAGGAGTTGGAAAGAATAGGACCCTCGGAAGAATGAAGAGCAAAGACCTCCTCCAGGATCAGGACAGGACCGGTGACCTCTCTACATCGACGCCTGTGTCGTTCCCCTCTCTGATACTCGGCTTCTCCTCGATTCTCCCGTGTCTCCCTTCTAATGGACTCCGCCGCCCCCCTCCTCAGGACCTCTCTGGACAGCGGTTCAGTCTGCAATCGATCAGCTTGGTAGTCTGGAGCTAGAAGCTAACTAATTAGCTAATTCTATATCTATTATACCCTTCTACGCCCATGTACCTCCCCTTAATGTTGCTAAAATATGGGACCACTACTTCTGGTTGATCCTCACACCATATTGATTTGGTTCGAATTCTGAAGCCCATTGTCTTTAAACTACTGCCCATCCAATTTAATACATTTGCTTTATTTCCCACCCGTCTCACGACAAATGTTATATATTCTTCATATACAAAGTTTCAATTTTCAACAGGAAAGGCAAGAGCACAGCAGCTTCGGCCATCAGGTCATGGCCTTGGACGACGTCCAGGTTGACTTCATTTTTATTCTTTGGCAGCCAAACAGGACACATGCGCAGAATCATTGTCTCTCGAGTTTCAGATCACCAACCCAAGGCCCAAGTTTACGAACTAATAAAAATACAAGAAGAAAATATGAAAATCACAAATAAAATGTTTCACTGTATACCCACTCTTTCTACTCTATCCCCATTTACTTATAAATCTATCCCGTATTAGTAGCGTTAAGAAAACTACAAATTAATAATAACACAAGAGCAAGCTGAAGCATGTGAAAACATCAAGCAGCCATTTTAAAGCACACTGCGCAGAAGCAGAAATTTCCCACCAAGCAAAGAAAGACGTCACACCATGTGATATGGATGAGACATGCGCAGTAAGGTTCCAGCGCTTTAGCGGCCATTTTAGATTATAGACAAGCGTTATTCATTAGTTAAACACATAGGCAAGCTTCCTTACTATTCGTGTAGTGTATGCAAGGATTAATGTAAACAATACAAGATTAATAAATTAATACTGTGAGGAGATTGCATTCGAGCAAGTCTCATTTGTGAGTCCTTGCTCCATCACATATACTAGGGACTTGTAAGTAAGTGAAATATATCAATCAGGGATTAGTCAATTGTACATATATGTTAACGGTCAGAGCACCTACACTGGGCGCTGGACGTCTGCACGCCAGTGTTCAGACTCAGTAAGCCAGCAGTAAATCAAAAGTGGGGGGGTTACTGCTAAAAATGCATTTCTTCACACAATCCCCCAGTTCAAAAACAGACCATACAATTGGTAGTTATGATTGAATTTACAGGAGAAAGGATATGGAAAGCCCTTGGTACTTTGTAAGTCATTTCCAGACTCACATCCCTCTGTAAATGACCAATTCCTGTGAGGATTTGGGTTCCCTCAACAGTGGTAGGCCTTCCCTCAAATTTCCTTTCCTAAACAACATTGAATCTAGCAAGATGTGGGAGAAAAAAGTGGGGATGGTGCTGCAAAAAGCTAATTCCCTCACAAACAGTACATGGATAATTATAACAATAGAAACTGGCTGTGATACAGTATTCTTGTTTGTACATTTTGAACATTTGAATGTATGCACTCGTCTTTCAGTACTTGTAATTTTATGAGCCTGTTTAATAAAAATAATTCTAAAAAAAAACAATAGTAACTGGAAAAGAATCTGAAATTTTCAGTGACTATGCAACTAGGTACTTAGACAAGGACAGAATGGTAGAATTCAAGACTGACATAGAAGTCTTCAGTCTTTTCCAAAAGGGTGCAATGTCTTCTTGACATCACATGTTCTTCTCAACGATGGTCCAGCACCAGAAAAAAAGTTGTTGAGTGGAAACAAATAGTTGAAGACCGATGCAGGCAGGGAGGAAGACATTGGGCTTTTCAGTCTGGTCATAACAAGGAATCACATGAAAAGAAAACAGTGTTATACTTGAGACACTGTGCTTGTTCATGCACCTTTCGCCTTCTCCTATCATTAGAGCATCCATTGTTTTAGAGTTTAGTGGCATGATACAACTGTGATCCCTTTGGGTTTACATTTTGATTCAAATATTTGCCGTGTATATTCACCTCTCCGTATCTTGTACTAGGTTGAATAAGTTATACAGTTCTTTATTTCATCCTTGTGGAGATATTAGGAGAGACTGAACCTTAGCTTGTGTGGCAGTTAAACAATTCAATCTACCCCCAACCTGCAGAAAGTGGAAGCTGATTTTTCTGAAGACAAAATAGGTTATAACCTTCTTGGTGTGTGTTAGGGAGCTGAAATCATTTCAAGTTCAATCACACAAGCTGCTAACGCTCACAATTAAGTCAAAGAATGTTATCAAGTCCCCCTGTCTCTTTACATTAACAAAGTTGTGCTGTTGTTCTATAACCTGTGAATAATGAGCAATAATAATGTTTATCTGATGATTGTCTACTTATGACATCTACAGGTCAAAGCACAAGCTAATTTTGGACCGGAGGCTTCCGGTCACAGCTATCTTGTATATGTTTAATTCTTTGTGGCTTGGGTCATTCAGAGGCTTGTGTGGCCTGTGTCATCTTGGATAACTGTGAGGACGTTTGCCAGGCACTGGAAAACTTTGGGCATACGTTTCCTCTGTGGTTTGATCCGTCATTTGAAAGACACGTTGGAGTTTCCTCATCTGGGATTATTCTCACACTTTTATTTCCTACCTTTGGAATGACTTCATAGTGATCTATGTTGTTGTGATTCTACCTTCCTTGTGCTAGTGGTTACTGATAAGGTGATACTACACTGTCATATCTCCAGACACCTATCTTTACATCTGGAAATTGATGACAAACTCCTTAACTTCCCTCTGGACTCCTTTCTCTCATAGTGACCAGCAAGGGGAAGCATGAACCCTCTGCATCCTAGATGAATATCAAAGCTTCAAAACTGTGTCAGTGGAACACCAATCGTTCCTATGGATTGTGATATGGATGAGAGAGGAGTTTTCTCCTAAATACAACATTTCCTTACTCATTTCTTTCCATGTCCTGGACCTTACAAGAGGCAGGTTTAACTAAGCAGTTCTTTTCTGACTCAGTCCATTGCTAAATAATTAACAAAACAGATGATGATCCAAGAATGCTGCAAGCCTATCTAGATGAATCACAGATCAGAATGAATCTCAAAATGGACTGCTATGCATGTAAGACACGTCAGCAGTGTAATGTTGTCTGTGTGCGAATAGCAGTCTTAAAATCAGTATTCCATTCTAGAATGACAAGTGGGTTAGATAAGAAACAGGCATGAAAGAAGCAAGAGTGGAAATATGAGCTGTGCTAAATATAATAAACAGCTTCACCAACAGCATGGTGTTACCTGATTTCTTCACCTCAACATTGGCGATGCACAGGAGAAGTAAAGAAACATTGTGCTGTGCTGAGAAGTAGCTGGCAAGCAGAATTAATATAGAGGTGATGTCAGGAGTAAGTGTTTGGGATCCTCGGAGGTCTGCATGGCTAACCAGATCTCTACTGGGACCTTGTTTGATGTGTGATGTGGCCAAGAGGAGCAGCACCATTATCGAGCTTCCTGGAGAGAAGGGGGAGTCAGGTGTGTACTTCCTTTGGAAAATAACAGAAAGCATTTGGCGGCCATATTTGAAGGTTAGGAAGATGTTATAATGAACCCAACTGTATGTCGAAACAACTAATATCGGTTTTGGTGGCCACCTTGGATGTTTGGGCTGAAAGAAAAAAATGTGCCCAATCTCCTATAGAAAACACCAATATTGGTTTTGTGGCCATCTTGGAGGTTTGTGCGACAAAAAGGTGCTCGGACTACTGTAGAAAGCACATTTCTATTCGTGCGTGGTAGCCATTTTAACACTTTCGACAGAAATTCATTACAACAAAGGGCGATCTGGTTCATGGTAATTGCTACACCTAATGTGGAATTAACATAATTAATTAGGCAAACAGTTTGGAATTACTGTCTGCGCTTACAATACATTTATTGAAAGCAAAATAATTATCAATATTGATGTACATAAACAATGAAAGTAAAGAAAGTGAATTTTTTTTCGAAGTTCAAAATATTACATATGTCAATAACAGCATCAAATGGCACAGCATGAATGTCAAGTCAAATTATCACAGATGAGGGTACAGAAGAAGCAATATAAACTGCAATATTTAGAAGGCCACAACATTTTGATATGTCTGACTCACAGGGCCTGATTCACAGAACTAACTTACGTCAAAAACGTAAAGTTAGTACTTTTTGGTATTCACAGAATACACTTACTCATTTTGGTATTCACAGAATGAATTTACTCATTTCGGTATTCACAGAAGTTAGTAGTCCTAACTTTAGGACTCTTAAATGCCTTCTGTGAATACCGAAAGTCTTAAAGTTAGGATTTTTCTCAGTTTAGGAGTAGTAAAGTTAGGACTCCTAACTTTAGGACTCCTAAATGCCTCCTGTGAATACCGAAAGTCTTAAAGTTAGGATTTTTCTCAGTTTAGGAGTAGTAAAGTTAGGACTAACTTTACGTTTTTGACGTAAGTTAGTTCTGTGAATCAGGCCCACAGTACGTAGGATCACGATGGGAAAGCAACATGTAAATAATACACAGATGAGCGAGCAAATGATCTGCCAATTAACTTAGTATGAGATGAAGTAGAAGAATTATTAACCACGACCCCTTCAGAATAGATACAAAAGTGTGAAGGTATAATAAAATTATGGAATGAATGGTGTGACCTTCAAAGACATATTGATTTTGAAAGATACACATTTAACATAACGTGTAAAGAGGCTGATGAAAGTACAGATTAATTTGTGACAGGACAGCGAAAGTTGGTAACACACTGTTAATTTCACAAGTTCTACAATGAAGAAGCTATACAACTGCGTGTTATTGGGGGGTGCCATTCTGTAACATTTAGAATAAAATTAATAAAATAATCTTTTGACTTACCAAAACGAATGCAAATTGCAAGTTTTGAAGCAAGAGCAGAAGCACAAGCAACAAACATGGAAGTTGGAAGAAATAAGATAATAGACCACATCAGACTCATGAGAAGAAAATCTAAGGAGATGACAAATGATGCAAAGACATCAAGAAACACAAGTCTGTACGAAACATTTTAAACAATCTCAGGGGTGTATAATACAATAACCATCTGGATAAAAAGTTCATTCTTTTGTAATTAGCGCCTCTAAGTGCTTTATTCGCTAGCTCGCTAAGCTGTTTCCATTCTTTGGTATTAAACTTACAGCCCGTCTCTGAATAAATTTTTTGGAGCCCTTTCGTCAAAATCTCTTCAGAGTTGGCCTTTTGATGAAGTAACTGATACCAACAACCAACCCCTACCATTTTATTTGCCATCTGCTTAGCAATTTGACATACCGTCTCACCCATCATTGAATAATTAGTTTTAAGAAAATTAACTATTTGTTGGAAACTCAGAGAGAGGGCATTGGTCAATGTAGTAGCCTGCAAACGAACCGTTTCCCAGGTAATTAATGTTTCATAATTATAAAAATCCCCGAGCTGGGAGTAACCCAGTTCTTGCCATACCTGATAGAGCCCTCTAGACAGTATAAGACCTCCTACTACACAATCCTGTATAGGGGTGTATGCATGGAATGCAGGGATATCTCGTGACTTAAAAAATAACTGAGTTCTCTCAGCCAGTGTGAGTATCACCTTGTATCTTGTTTTTTTAGGGAGTTTCGCCAGACGTAAAAACACGGGGAGTCTTATAGCACTTTCCTTTTGTTTCCGATGTAATAAAGAGGGTGATGGTGGATGGCTGCATATATTTTACGAATGTAATAATCTACAGCAATTCTGGGAGGGTTTTTTTTCCGAAATCTCTCTGATTCTATCCTTGGCAATTCAGCCATCAGCCATGTTGGTGCTATTCGGTTCTTCCGGAGAAGCGAAGTGTTTCACGAAATATCAGCAATATTTTATATTAATTGCTATTGCAGTTGCTAGATCACTTATTCTTCAAAACTGGAGAACCAATATACAACCCAGCATCGAGCATTGGTTTAATCAAATGGCCAGGACCTGCAGATTAGAAGAGGCCTATGCTAAACGTATAGGAGCAATTGTAAGATTCAGGGGTATTTGGCGAAATTTCTCTTCTATTGGGGTTACAGATGAAAGCTGATTATAAGATTTAGGTTCAAATTGCCCATATTAGCACAACGCACTTAAAAAGATCCATGATACTTATGTATCCGTTAAAAATATTTGCACATCGCACTTTGCACTTTTTCTGGTTAAAGATATATCAGCGGCTATAAATGTATGTATTTTATACAAGAATCTCATCCATTGTGATTCGCTATTTTTAGACCAGACAGTATGTAATGGATAACATTTTAGGGAGTTTGATTCGCCAGTAGCCATCTTATAACTGGGGACCACTAAGAATTATGTTTTATATTCTATAGATAAGATTCATCATGAATGTATTACGGAATGGGTTTTATAATTGTCGTTTACTATGATCTATTAATTTCTTGTCTGTTTTGTAAGCTATTTATTACCTACGCTTTTTAGATGTCATTGAGTTTGTGTATTTTTCCTGTTCTAATAAACATATTAATAAAAAAAAAAAAAGAAACACAAGTCTGTGCTGCAAATGTGGGAGGATGTTTCCACATTCGAGAGCATGTCCAGCAATGAGACATAAATGTGGAAAAATAACCATTTTGTTGTAAAGCAAACAATACAGGATTAAAGATGGAAAACTTTGTAAGGCTAGAAAAAAACCAATTTGTAATGTATACCAAAGGGAAAACCGAGATGAAGATGAAGACATTGATGTACCTCTTACAATAAGTAACAAAGAAAGGTTGTATTTAAAGGAAGACAAGGAAAGTTCTGAACAAACTTTGTGTTGGATAGTGGAGCAACATGTAATATAATGTGTGTATCTGAATATAATAAAATGGTGAATAAGCCAGCTTTTACATCATCCACTGTGAATGTATTTCAATGGGGAGTGAGCGATCCAGTAGAAAACTTAGGCAAGTTCAAAGATGTCATTAGATATGAAGTCATGTAATTAATGAAAGAAATACATGTTTTAAAAAGAAAATGTTACTGCACCATGTATACTGAGCAATGTAACAGCTCAAACTATGGGGCTTGTAGCCATTAAGTACAATATCACAATTGACCATCCAATATTCAGAGAATTCTTAGAATTGAGTGTTGAGTTACGCATGTTCTGTGGCACTCAAATTACACTACACATAAAGGAAGCCATACATTCAGTGGTACAAAATTATAGGAGGATTCAAATACATCTGCAGGCCAAAGTAACAGAAGAAATCCAAAGCTTGATACACCAGGATATCATAGAGCCAGTGGTGGGTCCAAATGCTGGGGTGCCTCCTATTGTGGCAGTACCAAAAAAAGGAGTCAATCAATCAGCATTTGTAGAGCGTGGCACTGTCTCCCCTAAGGGTATCTGGGCGCTGTGGTGTGATGCCTCAATCAAAAAGCCAGGTATTCAGGAAAGGGCAGGAAGAGGGAAGAAATGAGCAAAAAAAGGCAAACCAGAGGGCAGAATAATGAGCGAACAGAAAAGGCAAAATAGAGGCCAGAAAAAGTAGCAGAAAAGGCGAAACAGAGGGCAGACAATGAGCATAAAAAGGCAAAAGAGAGCAGAAGAGGGCAAAGTAGAGAGCAGAAAAACGAGCAGAATAGGCAAAACAGAGGGCAGAACAACAAAAAGGCAAAACAGAGGGCAGAAAAACAAGCAGAAAAGGTAAAACAGAGCAGAAGAGGGCAAAATTGAGGGCAGAAATGAAAAACGAGACAGAAAAGGCAAAACAGAAGGCGAAGGAAGAAAAATGAGAAGGAAAGGTAAAACAGAGGGCAGAAAAAATACAAACTAGAGGGCAGAAAAACAAGCAGAAAAGACAAAACAGAGCAAGAAATGAGCACAGGAGGCACAAACAGAGGGCAGCAGGTAGACAGTCAGCAGAGGATAGCAGACTGCGGGCAAGCTGGACAAGAGAACTGTTGCAGGGGGAGCTGGCACAAGGACCTGATCCAAAGGAGCAAACAAGAAACAACCAAAATTTGCATCTGTGTGGATATACATCAACCAAATTTGGCAATTCAGTGAGAAGATATCCAGGTCCAATTTTAGGAGACATGATTAGTTGTTTAAATGGATCTAAAATATTTTCAAAATTGGATCTTTGTAAAGGTTGCTATTAACTAGAATTTGACCAACAGTCTCGCTTCATCACTGTATTTTCAACTCGTGTTGGGTTATTTCAGTATAAAACATTGGAATTTGGAATTTTTTCAGCTGCAGAAATTTTTCAAGAAATAGTGAGAAAGGTCATTCAGCCAGTAAAGAACTGTTTTAATTGCAGTGATGATATTCCTGTGTTTCGGAAAAATCAAATGGAACATGATCAAGTCCTTAAGGAAGTGTGTATGTGCCCAATAGATGCAGGACTAACACTTAATAAAGAGAAATGTAAGTTTGACAGATGATAATTGAATTTCACTGTTTACATTTTCTCAGAATAAGGAATGCAATCTGACACTTTAAAAATAGATTCTATATGCAGAACACCTACATCAACTAATGTATCGGAAGTGAGATTTTTCTTAGGCATGGCAAGCTATTGTTCAAGATACATTCCTCAATTTGCAACAATTAGTGCACTTCTGAGCGAACTTACAAAAAAGGGACACAAATTCATTTGGACACAAATGTGTGAGCAAGCATTCAATGAGATCAAAGAAAAAGTAACATGAGCAGAAACATGGACTATTTTGATCCAAATTTATGAATTAACTGCTGATGCAAGCTCAGTTGGAATAGGTGCAGTACTATCACAACACAAACCAGGAAAAGGCTCATCAGGGCGTGTAGTATCCTATGCAAATCGAAGCTTAAACAAAATTGAACAAGTAAATTTGCAGCCAGAGAAAGAAAGTCTTGCTGCTGTCTGAGCGTGTGACTATTACCATTTATTTCTTCATGGCAAGTCATTTACTATACAGACAAATCCATTTTAGAGAACCTTTGCGAGTCAAGCACATTAAAAGACTATAGTTTCTGCATCACCGACAAATAAAGTTATTACCAGAAATGTGTAACAATTCCAAAAGATAATTAACCCAATTGATGAACTTAAAACACCCTGCACAATGCAAGAAGAAATAAAAAATGTAGAAAATTAACTACTCATGAGGGATAACTTAACAGTACAACAGGATATGCGTGGAACTGAAGGTGATGCTATGAGCGATGAGATGAAGCAAAGACCTCCCAGAAGTATATGATGGCCTCAGCGATTTCTTGAAGGGATGTGGTTCAAGAACTAATGATTTAATAACTTGTTTATTATCATTATTATTTTGCTTTATATGTATTTTGTTTAATTTGTTTCTTTTGAAAGTAAGGGTGAAATTAATGTTGTGTGTGTGGAATGCTGTTTGTGTGCATATAGCATTTTTCAAAAGCAGCATTTCATTTTAGAATGACAAGTGGATTATATAAGAAGCAGGCATGAAAGAAGCAGGCTGATAAATATGAGCTCTGCTTAATATATTAAGCAGCTTCATCAACAGCTTGGTGTTACCTCATTTCTTCATGCCGACAAGCAGCACCTTCTCAAAGCAGCCAATTGCCCCTAGATCTAAACTATAATGGGATAAACATATTGGAGTGTTTCTCCATGTACCTGTCGTTCGAATGTCAAGCAGACCTATGCCCCCACCTTCTGCCTCCATGTCTATTCTATATTTCTTCTGAATGGAAGAGATAACCCTCTTTATCCACCTAAGCAATACTGTTGAAAATGCCTTTAACACATTCCTATGAGATGCAAAACGAATGAACAGTGCATCATGAGGTAGATGTGAACTGCCCCAAGCATGTTCAACAGCGCAAAGTGGATCCCTGCTGAAATAAAAGAGGAAAATAAGACCTAAGCCCAATCACCTGACTTTGATAAAAACGAAAAGTCCATCTGGAGACAGCAACAGAGACCATACCAAAGAAACACTGGTTTGGGAGAAATATGGAACCCTGCATGAAAGAGATTACATATCTCCTAATCTCAGGGTTGTCATAATCAATACCAAAATAACTTTAAAGATGTTATCTCCTAAGAAACATCCTCCTGTAGCTCATAAGGAGGATAATGTGGAGAAGCCAGTGACTTTATTTAAACTCATTGATCTCTAGGCATTGAAAATGTCAGCTCCTTATCAGACACCCCTAGGGGTACTTGAAAAACAGGGTCTTCACAATGTTTAGGTCATTTCACCATTTTCTAGCAGTGAGGTCTGGGAAGGTGTTCAGTTGTTCAGTTATCATAAAGGCCTTTCTTGTGAATGGTCTTAATGACGCCTACAAGGAGGAAACTCTCCCAAGGTCAGAACTATTGTCAGAATCACTGCCTGTTTCAAATCCACACACAAAGCTGGGCTGAGTATATCGACAGGACCCAGCTTTAGGTACTGCAGCGGAAGGTCACCTGAACTAAGTCTGAGTTACCATTAGCTGGCACATCATGAGAAACCAGCCCATTCTTTTCCAGAAAGGCAATATCCCAATCATCCAAGCTACTTACTGATGAAATCAAAAAGAATGAAAGAAAGGCATAAAGTAATCCTGCAAGTTCACACCACCAGAATTCTAATTATGAATATAGAATAATGACAGTTAACTAGACTTGCAAAGAGATCCATCTCTGATCTCCCTAATCAAATCCAAATGGACACAAAAAAGAACCGGGGAATGGAGCGGTCCTAAAAGTAAGGATAATCATTTTAATCTCTTTTTTATGTATAGTCAAAGGGGAACTAAAGTGTTCATCAATTCAACAATTTAAATTGCTTAAACAGTTGACCTTTGTGGGACATGATGTTACTTTGTTAGACATCTGGTAAACCAGAATTACTCTGTCTCTATCATTGTTGATGTATTTTTTTGTTCCATGTCAGTATGCTGAGTTTAGCCCCTTGTAACCTATTTGGACTTAAACCCATCTGTGCTGATTTCATTGCGGTTTTTATTTAGTTGCTGCATTGGACAGCATTGTCACTTTTGTCCCTCAGGAATCCAGATTCATTTGGCTTGGTGCACAGATGCCATCAAGCTAGTTAAGACCTGCCTAATCAGCAACACATGGATTAGCTAGCCATACCTGCATCTTCCCTAAGGAGAGCATGGCCCTTAACAGATTAGCTCCAACCTTTCTAATGCTTTTAAAACATTTCACTCATTTAATTGATGTTTGATCTATTACCACTACCTTTAACACCTGGATTAGTTTTGCCCTCGAACATGTGGCACCTTCGAAACCATCTTTTGGTAGGGGCTATCATCCCAATTACTGATACTTGTAAGGGCAAGTTGATTTGAAAAACTCCTACAAGAATATGAAATCCTATAAATATGCCATCAGACCAGCATGCTCAGAACATTATCTTTCCCACACTATCCAGCTAAGGACCCCATGAAAGAGGTTTTTAGAATGAAGATCTCTCCAATCATATCTCTCGACACACATTTATCTCAGCCCCACAATGTTTTTGTAATGAACTGTCCAAATTTTCTAACAAAATTTTAATTATTAGATCATCTCTCTCCCCAGACCCTGACTTCCAACATACTCCTCTAGATAGACTAGTGGCTGCTCCTCCACTATGGCGGAGAAGCATCACCCCCACACACAAACTGCACTCATACACTCATTTTCTTTTTCCTTTCCTGATGAGTCTTGGGGGTGGGGCCATGGGGGGTGACAGGCACTGAAGGAAGTGGTAGTGCACCCCTTTCATTGTGCATGATGGTTTGGCCAGCCGTCTCAGGCCGGCCAAATCGTCATGCGCAGTGAAAGCTCTCTCCAACCCAGCAAAGCAGGTGGGTTGGAGAGAGCAGGCACAGACTCTCAGTCTGTCCTGGAGTACAAATCAAGGGTGTTCAGGCCAATCCTGAAGCTTCTCTCTTGCGTGAGAGCAGCGTCAGGATTGGCCGCAGGGCATTCTGGGAGGCTGTGTGGCCTGGAGAAGAGGAGCTGAAGAGCGCGACGCGGCCGGCTGCAGGTAATTAAAAAAAATATATATATATTGTTTTTATCACCCACGGCCCCTATGCCCTCCACCCCCTCCCCCATCCACCTGTCGCTCGTCCAGCACACCGGTCGCTACTGAAATAGACATAGAATTTTGACCTCACTCCTCTCCCATTGCTGGAGTCATTCTCTCCCCTCTCTATTGGATTCACTCTTGGCAAACTTTCATCCACTAAGTTAGGCTGCCCTGGGAGGTTTTTTATGCCAGGCAGTCACTTCTGTGAAGGGGACTGTGGTGCACTCAAAAGCCAGACCGTTTGCCTTGTTTAAAAAAAAACGATGCTGAATAATTCATATATAAAATAATAATATCAAAAATAAGCGTAACAACACAATATTTACATCTCTACAGCTATTTTGTTTTTGTAAGACATATAGTAATCCTTAAATTTAGAAGGTATAGTAGTATTGCGTATAGCTCTGGTGCTATCGGACGTAATGCAATCATTTGATTGTTCTGGAACAATGTCTGTACCAGGTTGTCTTCTTGTATGTAAAGAATGATTTGCATTATCAATCTGATATGACCCTTGACAGTCAGTTGAATGCAATTGAATTGTTTCTCACCAGGTGCTTTCAAGAGAGGAATTATGGCACTCATAGCTTCGTAAAGCTTAAATTCTGGCTGCCTACACCTGGGTAATCTTGACCAGATCTTTCCTACTTTACCAGCCTTTGTCTTTTATAAGTACTGAACCTTTAGACACTTTTTCAACACAAACTGGTTTGAAACTTTCGATAAACCCATCTTGACCTTTTTGCGATTTCTGATGAAAAACCAATCCCCTGCTTTTAACGTTAATTCTTTGACATATGTGATTTGCCATAGTGTTCTTTAGCCTGACTTTGCATTGCTTTAACTCTGGCTGCAGTTGCCTGCAAGTCAGGTGTGCTTGTTTTTGGTTACCTCACTCACCCACTCAGGACAAACTGAAGCCCTTGGAAATCTTTTGTGTAACATCATAACTGGTAACATACCTGCTGTACTGTGTGGAGTTACTAGATATGACCAAACTTTCTCTTTGAGAATAGTTTCAACCTCAAGACCCATGGCCAAGGCTGTTTGCACACCCTCTTTTTAGAACTTATTCATGCATTCGCCCATTGGCAGGAGGTGAGTAAAGCGCAACTCTGAGATGAGTAATGTGAAAACCCTCAATGAAGCCCTTCATGTGTACTGATGTGAAGTGGGTGCCATTGTCTGTTACAATTTCTTTAGGTGCTCCTTCTACATTAAAAATTCTTTCAAAAAATGGTATTATAGCATCAGTGTTGGGAACAGAGGTAAAACCAAAATACACCCATTTTGAAAAATAATCAATCAAAACCATCATGTATATTTGTATATTAATAGGTAATAACTCAAATGGACCTGCAAAATCAAGTGCCCCTTTTTGCCAAGCTTCCTCTGGTAGAGGGACCCTATGAACAGGTGTCCCATGTATCTTCCAGTGCTTATCAGATACCAAACAGGTGGTGCAATTATCAATAAACTGAGAAACTTGAGCTTCCAAAGCAGGCCACCAGTAAAACTATTTTATATATTTGCATGTGCTACTGACTCCTAAATTGCCCTTGTGGGCATTCTTCATATTATGATCTCTGATAGTTACAAGAGGCACACATCTTTAGAAACTCCCTTCAACTTAAGGCTTTTCCTAACAGCTCCTCACGCACTTTTGAATGTCTATCTCTTGAGCTTCAATTGCACCACTGCTCACCCCTCAGATTCCATGCCATTTACCGGCCGCCTGGTAGCGGCCCTTCGTTTATGGAGGAACTCACTGACTTCATCAGCGACCAATACTCGCAAAGTGACAATCAGATCTTCGTGGGTAACTTCAATCTCCACTAGGGCTCGCTGGAAGACTCTTCTGCGAATATGCTGGCCACCTTTCTCTCTGCAAACGATCTTATCCAACACTGCACAGAAACAACACACTCTAAGGGCTCAATCCTGGACCTTGTTATTTCTAAAGCAGGCATGCTTACTATCGCTATCCCTATTCATGTAGACTGGTCTGACCACCTCCTCATCCCATTCTCTCTTCACCTATCACACTCTATAACTCTCGGCCAACCTAAGAGGACTACTTCCTGGTTCCGTAACGCGAAAAATATTGACCTCGGTACCCTCTGTGATTCGGCTTTGCTATCACTTCCAAGGCTAGATCCGAACCTGGATGTGAATGAACTCACCTCCCAATGCATCTCAGTCCTTGCAGTCGAAATCAATAACGTCGCTCCTTTTCAAAGCAAAAGGAAAAGGCCTACTCCCTCAGCACCTTGGTTCAACAAATCCCTTTATGAAGAAAGGAAGTACCTTAGAATCCTGGAGAAACAATGGAGACAAGCGCCCTCCACCAATAATTTGGCCACGCTTCGTTCAGCAAGATCCAAGTACCACAAGCACATCTTCCTTGAAAAAGCATCGCACTTCAGAACCCTCCTCGACTCAGCCAAAAATAGACCCAAAAAACTATTCGACTTCATCAAGAATTCAAACTGCTCTCCCCCAACCTCCAAGTTGGAGGATTCTACAAAGAAAGCAGCGGAATTCGCTATATTCTTTGACGAAAAAGTGAAATCACTTGTGGATCAGGTCATTCATCCTACCCCTCCAGAGGAGCGCAAATCCTTAGCCATTTGGCAGAACTTTGACTCCATTTCTGATGATGCCCTCCTCAAATGCATCCTCGAAACAAAACCATTCTCTTGACCCCATCCCTAGTGCCATTGCAATCGACTTCTACACCCATTCTCTTTCCTATTGGACCACTCTGGTTAACCTCTCCCTCTGTCAAGGCTCCCTTCCTGTTTCCTTCAAAACTGGGCAGGTTACCCCTCTTCTTAAAAAACCCACCGCTGATGCGAACGACCTCAACAACTTCCGCCCCATCACTAACCTACCTTTTCTTGCGAAAATCACAGAAAGATGTGTAGCGAAACAACTTTCCCGTCATATCAAGGACAATGATCTTCTTGACAATTTCCAGTCTGGCTTCATTCAGAACTGCAGCACTGAAACAGCCCTGCTGCAAGTGATTGATGACGCACTACGGATACTCGATTCAGGGGAGTCTTGTCTTCTAATTCTCCTTGACCTTTCTGCAGCCTTTGACACTGTCAATCACATCACTCTCCTTAACACTCTTCAACAGAGAATGGGCATGGAAGGCACAGTGCTTAAATGGTTTGCTTCCTTCCTCTCTGATAGATCCCAAATGATCAAAGTAGCGAACAGTCTCTCATCTACTTTGGCGGTAGGTCAAGGTGTTCCTCAAGGCTCTATACTTGCACCCACTTTGTTCAACCTCTATTTGGAACCATTGGGAAATCTCCTAAGTAAATCTGGGATCCTCTATCATCTCTATGCGGACGACACTCAAATCTACCTCAAGGTGTCCTCCACACACGATCTCTCCATCCAAAACTCTACTCTCAACTCCATTCAAAACTGGATGTTAACTCACCAACTGATTCTGAATCCCTCCAAAACTGAATTCCTCCTCCTCTCCTCCTCACTCTCTCCTCCTCCTGTTCAATCATGGATGGATCAGATGAATCTATTTAACAATAAACCCATCATTGTCGACAGCGCAAAATCCCTTGGTGTCATACTCGACAAAAAACTCAATCTACTCTCCCACATCAATTCCATTGCAAAGTCTGCTCGATACCAATTGCGCTTTCTCTGGGGGATTCGACGCTTCTTCCCAGAGCAAGACCGAAAAACCGTGGTCCAATCGCTGGTTCTCTCTAGACTGGACTACTGCAATTCTCTTCTTACTGGCCTCCCCAAATCCCACCTATCCCCCCTTAAATCTGTTCTCCATTCAGCAGCTCGTTTCATATATGGGACCAAAAGAAGCGACCACATCACACCCATTTAATCTTCCCTCCGTTGGCTTCCCATCGAGGCAAGATCTATCTACAAGACTGCCTGTATCACCCACAAAGCCTTGCACTCCTCCTCTCCTCGCTACTTGGCGAATAAACTGAAACTCTCTGGAGGCTCTAGACCATCACGTAATGCGGAAAATGTATTGCTTGAACCTCCCACTTTCAAAAAGGAAAGATCGATGGCCCAATCCTTTTCAGGCAACGCGGTGAGAATCTGGAATTTACTTCCGCTTCAGCTCCGGACCACCACCTCTTCCCGGTCCTTCAAAACTGACTTCAAATTTCTCCTTCTTCAAAGACACTTCCAAATCTAATTCACGCCCTCTCTATTCCCTCAAGGAAGTTCTTCCACTACAGGAAACTCTGTACTCCATGCCTATAGAAGTGCCTTCCCAGTGTGTTCTGAGTGACTGACACTTATTGCAGTATTATACCTCTATTTGTATTTTGTATCTTATGTATCATGCACACTTGTCACTTTTTCCTCTTGTAACGTATCATTTGCTACCTCTTCTTGTATCTTGTTTGCTTTTGTTATATGCACAATTGTCACTTTTTCCTCATGTAATGTAACGTTTGCTTTTGTAAGATGCCCACTTGTAATCTTCTCCTCATGTAACGTTACTGTTCCTATTGTGAAGCGCTCTGACACCTTCGGGTAAAGTCCGCGCTATATAAAAACGCATAAAATAAATAAATAAACACACATATCATTGCATACTAGCACCCCTTCAACAACTGATCGATCCTCTGAAATTTGTACAAAAGGACTCATAGAGGCCTCAACATTGAAGGCCATGTTAACTCCATCGCCTCTTCTGGATTTTATATGCTTAAAACCCTCAGAAAAATGTCCCCCCCGTATTCTCCCTGAATTGCAGAATGCTGTGATACCTGCGCTTGTTCTGTTGAGAATCGATTACTGCAGTGCTCTCTTTACCAATATTTGGAAAGAGTTTTTATATAAGCTGCAGATCATACAGAATGCAGCCGCCCGGCTGCTTCTGGCCATTCCTAAGCACCATTCAATATTGCCTGTTCTTTCAAATTTACACTGGCTACCTATCAAGAGAAGGATTGTGCCCCCACCGTGGCCACTGTCACTGTCCTTTCAGTTTTCCACTGATTGCCCTGCTGATCGGAATCCTAAAGCCTGCAGATAAGGGATAACTGTGCTTTCTGGTGACCCTTACAGCCCTTTCTTGTGGGCAGACTGTCTTCCTTTAGCCACCATCCGGTGCCTGTGATGCGCGCAATCCTGAGCCTTCCTTAGATGTGGATAGGTGGGATTCAACTCCTGGTGGCTAAGGCGGTGTGGTGCCTGTTGTTACCTGCCCTCTTATTCTGCCCTGGTGCTTCTTGGTTGGTCATCTTGAAAGATGCACTGGTCCCTGATTGGGCCTTTTCTTTTGTTCTGTCTTAGGTAGTCAACTTGAATATTGAATTGGCTTCTGCCCCTTTTGCTCTTTGGCTGCACTCTCTTTCACAGGCTTTCTACTCCTGCTGGCCTCATGTCATTTTTTAGTACTGTGTCTGACTGGTGGAATGGGAGGGCTGTTCCTACAGTGAGGGTATTGTCTGCTCAATCGTAGGCGTGGGTTACTCCTCCAGTGGCCCCTCCAGGGCCGTGAGGCCTCCTCGAAGCACTCGCTGTTTCATTGCCTGAGAAAACATTGAGAGAGAACTCACCTCGAGCAGGCCTCCAACTTTGGAACTGTTCTTCCTTGTATCCTGGATGTCACCTACAGACCCCAAAGCCCTAATTCCTACCCTCGATTCATTCTCATCAGCACCAAGTATCTATTGTATCTAGAAAATAGAAGAAACATCATCACATTAGTGACAATAGCAGTCATGCATTCTGACACATGGAAAGCTACTGTGATTTTGCATTGTTCTGAAATAATGTAGGCTGACTTCATATTGAACATTGGTTGAAGTGTGAATTTAGAAACAGTATAAATTGACTTTTGTGCCTTATATGTCCATGAAGTAATCCAGATGCCTAGCCCAGATTAACAACCATTTTGCACTGAGTTTGCATCACAAAAGTTACGCAAACCAATCCAAAATGTTTAGTTGCCTGAAAGTAATGCAAAGCACTGCTTTGCGTTATTCTGCATCATGGGGGCATTCCATGGTTAGTGCATGGGCGTTCCCATGCAACCATCTATGCTTTTTGATGCAAAGCCCTTTCCAATAATAATATTAGACATAGTTTTGAGCAACAAAATAATGCCACTTTGAAGCAGGTGTTAAAAGGAGAAATGCTTTTATTTCTCCTAACTTTTCTCACTTTGCATGTGTGCTGCAGTGTAGAGAGCACATACAAAGTGGGAAACATTTTAAAGTTTATCTAGGCATAGTATTTTGTACAGGAAGGGTACCCTTCCAGTACAAAATATATGATAGATTCACACACACACACCCTTGCACTATGGTGTAAAGCTGTGTGCATTGCGCCAGGCAGCATGATCTGCACAAGCGCTATGTACAGAGCAGGAAAGTGTTATAACTGTGTAGATGTGGTGCTTTCCTGCTCTCTCCCTGTCATGCAATGCAGTGCATCATTTTTAAGTGCTGCGCTGTGTTCCATGACATCTTTATAAAACTTGGCCCCAGTGCCTTGAAAGTAATAAGAACAATACAGACATTATACTAGAGGAAAAAAACCTGCAATGGAACAGGAACTACAGGATGTCTTTGTAATCTATTTTGACAGAAATAACATTATCTCTTATTTCCCCACGTTTCTGTACAGTTGCTCACATTGGGTCTCATTACGATGGCGGGCAGACTGCTGCCGATAGGCCGCGGGTGGCATACCACCCGACATCCAGGCCATCGGCCCAACTGCCAGATTACAATACCGGCGGCCAGAGCGCAGAGGTCAGGGGAAAAGACCGCCTCCTCCGACAGGATCCAAGATCTGTTCGGGGCGGCGGCCTATCCCTACAATGGAGGCAGTGCCTGCGCAGGCACCACCATAGTGATCAGGATGTCCCTTTCCAACTGTCCCACTGCCATGAAAAGGCAGACGGAAACGGACTTTGGGGGCCCCAAGTAGGGTCCTCGTCCCCCATGGGCCACTTCTAAGTGGCCTGGAGGGTACACGTAGTGCGCCCCAGACACATAGTGCCTCGTACACAGCGCATGGATGTGGACAAAGTGGCTTTTTCTATGCAGCTTGTGCTGTGGCCCTTTTCCTGGGCCGAAGAACAAGCCGCAATAGAAAAAGACACTTTCCGACCACCTGCACGGCATTCTGGTCATTATAGGCCAGGTAGGACTGCCGATTCATTGTAGGACGGTCACCTGCCTGATACGATGGCGGTCGGCGGTCCGACTGACTGCCTTTATAATGAGGGCCATTGTGTGGTTCGTGGGTGATTGATGATGATACTGAAGGAAACTACATAATTCTTGTAGCAACTACCCCAGACCTAGTTTAGTGATTGTTGACATAAAATGGTTCCTGCATTCAAAATAAAACAGTGCTTATTTGTAGGATGCTTTACAGATATACTGTTGAAAGTTCTTTACAAAACAAAAGAATCACCAGAATCACCACCCCCATTTACAAAAAAAGTACATTTATAGAAGATGCTGCTTAAAAATATATCTTTTCATTTATTTGGGTAATGAAGTGCCCTCATTTCATTGCCTCTTCGGTGTTGGCCCCCTTCCAAATGCGCAATCACATGTAAACAGGAAAAAATGCCATCACTCACATTGCATCATGCTCCAAACACTGAATGGCTGACCTATGAGCTGAGGAAAGATGTGAATGGCACTGACAACAAAGCTAATGGCTGAAAAGGGCTGACCCAGTGCCGAGTCTATATAAACTAATCGTGGACTCAACTACATTGTAAATAGCACTTTAGCAGAGCAATGGCTAAGTGCGCTGACCCCAATCCCCTCTATGTAAATCTATGTATTGAAATTGCTTGTTTTTTGTGGATCAATTCAAGAAATTTGGCAAAGACCTAAAGCTGACTTTTAAGCAGATATAAACATGTATCTAACAAGAAAAGTAAGCATTGTGAAATTATCAACAAAAAGTTAGGTCAAATTAAATTGTCAACTATGATGAGAAAATCTGAAATAAAACGTAGACATGGTAAATAATTTTAAAATCTTAAGGACTCAATTTTCGCTCACAGAATGCAATATGGTGATGCTTGTGAAACAAATCATTTTCAAATAGCTCTCAAATCATCGAGTACACTTGTCAAACATGTCTGATGGTTTTCAGACAGTGATTATGTCTTATGATGGCAAAATGACTTCTAAAGTAGTTTGATGATCTTCAAATAACTGGATTAGAGTCTCTAATGCAAACATGTTGTCCTGGAATTGCTTTGTTTTCATTCCTGGAACGTTAGTATTCTGTGTTCAGTGCCTGCCTGATCCACTCCATCTTCAACCTACATTTTCAAGCCGTGGAGATTTGCAGGAAATGGATTTGTTCTTTTGTTTAAGATTTTACAGTGAGTCTCGCCTGGCCGTGCACTTTTCAGTTCATTCCGTTCTAAGGCCCTCATTTAGAGCCCTATAATGATTCTATAAATGTGCTGTATTTGAATACTGCACACTGGACCACTACTGCAGACTGAGTCACATGGTTATACCTGATTGCAAATGTAATAATACCCCATCACACCACAGAAAACTGTGGCTGATTGCAGCAGCACAAGGATGGTTTTGCATTGTTTGTTAGTCCAAATCATAGACCAAATATCCTAAACCCTGGGATAATGCTGCACCTATTGAAAATACTCAAATTATTGCTGTATTGAGGTGTTACCACTGAATTTACCACAGTGCTGTAAATTATGGCATATGGTTTGTTTTGATTTGCTAAGCATTTCAATACTTCTTCAAGATTTGTTTTCCACATTATATTACAAAATGCTTGTTTCAACACTTTAAAATGATGTCTCCATGGATGCAATGATACCTTTCAATGTATCAAAAGGCCTTTCTGAGATGTGAATTAGTGCTTGAGGTCTGTTTTCAATGTTAAGGTTTCTTCATACTTTTGACAACCAGGTATGCGTGAGAGAATTATGACCCAATGTATTTTATCTGGAGATGGACCTCAACTACACCGCCTCCGATAGATTCCTTCCACTATGTTGCCAGACATTACTTCATCAAAGGCAAGTTATACAAAGTGGGCTAAGGTTAATGGTTCATTAAAAGTAGGTTAAGGGTAACTTCATTTTAGAAAAAAAACATGGGTGGGTGGTCTCTACCCAGGATGACGAAAAGTAAGTCAATGTAATGGCAGCCAATGTAGTAACATAACCTTATCTGGAAGAACCCATAGATATAAATAGAGGTCTGTGAAAAGTTGTTTATATCTAACAGGTGGATCCATTTCAAGTGTCATTCCTTCAGTAAGGCTGTGCTTTGCAGCCAACATTCTGAGACCTGTGGTGTCTCCAGTCCCCTCATACATTGCAACGTTCAGATGGCTAGTTGCTTAAACTCAAGGAATGGGTGACAGTGTCACACGTGAAAAGAGAGTCACTTAGCAGGAATACATTATGTTATGGGTGATGGACATTGCCCTGTAGGAATTTGGGTAGGTGTTATGGTAGTTATTGCATTATATGGCATTATGAGTAGTGCCAGAGGGCATCAGTGACTCCATCCAGCTGAGAGAGATACCTTTGACTATAGGTTTTCACCTCAATCCTCTCTCATGCTCCTGAATGTTGTCAAAGACAGGCGACCTCCAGTCAGAATAGCAGTAGTGACACAAAACTGATCTGGTCTATCTTGTGTCAATCTACTACTCCCATTATATTCAGTTGCCCTAAATACTAGGCTCTTCGCGCCAGGGAGTAGAGGTAGTCAGTGCCCACCAGTATTAAGCCTAAATGAGATTTTATTAGACCCTCTTCCTCATGCGCATCCCAGGGCCAACTCCAATTCCCAGGTGAGGCCCCATACATCTCCCCCTCTATTAGCTCATATCGGCGGGACTAACCACAATCCCGGTAGAGAACTAGGGGGCATATTATCAAGGGCAGTATCGCCACTTTAGCGGCACTTTTTGCCGATAAAGCGGCGATATTTTTATCGCCCTATTAGCAAGCTGTCGCTAACAGCTGTTAGCGACAGCTTAATGGCGATAGCGGCCGTTTTGTTGCCGCTTTGCATGTCAGCGATAATTATCGCTAATGACATGCAAAGTAGGCGTTCCCAACTAAAAGCAACTGCAAACAGTCGCAAACAGAACTTCCCCTTATTATCAATGCCCGCGAAGCGATAAAAAAAGTCACGCTAACCGCGATTATCGCTGGAATTTAACACCTGCTAAAAACTTGACTTGCCTATTTTCTCAATGGGTGGTGGATTGTGAGGCTAAGTCCACCATGGCCTATCATCAAGGATTCCCCTATCACTGGTGTTTTATCGCAGGATGTCCTGTGATATTCTCGCATTTCGCCGCTATCGCTGGATTTTTTTATCGCCTTGGAGATAAGCGTTGCTAATAACGCGCTATCTCGGCGATGAAATCCAGCGAGAGCCGGCGATAAAAAAAACAGCGCTAAGCGCGCTTTGCGATAATTATCGCAAATCGTTGCTAATGCCCCTTAGTCTTATCTCCTGGAATGTGGCAGGTCTGTCCTCCAAGTTTTCTGATGACAGATGGCTATCATACATCAGGTCAAACAAAATCATATGTTTACAGGAAACCTGAGAGATAAAGAATAACTTTTTTTGGGAAGGGTGCAAAACTATTTTCAGGCGAGCGGAAGACTCCAATATGGGAAGAGCTAGTGGGGGCCTCTTCTTGTTTGCTGAACTAGAATTATGTTAGAAGTTACAGATTTTAAAGTGGAAGTCCCAGGTGTTTCAGGGTACAAAATTGCACATGGGGAGAGCGCCCTCAATTGTTATAATTAACTTTTACAACGCGAAGAGGGAGAAGGCCTGGCTGCCCAATTTAAATGCCCTAAATTGTGCCTTAGACTTCCTAGAGGAGGAGGGTTTAGGGCACATGAACCTTATGTTAGTGGGGGATTTTAACTGTCACCTGTGCTCGTCTTTTGTAAAGAACCAATCCATTGTACAGCCTTGCCAGCGTTTAGAGGATCTGCACATGGAGCAAACAACGGAAGGAGAGGAGTTAAACAATTTTTTACTCACTCATAATTTGGTTCACACTTTAAACCATTGGTACACCAGGCCTATCTCACAATTGCCACCATCCTATAAAGGCAGGGGTTCTGCTACTATCATAGATTTTATTTTTGTGTGAGCTCCCTTGGACATGGTTCCTGGTTCTTTTAATATAGAACACAACCCATTCAGCAATCATAATCCACTGACACTCTTGTTGATGGGGGTGTGTAATCATTCAATGGGTCCCTGAAAGTCTCAGGCACTTCTAACCCCAACTGATCAGGGTAGGCACCTACGCTGAGTGTGTATAGATGCAAAGGCCTTCAATCATAGCCTTTTCTCTTCCTGCCAGCATGAGATAGGTTTATGTTTGGATCTCTATATATCGAGCAAGGAAATCTTAAGTTAGTTTTCCTCGATCGCCCAGGTAGTTTCTGGCCTTTTAACCACACAGATAGCAAGGTGTGGCCAGGCTTACCCCTCATGGTTTGACAGCAAGTGCTCTCAGGCTTTGAGAAGGTTAAAGGTAGCCCTGAAACAGGTGCCCCGGGAGAAAGACAGAGTGACTTTGTGCCGGCACCTTTATAAAGAGATGTTGAAAGAGCGGAGGCACCAGTTACAAAAGCAAGCGTGGGAGGACGTAATTAAAGCTGGAGAATTGAGGGACTCAGCCCTATTTTGGAAGATTATTAATAGCCCTTGCTTTGCTGATCAAGTTCGACCGACCGTGTGCCATCACATTATGCCAGACCAGTGGGTCTCTCATTTTGAAAAGGAATATAATGCAGACTTTCCAGTGGAGCCATGTGTAGATACACCCTTCAGTCTGGTTGCCACCCTCATTAGCTTCTCTCTGTAAGAGGTACACTCTAGTATTGAGATGCTATTGCTAAATAAGGCCCCGGGCCCCGAAGGAATACCTCCGGACCGCTTCCGCGATAACATTGAGGTCTGGGCCCCTATATTGACCCCAGTCTTAAATGCGGCTGCCTCCAAGGGAACGTTGCCCTACTGGTCCACTGCTACAATAGTTACCAATTTTTTAATAAGGATAACCCGCAATCTTATCACCTGATTTCCCTTTTTGATGCAGTAGTAAAGGTTTTGGGGCTGGTCCTTTTATCTAGATTGTCTTTGTGGGCTGCAGACAACCAGATTTTATCGGATGTCCAATTTGGTTTCCGCGAAGGCTTGTCTACCACCGATCAATGTCTCAATCTTTACCTTTTGACAGCTAAATACACTCTAACACAACCGGGCGCCTTGTATTTGGCCTTCATGGACCTTACGCCCGCTTTCGATCGAGTTAATCGGACCAAGTAATGGGACATTTTAATTTCTTTGGGGGTGTATCCTTGCATAGTTCATTTACTTACATCACTTCACGCCCAGACGACAGTGGCAGTGAGATATTTTAAGTCATTTTAATTGTACACTGGGGGTGCCACAAGGTTGTATTTTAGCTCCATTTTTATTCTCGGGCTACATTAATGGTCTTGAAGTGGCCCTATTGGCACTTCAATCGGATTCGCCTAGAGTGGGTAGGAGAACCCTACCAGTTTTACTTTATGCTGATGATGCGGTCCTTATGGCCCGCACAGCCTGGGGCTTGCAGGTTTCAATAGATGGCTTTGCCGCCTTTATGGACAGGCTAGACCTGTCTGTTAATTTGACTAAGTCCTATATATTAGTTGCTGGTTCCCGGGGGCTCTGTACGAAAAGCTTTAAAAGCTTTAAAGCTGGTCATCATCTTCTCGCTAAGGTCCTGATATTTCCCTACCTTGGAGTGTTATTTGACGACCGCCTACAATGGAGAGCCCTCTTAGAGGGGAAGCTGAGCGAGTTGAACAAATTTGTGAGGGCTATTACCAGCTTTGCTAGTAGAAGGGGCTCATGGGCACCGGAGGTCATTTTAAAACTGGATAAGTCCAAAGTAATTGCAAAAGTTTTATATGGCAGTGAGATCTGGGGGTATGTTCCCTCTCACAGGTTACAAGTGGCGGAAAATAAGTTTCTGCGCCGGATCCTGCAAGCCCCCCAAGGCACGCCAGCTTGGTTTGTGCATGAAGAGTTAGGGATTGATTACTTGGCGGACCAAGTGGCAATGAAACCCTTACTGTGTTGGATAAAGTTATGGACTTGTGAGGATAAGGGTTTAAACCACTTGATCCTATGGGATTGTTTGGTCTTGGAACATGGCAATAAAATTTCATGGATACGATATGTAAAGGAGTATTTTCAGGCTATAGGTAGGCCAGACATTTTTTTTGCACACAACACTTTAAGCCCCGGGGATGTCAACATCATAAAAGTCTTACACTATAAATTTTCCACTGTGCAGTGTGAAGATATTTTGCTCAGTAAACCCACAGTGTGGGCTCACGTAATGTTAAAGTCTGTGTTGGGCATGGAACCATATCTTTTAGAACTAACTAGCGCCTGTGATAGATTTTTATTTGCACGCTTTAGATTCAATGAACTTCACCATCATTTAGCATCCCCGCCTGTATTTTATCCCTTATCTCAAAGGGGCCCCTGTGGCTGCGATCTCAGATCTCCACAGGATAAGCTTCAGTTTATTTTATTGTGCAAATTGTTCTCATTTCCAAGAAAACAATTCCTCCGGCCCCTGTTAAAGAGCCTGAAGTTTAGGCAGGCAAGAGTGGCACTTTTGCACTTACAGTTGTTACCAAATCCATATACCCTCTGAGCAGTGATAAGCCTTTTGCGGGCACCCTACAGATCTAGGCTCTCTAGAATTGATTGATCTCTGAACAGCCTGCACTTATGAGGCTACTTTTAGTGCAAAGATGAGAATAGCCTTAGATTTTCAGAGTTTTATCAACCTATACTGTTTTAAAAGTTTGTGATGTTTTAATTATGTGCAATGTTTGTTAGGTCTCGCCTACGCAGCGCGCATGCGCTGCATAGGCAAAAAGACCTTTTGCCATCGATTCGGCTTTTCAGCCTAAAACGTGCACGCGTTCCATTGCCTTCAATGGCAACGCGTGCACGTTTGGCGATTCACTTGCGGGAGCGAGCGGCGCCATATGGTAGCAATTATCGCTCCTGGCGCCGCTCGCTCCCGCAAGTGAATCGTGCAGGCTCCCTCCTCTCCCCCCTCCCCCTGCTGCCGTGCGAGGCGCGCGCGCTTGTTTCCAGATGTCTCTTCCTTTTCTCCCCTTCACACTCTCTGCCATCTCGCTCACCCAACACTGTTTTCCTTCAAATATCTCTCCCTTTCTCTACAAGACCCTCCTCTGCCTCTCTGTCTACATTCTGTCTCCGGGACACTCTTTTTCTTCTACACACCCCTCCAACTACCCCCCCTATGCATATCCCTTTCAAAACGCTCCTCTATCTCTCCACACCTCCAAATTCGTTCTCTACATCTCTCTCAACAGATATACAGTCCTTTTTCAGTCCCTCACCTCTCTACCTCATTTCTGAGTTTGCTTTTCTGTTTCTTCTATTTCCACTCTCTCTGTCTCCTTGAGAGTTCAACTCAGCTCTCCCTCTCATCTCTCCCAAAGCATCGTTAACCTCCGTCAACCTAGAAATCTTTACCTCTCCCTTCTTGAGCCCCCTTCCTTTGACCTACGTCTCTCTCTCTCTCACTTCAGTACCCTTGATTTCTAACTCCTCGACGCTGAACACCGAGAATGGATCAGGAAACACAGATTTTACCTGGGCGCAAAGTTACTTAAAATACGTTTCATATGTTCCACACACCCTTTCTCTTCAAGAGAAGGCTGCCGGTGACCTTGTCATGTTTGGTGATGAAACATGTTTCTCCTACTTGACGACGTCCCTGTCAAAGTTTAATTAAACAAAGGCAAGATGTGAGGTGTTGATGTGTTGACGCCACAAGGTCCCACCCTTTGGCTTATGGTGGTGATGATGTGACCGAAGGAAGCGCGGACAATTCACCCCTGTGATCGAGTGCCTGTGCAACCGCGCTCCCTCGGAGTGCTAAGGCCCGTCGGCTGAGGTGGGGACACGTGGAGTGAGCGGCTCCTCAACTTATCCTGTACGTGAGTGGCAGCGTGGGCTTTTCCCGAGCCCCGGATCACCAGGGAAACGAAGGCCCGCTCAAAGGGTCCGGAGCAGAGACATTTTTTGTATACAATATTGTGCTTCAAGAGTCCGCATCCCAGAATGCACTTTGACTGGTGGGCATGAATAAACCTGGGCCATTTCATTTGTCAGTTTCTGCTCCGTGCGTTATACAAGCAACGGGGTAGCTACTATCCGTCCTCCCATCGTTGGTACGTTTATGCAAATGCGATTCTCTGATCAGTCTTCTGTGTCATCCCATGCTTAACCTACTCTGAGTCTCCTGTGAAAGGCATTTAGCTAAGGCTGGGCAGAGTCAGTCACCTACCAGTGGCAGCCTCCAGGCAAAGGCCGTCACAGATCACGTGCAGCAGGAAGGCAGAGTAAGTCCCATATCAGAGCGAGCCTGAACAGAGTAGAGTTGGCTACATGCAGGCCAGGCGCACGGGTGGAGTCAGTCACGTCAGGCATAGCCAGTCATCACAGTCACTTCACATTTCACGAGGTGTCTAAAGGCAGAGCCGTTTGTGTGAGGCACAGCCCGAAGGCAGAGGCGGTCACATCTAAGGCACGCCTTAAAGGCTGAAGTAGTCACGTTTCAAGTCGAGCCCGGGGACAGAGTCAAATGCAAGGCACAGTGGCAGTCCCAAACAAGCATTGGCATAGCCAATAGGTCTCGCCTTTGGGACCTTATAAGTGTTTAGCCATGCAACAGTTGATGTTGTTGCACCAAGGATATTGTGCTGCATAACTAAATACTTATAAGGTCCCAAAGGCGAGACCTATTGGCTAGAATACATTCATACTCCCAGTACAACTTGTAACCACTAAACTCTACTTTACAATCCTGACAGGTAACTGGGAAATAAGTTGTTATCCTTCTGCCCTCACTAAATTTCCTCATGAAATTTTCACTTTCATTTTAGTAGGAAATGGCATTTTAAGGCAATAAGAGAAAACACAAGGATTAAAAGCAAAACCAATGTTGTGGTTAACCTATTGGCTGCTAAGTCTTTCAGACCCCCACTTACCCTCCACCCCCCAGTGCAAGCCCTTTGTCAGAGGTTTGGGGAGTTCACGCTTACATTTTCAAAACTTTATTCCTAAAAAAATATATCTAAGGTAAATTTGTGTAATTGTTCCCCAACATTCTGGAGATTCTAAACATACCCATATTTTGTAGATTTCCCTGGATGCACCTGAGAAATTAGCCAAAATATAGCTAAATATTAATTTTAGAGGTGGTGGGGGGATTGGGAAAAAAGTGATGCACAAGAAAGCATTTTTATCTAAGAATGACAATGAGAATTTCCAAAAACATGTGCTAGCCAGAGCCAACAACTGAGCTGAAGCTTTTAATGATTTTTGATTGTGAACTGACCATGCAGTAATTCATACGGCAAAATATAATAAATGAAAAGATGGAGGAAACCTTTTTTTTTTCTTAATGGGAGCTGGGTATTTGAATAGACCAATGTCATGTCAGATCATAAACCTCTTAAAGCTGAGGATGGAGAGTGGAGGATCACAGCCTCCTGTGTCCACCTGGACATTGCAGTTCAATGCATACTTGGGAGCCCTTCACACATGCAATAGAAGAGCACATTAATAACTATTTTAAGGAGAATGAGAGAAAAGGCAGAGATATTGCCACATGATGAGAAACCTTTTAAGTGGTGATGTCTGAGGTGTACTTGAAGACCGCTTAGGAGGCCCGGCTTGTATTGTCCCACCAATTGTCCGAGTTGGAACAGAAGATAATTGAGCTGGCCATGAGAGGCATTTCTTTTTTTACAGTTTCAGAAAGCTTTATTGAAATAATTCCATCACAAAGGTCCATTATAATGGAGTATGTGTAATAACTGGAAAGAAAAATATTATTGACATAATAATACAGAAAAAGATGATAAAATTAGAGCATAAGCAAATATTAAAATACTGCATTGTGAAAATTACAGACTAATGAAGAAAAAAGTAGTAAAATATTACCATAATAATACTGCATTTTGGGCCAGATATACGACCATTGTGATTTGTGACTTGCAAATTGCAAAAAATTGCGAGTCACAATTTGCTAGTCGCAAATCACAATGTACAACAGTGTCTCAGACACTCTTTGCGATTCCCAATGGGGTCGCAAGTTGCATGCCTCATGAATATTAATGAGGCACTCGCAATTTGCGACCCCATTGGGAATAGCTGGCCCTCCGAGGTATGGTGGCCTGCTGGGCTCAGCAGACCTCCATGTCTGGGACTGCTTTTGAATAAAGCAGTTATTTTTTTTAAATGCAGGCCATTTTCCTCAAAGGAAAACGGGATGCATTTAAAAAATGAAAAATGATACGTTTTCGTTTCAATTTTTAAGGGCAGTTAGTGGTCCCTGGGACCACTGTCTGCCCCTAAAAAATATTTTCCCCTGCATTCACAAAGGGTAAGGTGTCCCCTGGGGACCCTTTCCCTTTTGCGAGTGCTTTACCACCCTTCTGAGAAGGGTGGTAAACTGCGACTGTTTTGCGACCGCATTTGCAGTCGCAAAACAGTCATACATAGGGCTCAGACTCGCAATTAGGAAGGGACGCCCTCGGAATGCCCCTTCCCAATAGCGAGTCGCTAATCCTATTTAGCGAGTCGCAAATAAATTGCGAGTCGCTAAATAGGGTTAGTGCATGGCCCTTTTGTATTTTGCATGCGCAAACGAGTCGCAAACCCGTTTGCGCATGCAAAATAGGGTCGTACATCTGGCCCTTTGTGTTTTATGTGAAGAAGGAAAAGAAAGGACAGAAAAGGGGAAGAAGATCCTAATGGAAGTAGCAAATGAAATAATATGAATAACGAGGTTTACCGAGGACAGTTATTTTAAAATTAGAAAAGCATTGAACATAAGGATAACAGCAATCAATTATATTTGAATGTTATAAACAGTAATCAAAAAATCAAGGTGGTTGAAAAATAAGATTACTATCCTGAATCCGTGCAGAAGGAGTGGATAATCAATTAGTTAGCGGTGACCAAAAAATATCTTTCTGAATAAGATGAACGGTGGAGGTTTATGACGCTCTGTCGAGTCTATGGTGGTTGCAGAGTAAGTTCCACCATCCAGTGAAGGTAACTTTGGCGGCGTCTTTCCAGTTAGATGTAGTGATTTGAAAAGCAATGTCAATAAGCAAGTCAACTAACCTACCCAATTTACTTGTACAAATCCAGGTAGGTAAAGAACTACCCAAAAAAATATATGTACCCTCAATGGGAAAATTAAGAGAACATATATTTGAAATTGTTTAACACATCCTCTTCCAGAAAGATGTGAGGGCAATGAAAAAATTAATGTATATATCTGCCTGGTGCATTTTTGCAGGTCCAACATGAATTTGACAGACTTGAATTATATTTACTATAGAAGTAGGAGTTAAGAACAGTCTGTGATAAAAATAGTGTAAAGTTTGAGTGGTGCTGGCATTACACAAGGTTTCTGTATTTTTAGTCAAATAGAATGCCAGGTTTGTGAGGAGAAAGAGCGTTGTAATTCTGATTCCCATAAAAGTTCTAATTTGTATTTGGGATGATTAGGTATAGAATAGTGAAGAAACTTACATATATAGGAAGCCTTAAACGGTAGGGAAAAGACTGATTGTGCAGGAAGGAGATCAGATGTAGGAGAAGGAGCCCGTGAAAGCAAAGAGATATGTTGTGTAGGGAATTTTTAAGCGATTCATATTTAAAAGTGGAGGCGGCGGACAGGCCACTGTTTTTTGCACTTCGGATGCGGTAGGGAAACTTTTCCCTTGGAATAGATGTTTGACCTGAATTGTTCCTTTAGCAACCCAATCTTTCCAAAAGTGCAATTAGATATCTTAATGAATTTATTTTGCCACATGGAAGATTCTAGGAACACGTAGAAGGATGAAAAGGATCCGCTAAGGATCGGAAAGAGAGTGGAAACAGAATGAGAAACAGTGGGTGATGTAAAAGAGCGTGCAGGATGTGGAAAATGAACTAGAGAGCAAAACGGGAAGAGGGAAATCATTGAGACCTCCAAGTAAAGCCAAACCGTTAAAGGTGTCTCATGAGATGGATGAATATAAGGTAAACCTTGTTTGATCAAAAAGGAAAAATGATACTGTTGCAGGTTAGGAAAGTTGGCTCCACCCTTATCTTTGGGTCTGCACAAAAAGGATAAAGAAATATGCGCTCTGCATCCTTTCAATAGAAACATTGGAATGTTCGTGAGTATGAGTGTCAGTTGGTGGATGGGCTGAGCAGCAGTAAGGCTGCTTCTGGTGGGGCTCTACCCTGTAACATCTGATCTTCAATAAACCTACATGAAAACTACGTGGACCTACTTGCTTCTGTTCACAACATTTTGGCGACGATTTGGAAAAGAACCTGCGTGTGCTACCTGATGGAAATATTTACTACTGAAATTTGAAGCCTGAAGAAACTTCAAGGTAAAGGACCTTCTTCTGAAACATAAGTTGCGTATTTAAGGAAAGCTGGCACCCCTGAGCCCCATCAGTGACCCTGTCATTGGTCGCCCCAACCCAAGTGTGCCAGTTTTTGCTGTACCTGCCTTCAACTGTACTGGAGCTGCAGTGTTCCTGTTCATCTTTTCTCTGTCTACTTCAACCGCTGTTTACTCATTTTGCGGTGTTCTCATCACTGCGTGGACTGTGTTCGGTTAGCCCATTCTGCTGTGTCTCCCTGGATCTTCTCAGTGAAAATGCTGTTGCACCTGTGACCTTGGCATTCGCCTGCGGTACCCGTGGTGTGTGGAGTATTTGCTGCGATAGTGGCCCTGGGAGACTCTGGTCATATTTGGCAATAATTGTGTGTTTTGACAGCCTACCAGCAGAGTACATGTTTGCCAGTTTGGAGTGGCACGTCTTACAAGTGATTGCTGAATTTAATCTGAAGTGTTGTGCCCAGCAGCTTTCTACATGCTGAATGTATTGGGGAAACCTGGCGCCTTACTACGGAGTGGTATATTTTGCATCAGCTTATGGTTTGGATTTTTAGGCAAACTCTTGGTGTTACAGTTACAGTTGGGAATTGGAAATACACCGTTGGGTAACACGAGACTTGCGCGCGAGTCTTACCGTCTTTGAAAGTTGCTGCAGCATTCCTACGGGGCGCGTGCAAGCTGTTTCTGACATCAGCATCAATCTGAGGGTCTAATCAGGAATCGTTGTTGCTTCCACGCTATGAGGGCTGTTTCTGGACTCCTGCATGCACGGGCGCGCTGTGAGCCATCCGGCTCAGCGTCACTTACGTGCCGCCATCTTGGGATTGGCCACATCATTCAAGCACTGGTGCAATGTTTTCTCCTGTTGTTTCTGCCTGTTCACTGCCAACCACGTTCTGTGCTTGTTATTAAAGTTAATTGAAGAGGTCTTCGTGAGGAGCAACGTCGCCTTGTCTGATCTACCCACGTGTTAGTAGATAATTTTCTGGAGCTTCTTGTTATTTATCCAGTACCTGGTGAGACTCTGGGTGTGTCGCAGGACATTTGCAGGAAGAGGGGAAATCTTCAAAATGAAGGTACTGCTTTGTTTTCTTTTCTGCTTTCTGCCACATTTTATGCAAGCAACAAGACATTACGGAGGTCGTGGGTCTCTCCCTTCTTCAAGACTTCCTTAAACAGCTTAAACGCTGTTACATGATGAAATCATTTTTTTTTCTGTTCATTGGAACTTGGATATTCTCATTTAAATTAATCTGTGGTCCTGTCACTACTGCTTCTTACCTGCTGCGTTTGGGACTGTACTTTACTCGGGTGAGATTTCGCTCACCGGTGTTCCCACGTGTCCTTTCCCAGTGTTTTTTTTTCTTTTTCTTGTGTTCAAATGCCTTAATTTTTCCTGTGCAAAAAGAACAAATGATGGACAGAATGCAGAACAATGTCATACATTCACCCCAGAACAGAGATCTGGGCCTAAATCCATCGTTTTTTTTGCTCACTATGCCATTCCAGTTTGGACCCAGCCATATGCAAATCAGTCTTGACCCTGCACCCAATGGGAACAGTCCAGCCCGAACTGCCAGGCCAGGTCCTCCCTGGACTGGAAACCAGCATCCTAGGATCGGTTTCGGGCTTTCAGCCCTCATCAGCCAGGATAGCTTGCTCCAGTGGCATGGAGAGCACGGGACCCACGTCTGGGCATACCCGTCCCACTCGGGGTGACAAATGCAAAAAGAACAAATGATGGACAGAATGCAGAACAATGTCATACATTCACCCCAGTACAGAGATCTGGGCCTAAGTCCATCGTTTTTTTTGCTCACCATGCCAATCCAGTTTGGACCCAGCCATATGCAAATCAGTCTTGACCCTGCACCCAATGGGAACAGTCCAGCCCGAACTGCCAGGCCAGGTCCTCCCTGGACTGGAAACCAGCATCCTAGGACCGGTTTCGGGTTTTCAGCCCTCATCAGCCAGGATAGCTTGACTCCAGTGGCATGGAGAGCACGGGACCCACGTCTGGGCATACCCGTCCCACTCAGGGTGACAAATGCAAAAAGAACAAATGATGGACAGAATGCAGAACAATGTCATACATTCACCCCAGTACAGAGATGTGGGCCTAAATCCATCGTTTTTTTTGCTCACCATGCCATTCCAGTTTGGACCCAGCCATATGCAAATCAGTCTTGACCCTGCACCCAATGGGAACAGTCCAGCCCTAACTGCCAGGCCAGGTCCTCCCTGCACTGGAAACCAGCATCCTAGGACCGGTTTCGGGCTTTCAGCCCTCATCAGCCAGGATAGCTTGACTCCAGTGGCATGGAGAGCACGGGACCCACGTCTGGGCATACCCGTCCCACTCGGGTTGACAAATGCAAAAAGAACAAATGATGGACAGAATGCAGAACAATGTCATACATTCACCCCAGTACAGAGATCTGGGCCTAAATCCATCGTTTTTTTTGCTCACTATGCCATTCCAGTTTGGACCCAGCCATATGCAAATCAGTCTTGACCCTGCACCCAATGGGAACAGTCCAGCCCAAACTGCCAGGCCAGGTCCTCCCTGGACTGGAAACCAGCATCCTAGGACCGGTTTCGGGCTTTCAGCCCTCATCAGCCAGGATAGCTTGACTCCAGTGGCATGGAGAGCACGGGACCCACGTCTGGGCATACCCGTCCCACTCGGGGTGACAAATGCAAAAAGAACAAATGATGGACAGAATGCAGAACAATGTCATACATTCACCCCAGTACAGAGATCTGGGCCTAAATCCATCGTTTTTTTGCTCACCATGCCATTCCAGTTTGGACCCAGCCATATCCAAATCAGTCTTGACCCTGCACCCAATGGGAACAGTCCATCCTGAACTGCCAGGCCAGGTCCTCCCTGGACTGGAAACCAGCATCCTAGGACCGGTTTCGGGCTTTCAGCCCTCATCAGCCAGGATAGCTTGACTCCAGTGGTATGGAGAGCACGGGACCCACGTCTGGGCATACCCGTCCCACTCGGGGTGACAAATGCAAAAAGAACAAATGATGGACAGAATGCAGAACAATGTCATACATTCACCCCAGTACAGAGATCTGGGCCTAAATCCAACGTTTTTTTTGCTCACCCAGCCATTCCAGTTTGGACCCAGCCATATGCAAATCAGTCTTGACCCTGCACCCAATGGGAACAGTCCAGCCCGAACTGCCAGGCCAGGTCCTCCCAGGACTGGAAACCAGCATCCTAGGACCGGTTTCTGGCTTTCAGCCCTCATCAGCCAGGATAGCTTGACTCCAGTGGCATGGAGAGCACGGGACCCACGTCTGGGCATACCCGTCCCACTCGGGGTGACAAATGCAAAAAGAACAAATGATGGACAGAATGCAGAACAATGTCATACATTCACCCCAGTACAGAGATCTGGGCCTAAATCCATCGTTTTTTTTGCTCACTATGCCATTCCAGTTTGGACCCAGCCATATGCAAATCAGTCTTGACCCTGCACCCAATGGGAACAGTCCAGCCCGAACTGCCAGGCCAGGTCCTCCCTGGACTGGAAACCAGCATCCTAGGACCGGTTTCGGGCTTTCAGCCCTCATCAGCCAGGATAGCTTGACTCCAGTGGCATGGAGAGCACGGGACCCACGTCTGGGCATACCCGTCCCAATCGGCGTGACAAATGCAAAAAGAACAAATGATGGACAGAATGCAGAACAATGTCATACATTCACCCCAGTACAGAGATCTGGGCCTAAATCCATCGGTTTTTTTGCTCACCATGCCATTCCACTTTGGACCCAGCCATATGCAAATCAGTCTTGACCCTGCACCCAATGGGAACAGTCCAGCCCGAACTGCCAGGCCAGGTCCTCGCTGGACTGGAAACCAGCATCCTAGGACCGGTTTCGGGCTTTCAGCCCTCATCAGCCAGGATAGCTTGACTCCAGTGGCATGGAGAGCACGGGACCCACGTCTGGGCATACCCGTCCCACTCGGGGTTACACATGCAAAAAGAACAAATGATGGACAGAATGCAGAACAATGTCATACATTCACCCCAGTACAGAGATCTGGGCCTAAATCCATCGCTTTTTTTTACTCACCATGCCATTCCAGTTTGGACCCAGCCATATGCAAATCAGTCTTGACCCTGCACCCAATGGGAACAGTCCAGCCCGAACTGCCAGGCCAGGTCCTCCCTGGACTGGAAACCAGCATCCTAGGACCGGTTTCGTGCTTTCAGCCCTCATAAGCCAGGATAGCTTGACTCCAGTGGCATGGAGAGCACGGGACCCACGTCTGGGCATACCCGTCCTACTCGGGGTGACAAATGCAAAAAGAACAAATGATGGACAGAATGCAGAACAATGTCATACATTCACCCCAGTACAGAGATCTGGGCCTAAATCCATCGTTTTTTTTGCTCACCATGCCATTCCAGTTTGGAAACAGCCATATGCAAATCAGTCTTGACCCTGCACCCAATGGGAACAGTCCAGCCCGAACTGCCAGGCCAGGTCCTCCCTGGACTGGAAACCAGCATCCTAGGACCGGTTTCGGGCTTTCAGCCCTCATCAGCCAGGATAGCTTGACTCCAGTGGCATGGAGAGCACGGGACCCACGTCTGGGCATACCCGTCCTACTCGGGGTGACAAATGCAAAAAGAACAAATGATGGACAGAATGCAGAACAATGTCATACATTCACCCCAGTACAGAGATCTGGGCCTAAATCCATCGTTTTTTTTGCTCACCATGCCATTCCAGTTTGGACCCAGCCATATGCAAATCAGTCTTGACCCTGCACCCAATGGGAACAGTCCAGCCCGAACTGCCAGGCCAGGTCCTCCCTGGACTGGAAACCAGCATCCTAGGACCGGTTTTGGGCTTTCAGCCCTCATCAGCCAGGATAGCTTCGCTCCAGTGGCACGGAGAGCACGGGACCCACGTCTGGGCATACCCGTCCCACTCGGGGTGACAAATGCAAAAAGAACAAATGATGGACAGAATGCAGAACAATGTCATACATTCACCCCAGTACAGAGATTCCTGTAACGGCTGTGTTCATTTTTTTTTATGCTCTTAGGTTCATTCTTTACTGGATGTTGTCTTCATGGGTACATGTTCTTTTATTGGATGATGATTGTTTGGAACGGTGCAGTTAATTGTAGTGATGTTTTCCACTTTTACGTGGTTTTGGGTTGGTGATGGTGTACCACCCATCGTGGTGCTGTTTGTTGCAGAGTGAACGTTGTTCTTATTCAGTCTGTTTTCCTTACTATGTCTTTTGATGTTGAAGTGTGCTTTTTACTAGATTCCGTGTTTTTCTACACATCACACCCCATTTTGCGTTGGGGGAAGTTTTTACGTGTTGAGTGAAGTCTTGTGCGCCTGCTTAGTTTCCGTCTAGAGTGTTTTCTACACATCACACCCCATTTTGCGTTGGGGGGAGCTCTTTACGTGTTGAGTGAAGTCTTATGCGCCTGCTTAGATTTACCACCCATTGTGGTGCTGACTCTTATTATGCCTTTTCATGTTGAAGTGTGCATTGTACAAATGTTCCGTGTGGAGCGCCTTTTCCACACGTCACAATCCAGCTTTCAGTTTGGGTGGAGTTTATCGTTGGTGACCGGTGTGACCTTTACATGTTCCGTGTAGAGTGTTTTCTACACATCACACCCCATTTTTACTGGGGGGTGAGTCCTCAGATGTTGAGTGAAGTGTTGTGCGCTTACGTAGGTTCTGTGTTCTACATATCACACTCCGTTTTTAGTTGGGGGAAGTACAAATGTTGTTCTTGGTGTTCCGTGTGGAGTTCCTTTCACACATTCCACCCCAACTTGTGTTGTTGGGGGAAGTGCTAAAGTTGCTCTTGGTGTTCCGTGTGGAGTCCCTTTCACACATTCCACCCCAACTTGTTTTGTTGGGGGAAGTCCTGCAGGTTCCTTACTGTTTTTGTTTCTCTTCTTTTCTTATTGATTGGTTCTCTTTCACACTTTCGTTATTGGCTCCCTTGTACTCCCTTGTACTCTGCTCGTGTTTGCCTGGACAGCTTGCACGATTCTTGTATTTGGGTTAGTTTGTAGTCTGTGGTGTGGGAGTGTTTGGGTTGTTTTTGTGTTAGAAAGGAGGATGGTGTGCATGAGTCTTTGTACTTGTATTTCTGTGCATGAGTCTTTGTACTTGTGTTCCTGTTTCTCCCTTCCTACTTCATTTCCTCTGCATGAATGTTCCATCTTTAATTTTTCATGCTATGCTTCAGAAAGTTGTCATGTTATTTATTTCTCGCAACTGGTCTGTTGTCTTTTGAGAGTTCCTTCATTTCCTTTATAAAGAAAGGGGATGTGTTATACTGCTGCTGCTGCTTAGCCTGGGTGACTGTGTGTGAGAATGTTGGTGAGTGGAATGTTTGTGAGTATGAGTGTCAGTTGGTGGATGGGCTGAGCAGCAGTAAGGCTGCTCCTGGTAGGGCTCTACCCTGTAACATCTGATCTTCAATAAACCTACATGAAAACTACGTGGACCTACTTGCTTCTGTTCACAACAGTAGACTTATTATCAGCTAAGGATATGTCCTTATCAAGTAGGGAGTAATCCTGAGGCAGGTGGGAAGGAGGGGAAAGAAATTCAAAGAAAGAATCTAGGTCCTCTTCAGATGGAGAGGATTCCGGCGTGTACAGCTTCTGATAAAAGTCAGTGAAACATTGTTGAATTTCCTCATCTTTGAAGTGATTGACCCCTGCGTCATGTATAATATTTAAATAATTTGCCAGCAGCTATCCTGCTCTATTGCGTCCTCCATAAAACTTAGAACTAATCTTTAATAGCACCCCAAAAGCCTACTCAGTTGATTTTTTATTAAAAACAAACTTGGCTTCAACATGTGCTTCTGAGTGTTTTCATTGTTAGAAGTATAATATTGGTGTTCAAGTTGTTTAATAGAAGAAAGGAGGAGCGCAGACTCCCTCAAAGATGTTTTCTTTTTAACTGCGACGTAATCAATAATATAACCTCTAGCCGTAGTCTTGAAGACGTCCCAGATGGTATAGAATGGGAGATCCAAAGTAATATTTAAGTCTAAATAATCCTTTAAAAAAGTTCGAAACTTTCCACAAAGGTTTGATTTTTCAGTAAATAGTTATTGAAACACCATCTTTTTGATCTAAACCGGTGTGTGATCCAATATTAATATAGAACCAATTTCTGCGAGGACTAACATGGGAAGTAATTGAGATGTTATAAAAATATAATCAATTCTAGATTTAGAATTATGTGTGGGGGAATGAAAGGAAAATTCGAGATTCTCTGGATTATAGATCCTCCATGCATCTACCAAGCCCCTGGATTGGATAGTATTTTGAAGGTTTTTTGCTTTTTATTAGGGATATATCTGGCAAGAGATTTCCTATCGGTAAAAGGGTCCATAAGTTGGTTACAGTCCCCTCCCACAAGAAGAATGGCACCAGACAAGGAATGTAAAAGATGAGATATGTGCTCCCAAAATTTTATGTCTATGTTAGTGGGGCTGTAGATGTTAAGGATGGAAATGGCAGTGTTATTGATGGTGGTGTGGGGGAGAAGCCAATGTTCATGTTCGCCCCACTCCTCTTTGTCAATTGATACTGAAAGCGACTTATGAAATAAGGTAACAACTGCATTTTTATTCTGATTTGCAGAGGAACAGAATGCCTGGCCAACCCAATGCTTCTTTAAAGAGTTAATGTCTTTTTATGTGAAAATAATTTCTTGTCATCTAGCACTCTTACACGGTATTCTGCCTGCATGTGCGACCACCCTCTGCTTCTTAATAGGTTTATATAGACCTTTCACATTCCAACACTATTCACGAATTATTAACCATAAGAATAGAAGAGCAGGTTATACAGTAAATACATTCTTAATTCAATAAATGATACATTGGAAAAATGAAAAAGATAACAAAGTCATGCAAATAAATAAGTACCTTGTATTTCCACGGTAAGAGTCAAGTAAAGAAAAATAAGCAAAAAAAGAGAAAAGAGGAAGGAGGATGGAAAAAAGGAAAAAGAAGAAAATCATATAAAAAAGAGAGAATGGCAAAAAGCTGAACAGCTTCAGCCATACGAGAAATGAAACAGACCCACTGTAGAAACATTAATGTGGGGGAGTGGGGAAGAGCAAGGAAAAAAGATAAACAGCAGACTAATAACAGTCGAAGTTGGAAAACAGAAGCCACGAAGACAATCAATATTGAAATATAAATTAAGACAGCAATTAGAGACAAAAGAAGACTAAAGAAATGTGGAGAACCAAAAAACGAAAGTACAATATTGACTAACAAAGAGCACTGCAAACATATGTGAATAAGGTATATACAATAAGTCGGGGATGGGAGATACATTGGAGAAAACACTGCTGGGGAGGGGGTTCGGGTCTGACAAGAGACATCTGCCTAGGAAAACTGCTATTAGTAAATGAATAAAAGACTTATCTTAAGAACAATAAGAATAATTTTAAACAAACAGAGAACATTAAATATAAACAGAAACACATCAACAAAATGAACCAACAAAAACACTTAACGTTTTCCCTAGTTCAATTTCTTCACTCTTACCCTGGAAGATTAATTTTTGTAGATCATCAGGCGAATCAAATGAAAATGTTCTCTCTTTGTAAGGCTCTTTGAAGAAACATGGATGTATTAGACCATATCTTGCCTTCATGGAGCGTAGAGCAAGGCAAAAAGTGAGGAATTCCTTACGACGTTGCACGAGCCACGTCCTGAGAAAAAAAGACTCTTTGACCAGACCAAAGCATTTGCCTCCTCAACTTGACCGCTGAAAGAACCATAAGAAGTTCAGTATACTCCAAGAAGAGAACTATTATTCCTCTGGACGAGCAGAAGATGAGGATTCCTAAGACTTAGGACCAATTCTATGAGCACATGTAGATTAAAGTTCGTATGTTCCTTGAGGACAACTATCTTCGGTATATGTATCTTAAGAAAGGAAAGCATGTCCAAACCTTCAGACCTTTCCAGGATGCCATAAATTCTTAGATTATTATGGCGATTGTGATTTTCTAAATTCTCAGTTTTTTGCTTCTAGAGCACAATTTCCTTGGACATGCCCTCAATCATAGTAGCCGCATCCTATATATTGCTGACGCGTTGCTCTACCTCCGACACTCTAGATTCAAGGCTGGACCATTTTTCCTCTATCTGCTGTAGCATGGAATTGGTTTCCATGACAAAAAGTTTTAAAAGTTTAATCTCTTCCATAAGGTCCTCTAGGGTCAACAGTAGCGGAGACTTCTTTGGGGAAACAGAGTCTTTTTTAAGTCATTTTGAAGCAGTGGTGGTGGTGGTCTCTTTGTGGGTGGAATGCATATTTCCAGATGGAGTCGAAACCTTTTGGCCAAAAGATGAAGAGGACTCCATAATTGAAGAAAATAGCAGAATCTGTGAGGCTCAAAAGAGAGGGCATATCTATAGTCGATGGGGTAAATGTGCAGGAAAAACACAGAAAAAGGAATCTGTGCCACAAAGTCAAGTATTCCACTGAATAGGGCGACTGAGAATGCAAAACATTTGACCAGATAAGGAAAATGATGGCCTGTAAACCTACAGAGGCACATCATATATTGAGAGCTCCCAAGGGAAGCAGGTCTCATTTGTAGACAGTTCATTAATCATGCACTCTTGTCACTTAGTTCTTGTCAGGACTCAGTATAACAGCAGCTTTAGAGAACAGACAGGCTGAAGTGTGGCCAAAAAACAAGCCTCCCAAGGGTTAAAAAATGCTCTATGCTGTGGTGACAGTGAATTCATTCTTGTTAATTGCAGGCATCAGCAAAAATAAGTAAAAAAGCCAATTTTATTAAAAATAAATGGCAGAATTTCACCTACTGGCATGCAAAGCAATCAGATTTGCAGAAAGCCAGGCACAGCGAGAGCGGCAAAGCGCAGATGCACTATTAACTATACAAAATGGCAATCGAAGCCTCCAGGTGTGATGAGAAGTGACACGGGGAAAAAGACAGGTAGAAGGGCTCAGAGTCGCCCAAAAGCAAAAATACCTGACACCACCGTGTACACGTGTAGAATTCCACTCCGCTCATGCTCGCCAGAGTCAAGACGCCGTTGTAAGTCGATGGTAGGCTCCGGAACAACGGAGGACCTTAGAAGTCTGCTGCCATCTTGTCGGCGGTTCGGCCACGCCCCCCTACGAGAGGCATTTCTGACCCCACTGCGACCCAGTTGAGGCATAAGAGGGACAAATAATACAGAGAGTTGTTGATTAGACTTCAGAGTAACAATTATAATGAATATGTAAGTAGGTAACACGAGGAGGGCCACAGAGCCCTGGCAGGGCGCTTACTGGGATGGCTGGTTTGAACTGAAGTGGAACAGAAATTTATTTATGCTATACAATCCGAGGGCACCATATTACACACACAACAGGACATGAATCGGGCCTTTGCTACCTATTATAAGGTTCTTTACACTGATCCCAATGAATATGTGATGTTACAACGCGATCAAAATGATCGCGGTATGTAACACCGCAGTTTTTACAACGCAAGTCGTTACAACGACTTGCGCTGGAGGGCGCTGGACTTAGGAGTAGTAAGATTTACTATTCCAACACCAGTCTACGTACAGTAGGGAAGGTGTTGGAATAGTAAATCTTACTATTCCTTAGGTTATAGCGCCCTCCAGTGCAAGTCGATGTAACGCTTACGTTGTAATGGCAGCGTTCTAAATGCATCGCGGTGTAATTACCGCGATGTAAAGGATGCTTCCCATCCCAATGCACAAGGGGATGAAGTGTTGATACGATACCTGGCTGGGATCATCATGCCCACCATGTCCCAGGAACATGGAGCCTGCTTGAGTGACCCCTTAATTGTAGAGGAAATTAAATTGGCTATAGATCACTGTCAAGAGGAAAAACACCAAGGATGGATGGGCTCCCACCCAAATTTAATGGCACCTACAACGAGGTGCCGGCTGCGAAGCACGTAGTAGTGTATACACAGTGGGGTGCTACTTGAATATACCAGAGCGGTTGTGATCATAGTACTACCCAAGTTGGGGACGGAGCCATTGGATGCCAAGTCCTATAGACCTCTTATACTCTCTTAAGAACTCAGTAAAAAATCCTGGGAATATTATTGGCAAAATACATTGATACATTATATCAGAGACTTGATCTACGCAGATCAAACCATCTTCATTCAGGGGAGGAGTACACATCTCAACCTAAAAAGACTTTTTATAGTGTTAAGAAAGACATTCAATGGCCTGGGTTGTCCCTTCCATTTTGCTGTGCTTCATAAATTAAAACTGGGGTCGGAGACCATAAAATGGATATGGTTACTATACAGGCACCCTGAAGTTCGGGTGCATACAGGTCTAGTTTTCTGCAAACCCTGGTTAATCCAGAAGGGCACAAGACAGGAGTGTCTGCTTTCTCCACAATCGTTTTCAGAATTGGGATGTAGCCATTGGCTTGCATACTGCATGAGCAGGCACACAAGCTGGGGACTACAACTGGAAACCGGATACCACATGATATCATTGTACACCGATGATGACCTGTTATATCTCAGGAAACCTTGAACGAGTTTCAAGGGCAACATGGAAATATTGGATAGTTTTGGGCAACACATGATCTTTCAGGTAAATTGGGGGGAAATCCTGAAGTTTCCTGATCTCTCCGGCGAGGGAGGAGCTGGTTCAGAGTGATGTAGGGCTCCTGCTCAAATAGGAACTAGACACTTTCTACTACTTGAGAGTGCAAGAATACGTCTTCAACGAGCACTTGTATGCTGGAAATCTATGGAAAGCAGTAGGCAGAATCAGGTACCCCTACCTTTATGGACCTGACTTCCCCTCCCACCCATGGCACGAGTAGCCACTATCACTAAAATTGCACTTGTTTGTGGCTATCTCAATAATATTGAAGAACTGAATTGCCCGTTAGTAAACCTGAAATGGGCAACCTAGAGAAGATGACTGGCATGCACAAAAATGGAATGACTGTTGAATGAAGGCGGCATTGGCGTACCTGCTCACAAAGTTTATTACTATGCAGCACACCAGCTGTGGTTTATACAATGGATCTTTGATGTTAACTGTCAGGAATCCCAGGATATTTGCAGAGTGCCCCGATCAAAGGGTATGGTGGGAATGATACTGAGGGACAGAAAAGGACTAAAGGACCATACCCAGCCAGCTAGGTCAGCTAAGTTCTGTTGTCATAAATATGTAGACAGTCTAGGAGGTAGGACACCCTGTGTCCCCAACATACCATTATGTTGCTTGCCAGAGTTTATATCATTACCACAATATGCAACAGAAGAACCTGGAGTGAGGCCGAGATCCTGACGGTGAGTAACCTATATCAGGGCGGTCTGTTACTCACATTTGAGACTTTGAGAGGTGAGATGAATAGAGAAGTAGGTCACTTCATGAAACATGCAGTGATATTAAGGCCGACAAGAGGTTCATGGGTGGCTGAGCACACAGAACCTGAAAGATCTGTAGCACTCATGAATATACTCACACTGGACCCCTGTGGACATGCTGTAACATTATTATATGTGACCCTAGCACCGGTATTCAATGCTGACCTATCTCCAGCTAAAGCATAACGGGAACGCAATTTGGGTAAAGATATATTGGAGAATGACTGTATTGATGCTCTGGGCTATCCCAAAACAGTTACTAGGAATCAAAGGTTCACATTCACACAAATTGATTATGTACCACAGACATATCTCTCATTACATCTGTTTGCTGGGATTTTCTTTGATTCGTTGGTTCTTGCCCTCAATGTCGACAATCGTGCACAGAATTTTTTCACATGGTTTGGCCATGCGAGAAGATTCACACATTTTGGCCAATGTGGCGCAGGTGACAGGTGGGAAGGGAAATCTCCACTAACCCCTTGGTATACTTGCTGGATATCATGAAATGCACCCAACAGACAAAATATATGGGCAGATGTAGTGATTTAGCATTTATTTTGGCAAAAAGGAACATTGCATTGGGTTGGAACAAAAGAACGACTCCATCAAGTATGCAATGGCTGAAGTATGCCCATAAATGAACAGTGTTACAGCAAACAAATGATGGACGGAATGCTGACAATGCAAACATTCTCCCCCAGTCCAAAGATCTGGGTTAAATCCATCGTTCTTTTGCCCACTACCCCACCCCAGTTTGGACCCAGCCATATGCAAATCAGTCTTGTCCCTGTGCCCCATGGGAACAGTCCAGACCGAACTGCCAGGCCAGGTCCTCCCTGGACCGGAAACAAGCATCCTGGGACCGGTTTCAGGGTATATCACCCTTCTTCAGCCAGGCTAGCTTGAAGTGGCACAGTAAGCAAGGGACCCACGTCTGGGCATACCCATCCCACTTAGGGCGAAAAGTGTTACAGCAAACAAATGATGGACGGAATGCTGACAATGCAAACATTCTCCCCCAGTCAAAAGATCTGGGTTAAATCCATCATTCTTTTGCCCACTACGCTACCTCAGTGGCAGAGTTAGCTAATATTTGGATAGCAAGACGCAGAGATGAAGGACCTGACATTATAACAAGTTGGGAAGGTTTCTTGACAATGTTTAAAGCTAAGAATGCCAACTGCAGCCATAGATGATATGCAAAACATACACCAATTGATAATGGACATGGCCACCACATACAGAGGTGGGAACACACCAGAATGAGACTGCAAATCACGGTGCTGTGGAGAAGGAGGGTGACACCCAGGAACCCCCTGGCATGGACAGAATGAACCTGGAGGTGTTTATTATGAACATTGTTCATGATTATATAATTTTTCCATACTAGCATTTCGCAAAGTTGATTGCTACAGATGCTCTGAGTGGGAAGGAGATGGGTGTGAGATGGAGATAGTTGCTTGTCGACTTTATGTATATAAGCTTGAACACCAATGGCTCATTTTACTAATGTTCATCCTTAATTCTGCAGTTGGTATACGCCTCTCCATGGTTTACAACCATATATAAAATAATAAGGCCCAATTAAAAAGGAAACCTATGTATTTCTGAAATGTGCAAATGATGCTGAGTTTAGGAACAGTGAATATTTGAAGTCCTCTAAATTTGGGTTTACCCTTATTAGAAGGCATTTTGTAAAATGTCTTCTTTCTTGCACAATTGATTACAATTGATAGACAAAAGTGCATAGAAATCCTATTGGCAAAAGGAATTTTCTACTATTCTGAGTCTTTCAAGAATTTTTTTTACCTCACTTGTATGACTGGGCCTAGTGGCCATGACACAAAACACCCCAAAACACTAGTTGGAGATATCACATTTCACCCAGCAAAATCAATGCTTTTTTTACAATGTGGTTGGCTGCAGAATTTTGTCACTAGTTTGGCCAGCACCCAGGGAAGCCTATCAAACCCTGACATTTATGAAAACTAGACACCCAGTAGAGCTCAAGACTGTGCAACTTGAATGGATTCCATTAGTTTTTTTACCCAGAAGCTCTTACAAACCTCATACTTTGGCTAAAACTCACACTTTTTCCTGCATTTGTGTTTGTTAGTGAGTAGTCCCCTGAAGGGTGGTACCTACTTTTGTTAATATTCAATTGGTTGTCTGACCTAAATAGAAGTTCTATCATGCCTCATTGGATGGGGCAGAGGTTCCACACATTGGCGGGAGTTTCAATGTGCATGCTGCTCGCTGCACCTACCCTTCACCTCCACACTTCCGGTTGGTTCCCAAGAGTACAAGTAGGCACCACCCTTTGGGAGAACTACTCACTTACAAACAAAGTGTGGGGTAGGCGACTAACCCTTGTTTGAGATCCTGAAGAAGTAAGGGTCAGGACTCAGTGGATGGAAAGGGTATGGCTTGTGCAGGGCCGGACTGGGAACCGAAACTGGCCCTGGCAAACTGCTCGGCCGGCCCCCCTGGGGGCCAGGGGGGTGTACAGCCGGGCTGTTTGGTAGGCCGATTTTGTTACAGGGGGGCCGATATTGCCGGCCCCCGGTAACAAAAACGGCCCCCAGGGGCCCAAAATAGGCCCCCACCCTGGCGGCCCACCGGGGAAACGCCCGGTGCCCCCTACAGCCAGTCCGGCCCTGGGCTTGTGTGCTCTGTACAAAGATAGTGTCTGACGCGCATCAACGCGCTGCTCCAATCTATCATGTCGCCGGGTAAAGCAGAGAGAATGGCGGGCAGAGGTGTAGAAAGGAGTGCTCGTGTAAGTAACATTTTGCAAAACACCCATATCAATTTGTTGAGTTGCCCCTTAAATGTGTTTTATAAAACAGTGTGCGCAGGAGCGTATTGGAAAAGACGGTACCATGCACCTCACAAATTAATATGATTACACTAAACCCTGAAGCGCCAGGCTTTTTTTTTTTTATCCTCTCATAAATTATGCAAAGACACACCATAGCATTGTTTTATATGCGGTCGCCTAACATTTATGCGTTTCAATTATATTGTTATTAGTTTGGAGACAACACTTACAGTATATTTGTGCAAATGAATATCCTTGCCCACACAACATAAAGACGAGAATGTGATGTTCTTTTAATTATTCTAATTATTGCCACTCTAAATTACATTACGAAAATGCAATTAAACAATTTGAGAAGCAGGAGTGCACAGGAAGCGGAAATAGAAAACAGATTAATTGTTCTGCCTTCCGTTGGGAAAGTCTGTATCATCTCGTGGGCGAAGGTTATCTGATGCCTTTCCATCATTGCTGGGGAGTGGTGACAGCCCTGGACTGACGCCCCCATGTTATAAGAAAGTTACTTCTGTGTTTTGTAAGACAGTAGGATAAGAACAATTAATCAGAACTGTACAAGCCTGTCCAGCATGACCTGCAGCCATCTGGTAACCATAGTTCATTTTCTAGGGCATGAAATGAACGCTCCATTCACCTAGTTTCTGTTTGGTCTTGATCCCAGCTACTTTACAAGGATGAAAAAGCAACGTGTCAGTATAAAGGTCCTTTCTGTGAGTTCTAATTCAGGACTCCGACCAGGGCTGGACTGGGAAGCGAAACCGGACCTGGCAAACTGCTCGGCTGGCCCCCCTGGGGGGCAAAGGGGAGTGCGGCCGAGCTGTTTGCTTGGGCCGGTTCCGGCCGATTTTGTTACAGAGGTCCGATATTGCTGGCCCCCGGTAACGAAAACGGCCACCCAGGGGCCCAAAAGCGGCCCCCACCCTGGCGGCCCACCCTGACTTCGACCTTCAAGCACTAGAAGCAACTAACATTGAATTTCTTACATTTCATAAGTGCTACTCTTTTTCACAATGCAAACTGTGCGCCAAACTCCATTGCAGAATTTTGATTATATATGCATTATATAGCCGGGTCTGGTGGCTCAGTGGACTAATGCGTCCACTGCATGGGCCTGTGTTTGACCTCATGATCACAGGTTCAAATACTGGCGGGTCCACTCAGTCTTTCATCCATATGTGGTCGATAAAATCAGTGCCATTGAGTTGGGTAACAGTAAACATCTGTTATTCAGTGCCAAGATACCAATGGGTGAACGTGCGCTTTACAAATACACGTTATATATTCCTATTTTTAATTACGAATTTGAATAGCCCAATCAGTGACATTTGGAATTGTCAGAGGTCTGAGAAAGAGGTGGAAGGGCAGAGGAGAGAGTAAGGAGGATACAAGAAAACAGAGAATGAACATGAGGGGGCATCATGGGTGTCTGTGGTGAATACAGCCACTGTATCAAGTTGTCAATTCTTCTCAATACGATGAGCTTCGGTTGGCAGGATTCATATTAAGAGAGTCTCAATAATATATTAAATTGCCTCCAGGTGACCCAACACCATTGAAGTCACCAATTATGAATGCAACAGGGCCTTAAGGAGGAGAAGGGATACATAGGGGTCAAAAGGCTTATGCAGTCTGAAGCCTGTCTTTACCGGGATAAGCGTGGTAAAAAATGGTGGCCAGCCGTGTAAATTTGTGCCTTGCAAAATAAGAGTATTGAATTTTGTGAAAACATTGGGGGAGATTTACCAAATCTCCACGCAGCGCAGTCCCCCGCAAGGCTGTGCTGCGTTGCGCAACATGGAGGGAGCAGGAGAGCGCCATATTTTCAAAGATATGGCTCTCTCCTCCCCTTTCCCTTGCAGCTGCGCTGATTACAGCTGCCGTGTGCCACCCACACACCTTAGCGCCACAGCGATAGGGTGTGTGTGTGAATCCAGCATAGGTTTTGTACAGGAAGGATACCCTTCCTGTACAAAATACTATCCCTAGACACAAGGGAAAGCTTTTCCCACTTTGTATGCGTGCTGCACAGTGGTGCACCCATGCAAAGTCGGAAAAGGAAAGAGAAATGAAAGAATTTCTCCTTCCTTGCGCCTAGTTTAAAAGGGCGTAGTTTTCTCACGCTAAACCTAATCTACTGTATTTGGTAAATTGGATTGAGCATGAGAAACCTTGGGTGGTTGCATGGGAACACCCATGCACCACCTTTGGCACGCCCCCATGGGGCAAAGTAATACGAAGCAGCGCTATGCGCTGCTTCGCATCACTTTTACATTATTTCCAGTGCTAAACTAGTTTAGCGCTGGAAAGTAAATTGGGAAAAAAAGATTTTGTGCCGTTTTGCGTCACTTTTGTGACGCAAACACGCCGCAAAATCTTAGTAAACCTCACCAATGACTGAAGCAGTTTAGGAATTTTGGGCATATCACCCCTGGGAGTGTTTGAGCACAAGTTGGGAGTGAGTAGATAAGCTTCACTGGTGAAGTATTTCTTGAATAGAAAGGGCTGAGGATTATTTGGGAAGAGAATGTGGAGAAGGCTGAATTTACAGGGTTTGTAGAGTTTGGTGTTTGCACAGGCAGTGAGATTGCATGTGTGGCTCCTCCAGGAAGCTTCCTAAGAGGATTCGTTTGTTGTAGCAGTAATTCAGTAAGTTGTGTGACACAGCTCTTCAGATATGTCACAATATTTTCAAGATACACAGTGTACCACAAGGAGTCAGTGTTGGGAGGTGGGGACTGCACTAATTTAAGCTCATTTTGAGACCTTTTCACTCCATCCATAATGAGTTGTATCAGGAGCAGTTTGCAGTTGAAGTGGCAGACCATTGATTTTCGGGTCAATACTGCTCCTGGAGATATACCATTAAGCCTCAGGGCACGCACTTAAGGTAAAACAACGTGTCACCCACCTATCAACCATGAAGATGTCATTGTTTTTGGTCAGGTACTTCATGTGTTTGATTGAGTGGAAATTTCGTGCTGCTTTTTATTCATTTATAGGGGTGCATCATAATCACGTGTAGAGTGCAGCCGCATGTAATCGTATCTCGTGTAAATGGGAGTGTTAGAATTTTGAACCGCGTTAATGTAGTTACGTGGCATTATTTTTGTCTATTGACAAGTAGTATGAAGAATTAACATAGGAAATTAATGTAACTAGCAGAAAACTCTAACATGGAGAAACTGTGATGTAAAGTTTGACATTGCTCATGTACTAAATGTGTTTAGTAATAATACTTTCTATAATTTGGTAAAAGTGTTAGTCGAGATGAAAAATAGTTATGCAACTCGTAATGTTTAAATGATACGTTCTTATGTTAGCTAAAGCTATAGGCCTGAAATGCAATCCCCGGACAAGCTCTCGCTTTAGGATTAATGTTCTGAGTTTCATGTTCACTGTGGAAGCTGTTCTCTCGCACGTTTTGCATTGCAGGTGGAGAAGCATTCTTTAGGCTCAATAATGTCTTTCTTTAGTAGCTAGGTAAGAAGAGAAGAAATTACAATCGTATGACTTGGAGGCGATAAAGGAAAGAAGTTGGTTTCACACTGGAGAAGTCACGGGAACCGAGGACAAATTGTTGCAAAGGATGTACTTGGAGAACACCGTAGAAAAGTACGCTTGTGACTTTGCCCATTGTGGAGTACGTGCAAGAGGTGCCTCATGGGAAATCTACCTGTGGTTACCTGGTAGTTGGAATTAGGGATAGTGCCCCACATCTTCTTTGCCTTTGGAGAGGGAGCACCTCAGAATGAGCGCTTTCTCTTGTGATGGTGGATTTATGCTGCTTGACCCATCTCAACGGTGGAGAGACTTCTTAGGAAGACTCCTTGACTGATACCTTTCCTCCTGATTCGATATGCTTACTCATTAACGTAGGGATCTCATAGCGATAGAATAGGGATAGATTTAAATGCTCTTTATTCATCAGCCCTCGATGTAGGGAAATTTGGACTCTTGCTTCTTATTTGTCTGTATCCTCCTTCTAGAGTTAATAGTTCTGTTCATGTTGCACTGTCTGAATTGAGTGCGTAGATTTGGCTTTATACTGTTTCCTTTGTATTTCTATACCCTCGTGTTGAGGTGTGTTTATGTTCAGTTATTTTTGGCTTTGTAATAAATCAAACTAATCTTCCTCAGTTGTCCTTTGGTTATTATGTATCAGGAAGTGGTGTTTCTAAATTGACTGTGCATTAATGATTTTCTCCCTTTCACGCTTACATGCTGCTTAAAAGACCCATCGGAGTGTGTCTCTAGAAAAGTTCCAGAACGACTTGAAATGGCCCTTTCAGTTGGTAGCAGAGTAGGATGGTTTGTACATGAAGTAAGAGGAGAAAATAGAATTAGTTTAGCATAGGTGGAAGCTAGAACACCAAAACCCCGAACCAGAGCCCAATGATGGAGAACAGAAGCCGACGGAATCCGGTGGAGACCGACGGAGTTTGACGGTGCAGCAAGTTCAGTGGTGGAAGGAGGAGCGAGTATTAACAGGATGTGTGTAGAAGGTTAGATTGCGGGAATTCTTTGACTGTGTGATGTGTTACGGAGTTAGAGTGAGCGTCGAGTGAATGTGGTTTCGGGTCGGACGTGGCCCAAGGATTGAGATTTGATGTGCTGGTCCCAAAGTGGCCTAAGATCCAGGGATATTGAAAGGTGTAGAAGACATCACAATTGTGATTGTCTGATCAGAAAATTGAGGAGTTGTCGTGAGATGTCATCAGCAGTTCCACTTAAGACAGGGAACTTTGTGTGAATGGGACGTATGGGAATTGTCTAGTGGACCTTGCGTACAGGGGTTAACTATACCGATTCGGGTGATCCACACTAGTTGAGGGTTACTGGGAGCGATTATTCTTGAGTGGTTAAATTCTACCGATCTTTTAGAATGGGAGACAATTACGGATTTAAGATGGGTGAGTTAATGTGTACAGAGAAATTGTGAAGGAGGGTGAGTTGCTGTGAGGAGTGACAATGATGTCAGACCTCAGACTGTGCCACGCTGTGATAGGTCAGTTGATGAAACGCTGCGCTGGGATTGGGTGGTGGTCATTGGGAATACTCTTTGGCTGGCAGAGATCCCTTTGCCGTATTAATTAAGCAATTATTGCATTTTTGGTAGGGGAATGTTCCGAAAGTGTCAGAAATCATGTGATGCTTTAGGGGGTTACTGGATCTTTTCAGAGGTGATGAAGGGGTTGTTACTCGAGTGGGTGAAGAGGCACCACCCCAGGATACTCCAGCTCACTATATGGTGAGAAAGGTTGGGCTCCATACCACAATTTGCCTCCGGAATTGGCATAAAATCACCGAAAAGGAGGGGGAATTGTCATTTCCACGCTTTGGCATGTTCAGGCTAGAAGTATTGAACCAACTCAGTGGAACGATGTTTGCAATGCAACCTTTGCCCAGACCCACACAGTTTGAAGAGCTAGATGCGTGGATGCGTGCAGCTCACGCTAAGCAGAGAGAGAAATATCAAGGGAGAATGAAGGAAACCATGAAGGCGTATCAGGATGCACAAGAGGATGCTAGGCTTAAGAGGTGGAGAGTGGATACCATTGAGGGAGAGAGGTTATACCCAGTATTGGTGGGGGATGGAGAAGGGCAAATGGAAGTGACAGTAGAGATACTGAAGACAACTTGTTGTATGGGTTGTTAGCTGAGCGGCCACCCCCTCACAGTTTACAAATGGGAGAAGTTGGACGCAGTTCAGATGGCACCGATAATGTGGGATGTGTACAGCCCCAGTGTCACCTGATCCAGGGGGCATGGGAATGATATCAGCAGGAACAAGGGGGACAGGAGTGTCTGTCTTGGGAGGTATGGAACCGAATGGTGACAACACTGCTTCATGGTTGGCAGAAGCTCTTACAGTACCGGTCACCATTGGACCTGTTGTCCCTGTTTATGACTCAGGTCGAACTGGAAGCTCTAGCCAGAGACAATCTATGCACTCGGAAGTGACTCCTTTGGGAAGAACAGGGAGCGCGAATGGGTGTTTCCGTCCTTTAGTGCCTATGGAATCCAGTACCCCTCTAGCGGTTACTGACGACCCTTACGGAGAACGGATTGGTTCCAGCACTATAAGATCTGTACCTATGATAGGCACCAGCTCAGATCTGGGAATGTGGGAAACTCCTGGGAGAGGACCAAGTGGATTTGTCTCAAGAAGCAAATACAAGTCAGGGAACATTTGAGAACCAGCAAATCTTAGACGTTGCAGACTTAGAGTCATCATTGAGGGACCATAATGACAGCAAAGAGAGCCAGAATAGTAAGTCGAGTCAGGATACCATCAAGGCTGCAATGAAGGTGAAGCTAGTGGATGTGTTGAGAATGAAGGCGGAATTAGAACAGATCATCGGTGGGAGTCTACCTCTAGACAGAAAAGAGATATATGAGCCAGATGAATTGTTGTTTATGGCTAAGGATGTCAGCCTGAGGGCAAGACAAACACATAAGAAGTTGTCGGATTTGTCTCAGAGATATGGGGTAGATTTATCTCGAACGAAGGCATTTCAGGGAAATCACAGGCTTACCTACAGTGACCAAAAGTTAGAGGAAAACAGAGTGACTGGATTGAGGAAGCACATATGGGAACTGGTAAAAGGAATAAGGGCTTGGAATATGCTGGATAAGTGGGAAGAGAGGTGTTCAAGGAAGAAGAGTGCAAGAAAGGTGACAGGAGTGATGCCTCCTCCCGGAGGAACACAGGGAATAGAGGCAAGCCCGCTGAGGGAAGTGCCTAGTGGAGGGTATGTGCATGTCCCTTGGAGTGATCTTGCCGCATTCACAAACGATTTCCCTAGATTAATAGAGAAACCTGCTGAGTGGTAAGAGCAAGTTGATCACTTTGTTAAGATCTCGAAAGTGTTTTGATTTAAATACCTTGTTCGAAATTGTGGTTCCTTGTGATCTAGGGTCTGCTTGTAAGATAGTTATTGAGTGGCTTTGTGCTGAGCCAGAAAGGGACTCAGTAACTCATGGTCCTTCGCTGTTGGTCATAAAATAGTATGATCAGGTGATCACATGGTTGCAGTCCAAAATAGCCCCACAGGACATTGATTGGGTCAAGATAGATCAAAGGACCCAGGAGCCTAAAGAGTCGGTACATGCCTATTATGAAAGGCTGTTACAAGCCTTTAAGCAGTACAGTGATTTAGATACTCTTGACCCCAAAGACATGGGACAATTTGTGTCCAAATTTGTGACTGGATTGAGGCCGGAGATCAGCCTCATGATCCAACAGCATCTGATTTGCTGGCAAAAGAAATCCATGGATGAAATCCTATGGTATGCCAGGTACTGCAGTGATGAGGTGGAGTCCAAACATAGGAGGATAAAGGAGAAACTGATGTTAGTCCAAATGCGTAATGCCCAGAAAGGAGATCAGGTACAGGGGATGATGGGAGCTGTAACTCGTGGTCAGGGGAATGTCTGAGGAGGGGTTCAAGTACAACAAGTTAGAAGGTCAATGGATCAGGGAAGAGGGAGAGGTAGCCCTATAGATCCGAAGACAGGGATAGACATTGCTGCCCTGAAGAAGTCCACTGCATGTCATTTTTGTCACAAGATCGGGCATTGGAAATGCGAGTGTTGCATCAATCCTGCGAACCAAGAGCAGGGAGAAGAATTCATACAGATGACAGAGGGTGTGAACCAGTTACAGACAGTGACCAGGCCAAGATCATTTAATGTGGGAGGGAGTCAGAACCAATTAGTGCAAGTGCCTCAGCCTCCGAGAATTCCACAGGGCAATCAGACCTACCACTAGATACCCTTGATGGAGTCTCTGGATGAATTTGGTCTGGACCGGTCCTTATGACGGTGCCTGAGAGGCAGACTGTACACTTAGCGCAGTCTTAGAAGTAGACCAGAATGGAGCCTACATAGAAGCAGACGTGGATGGTCATCCCATTACATTTTTGATTGATACTGGTGCTACCCGAGATCTGCAGTAGCCCCAAACCTGCTCCTCTCGGGAAAATCAATCCAAGTTGTAGGGGTAACTAATAAGATGATGCCGAACCTTTGACGGATGAGGTGCGGGTGAAAATCGGAACCATCCAGGATCACCATCAATTTGTAGTGTGTGATTCAAGCCCAGTGTGTTTGTTAGGGCGTGATTTGTTCTGTAAACTGAATTGTACCATCTACTGCACACCAAAGGGTATTGAGTTGCAAAGCAATGATGAGGACCTTGCTTTCAAAATGGCATAACAGAACTTTTGCACTACCATGTTTCCCTTACTGACAGTGGAAGACATGTCACTAGATCAGAGACACTGTTTTGGCAGTGGTGTGGGACTTCTCAGGAGAGGAGATTGGACTGATTCGAGGAGTCAAGCCAGTCCGTATACAGGTCAAGCCAAATGCATAATTTCCGAGAACGTCTCAGTACAGTCTGACCCCAGAAACAGTGGCAGGAATTTCACCCGTAATTGAGTCTATGATTGCACAGGGCATCCTAAAGGAGATCATGGGAAGTCCGTGCAACTCTCCTATTATGGGTTTGCAGAAACCTAGCGGAAAATATTGCATTGTTCAAGACCTTAGGAAAATTAACAGCATAATGATTCCATGTTGTCCCATGGTACTGAATCCGTCTGTGATTCTATTTCAAATTCTTTGTGAAACTGAAGGGTTTACAGTGATTGGCCTCTGTCAAGCGTTTTTCTCTGTCCCATTGCATGAGGAAAGCCAATTTTTGTTTGCTTTCTGTCTGGAAAACCGTGTCTTAACATTGTGTCATTTCCCTCAAGGGTATACTGAAAGTGCATCCATTTTTACCCAGATCTTGCAAAACCTTGAAGGTCTGATGTTGCCTCGAAACTCAGTACTGGTCCAATACATCGATGACCTTCTCATTGCGTCTGAGACGCGAGATGCTTGCAGGGACAATATCATTGCCTTACTGAACCACCTGGCTGAGAAATGGCATAAGGTGTCCCTGAGTAAGCTTCAGTACTGTCTAAATTAAGTTCAGTACTTGGGCCATCGGATTGAAAAGGGCAAGAGGAAGGGTCACCAGAAAGAGTGAAGCAATCATGAAGATGAATCCGCCTAGTACCCAAAAAGAGGTCAGAATGTTTTGGGAATGGTTGGCTATTCTCAACAGTGGATTCCTAACTTTTCACTGATGGTGAATCCTTTGCAGATGCTGACTCACAAGGATGTGTGTGATCCAGTGCCTTGGGACAACGATTGCCTACTTGCCTTCCTGGAGCTGAGAGAGTCCTGTGTCGCACTCCGGCTTTAGGAATGCCTGATTACAACAAAGCGTTTTCACTGTTCTGCCATGATAGGGAAGGTTGTGCTCTATCTGTGCTCACCTAGACACATGGGGGTGCCCGAAGACCAGTGGCCTATTTCTCAGCTACCCTAGATCCTGTAGCCTGAGCGTTGCCCGAATGTCTCAAATCCGTTGCGGCAACAAGTGTCAGTATTGAACAATGTGAGAGCATTGTGATAGGTCATCCTCTTACAGTGTATGTACCACACTCAGTTGAGCTTTTGATGGGGAGAACCAAGACACAGCACTTGACAAATAACAGATTGACAAGGTATGAGCAGGTGCTTCTCGCCGCTGAGAATGTAACCCTGAAGCGATGCTCTGTGTTGTATCCTGCTACCCTGTTACTCATTCCAAGTGCCGATGTGGAAGAACGTGAAGACCATGACTGTCTGGATGTCACTGAACTTTGTACAAAACCAAGACCTCACATTGTCGATGAGCCATTGTCTGATCCTGATCAAGCCCCTTTTGTTGATGGTTCATGCTTAAGAAACAGTGAAGGAAATCTGAGAGCAGTCTGTACCATTTTCGGAGTAGTAGAAGCCGCTTGTTTACAGGGCGTATATTCTGCACAAGTGGCCAAAATCATTGCCTTAATACGTGCATGTTGAGTCTCTGAACAAATCCGAGTCACGATCTATACAGATGGAGTCTATGTGAGAGGACTGAAGAAACACATAAATCCATTGGCGTGGTATTTTCCATTTCCAGCATTTTATTTACGTTAATAAATAAAATGTGAGCTTCCTTAGCATAATGCCATAAAAACTCTTTTCATATGAAAAAAGGAACTGGATACATCTGTTACCACGTTGGAAAAGCTATGAGTTGATAGCGCGCCACATCAGCCTCCAGCTGCTAAGGTGCTTCATGTCATGAGCGACAAATTCTAAGAGTAATCCCATATTTTTTGAAACAGCACATTATTTACTGTGATTCTAAGTCAAAAATAATTTGATTTCCAACTACTAAAATGCAAAGCATTTAGGATTAAAACAAAAAGACTGACTGAAAGTGTCGCACAGACGCATGGCCATTAGACACCAACTCTATTTGAACTTTGAAGCAAGTAACTTTCTTTTGCTTGATGTTTTTTCCACACTTTTTGTTGTTCAAGATGTGTTCAGGTGCTACAACAGGACATTTGTCTTCAATAACTTTCCTGCAACTGCAAGATTGTGTGCCCTATTTTGAAGGTAGGCAAAAACGTTTCAGCTAATCAATTAGTTTTATTGTTTTTCACTGGCAATATGAAAATCCTGTGAATAACATCCTTCCTGGAGTTCTAAGAATGAGTGAAAGACTGTGTCCATTTTAGGTGTGGTGAAGCAGGAGTTCTGAGGGTATTCAGGGAATTCATATTGGCTACTGTACTGCCATAGATGTGATTGCATGTGAGAAATTGGGTTGTTGGTTGACTGGGGGTCAAGCAACAGCCACAATCCCATGCAAGGGGAATCACAAAAACCACTAAATCAACCTATGCTAAACTTAGAGGCAATGTGTAAAGTATTTATGCAGTACACAAACAGCAGTAATGTGTAAACATAACACAAGAAAAATTCCATACCAATTTTGAAAAATAGGAGCAAATTGTAATAAATTATTGGACACCAAAACAACAAAAATCCAATCAGTAGAACCGGAGTTATGAATTTTTAGTAAAACTAGCATCTAAAAGATCAAAGTTCAACTGCTGACATCTATTTACAGTTTAAAATATGGCCAACAGCGATGGAGCTCTGATCAGATACAAGAAGTGAATTGGGCCCATGGCCAACAGCGATGGAGCTCTGATCAGATACAAGAAGTGAATTGGGCCCGGTCAGCACTTACCTTCGGACCTAGAAACATTTCTGAGAAAAATGTTCTGAAAAGGTATAAGTTCAGCGGGACAAGGCTGCAGGAGGTATCCGCTGAGGTAGGGTGGACATCAAATAGTCTGGAGATGAAAATCTCCAGTTGGATGAGGTACAGGTCTGTAGCTGAAGACAGTTCCACAAGGCTGCATACCCCTTTGTCGAAGGGCCGCTGAAACGGATTTGCTGCTGCGGAGAATAATGTAGTGGGTGAAGTCACGAAGTCAATCTTACCGGCCATGCACCACGGGCGGATAGGGGGGCAGGTTGGTCCAGGTCTCCTCCAGGTTCTAAGAGAACTTTTTGGCCAAAGATTTTTGAAGTCCTCAGTTTTGGGAATTGGCCATCTGGGAACCTTTAGTACCACAAACAAGGGTCCAGGACTGGTGAGACACCACTTGGGGGTTCAGGACTCACTCAGGTCCAGGTGCGGGTTCAAGAGGGTGGGAGCCTTTTGTGTCCCTGTGGCTCTGAACAGGAGGCCAGCAAACTAGCCCTTGTAGCCATTCTGGTAGTCCTGGGTTCAGGTAAAGATGCAGGGCTCAACAGCAGGGCTGGCCTCTGAGGGTTCAAGGCAGGCTCCAGACAGCAAAGCAGTCTTTCCAGGTGCAGCAGCAGTCTTGCAGCGTGTGCAGCAGGTCACAGCAGCAGGCAGTCCTCTGAGAGTCCTTACACTGGTCCAGTAGTGAATTGAAGAGTTGGTGCCTGAGGTCCTATTTTTATACACTGATGACCTCCTTCTGGAAGATGGGAGAGGTTTCTAGACAGTGGCTTTGAAGTGCATGGAATTTCCTGACTCCCCTGCCCTGACTTCAAGCTGGCTGCAGTAACAATGAGGAGGTTTTAGGCGTGAAGGCAGCACACTCTCTATTCAGTTGCAAGTGGTGCTATGCTCAGTTCCGGGCCCTATCCTGCCAGCAGATGGACCATCCAGGCAAACCTAATCCCTCTATTGTATTACTGTTACTGTCTGGGAGAAATGCCCAAAGTCTAACTGTCAGTTACACCCAGTCATGTGACCCAGGCCAGGCTGCAGGCACTAAAGGGGTAGGGGCAGAAACTTTCTAAAATAGCCATTTTAAAAATTATTATAAAAAACCTGACTTTACCAATAAATAGGGTTCTTCATTACAATTCCATAAACACTAAACATGATATATCTACCTGCTCCCAATTGGAAATTACAGCTTATTAAATATAATAGGGAATCCCCAATGTTATCCTATGGAAGGCTTAGACGTCACTGTAGTGAAAAACTAATTTAGGAGTTTTCCACTACCAGGAAATGTAAAACTAAAAGTACATGTCCAACCTTATAATTACACAGCACCCTGCCTTTTGAGATACCTAAGGCCTACCTTAGGGATGACCTAGATGCAATGTAAAGGGAGTTTAAGGCTTGGCAAGGGGTTTTGATGCCAAGTTGACATGGCAGTTTAAAACTGCATTCAGGCTACAGTAGCAGGCTTGGGACATGGTTTAAGGTGCTACTTAAGTGGGTGGCACAATAAGTGCTGCAGGCCTACTTGTAGCATTTAATTTACAGACCCTGCGTATAGGGTATACCAATTTACAAGAGACTTGTAAGTAAATTTAATATGCCATTTGGGTATAAGCCAATTTAACCATGTTTTACGGGAGTCAGTAAAGCACTTTAGCCTTTGTGTTTTCGTCAACTTTTTTGATTTGGACAGCAAGTTACACGGGAAGCAAGGATGGCCAGGAGGCAAAGTGAATTTCAGTTACATTTTTGTCATCTTTTCCAGAACCATAGATAATCCTTCTGTGAACTTCAGTTTCTCAGTTAAGTAGTTGATGCTTTTACATTTTCAAGTATCTCTGAGTCAGTGCAGATGTTTAACTAAATATCTGCTGATATTTTCAGCTATGTGTATAGGGCTATATTGTTCTTAACTGTAGCAAATGATGATGTTATTGTTGCCTTTTTGGCAAGGTCTAAACTGGTTGCCCTTGCCTGTGTGTGTGGCGGGTTTGGAATTTATTTTTGTGGTACCTTTAGGTGCCTCATAGATGGCGTAGGTAGCTCTACCTATGGTCTAGCAATGAACTCATCTGTTTGGGTGCTTTTTATGGGGCAGACCACAAACCATCCAAGTCTTAACCCACTGCCGGCTGGTCCATTCTCTACCAGCACAATGTGAAGATGTAGGATCAGATAAAATATTTGCTGTCTCCTGAGCACGGAAGACTGGTCTCTTGGATGACAGTGGTTCCCTGGACCACCTGCTTGTTCATAATCTATATATCCCAGCAGCCCCTTCTCCTGAATCCACAGCTACTGAGTACTGCAAATTCAGTTCTCTTACAAGGTCACACCCAATGAGTTAAAATTCATATACCCCAGCACCACAGCTTTGAGAGCTCATGGTCTCAAAATACATGCATACATTTACCTATGGCCATTCTCCCATGGCCCTTGCATGTTACATTTGTGTATTGGACAGCAGACATTCACTTACCTAATACACAATTTGTGCTCTAATGAGATCTGCTACTCTTGATACCTGTAGCCTGTGTTGTATGAATATGAAAAAAAGGTATATTTGACCACTAATGTTATTCAGAATAGATTATTTCCACTTAGTGCAAGTTTACAAATCTAATCAATTTTACATTTCAAACAGAATGGTGTTATATGCTCAAAGATATTAGAGTTTAAGAAAGACTGGATTGTGAGCTCTGCAGGTTACAATAATCGCAGGTTTCTTGGTGCTTTTTGGCTACTAATGTCTCTTTGTCATTAAGGACCTTATTTGTAGTCAGGTGGACGGGCTGTCACTCTTCCATCAAGAAGGGACTGATCCATCAATCAGGCTGATGGATTTCCATCGGCCATATTTAAGGTTTAATCTGTTGGACCGTCGTTCATCAGCCCAGCCCTGATCCTCAGTCCTCTGTTGTTGGTTCCCCCATCCACCGTCCAGACAACTCTGTAAATATTGGTATGGTGGACATACATCTGCCATATTTAGAGTTGTCTGCCATCAGAGTGGGATGAGGGACCCTCACAATTTAGGACAGTGATTGGGGATGGGGTTTCGGGTGGCTAAACCCGTCCGTCAACTTTGACAGACAGGTCCGTAAACGCACACCTGCTGAAAATGAACTCATCGACCGCATCTACAGATCCCAATACCAAACACACTCCTCAAACCAGAAAAAACATTTACCACTCGCAAAAGCACCAAAACTCCATGTACAAAAAGACAAAAGAGCCCCACATTCTTAGAAAATGACTTAACTGTTATGGTGGATGAGATAATTAGTATTGAACCGGAGTTGTTTGTTGTCCAGACAACAACCATGTGCCAGAGAAGAAAATTATTGGCCAGAATTCTGGATAAGGTGAATGCTGTCTCCAACAGCAGATGCTCACAGGAGGATATCCACAAGCAGTGAAACGACCTACTGGGGAGAGTCTGTCCTGTCTCTTCCAGGGCAGATCAAAAAGCCTTTCAACCTCATGCACTGGGAGAAGAAGGTGTTGTCCATACTCTTCACTGAAGTCATTGTGGAAATTAGAGGCAGAGTTGAGACTGGTAAAAAGAAAGACTACCTTTCTGTTGCTAACAATTTCACCCTCTCTCTACTCTGGCATCCATATTCCCTAACCAAAATCTCTCAGCTAATGCAACACCTTTTATACAAGCTTTCTAAAGGCTGTCTGTCTCACCTCACTACATCCTCTATCCATTCATAATCTACCAATTTTTCACTCTGTTCCACCATGTTGTTTAATGCAACTCACATAAATAAAACATTAGAACAGGTGTAAAATCAATTTTTTTAACAAAACATACCCTCCCCTATGTAACGTCTGCATCTAACAATGTACTCATACTAATGAGAATTGTACACACTCTAACCTTATTCACATACCACAAACTAATTTACACCATATATACACTACTATTTAAAAAAAATAATTTCTGTTACTAGAACTTAGATCAGATTTATCTCTGTGACTAGGACTACAATGTTCCATTCCTGGTTTTGAAAATACCATATGACTGCATCATGGATTTTTTCGTTTTTTATATTTTTAGGCTGCAATATATAAAATGATAAAATAAAAGAATAATAATTTTAATATAATAAAGAAAATGAAAACCATGTAAAAAAAATACATCTGAAAAATGTTTAACCATTTTGTATAAATACGAGTGTTGTATGCCTTGATACATTATCAGCATGCATAACAATGATTAAGTTGCTCACATGACAATTTAGATACTATTCATTTTGTTTAAAAACAAGATAAATGCATGGCCTCATCTACATAGAAGTTGTTCTTCAATTTTGTATCTATAAATCTCTGAAAACACTACGAAGTTACAGCTGTCTGCAGACCAGAGTATTTTAGCTCTCTCACTCAAGTCTCACTTTGTTTCTGAAATATGACAAAATATATTGGATATAATAAAATATCTCCACTACAGCTAACTATTGAAACTAGTTCAAATAAAGGCTGTTGTTAAAGTAACTGAGAATCAGCTAACACAGATATCTTTCACTCAGAACTGCATATTGTCTAAAAAACAAAATATTTCTTTCCCTTCAAAATAAGATAATAATGTTATGCGTCCTCATATTTAAATTGATTAATCGTCAACGTTCTTAGAATAAATATAAAACAAATTCCATGTGTAATCATAGTGAATGGTATGTTCTCTGTTAAATCCATAACAAGGCCATAATAAGCATTCATTTTAATATCGACATAAAACAGTTTTACTTGGCAAGCAGATAGTAAGATATATCACCTGGACCCTGGGACATCAGAATGAAAAAATCCTAGAATTGCGAGATAATATACACCTCAGTACTGCAGGCCCAAAATCAAAATCCTGAATTCACATTACTTGTAAATATAGTGTTTGGCAGACAGGTTCTCCATCACAAACATGACGGATATCCCCTCCGCCCTATTATATCCAAATGCACTTGTAATAAAGCAGGGGGGATATCCATCACGTTTGTGACGGAGTACCCATGAGCCAAACTGTAAATTAGGCCCTACTTAATCAAATAAACAGTATACAGTATATAAGGGCCAAACATCTGAAATAGTTGTAATGTTAATTAAAAGTGTTATACAGTAACATAAAGTAAACAATGGTCAAAATCATCAGCATCAACTGTGTTGGCCACTCTGCCTGAGGACAAAAGATCTGAAGCCTTCAGTGGGAGCAGAACTCCTGCCAATGATTAACATTTGGAAGAACAGCCTGGCTAATCAGGAGTGTGTGGCCAGTGCCCTATGCCTCCTACGCTCCTTCAGAGCGCAGGAGTGACTAGATACAGCAGAGTCCTGTCCACATTGCCTACATCACTGCCTACATAATCCCCCTGTGGCTCCATAACCAAACAACTGTGGCCACAACTATCCTGGTTCCTGTGTCAACCACTTCTCTAACTTCTGCTGTGGAACCAGGAAACACTACATCAGTGACCACACAGGCTAGGTCATAGGGTGGTATGAAAAGGGATGGGGCAAACCTGCTGCAGATACGGAGGTTCAGTATGTGGCTACCAATGTTGCCACTATGGGCAGAAACCTGATGGATGTAGCTACGTGGCAAGAGGAGCAACCAAATAATTAATCTTTTAAAGGCTCAGAATGATCTCATGAACCCAGAATGTGATCCAGTGGGCCCAAAATGATCTCCTGAAGCCAATGTTGAGTATGCTGACTTTACAATCTAGGTTAGCGCAGGATAGCTTCAAAGCAGTATTTGTATCAGTGTCAAAGTTGGCAGCTGATTTCAGTGGTGGAGCACCAGCTGCAGCCAGCTTGGCACCACAAACATCTCCAGCTGACAACTCCCCTGAAAGTGAGACACTGTTGCAAATTGCCACCTGTCACCACGTCACGTGTTGCCACTCTGGCCATTTCAGTTAGTCATGTTGCCCCTTTGAGGACAACACGCAAAAGATACACCACCTAGAGATGCAAAAAGGGATGTCTGAATGTGAGTGTGTGGACTATTGACCTCATCAACCTTCTGATCACACCTTACAAAGCCACCCATACCCTGGTAGCAATTGTCTGGTAGCATTTTCTGCTGCTGGTAGGTTCAGGTGACAGGACCACCAATGTCAATTCAGAGGAATTGGAAATATTTTTAAAAGGGGCCCTGACCAACTAAACCCAGATATTTGGTCCAGCAGGGAGTCAGGTAAGCACCATACATGCTATGCAATTACATAAATATTGTGTTAATTGTATAGAAGGTTGTGATCACTACACATAATTGATTATCATTAGAAACTTATTTTGGATCAAATACACATTGTAATCCAAGGTATCAGAGGTAAGTGAAGCTTTGGGTCTTGTAGTTACTTTACAAAATTGCTATTCAATGTTGAAAGTGCCTTTTAAAATTCTAAATTCAAGTTTACTTTCTAAAGGACATTAAATGTGTAATTTTGTGGACTATTTCGATTTTTTCCACTACATAGAAAACAGAGATCTAGAGTTATTTTTAGGCAGAACAACTGCTCCAGCACAATGTGACATTACGTACATAATTAAACAAGCATTTGCAATGCAATCGGTCTCGCCTTTGGGACCTTATATGTATTTAGCTATGCAGCACATTAGCCTGGGTGCTGAAACATCTATTGTTCTTTAACATGGAGGGAAAGTAAGCACCAAACTGCGTGACACGCAGGTATGGGAACACATTGAGAGAAATATTGCCTTTCAGCGGGAAATGGTATAGTCCAAAGCTCTGTGTTTAATATAAAATCAGGGTCTTCGGTGGTCATATCATTGAAAATACAAGATTTGAAAAAAATATTGTTGTCTACGGGTGCTCGTGGAAGACAATTTTTATGGACTGGAAACTAGAGAATGCTAAAGTGATTCTGGTATTTTACTGACCTCTGCTGGTCGTTTTCTATCAAGACAGTTAAACAGAGGCAGTTGCGAGAAAAATAAAAAAAGAAGGTCAATAAGCAGAAAGCAATTCTGGTATTTTACTGACCTCAGCTGGTCGTTTTCTATCAAGACAGTTAAATAGAGGTAGTTGAACAGAAAAAAGTCCCTAAGCGGAGGCAGACAAGTCCTAGGGCTGATCTCCAGAGCCCACAAAGTACATACACATATAAGTATATACTAAAGTATATACAAGAGGTCTCGAATGCTCGACCTAAAAATAAATTACTTGAAGTGCTTAGTGCCCTTACATCACATTCTCATGGAGTAACACTGACCTTAAAAAAGCCAGTCACTAAATATAATAAAATATGCCATCAGACATTATTGATATATTGGCCAATATAAAATGACATTGATCTTGATTTAGTGGTTGGCGGAGAGGAAGTCTGTCACAAACATCTTCCCAACTGCCTTATTACAAGTGGCATAGGATATAATGTATTTGTAATAAGAGTAACAGCATATCCATTTCGTTTTTGGTGGAGCATCTGTCTGACAAACTCTAAATCAGGCCCCAAAAAAGTAAAATAATTTATTTGTCATTCCTTAACAGTTATTTGACATTGGTTGGACTCAAAGAGTAACATAAAATCCAACTACCATATAAAATACAATGTTGTATATGGCCTACATAAAATATGTTGCATGGCATTTCTGTTACTATAGTGAGTCACTAACACATCTAACAAAATGTCAACCACAATAATTGTAAGAGATAAATAAATGAAAATATATAGACATACATCTGTTTCTTTACTTGTGTGGTTTAACTCAATGTGAATTTAATTTTTTTAATGTGTTTCTTCTCTTAATCTGTGTAGGTCAGCCCCAATCAGAAGAAGGCAATCTGGCAGCCATTGCCAGGCAAGTGCATCACAATGGGTCTATAAGCCCCCGCAACATGCACTGTCATAAACTGTGGGAGTACTTTGGGTGGTGGACCCTCTTCATGACACTGAATAAAGTGGAAAGGTCATTCCAGAAATAAAAGTGGGTGCAGCTCGCTCTAAACCTCATAATGCGACGCGTTCTGGCAGTGGACTACCCTGATCTGGATACGGAGCTGAAAGCGATGGAGCAGTGACAAGGGAGCAATGGCATTAAACTTGAACAACACATGTGTTATTTAATTTCTTTCTTTTTAGATTTCAGATTTTCGTTTAACAACAATATTTCGGTGTTGTTACTATATTAGGAAATAATTTCCTACATGAGGAAGTAATTTGTGAAAGGTTAACTTCATCACAATCATAATGGGTATCTCAACCACCTTACTAGAAGTACTATAGGATATAATGGAGATGCAAAAAGACTGAACGCACATCTGACACATTTGGGAGGTAATTAACCATCATAAATAATATATTTTTGATCACATTCAAGTTTTTTTCAAATTGGAGTTATTACAAACAACTGGAATGAGAATTGACTTTGACACAGATGTTCTTTTTGAAGAACAAATATTGTATCACAAATGTGACAAATACTGCATCAACCTTAAAACATAAAAAGAGATATGACACTCATAAATGCAATAAGGTAGACAGGTATATATGCCACATTGTGACACATTGTGACACAAAAACATTGGCTTCAAAACAAAACAAATCAGAACACTCTAGTATTAAGATAGCATAAGTCATTTCTACCATGTGAAGAGTCCTTTTTATACATAATGAGAAACAATATGTGCATAAGTTTCATTTTGACCCCTAGGATAGTTTTTAAATACAAATCTTAGGTAATACTTACACGTTTTGTAAAAATAAATAAAAATAGTATATCGTTTTTTTATAAATGAAAAAAAAATACATATGACCGAGATTAAAACACTGTTAAACAAGTTAATCAATTTCAAATCTGAAATATATAACACCATCCTTGTTACAAGTGATGCATAATATAACAAACTTGTCATAAGGTACACAGAATATCTTTTTCATTTCTGAAGGTGCAACGGGTAAATAAAATATCTATGTGACCCCACCCCGTATGATGTTCCTTTGTATGGCCCTAATTGAAATGAGTATTTAAAAAGGTTTTATGGTTGGCCCTCTTTGATATGTGTATCTTTTGATTTATACCTCTATAGTATATAACGTATGTGTGTATGTGAGAAAGTGCCCTCTTTCTGCATGGTTGCCCCCACTTTTTGCTGAACTGCTGATGTACTTTGATGGAGTGTGCCATAGGCTCCTGCCAATCAGGTACCCAGGGCCAATGTTCTTTCCCTAAAACTGCATTGAAGACCAAACCCAATTGGCACTCTCTGGCCACAGGTCAGTCCCTGGTAAATTGTACCACAGGTACCCAGGGCACTGTGACCAGGGAAGGCCTCTAAAGGCTGCAGCACTTATTGTGCCACCCTTAGAGGCCCTGTACCTTTACACTCACACACTGCCTTTGCAGGCTGCGTGTTTTGGTGCAGAACAAAGTGAATAGTCGACATGGCACACATCCCTGTGTGCCATGCCTACAACCCTCTGCCCTAGCATAGATCAGCTACCCCTCTAGCTGGGTGCACTATACCAGTGGTGAGGGTACAGTGCATGAGCCCTGTACCCCTACAGTGTCTAAGCCAGTTCTTAGACATTGTAAGTGCAGTAATGCCATTAAGAGTATTTGTTGCTGGGAGTTTGTCATTACAAACACCACAGTACCATAATGGCTTTACTGAAAACTGAGTAGTTTGGTATAAAACTTCTCAGCACATTAAACTCACACTGCCAGTGTGGCATTTAATGAAAAATGCACACAGAGGGCATCTTAGAGATGCTTCCTGAAAAACAACCTACCACTAGTGTCCAGGCTGAGTGGCTGCTCGCGAGCTGCCACCACCAGACATATTTCTGGACCCCTGGGTCGAGAGCCTGCTGCTCTCGGGGGTCTGAAACAATGCTCATCCTGGGACGAGGTGCCAAGCCTCCTTCCCCAGGATGGGCAGGGTCCACGAAGGGGAAGCTTCAAAGGCTTGCCGCCTTTGTGGGCTTCCCCAGGCCTGTTTCTGCTTTCAGGAACTGGCCCCCACCAGTTCTGACCCCCACTCTAGGCAGGAGAATCGGCGGGAAAAACAAGTGAGGAAGAGAGGTGTGCCCACCTTTGCCAACCCCATCCCTCAGGTGGGGGCCCTCCCACTGGAGGGTGGCATAATAGGGGGTGTACCCACCCCAAGGAAGGGACCTATTGGTCCCAACCTTTTACTTACCTGTAACACCCCTAAATATAGTATTTAGGGGCACCCCCAAACCTTGCCTCCTCAGACAAGCAATGACCAAGAAGAAAAGAAGAAGAAGGACCGAACAGCTGTGCCGAAACTAAGAAGAGGAGGACACCCACTGATTTGGCCCCAGCACTACCGGCCTGTCACCACCTCGAACCTGTAGAACCAAAACTCTGGTCTGTCCTGCTGCCAGCAACCTCAAGAACCCCGAGGACCTGCCCTGCCTTCCAAGGAAAAGACTGTGTCTCCCTTGAACACCGGATTTGTTCAAGCACAGACTCCAGCTCCGGCAAAATCCGCAAGTCTGCACCACTCTGCACCCGTCGCCCACGGCCCGAGTTCGAGTGGTCCAACACCATGAGGAGGTCTCCCCAGCGATCCTGACCCAAGATCCAGTGATCCCTGACCTGCCTCAAGCCTCCAGCCGACGCTTGCAGCCTCAATCTGGAGGGTCCCCCCAACCGCGACCAAGAGCTGGTAAGAAGATCCGACCCTAAAAGACACCCCTGCACCAGACACCCCACGGCCTTGTGTGGCCCAACCGACGGTGTCTAGCCAACCCCCAGCATCCCAACTTACCTCTCCAAGTGGTGGTCGCTCCCAGAAGACCTTCGTCCCGAGCCTGCAGTGTGTTTGCAAACCGGAGAATCCCCATTGAAAGTAACAGGGCACCCGACGACAAAACAGCACCCTGCACCCGGCCGCCCTAGTGCCGCTGAGGGTGTACCTTTGGTGCTAACTTGAACCCCCATTTGCCCTGAGCTTAAGTCTAGGAGCTTTGCTCCCACAACCTTTTGGCCTGCTCGTAAGTAGCCACTAACCGGAGGCCCCTTTCCCCCATTGGATAACATTGGGCCTCAGCACTCTGCACCCGGCCGCCCTAGTGCCGCTGAGGGTGCTTTTAGAGTGCATCCTCGACCCTGGGTGACCACTGAGTCTAACCCCAGAAACCCAACTCCCACAACAGAGTACTTACCTCTGAACCGATAACACTATTTTCTCCCATAGGATAACATTGATTGTTTTTCCATGAAAAGTGTGGAGTTGGAAAATCTATAAAAGTCTCTAAAACGGTAACCAAATAACCAAAACGCTTTTACTTACCTGTTTACAGGAAATGTCCCAGTGCAGTATCCAGGTACACTACAATGTGTAAGAAAAGTAATCTGTAAAGTAATTTACTTGACATCCTATTGAAAAGCTAATACAAAGTATATGTACAATATTTCAAAGCATTGCATTACCAGTAATTCTACTGTAATCAAACCAAAGTCTATATATACAACTGTAATTCAAACTGTATTATTACTGCAAAGTATAAATCACTTACCTGTGCCAGGCTTGCTTGGTTATAGGAAATAAAAAAACTAAAAGAATATTTTATACAAAACCAATTGGTCTGAAGTTCAGTCTTTGAGTGTGTGCAATCATTTGCTGACTGAGTGTGTACAACAAATGCTTAACACTACCCTCTGATAAAGCCTTACTGTTCGCCCACACTACCACAAATAGAGAGTAAGGTGCTATCTACTTTTACCTCTGCCTACCTTTGGGGTTCCACTGGACTCTGTGCACACAATACCTCACTTTGGTACAGTATATACAGAGCCAGCTTCCTACAGTGTATATATGTGCTTTCAGCTTCCTCCGAAGAAAGCGATGGAAATGTTTGGCCGAGTTCAAGGGAGAAACAGGAGTGCCACTTGGAATCAGTAGATGGAGGACCCAATGGCATTAAGGGTGATGGGGCTGGCAAGGAGGACTGTACAACATCTGATTCTGAGACTTGCCATAGGCTGGACCCAGGAGGTTCCACCTTTTCCTATGTCTGCCACCACCTCGACTACCATTGCAACTGTAGTCCTGTACAGCTTGAAAAGCGCTATCACGCATTCCATAAACAGACTGGGAGTTCCTTTGTCCCAAGCACCTATCTCCCTGCACTAATGCTGTCAGCACTGCCGTCAGAGAAGGCACTGAAAATACTTTAGAACCTCTCTGTGAGACAGACGCTATTGTTTAATTCAATCCAGGTTGTCAATTAGCAACTGGTCCAAGTTATTAACTGCCTGGATACCCCAAAACCCCGCCATTCCAGTCACTCTCCAACCCCAGAACATCCTGTCCCAACTACCCCAAAACCCTTAAACCTTCAGCTATACCTACCCATATTCCAGAATTCCACCATTCCTGTCACTGTCCTTCCCAATTCCTCCAGTCCCAAACATCCCGCAGAACCCTGAACCTTCTGATAATCCTACTCATACCCCAAAGCCCTACCATTCCCACACCCTGCCTCCCCAGAACCAACTGTCTCAACCAGTACCTTTCCCACATCTGTTAACAAAAGTGATAGTGTTGTTGTGAAGTTCTATTATGACATTCTGAGTGGTAGTTTGTGTGACTACATTAACAAATAATTATTTATAAAATAAATATGGAAGTAGGTAGAGATATTGTGGTTCACCTATAGCCCATCCCATCAATTTTCTATGGATACAAGTAAGTTAATGATAAGAGTATAATGTCTGGCATGTGAGCATTTGTCCAGCATTTGAAATAATGTGACCGATTTTTATACCTAACATATCAGTAATGGAGTAGTGGATATCTGTACTTAGGGTACATGGTTTATTGATATGATTGTGATGTGTTTATTGAGTGGGTGAAAGCTGTTGAAAGTTACACTAGTAAACACATTAAAGACAAAATCGTATTAGCATTTGTATGTTTCGACAAAAAGGTAAGTTAAGGGGTTTTTAAACTATATATGATTGTAGACATGTACATTTAAAAAAAAAAATTTTTCACTTACTGACCTGAGGTGTAGGGGATAAGAACATTTTATTAGGAGAGTATTGTAAATGGGTGTGTAGTGTGAGACATGGGCAGATATGGAGTCTGACTGATTTGCAATTAGAAACATTTTAGAGTTAGTAAACTTATATTTACTTTCATTGCTACTTGTTGGACTTTGCCCCATTCTCCAGGGTCATCCTCAAACTTTTTTCCCTTCATCCTCCTTTTCTGATCCCGGTTTTATTGGCCTTTAGGGCTCTGCACACTTTGCCACTGCTAACAAGTACTAAAGTGCTTAAGCTCTTAACATTGTAAAATTGTCTTTCACCCGATTGGTCTATTTTATTTACTTTGTAAGTCCCTAGTAAAGTGGGACTGCACATGCCCAGGGACTGTAAATTAAATGCTACTAGTGGGCCTGTTGCACTTATTGTGCCACCCACTTAAGTAGCCCTGAAAGAAAGGCTCAGGCCTGCTATTGCAGCCTGTGTGTGCAGTTTTAAACTACCATTTTGGCCTGGGAAATTAAACATTTTGCCAGGCCTACACCTTCCTTTTCAGTACACATAAGTCACCCCTAGGGTAGGCCCTAGGGTAGGCCATAAACAGTCCATAGGGCAGACTGCATCATATTTAAAAAAGTCAGACATGTACTTTTACGTTTTACATGTCCTGGTAGTAAAAAACACTCTTACATTTGTTTTTCTCTATTGCAAGGCCTACCTCTCCCATAGGATAACATTGGAATTACCTTATTAGGTTTAATAAGATAAAACTTCTAGTTGGGAGCATGTGGACAGGTTGAGTTTGGTGTCTAGAGAATTGTAATTAAACAAGTCACAATTCTGAAAATGCCACTTTTAGAAAGTTGTCATTTTTTTGTCCTAACTATTTGGTGACTTTAGCCTGATCCTGGGTCATATGACTAGGTGTAGCTGGCAATTGTTCTTTGTGTATTGCTCCCAGACAGTGAGGCAAAGGAAGAAAGGAGATGGCAGGATGGGCCATCCTGAGTTAACAAGAGGTACGAGCTGCCACCTACCACACTTCCACATCACAAAGGCCCCATGCCTGGTCCCTCTCACAAAGGATTTGATACTAGTCTAAAGTGACCCTAGACAAGCTAGGGCCAGTGCAGGGAGAAAGGGAATACCTGACACCTCAGGGGGGTGGAAACCTCTAGAAGCTTGTCCAGCTTCAAAGTGGGTGGCAGATATAAATATTAGACCACAGACACCAACTCTTCAGTACACTTCTGCATCTGTGGACTCTGTCAGGAAGAAGGACTGCTTTGCTGCTGAAAGGATTGACACTATGCTGGACTGCTGCTCTGAATGACTGCTGACCTGCTGCTTTGCTCCTCATGCCTGGGTGAGAAGGACTGGACCTACATCTCTAGACCCAGGACCCCAGAATGATACCAAGGGCTAATTGGCTGGCCTCTTGATCAGAAGCCTCAGGGATAGAACAGGTTTCCACAATATTGAACCTAGCGCCTGGAATCTGACATCTGTGAGTCCTGCCCTCCCAAGTGTTTCCATCCCAATCCTGGACCCTTGGAAGTGGGCCAGAAGGTGCTCTGCTAGCCCATCTGTGAGCTCAGCAAAACTGATGCATATCCTGAACAGCATGGCACATCTCCCGCAGAACCGCTATATTGCCTCTGCTGCCTACTGCATCGCCCTTAGAACTGATGCATTGTCTCTGCTGCGCATACTTCCCTGACACAAGGACTCTGCATCGCCTACAGCAGCCCATCGGAACCAACACTGCGCAACGCATCTTCACACAGAACATTGCCTCAAACAACACAGGCATCGGAACCACTGCTGAGTGACACATCCACACAAGGACATCGCATTGCACTTTGCAGCTTCCCAGACCCGCCAATGCATGATGCATCTCCCCACCCCAACCTCGCCTCACCTCTGCTGCACAACGCATCCTCGATGCGGGACTACGCATCTCTTTCCAAACAGGGTTAAGGTACTGTGTTCAGCAGACCTCAGTGGGTCCCTGTAGCTGGCTCGTGCTCCATCGCAGTCAGCCTGAACTTGCGACTTTGTCCCCGTCTAGCGAGACCAAATAACCGCAGCTTGTGCTTTGTGCTTTTTGGTGCTATTTTGACTGAAATATTTAAACTTGCAAACCTCCGGTTCTACTATTGGATTTTTGTCATTTTGCTCTTGATTCATTTTTGTAAATATATTCTATTGATTTAAATTGGTGTGGGATTTTTGTGTTTTCACTTTATTACTGTTTGAAGTGTTGCACACATACTTTACAAATTGCTTCTAAGTTAAGTCTGACTGCTCTGTGCCAAGCCTCCATAGATTGGAGCATATGTTAATTCGGAGTTTGCTTGTGACTTCACCCTGGCAAGGACAATGGTTTCTGCTTCAGTAGGGTTTCACCCCCTCTCAACCAGTAACCCAATTTCTTACACTACTTAACATTGTGCATTTAAAAAAATATATATTTTAAAATAGTTTTACTTGCCTTCTAATTTATGGGAGATTGTAATGATGTTCAGCCAGCATTGCCAGTGAGAAGCCCAAGCCTTGTAGTAGCAGGTCATATTGTTTGAGTAGGTCTATAGATTGTTGTTTCAATATTTTAAAAAACACAATGATGTGGTTTGAGGGTCATTAATGTAAGTAGTCCTAGTCTGATAAGTACGGAAAACAGACAAATCAAAAATAAGTATTATGGTCAAAAACATGTATCCTGTGTTCAACCCTTTATAACAGTTTTGACTTTGCAAAATGCAGTAGATACTCAAATTACTAATGTACTGTTTTACTGCTTAGTAACCCTGATATTATTTATATGCCTGTATGAAATCAAGTTTGTATCAATAGCATGAGACTCATGCACTGATTGCCAAAGGCTTCGCGCGTGTGCTCAGTACTCTTGCAGTAATATTTAATTTAAAAAATGAATGAGCATTTTTGATTTTCCTCACGTTTCCTGGACTTAGACATACTGATGTACTATTATCACTAAGTTATAAACTGCTTTAAAAAAATAAACCATGGGAGCCATTGTTTGTGCTGGAACTAGGCGTTTATTCAGCACCGATCTCTTTCTGTTCATTGAACAGAAAAGTCTCACTTGAACAGACACAACTTTGCCCCCCATTTTCTTGGAGCTGTTGTCACTATATTGTGGAGCATTTGGTTAGCAGCAAGACGCTTTTACTGTGGCAAAGAAGGTTTCTCCACAACTGTGGTCATAACAAATCGCTTCATTTACATAAGCCTCTCTGGAAGAGGTTGGAACCAGATGCAAGAGATCCACAATCCACTGTTAGGGTTGCGCCTAGTTAAGTGCCATTCGGAACATTTCCATTTGGAAAAATAGATGGTAGGTTTTGCCCTCAGGATGGGATTCAAACTATTCAAGTTTGAGGCCTTGTAGTTCCAAGAAAGCAGGTCCATGTTTTAGCCATTAGAAACCTCTTTGTTTTTGGTATTTTTAATAAAGCATTTTAATGATTTTCTTTGAATGATGAACCAATAGTCAATAAATGATGTCATAAGCATAAGCAATAAGCATAAGCAATGAGTCAACTGGACACAAATTTAGCCTTAATTGCAATGCTCTACTTGACCAACAAAATCTATATATGGCTGAGTCTGAAGTACAAGATACTGTCAGCAATAACAAAGATAATGTCAATTTCCATTTTTAGTGTACACTGGAGGTCAACAATGGGGAGTCCATGAATGTGTCTTCCTTCCACACTAGTTGGGTTATCCAATCACCATCTTCCTCACCTATCTCCCACAGATTATCTCCAATTTGCTGGGGCATCAAGACTTTGTTAAACCACCCATTTAAAGACAATACACAAATCCATTCCTCTAGTCCTGTCATCAAGTGTTTGTATGACCAGAGCACCACATTTTATGACTTTACCACTTTGAAACCTCGGTTGGCAAAAGGTTTCTGATAGCTGGATAGATTAGTTGCCTCCCATATTCTGAGGAGCATAATAGACACTCTCCGTTCCAAGGCTAGCCCAACCACAATTCCTGATTGATTGTACTACAAATGTTTTCAATCAAAGGAAACTCCCATTTTGTGTGGAGGGTGGTGGCCCTCTCTCCATAGCCATATAGGCATTTGTCATTTCTGGCCAGTCCAAACCTATATAATGGTTCCCTAGTAGAGTACACCCTGTGTAGTATCCTAAGTTGAACCCAACTTAAACTGGTCTTATTCACAACTTCTCTGGAGAAACTAAGTGTTTCCCTGTCTAAGTACCATTTACTTCTTAGTTTCATTAAGTCCCTAGAGGAGTTATACCTTAAGGTGGTGTTTGTAAGAAAGACTGGTCTTCAGTGCATTTGTATGTCTGGGAGTCTCCTCTTTAACAGTGAGTACTCTGTTATTTCAGTAATATCTTCTATTCATGCCATCAGTGAATGTTTAAGCTGTAAATATTTGCAGGTCAAGGATTCAGTTAGTTCATTTTGTGGTTGAATATGCATGAATGGAAACGTTCTATCAATACCCCAAACCTCCTTTAGAACTGAAATCCCTATGTTATCCCACCTTTTGAAACCAGTTAATTTTGTCATCCTTCCCATCCTTTATGGCATCCTGGGTGCTAGTCTTTCTGGCCAACACAAATCTCTTTAGTTAGTTTAAGCCATGCTTTAATAATTGATTCCGTAGATAGCACAGTGTGGTTTTGTACAGAGGACCGCATAGGGTATATGTATATCTCTTTCAGCCTATTGTATGTCTGTCTATTTAAAAGGCTAGCTCATCCAGGGACTTAAAGGCCTAACCATCTACAGTGAACAGTTGGGCGGCTTGGTAGTTGAACCCTCTTTGTTGAATCAGGTTGGAGGTGGGAGAATGGGAATTTCTGCTTGAGGTTTAATGGGGCACACTTTTAATACATCAGATCTTTTCACCGCTATGGGCCTAATTACGATATCGGGTGGACTTAACTCCGCCTGACATCGTTTCGGTACTGGGACCGACCGACCTCCTGTCAGCGGTCCTGACCGACCAATTAGGATGCGACCGAATACCGTTCGGTCGCACTCCTATTCTTTACAATGGGAGCATGCATTCCGACCGGAATGCATGCTCTCATTGTAAAACGGCGAGGTGCAGTTCATCCCTGCACCCCGTGGCAGGCACCTCAAGGTGCCTGCCACGGGGTGCAGGGATCAACAGGGGGGCACCATAGGTGCCCCCTCGGCCTCCAACCGGAGGCCGTGCACCCATGGGGGCCTTGCTGGGGGCCCCCAAAGTCGCCTTTCTGTGTCAGAAAGGCCGGCACAGAAAGGCTGTAAGAATTTGAATTTGAATTTGAATAAGTACTTTTAAAGCGCGAACTGTCACTCCGAAAGGAGCATCCTGGCGCTGTGCGGAAGAAAGTCAAGGTGGACAGGAGAGGACATTATATGAGTAATAGGCAAAGTTCATCTGAGGATCCAAAGATCCAGGTCTTCAGGGCCTTCCTGAACTGGGTTTCTGTTTTGATCAGCCTTAAGTGTGTCGGCATGAGATTCCAGGCTTTGGTTCCTAATGCAGCTACGGTTTTTCCTCCCTTAGTTTTGCACCTAAAGCAAGGGGGCTTGAGAAAGTTTGCAGATGAGGATCTGAGTGTCCTAGCAGTGGTGTAGGGGGTAAATCTGGCTGAAAGGTACGTTGGTCCTAAATTTAAAGATGCCCTAAAAGTGATTAAAAGTATCTTGAATAAGATTCTCTTATGCAAAGGTAGCTAGTGGAGGGTTTTAAGAGCTGCTGAGGCGGAAGATCTACGGGGAAGTTTTAGAACTAAATGAGCAGCCGCGTGCTGTACCACTTGTAGTCTCTTCAGTACTTGTTTATTTGCTCCTGCTAGTAGGCTATTGCAATAGTCTAGTCTTGACAAGATAAGTGCCACCGCAACTGTCTTCCTCGCAGGGAGAGGAATAAAGTCAATTTTTTTAGTGTTTTGATTAAGTTGAAGCAAGTCCCTGCCACTGTCAGGGCATGCGGTCGGAAAGATAGTGAAGTATCGAATTTCACTCCCAAGTTTTTTGCTACTTCGACAGTATTTGGGGGTACTGATGCGTCTTCCGGCCACCACATACTTGGCTGGAAGGGGTTGTCCTTTCCTATCAGGAGGATCTCAGTTTTATCTGTATTACACCTGAGGTGATTGAGCTTCATCCACTGGATGACCTCTGTTAGGCAGATTTTAAAATTAGATTCTGCCTTGGTGGAATCTTTGTCCAGGGACAGGATCAATTGTGTATCATCAGCATATGATGTTACTTCGATATCGAAAGAGGATATCCGGAAGATGAGAGGGGCCATGTATATGTTAAATAGCAGGGGGCTGAGAGAGGAGCCCTGCGGTACTCCTGATGTAATAGGACGTTCGGAGGAGAGGAACGTTCCTAGGGCCACTGATTGTCTGCGATTAGTGAGGAAGGATGTAATCCAGGCCAATGCTGTGTTTGAGATGCCGCTATTCTTTAACCGTGCAAGGAGGATGGCATGTGAGATGGTGTCAAATGCGGCTGACAGATCGAGTAAAATCAGAACTGCCTTCCTACCTTTGTCTGCAGTGGATTTTAATGTGTCAGCTATTTCCAGTAGCGCAGATTCTGTTGAATGCTTAGGGCGGAAGCCTGATTGCCGTGGATGAAGGATCTTGGCAGTTTCGAGAAAGTTGGACAATTCTCTGTTAACCAATCTTTCTGTGATTTTACCCAATATAGGTAGCAGCGATATTGGTCAAAGGTTTGAGAGAATAGATGAGTCAAGGTTTTTTTTTTTTGTGGGTTCACTATAAGAATCCGACATTGTAATCCCTCGGGCGGAAAGAGCCACCCTTGGGAATACTGAAGTCATTCCGACTGGCGGACTGGCTCTCCGAGCCCAACGGAAGCCAGTCTTAATGACCGGTAGGGTTCCTTTCCGACCTACACCATCCTAATGGGTCGGTCGGAAAGGAATACAATCAGCTGCACAATGCGGTAGGAATGGCTCCGACTAACAGTCGGAGCCGTAAACTACCGCATTGTAATCAGCCCCTAAGCGTTATGCTGTGCCATATTATTATTCTTTGTTTTGTTATATTATTTTATCAGCATTTGTAAAGCACCAACTATGATCTGGCATAATAACCATTTCTTAATCTGGGTTCCTTTTATATATGGTCTGTGATTCCATCCATCAGTTGTGTATGTTTGTTTTGTTGTGATTAGTTAGTAGAGATTTGTTAAGTACCTGAATTAGTAATTATTTGTTTTGGTTATTCTGAAAGTAAAGTCAGTAAGCTGTAGCATCATTTTACCAAGAGTGGCAGCAATGCACTTCATATGTTAACACCAAATAACCATTAATACAGATGGTAGCATGCACATAAACTATGTACCCTTTTAAGGCCACCTGTGCTCTAGCAGTCACTACTTCTCACTGGCAGCTGTTTGGGCTTCTTGTGTGCTTGTAGATAGTTTTATTGTTGTAACCTAGTCAGAGGGGCATCTGATCACTGTAGGTGTTTACACTAAAACAATGTAATCCAGAGGGTAACATACAAAGAAGCTACACAACCTTTTAAAGGCAGGGATTCAGCCAAATGAAAAATACCAATTGAGATAAATAAGAATTAGATGAGCTATTAAAGTTGGTAACCCAGGGTGGCATCTATATAACCTTTCAAAGGCCCTTATTTGACCTACTTGTTGTAAGCCAAAAGAGAACTTTTCAGAGCTGTTGCTCTTACCCCAAACCCTCTCCTGCTCTTCTCATGCTCTTGAAAGTTCCCAAAAGTATACAGTCTTGAATTGGGTTATCCGTATTCAAATCATGGCTTAGACCATAGCCAGATGAGCACCCTTCACTTGTGAGGGTGAACCATATGAAGTATGTAATACTTGTTAGGTAACTTTGTGGGGAGTAGACTACTGATCGGGCCTGCCCCATGTCATCTTCCTTTCTTCAACCCTACATGTAAGTCCAATACTTTTCTTTTTTAAATCTCCAAGATCTTCCTGCCTTACTAAAATATTCTCCAAGACATTTTTACTTCCAGACATGCAAAGGACCAGCAAGGTTGAGGTGAAGAGTTCTAAGTTTACTTCCAATATTGTGGGTAGGACACCAGAGTGGCAAGGATGTGGCAGGAGGCCTTTTATTTCGGACTCACACATTATGTTCTCTCAAACATTTAAATTGTACACGCTGCAATAAATGCATGTTATATTTTGGAGGGGATAATAATCATCCTGGGTATATTTCTACCAAATATGCATTGTCCATAGAATTTTGAAAGTAATATGTGGGAACCAGTGGAGTGATTTCAATGCTGGTTCAACATGGTATAATTTGTTGAGATTCAGTCAGTCTGGAAGTCTGTTTCTGCCATCTTTACATATCTTTCTTGAGAAGACCAGTGACAATGCTGGGGTGGTAGTCAACTAATTTGGCTTGGGGTTAATGCTGATCAACATGGGCATCTGGAAACTGTAGCCTATTACCACTTTATTCTTTTGAGCAGGTTGGTTTGAGGTGGGCAAATAAGAGATTTGCATCAAAGATACGTCATCCTGGTTTTTTTCTTTTCTTCCCAAGAAGTGTTAGAAGGTGAACCAAAATGTGCTGTCTAATCAAATTACTAGGATGCAAGAGTGGACGCACCAATCGTAGTATTTAGTTTTACTCCATTCAAGCATAGCAAGCTATTGTTTTACTCCATTCAAGCATAGCAAGCTATTGTTCATATGTGCATGAAGCATCTGGCGATAATGGGCTGACCACTCACATCATGCTCCATACTACAACTTAAGTGCCATCTCCATACATTTGGAAATGGATCCAGTAATATTCGAGCACTTGTGTCAATGAAGCACATAGATATTAACACTGGTGTTGAGCGAGAAGGGCCATGAGGCATGCCACATGTCACCTTGTGTGTCGATGAGACTTAAGAGCCTGGGCAAAACAAATGGATCCATATTAAGGAAGTATTGGTCACTCGTGCTTGTCTTCCCGCAAGATTACCTGTGCGATAGTGATAGTATTATGGAAATAAATCCACCATTAGGTAGTCCTCCACCAGAAAATATACCACATTCTCCATACATTGAAGTATTTTTGGTTCCCACTAAACTTCATATCAGGCCCTTGCTCCAGTCTTTTTTGACACCTAGACCCTGACTTAGATCAAGTGCATGTGAAGATGTGCAAATTGCATATGAAATGCAAATCTGCCAAGAAAAAATGGTTACTCTGTGGGTGGTGTTTATTGGTGAGCTCTCATCTTCCTATATTAATCATAAACCTATGTCCATGGAAATAGTTGCAGAGTTTTCCCAGCTATAACGGGATTTATGGTAAGACCAATACAATCAATTGTCATTCTCCTTTAAAACAGTATTTAGGATTTCAGACTGCAAATTCAACTTTTTGAACACTCTAAACTGTTATGATTCTGACCCAACATAAATTCATAGCTAAACACAAACAAGTACTAGAAGTCTTTCACGTTGTATTCTTATTGAACAATCTATGATGTTACTGTACTTGTCAATAAATGTGCAAAGTTAGTTGTGTACATAAATGCATATTGTATTGCATATTGAGGTGGCGTGTTTACTAACATTTCACACATTGCAGCGCAGCAAGTGAAGTTGCTGCACTGCGTTGCATTACAGGAAGAGAGTAGAATTGCACCATAGTTTCAAAGATATGGTGCAGTTCTACTCCCTGCTCTCACTGGTGTACTTCTGGCTGCCTAGCGCCAATGTAGGCACTCTTGCGTCATGGTAGAAGGGTGCTTGCAGTCTGGTCAGGTTAAGGGTGCTGGCAGTGTGGTCAGGTTAGTTACTGTGCAGGAAGAGATACATTCCTGTACAAAAACTATCCTTTGAGGCTATTTTCTCCTGTAGAATGCAGGACACATGCACAGAAGTGATTAGGAGAAATAAAGACATGTTCCCTCATTAGGCCAAGCCTCAGGTATGTGCACCATTTTAGGGCAAACCCATGTTTACAACTCTTTGTAAACATGATTTTGAACCAAAGACAGTGCTTAATTTGTGCTGGAGGTTTCCTGTGCTTAGCACTGGCACTTATTTAGCAGGGCCGGGGCTATCAATTTTTTCTCCCCTGTGCGATGGACCCAGTAATTATTAAAAATAAATGTACCTACATGTCCGGTCCTCCTTGGGTTCGAATGCATGCCGGCCTGGTATGTCCAAAGGATGGCCCACCCAGGTCTAGGCATGATGACTGCATCATGTTAGTGATATCAGTAGTGCACGCCTACCTTTTAAGGAGCATGCCACTCCCACTGGTTAATTATGGTTGAGGACGGGCTCATGGATGCCGTGAGCGGGGTCAAGACAGCTGGGTCCTGGAAAGATCAGCTCTATGACATCACATGATTACACTACACATTGTGCATGCTGTGCAGCGCGTGTCACTGCATGGTCTTCAGGGTGGGGCACAGGATGGGGCATGGCAGATGTGAGACTAAATTGTGTCATGAGCAGTCATTGTAAACTACACATGCTTCGTGCGGTAGGATCAGACCAGTTTGCCAGCGCCAGCGGTCTGTGCCTGAAAGTGCCAGTGCCACTAAATCTGCACCATGTCACATGTGAGAGAGAGACGAGTAGTTAGTAGCTATAATATATATATATATATATATATATATATATATATATATATATATATATATCCTGGATTTCTTTACCAATAGCAGCCCCCCACTCCAAGGACATGGAAGAAAAACAGCACAGCCAGGTTCTTGCAGGTTCAAAGTAAGTCATTTATTTTATATTAAGCCACCGACAGTACAGTGAAAGACCTACGCGTTTCAACCTGAGCCTTCGACAGGGTCAACTATTAACTATTAATATATTTATTTTTGTGTGTGGAAGTAGCCCACTTTCATGATGAGCTTTACTGTCAGCAGTTCCAACCCACAAATCCCACATGTGATAATCTAACCACGTTATAAAATGGGCGTGTATGTTCAACATATGCTTCAAGGTTCTCTGGAGTCACGTTAAGTGATTAAAAAGTGTCTCAGCTGCAGTTATGAATTTAACAAATCTACATTTCAACTGGAGATTCTCACATAAAGGCATTAGTGCCAAACGGCTTGTGCGGATGTTTAAAGTAACAAAAGAGCTGTTTTAGCAGAGACCTTTGTAACTGTTTTCATTGTGGGCAAGTGCAAAGGATATGCAGAGTTGACTCCACATGTTAACCCCATAACCTGCAGCTTTTGTCAGAGTCTGTTACAATCAGTGGAGGAGCTTGTTCATTACAAAGAAATATGCCCAAACAATACTGGAGTAGTTTTGATTTAACGTGTAATAAAATCAGTTGCCGTAGGTACTTTTGCTCTGCACTGCTCGTGTAAGAATTAAAAACGGTCCAGGCCGTGGGTGTGGCCAAGCAGCATGGCCAACAGGATGTGACCCCTATAGCTCTTGGCCTGTCACTGAAATAATCTTTATAAACCCTGGACAATCCTGAGTTTAAAGCGCAGAAAGAAGTCGTTCATAGTACTATCATTGCTGTGGGGTACCTGAAACCTGTTGCTGCATGACGATTGCCTGCCGTTGAGGAGCCCGGCCTATGTGACTCGAGCGGGCTGCACCGGGGGAAGGCATGCGACCTGTGCTGTGGGCCGGAGTGTAGACCGCGGCCTTCAGTGGTGTGCAACGCCGACCATCTGACGGCTGCAGACGATCTACTACTAGGTGCGCAGCCCGGGGGACAAGCTGCTTAACCATAGACTGCCCCGTGGCCGTGTCGGCACCGGATGTCAGGTGAGAGGGTTCGGTGGTGGTGGAGCCACACGGAGATACCTGGGTTGAAGGTGCAGACCTGTCTTTCCACCGCCTACATCACAGTGCTGTGGGAGATGATCTAGCCGGTTAAAATTGGGGTAGGACCCCATTGTGCACCACCTGAGGGGCCCGTGAGCCACTGTGCAGTCAGGGGCAACAGAGAAACAGCCTTTTGAGTCCGGCTGCGATCCTTCTGGTGCAGGGCTAGTGACTGTTGGGAGCCAGTGCAGTTACCGGTGGAGCTGTGTGATGGCATTGAGGCCCTGCTGGAGCGAGGGATCTCCTGAGTGCCTGCAACACCCTACGTACCGGCTGCATCTGGGACAGTGAGTAGAAGCTGTTGTGCATAGCGCCTGATGTAGTCAGTTTAATCTAGCTCCTGGGATATAGCTCTGGCCCTGAACTGGTGGACCAGTGGACTGCAGTGGTAAGAAAAGGGGGCCGGGTGCCACCAGCTGAGATTCCGTGGTGACTTACCTGCCTGGCACTAGATGGTGTCAGTTAGCCTACATCCAGACAGCCTCCTCAGCAGGGCTCCGGTTACACTGCCTGATTGACCGTGGTGGTGATCGACATAGCGTGGCTTACTACCCATCCATTGCCTTCTGGGAGATTGACTGGTGAGGGGGGGAAGCCAATGGTGATGCACTGGTGGCCTAGTGTGGACAACCCTGTCCCACAAACAGATTGTTCCATCAAGTTGTCTGCCAGGATGGTACCATTGTAGGCCATAGCTCCAGTGCTCATCACTGGCACAACCCAGGGACACCCAGGGCTGTAGGTCACTGCAGAAACCTGAATTTGCTTGGTGCAATTGGGAGTCCCGGGGTGTCTCCCTGCCTTTGATAACTCAGCAGGGATCACTGTGTTTTGCACCCACCTCTATTCATCCCACCTAGTGTGGTTCTGCAGGACTCAAGAGGATGCAACTGTGGCAGGAGCCTGGACAATGAGGAGCGCCACTCCACTTAGGAGTGGTGGGTGTTGTGGTGGTCCGCATAGGGGAGTGGGGCTGAACTGTATTGATACCCTCTGTGGAAGTGGGTTGTTGGCCACCTGGGGTTGGTGATCCTGCGGGGGTGGCATTGGCCCCACGCTCTCAATGGCCCTGGTGATCAGAGGTACCCAATTTCTCAGAGGATAGGAGGTGGGGAGACAGATCCCATGGCAAAACATGGGCAAGGATAAGCCAGCGCGTTTGAATCTGGCAAACACCATCACCCAATATACCACTCTGTGGCACCCCACCCAGTGAATAACACGGCAGACAGGTCCAAGTGATATGAGGGAAGCACAGGAGGAGAGGACGGAACCTTCCTGAGCTGATCTACTGGCTGTGATTCAAGGCTCCAGAACTGCACTGGAACACAAAATAGAAACTGTATCGATTGGTGTTAATCTATTGCAAGCCGATCTGCAAAAAGTTGTGGATAAAGTCACGAAGGCGGAGGACAATATTGCAGACTTACAATGTGAGGTGGGGACCCTCAAGTGCCAAATGGCCAAGGTGATCACAGTCTCGAAGGAACTGAAACAATGAGCTGAGGATGCAGAATGATGCTCCCGGCGCAGTAACATCCGCATCCTGGGGTTTCCAGAGAGAGTGGAGGGGGTGTAGCTGAAAAATTCCTGGAGAACTGGGTGTGTAAGGAACTCAGTCCAGTGGGACTCTCTTACTTCCTTGTGGTGGAAAGGGCACACATGGAGCTGCTGCTGCCTCCACAGCCGGGAGCCCCCTGAGGGCCATAATTGCCAAAATCCTTTACTATAGGGATCAAGACTGCCTCCTTTGAGCATCCCGCAAACGGCCAGCCCCCTCTTTTTCAACAGCAAGATCACCGTCAATCCAGATTACACTAAGCAGGTGCAGGAGCAATGCAAGTCGTTTCTGGTGTTAAGCAGAAATTGAGGGCACTTCAACTTCAGTACGTTACTCTACCCGGCAAAACTGAAGGTCATAGCTCAAGGGAAGGCGCACTTCTTTGAAAGCCCAGAAGAGGTCTCGGAATGGTTATAACTCCATGATGAGGTGATACGGCAGCATGCTGGACATAGCCAAAAACATAATTGGGGCACATGAGCAGGATGAGGATCTCGCCACTGCAGTCGGGTCATGGATGAATCCATAACCACCTCACTGGGGACCAGGAGGGTCACGATGCCGGAAGATGGCACAGTGCAACTTAGCACAGTGGAGGTGCAGGACATGGTGCAGGAGCACAATGTGCGGCCACCTACTGATGGGGCTGCAACAGGGGCCCAGAGCCCCACACTGGACTGTGTGCCTGACACCCTGATTGCCCCAGAGGAGGGAAGTGGTGAATTCTGACTGGGATGATAGAAGCTTTCACTGCTCGATTAGACCGTGGGTATGAATGGTAAGTGGCAGGAGAGTGGGATAGCTGGAGAAGGGAGTGCAAGCCTTGTGTCCTGCTGGAATGCTCGATATCGTTATATCCCCCAAAGGAGTGAGATGGCCTGCAGCATGGCCTGTATCGGCGCAGGCACTAACTGGTGCAGCATGCTTGGGGATTACCGGACACAGGATTGTTTTCTTTGACAAAGTATGGCTGGTCAGGTTGCTGACCGAAGGAGTATGTTTGCCGGTCCCTGTGGGGTGGCCGGGCTGCTGTGCACGTCCTAGCACATGCATGAGGTGGGCATCGATAGCCGCATGGTTGTACTATGCTTTCCGTGGGTGGGGGAGGAGTTTTGTTGTTTATTACATGTTTATGTTTTTAAGTTTGCAGCAGTCTAAGGGGGCTACCAAATAAGGGGGAGAAAGGGGGCCACTACTAACTACCAGGAACTATAATGGGGGCTAACTTCTGATTTCTGACGTGGAACGTCAAAGTGTTGGGGACCTACACTAAACGGTATAGAGTGCTCACCTTTTTAAAGCAATATAAGATCTCCATAGCTTGCCTACAGGAGACACACCTAGATGATGCGGGTGCCACTCATCTCGCTAAGAAGTGGCGTGGGCAGGTGTTCAACTTCTCATTTTCGACGTACACTAGGGGCACGCTTATCTGTATTGCACCTGGGGGTCCCGTTTTCCCATACCTATATGGTGGCTGATGTGGTGGTCGATTTGTTTTGTTGAGGGGGACACTGAACGGACGGGAATTGGCCAGTTTGAACATGTATGTGCCAAACAATGACGACTCCTTGTTCTTTTATAATATCCAAGATCTGTTGACACGCGACGTTGACATACCACTCCTGTGGCTGGGTGACTTTAACTGTATACTGGATGCAGACTTGGACAGGGCGCCTCCCAGGGCGGGTACCAAACAGTTAATGACAGCGGCACTTTGCAGAGTGATTTGGAACCTGGGCTTTATGGATATATTCCGATTGAGCCATCCGACGCAGCAGGTGTACACCTAATATTCAGCCACGCATGATACTTATAGTAGACCGGATAAGATACTGGTGGCTGGCTTCTCATGTATGGAAGACATTCAGGTGACTTACTTGGCACGCTTCCTGTCGGATCACTCTCCGGTCGGATGTGTCGTGCGGTGGGGGGACTCTGAGCGAGAGGGCCGCACCTGGAGGATGTCGTCTGACATCCTGGAGGACCCAGTAGGTAAGGAGGCGCTCTCGAAAGCATTCTCATATAATATAATGATCAGTTGGGGTACCACAGTCAGTAGGGCCATGGAATGGGAGGCCCTAAAAGTGGTAATGAGAGGCACATGTATGGACTTAATATGTGGGGTGTGTAGGCAGCTGCAACAGGAGCTCGGCAGAGCAGAGGACACACTGGCCTCCTTGCAGGCTGGGGAGTGCTTGCAATCGGGCATTTGCAGAAGGGAACAGGAGGTGCGTAGGTGCATTGCAGATATATGGGACAGACTAGATAAGAACACACTCAAGCAATATAATCAAAAACTACACAGGGAAGGGGATAGGTCAGGTCGGCTGTTGGCATGGATACTCCCTCAGAGAGCACCCACATCTGATGATCACACACTTGTTACTGCTGGATGGCACTTGTGTAGCCACTAGGGCAGGAATATTGGGCGTCTTCCAACAGCACTTGAGGTGCGTATATACTGTGGACCACGGCATAACGCTGACCCAATATACCCCATTCCTGGAAGGACTAGATCTCCTGCGGCTAGCACACGTGGATGCCGAGTCCCTGGAAGCCCCCATCGGTCTGGAGGAACTTCACGCAGCCCTGAATATGCTCTCACAGGCAAAAGCGCCTGGCAGAGATGGCTTTCTCTGCGATGATCACACAGGGTCTCCTGTAAGTCCCGCTGGAGGCGCGTGAGAGAGGTGTGTTGCCCCCGTCTATGAGGGAGGGAGAGATCTGCATGTTTCTCAAACCAGGTGGTAATGAGTTTGTTCCAGTCACTTATCGACCGCTTACCATGATTAACGTGGATGTGAAAATCCTGTGTAAATTACTCACCGGCCGCTTGGTGCCCCACATGTCTCACCTGGTCAATGAGGATCATTGTGGGTTCATACCAGGCCGGAACACCAGCCTAAATCTCTGATGTCTGACCCATATCCTCCATGAAGTGGAACACCGTGATGAAGAACTGGCCTTGGTCTCTATTGACCCAGAAAAAGCTATCGACATGGTGGACTAGGGCTATCTACTCGAAGTGCTGAGAGTTATCTGCTTTTGTCCTCAGTTTCAGGGTTGGGTCCAAGTGCTATACACCGCACCCAGCGCCAGAGTGTGAGTTGGTTGTAGTTGGTTGGAGGCATGGGATTTGGAGCAGGGGACACAACAGAGCTGCCCCCTCTCACCGCTTCTCTTTGTCTTAGCAATTGAACCTCTGGTGATCTGGACAAGTCAGAGACTGTTGAACTGGGGCATATGTCAGGGGGAATCCCGCCATGTAATCTCACTTTATGCGGCCAACGGCTTGATATGTATTGCTTCTCCACAGGTAGCGCTGCCCATGCTGTTGCAACTCTTGAATGAGTTTGGAGGTCTGTCTGGGCTCCATCTTAATCAGCGAAAATCTCTGCTATTTCCGCTGGCTTCTTTGGTTGGTACACCGTTGGATTGCCTCCCAAGACTGGGATTGAGTTGGGAGATGGAACAATTTCGGTACTTGGGGATACAGGTGACCCATTCACAGACATCGCAGCTACGCCTTAATATGGGTAGGGTATTAGATGCCCTGCTGAAGTCCATTGCCTTTTGGAACACACTGCCCCTATCATTGATGGGCAGACTGGCTGTGTCGAAGATGGTGTTGTTACCACAATGCCTTTATAATCTGCAAAGCTCACCATGTGCCATACCCAGGACGGTATTTAAGCAGCTGAATTCTGTGCTTATTTCATTATTGAGGGTGGGTCATCGCAGCAGGGTGGCATTGAACATCTTAACCCAATGATGCAAAGAGGGGACCTTTGAGGTGCCTAGTCTTGAGATGTACTATAATATTGCACATCTACAACATACAGCTAGATGGCTAGATGAGGGACATGACTGGGAAAAGCGCTTACTGAGTGGATCGGTAGCAGTGGATCAGCTATCAGTGATGCCGATGGAGGGTGCGGCAGTGATTAATGATCTACCTTATGTTGTTCGACACACAGTGTACATATGGCAACACTATGTTGAAGCATGCCCCCTTTCACTGAGAACTCTTGGTCTGGATACTAGCGCAGGTGCAGCAGCTGATAGACAATATGTCTTTTTGGGCATGGAGAGATGGGGGTTGTGCACTGTTGGGGGACCTATACACAGGCAAGTTTTTCATAACATTTGAACAAGCTTGTGAGGCCTTTGAATTGGGACCGGGGCATTTTTTGCTTCATGCTGAATTGACCAAGATCACCAAATTGACTTGGCCCACATTTCCCCCTGCACCACTGCCCACGCACATGTTAGATGTTTTGCTGACTTGCGATGTGGGTCGTCACTTGATTACATTGCTCCATAGAATGATGAGAATAGACGTGGCAAGTACGCTGGTGCGGGCGCATGAAGCATGGGACAATGATGTGGACAAGCCATTAGAGGACAGGACGTGGACTGCCGTTTGTGAACTCACACACATTGTGTCCTGCAATGCCCGCTTTAAGCTGATGCACTAAAACTTCCTCCACAAGACATATATGACTCTGGAGAGTCTCCATCACATATCCTGCTCACTGCCGGACAGTTGCCCACAATGCAATGTTGGCGGGCGGACTTCCTGCATCTGGCTTGGTGGTGCCAGTCGGTGCAAGACTTTTGGGCACAGGTGGTGAGAGATTTACAGACGACCACACGGTTACGACCAGACTGCACACCATTACACTGCTTGTTGGGATATGTCAGCAGGCCCAAGAGGCGTAAAATTGGCCTACAAAGTTCTGAAATTGTCACTGGTCCTGGCCAAGCATAGAGTGGCTACTGCCTGGATGGGTCAGTGTGCCCCCAGAGTTGAGTTATGGTATAGGGACATACAGGAGTGGACACTAGCTGACAAGGTGCATATGAAACTGTGCAGGTATGACGAAAAATTGGAGGACGATATCCAGATATGGAGGGATGTGTGTGATGTGTTTTTAGACCCACAGGTGGGAATGATGCGGATATCAGTGAGGACATGGATATTGCTCAGGTTGAGGGAGGGGTCTGCTCCTAGTTGTACGTGCTCTGCTCAATAACGTGAGCTTGGTGTGTCACTAGGTAATGGGGTGTGATGGAGATGATGAAACCAAAAGTTGATCGGCTGCCTGTTTGCGCACTTTATCATGAACCGCCATGTTGTACAGAGTCCTAAAATTAAAACTGCTGTTTGTTACAAAAACTGAAAAATTAAAGTTTAAAAATAAATAAATAATGGTCCAGGCATCTGAACATCTACTCAAAGTGTTCTTATCCATCGTCCAAGATAGCGTTAGTGCAGTTTTTTTTGCTATAATTTTTTTTCACAGTATGACTTATGTTTGCTGGTGCATGCTTTTTCTAGGTCAAGTGTTTTTATTGCAGATCATCAGTGGTCAAACCACAGGTTTTTAGCCAAAGAGGCCTTCGTATACAGTGCATAATTTGAGCAGGTGGTTGCCTGTAGGGCCCACCAGCACTCGTTTTTGGGCATTGGCCAGGAGTGGCCTGTGCAGGTAAGAGCGGTGGGGCGGGGTGGTGGGTGACCAGGCAGATGACAACGAGGGAAAATTAATTATTTATTTATTTTGCCTCGTCGTTGTCTGTCGAAACCCCCTACCCCCGCCCCGCTGCTCTTACCTGCACGGGCCGCTCCGGGCATTGGCACTCATTTTTCCTCATTGGACATTTCCCAAGAGCAAGAAAGGAAAAAACAAACAAAGGTGAAGATGGATAAAGTGAAAGACGGAAAAGTCATCACAAAGGTAGAAAGCAGGGACCCGCAGGAGTGAGATAAATTGGCAGGGAGGGTTTGGTAGTTGAATAAAGAGCCATAAGGTGGATTGCAGACAATGCAGGCTTGGTATTCAGTGTGGCTGCGTCTTCTGAGGAGAGTTTTGGGCACCAGCACATATTCTTCTACAAATTAAGCACTGGAAAGGTGTATTGCCCATACACAACCCATGTAATGCCTATCTGACTCAAGGTACAGCAAGGCAGCACTATTCACTGCCTTGTGTTCATTTTACTATTTATAAGCCACACAAAGCTGTACAAAATAGAGATTTGTGTGCCTTTGTAAATCCCAAAATGGAATTTGAGTCAGGGCTGCGCCAAAAAAGTGACGGAACACAGACGCAAAATCTTAGCAAATCTGGACCATAGTTAGTAGATGTCACTCTTCTTGTAATAACTTACTGAAATCACGATGAGAATTTTATGCAGTGTTGATTCCTGTACATTTAGAAACGTTGTTAATAGCACTGTGAAGCTTTGTGCTATCGAAATTCATTACTCCATTATTGGACAGAGTTTGTTGTCACATAAGTCTGAAAAAATGAAGACGTGTTGATTCAGAAAAACACTTTGACCTAGTAGACATGTATTATCATGATTAAAGAGAGCAGATCTAAGGTTGATACCAAAGTCATTCATTGTAATTTAAGGTAATTAATACATTTTATGATGGCTGCCTTTGAGACAGAGATAAATATATCACTTTGAGTTATACTGTATGTGACAGAATTTTGAATTACGCTGAATGAACAGGCAATGTAGGCCACAGCCATTAATTTATAGGGCCAATGTCCTTCTACAATCCAAAACCCCCAAGGCAAGGAAAGCAGTAGCTCCAAACTGTGTCAGGATGTGAAGGTCCCTAACATAATGCTATTATTTCATACATTCTTTACAATACCTCTAAAGAAAGTTGCAGAACGCTTGAAAACATTTCTAATCACGACAGGCAAAAAAAGTGCTGTAGTTTTTAAAATAAAATAATATCATCGGAAGCTACATACATATCTTAAAACATTAAAAAATGACATTAAAGATAAACCACACAGAGAATAAAACGGTCTCCTCACTACAAACAGAGGGTAAATGCAGACTTTGTTTTTTCTCACTTTAGCATATTCCTTCTGTGTCTCTAACTTAATAGACACAATGTGATGTGCAAATTAAATTCAATTAAATTGTATTATTGATGCAAAATGGGAAAAACCGTATGGGTTTATCAATGTCTGATTCAATAAAATATGGATTTACAACTACTAGCTGTAGGAGAACCATTTTCTGTTAGAAAACGTGCGTTGTTGAAAATAAGTACAGTATATATTTTTGGGGTAATAGAGTTTATACGTTAGTATGTTAATACTGAGTAAAATATTGATGCCACGAGAATAAAAAACGTGCATTTTTAAACGCTTGAAATAATTACTTGATCATATAAAAAATATATTTAATCAACAACAACAACAACATAGGAAGGTGTTTGTGAAATGTGCACATTTTGAGGTACTGCAAGGTTCAAAACTCGAGCTGTTCGATGTTCACCTAGAACCATTAGGAGATATCTTAAACTTCCTAAACATCACCTACCACCAATTCGTGGATGACACAGATGTACCTAAGGATAAATGACATTGAATCAGATGCACGTTTTTCAAGTAATGGCAGGCACTATCCAAGACTAGAGGACACCGAGAAAACCGAAACTTAACCAGAAAAAAACAAACAGATTCCTCCTCCTCAGCTGCCTACTATCTACTACACATACTCTGAGCTTCCAGACCCTTCCCCCCAAAAATAGCATTCAACAAGCTGTGCAAATCGTACAGTATCAGAATATTGTGGACTAAATATTGTCTGCCAAACGTATATTGGCCTAAATATTGTTTACAAAAATACCCACCCGTAGAAGTTAATAATAGAAAATCTAAACCCATAAGAGCGAGGTTATTGTAAACGACTTAAGGCCACAAAATGTATTTCTGAGAGTATTATGTTATATATTCGATACATAACAGTGCAAACACTGGCTACACCGCGTTTACAATATATGAGGTCAATACTTACTGGGTGCCTGCAGCCACTAGGTTGATCTCATATACACGAAGAACGGACACATTACCCAAATCCTACAATTACTGTATTCCCTAAATCTAGAAGCCAGATGAGGGTTCAAAAATGCTTTCATCACCCTCTAGACCCTAAGACTAAACGCCCTCAAACCCCTATCAAGTAAATTACCTGTATCTGGAGGCAAAACAATCTCTAATCTAAATCAGCAGATGTGTAATCACTTGCTTCAGTAAAGGTTTCACTCTAGCCAACTCATTCTCAGTAAGGCACTTAAGAATTCCTCAATCTGTAGTTGCATTCTCTTATAGGCACCTTGGGGCATATTAGCAAGACCCACGTTAAAATTATCGCAGTTTTAGCGGCAGGAAACTGCCGCTAAAACGGCGATAATTTTAACGTGGGTCTTGCTAATATGCCCCCTTATTTTAAACATTGTACCTCCAAAATTCATCAGCCCTTCCAAATCCTCAAGATAATTATGGTAAATTAAGTGCTCTGACACAACTATTCTCCAAGATAGACTGACATTTCAATGATCCCATCTACAAATGTCGTGAATAATATAACTCCATCAGGTTATATGTTGACTTGTCTTATCTGTACACTCTGTTAGGTTAGAGGAGCACATACTTTCTTCCAATTTTACTTCCAATTCTAATGTTACTTTTACATACTTTCCCTGAATCTCTTTATTTTACATGCATACAACTTCACATGTAAAGCTCTTTGATATCCTACAAAACAGGGTACGTATGATAGAAGACTGTCGGAATAAAAAGGCTTTGTATATTCACAAGCTAACCCTCCGAGGACTTTGGACCTCATTTAGAGTTTGGCAGACAAGATACATTTGCAACGGAGTGCCCTGCCTGCCAAGCCGTCAGTCTGTCTGCCTCATTTATACATGGCCAGACCATAATATTCTGTTGCCTGAGACCCAGATGGCTACGCCGACACCACCCGCCCAATTTTGGGAGCATAGTGTCATTTTCGTTTTCTGTCCATCACCACCAGGTAAAACCTGGTGGAGAGAAAACAATGATAGTATCCCACAAACTCTGGGAGGGAACTCCCAAGGAGTGGGGGTCATTAGTGTTTTTGATTTTTTTTTTAAAACTCCTGCCTTGGAAGTTTGTTTCTAACAAAAAAAACTATGAAAGTTTGGTGGACCGTGGTCAAAACCAATGGATGCAGTCCTCCAAATTTTGTGTACATTGAAAAAAACAACAGTGTTGGCAGTTTCTTTCAATGTACAGAGATGACCACTGGGCCAGTGCTCATATCTAAATTTGATGGACAGTAGTCCATGAGGATGGGGGAGATAATGCCCTCTGCAACCCTGATGGATGAAGTACCATCCATTAAATTCTAAATCAGGCCCTTTGTTACTAAAGCAGAACTAGTGATTCAATGTAAGTCAACTATTTTGCGGGCCAGGTTTTGCAGAAAACATCACAAGTCAAGATGATATTGATGGTCAGCAAACAACATTTGCAAGCAATAAGCAGCCATCTGATGTATTTCTGACTTTATGTTTTGACAATAAAGTGTAGATTGTCTTTAGTTAAAGCAAGGAAGGAACCCACATCCTGACATACCCATTCTACTTAGTTGAGGTTAAACAGTCAAATGCATGAGATGCAACATATTTATTTAAGACTTTTTTAACTACCGGGGCAATTGTGTGTCATTAGACCAATGGTACACAATGTTTTAGCATGTTGACTCTACAAAAGATAGACAATCTAACCATGAGATAATCACTCCAGAATTTTTAAAGGTTTAAGGCCCTCTACTTGCTATATACCTTTTAGGAGACACGTTACTTGTGATTTCCTTTGCTTTTAAGACAAATACATAGTTTTCCTTCATTATGACAATGACCTTAGTCTCACGTTTTAAAAGGATATTTTTTCAGCGTGGTGGCGTGCCATGTATTCTGCCAGTAAGATAGCCAATAAAGTTAAGTACAAGCTGCAATGATCACATTTTTCAGGTTGGGTTTCTCATGCCAGGTTTCAGTCCTGGTATGAGAATCTCAACTTTTTATATTTTTGAACAGGTACAGTCATAAATATTTGGAGATGCACACAAGATTGGTTAGTCATGATAAATAAACCATCTAAAAGATTGTCTGTTGCACTGATTATCAAATTCAAAACCAGCGAAAACTCCCTGAAATCTCAAATCAGCATCTTTACCTATAAAAAGAACTTGATACATTCAAAAAGAGGATTACAGAATTTAAAGAATTTCCAACCTAATCCAAAATTAATAAGTTGAAAAAAAACCTCAAAAAATTATTTCACGAAATGACCTACCCATACACAGAAGATATTAAGATCTACTACTACTCATATACATCCACTCATAGCGGCACTTCCTCTGACTCTGACACTAGCCTCGGTGAAAGACAGAGACCAAAAAGGAGACGGAGTAGCACAAGAAAGTACCAACCCATGGGACTGGACACAAACATAAGGGTTTCCCCAAAATCCCCCTCCCTTCATTCCCATGGTATTTAAAAAAAATAACCTTTTTGAGATAGAGGCAGGGGACAAGGAAGGCAGAGAAAGAAAAGATCAAAGTGTTACCTGAAAGAAAGGGACCAACCTCAGAGCGCATCAGTTCTGAAACATTCGCGCCCAGGAATGAGCAAGGCATAGATAATATTACAGATATTGTTATCAATCTCGGAGAAAACACTCATAGATGCACCGAACTTTGTATTGAACAAAGGATTGGGTTCTTTTGTTCCTACCCAAATGACAACACAGTCAAACTCAAAGCAGAGAGATCAGACTTTTGGTGTTCTTTAGTGAAACAATAGACAATTTCCACAGAGAAAAGAAAAATACCGGTCTATGAAAAAAATCAAACACTACATCTCCGCCATATGAAATGCCACCAGAGATACTTGCCTTCGACCAGGAAGTCAGTCTAGGTATTGACTCATTGAATGGAGTGGAAAACAGACAGTTCCAAAACATCACGAAGCAGGAGAGAGAAGAATTTAGGGAAGTGGCAGCTGACAAATCATTCATAACAAACCCTGCAGACAAAGCTGATACCATTGACCTATTACCAAAACAATGTACAAGGAGGAGTTGGTCTCCTAAATCATGAACGTAATTACAAATGCTTGTCGTATGACCCCACCGCAGAAATAGTGGAGGAAATAGCATTCCTAGTAGGCACAGGGGCAGAAAATGACTTTGATTACAAAATCAGAAGCACAATTTCTGATATGTGTACAACCAGGGATTCCCATTTTTTTAAACATCCTTAAGGTGCACAAGAACAAATACCCCATCCACCCAGGGCAACCAACAGTCTCTGAGATTGGCTCAGCCCTTGAAGCAATCTTGCAGTTTTGTGATTGTTTGCTGAGACTCTTGCTATCACAAATGCATCTTATCTTAAGGATGCCAAAGATATACTTAACCTACTCATGAATATTGAGTTCAATCCAGACAATGAGATACTGATCAGCATGGTTGTGGGATCCCTATATGCCAGCATCCTTACAGGAGGAAACATTGAAAATTAACAAATACCTCCTTATAACAACAGCATGGGATTATATATCACCATAAGACTACATTTTTGACTGTGCACACATGGCACTAACTCACAAATACTTTAAGTTCAAAAATGAGTTTTTCTTGCAAACACATGATACATCAATGTGGAGTACTTTTGCCCCAGTCTAGGATGTTTTTATGTGCATGCTTTTGCATGCCATTGAAACTGATGGCATTGTAATACCAACCCTGCAAAGTTAACATCATCCTCTGTAAGAGGTATATAGATGCAATATTCCTTATCTGGAAGGGTACGATCTAAGAGGCTAACACGTTTACAGTCTGGTTGAACTAAACTCAATCCATTCCTTAAGTTCACAGCCACCATGAGCAATCAGTAACTAGCCTTCTTAGACCTAAGAATATACATAAAGAGGAGGATGCTAAAAACTGAAGTCTATTGTAAACCCACTGATAGGAACAAATAAGTTTGAAAATGTCCACCCTCGTGTACCTCTGGAAATCATTTGGCAGGCCAATTTTTACATCTTAGACATAATTGCACAGACATCAGGATAACAACACACAAGGAAATTCACAGACAAACTAATAGAAAAAAACTATGCCAAGGGTATCATTACAAGAGCCAAAAAAAAGCAAGTAACTGCAACAGGGAACAACTTCTAGTAACCCAAATGAAGAATGAAACGGAGAGGCCTGCCTGTGCGACCACTTCCCGCCCCAGTCTAAACAAAGTCAAGACGTTAATACACATTGGCATAGCTTAACATCTGGTACCCTCACACCAATGTTCTCTTTTAAGAAAGAACAATGTCTTCGTAGCAGGCTTCTGCACACACGCCCACAGAAAGTAACACCAAACAACCAAGTAACAATCTTAAGGAATCTGGCACCTGTAAAAGGAGACATTGCCCATGTGTCAAGTGTAGCATTTGTAGCCTCACAAAGAAAACCATGGAACTAAACTGGGTCTGCAGACCATGTAGCAACTGAAGCAGTTTAATAACTGCAACTCGACAAACCCAATTTATGTAATTATTTGCCCATCCCAACTCAAGTACATGGGCATGACCACAAGAAGTATTTGGATCAATGAGCTTCGAAGCACTATAATATGCAAGAAAAACATCACAAAACTGACAAACCATTTCCTTGAAATGAAGCACACTGACAACGACTTGCAGTGGTCCATCACTGAGAAACTACAATCACTGCATGCAGATATAATCTCACCACTCATGTACTATGAATAACGTTGGATATATAGGCTCCGATCTGACACCGAAGGCCTGAATGATGATATACCCTGGGCCCAATTAAACAGACACAGATGATAATTAACATGCAGGGCTTAATTTGGCAAATTTGGATATCCCAGGTATAACCATACACGGATACACCTATCCACTACTTTGGTCAGTGGTTCGGAGCGACGGGCAATGAGCACTTCCTCTTTATTGCTACAGTATGAAACCAATTTTTTATTATATGACCATTAATGAAAAGGCAGCTTTTTAGACTATGATCTTGGACCACACCTAGCTAAACGGCCTTGTATCATATCATTATTCCAGTTAACCACTGAAGTTTTATATGGGACCACAAGACTTGGGGCACTTTTTAAATTGCATAATAACTGAGAAAGGAATCACTATAATATATTTATGAGATAAGAACGCTCTTCAGCAAATATAACAATAATATTAATGAATATCTGGCTTATTCTTTTCCCTTTGTACTAGTAGAACACTAAGCATAAGACTTATGCGCCAATTATGAAACACAGTGATTGTGGACGACAATTCCCATCATGGGGCAGCCCCAGGCACACAGGCATGATGATGCGGTTCCAGGCACCTGCGGTTCCTGCAGCATGGCTGCGGACATAAAACATCATATCATCCTCTCGTTGCCAAACCACTATGGCTGGCGTTAGAGAAATTACCACTTACTTCAACTCCTTGATGAAGTAAGTGCCAATTTCCTTGTTCTATTGGGAGTAACACTCACAGATAAAAAGCTGCATTGAGGGGAGCAATGGATTTCATGAATAGGGCTAATACCCACTGCAACCATTGCTACATATGATTGGTTACTGAAATAAATTGTGATCTGTGAACAATGGCAAATACAATAGTGGGCTTAATCGCCAGAGCCGAGTAGCTAGTACCCTACGGCCATCAATAAGAACAGAGGTGCGAGCAATATACCAAAAGTCACGTTTAAACCATACCAACATAAGAACTACAAGATAGCTGTGCACCTTTTTCAGTATGATACATGACAACTTTAAGTTGTTTCTCAACATGTAAACATTTTTTTTTTTTTTACAAAAGTGTGTGAATAAAGGAGTTGCCATTTTCCAGACACAGAACATGAAGCTAGTATAAATATATGAGGGTAAGGTTTTTGAGCAAGTGCATATATCTTTCCACTCTTCACTAATCACATATGTCTTGTGCTGCGCAGGTGTACTGTGACATAAGAGTGTCACAAGTGTTTTACGTCAGCTTTCTACTATTTTGAATAGAAAACATGTTTTTAGTTGTTTGTGTGTATATTACTTTGGTTTATTTCACGTCATATTCCTTAGGTCCCCTAAGTGAAGACCAGTGGAGGTAAAAATTGCCTTTTGCCACCTATGAATGAACACTGTGAAGCAAGGAATATGCTAAAAAAAAAAACTGGTGAATGACCCTGACCTGCTTTGAGGCACTAGTGTGGGATGAAACATGTTGGCTCTATAGTGGATGAAAGGGGCATTGTATCAATTATCATCCTACATATTGTTTTTAACCATATCTGTGTTACATACTAAGAAAGGTATTCCCTTTCGGTTTACCCCAAGGTATTTTAGAATTATCTGGATTCCATCATTATCCTGTAAACACTTTATCACGAACTACCTTTTGAGTGGGATCAAGTCCATCCTGGTAGTATCACCTTACGAGGGTAGGATGAGGTTGCCAATGAGGAAGCATGCCAGAATATGTTGGTGAAGCTTTCTCATCCAATAAGACTGGCTTACTAGCAGATCCTAGCGTTTAGATAGAATGAGCAACTTGATCATTTCCTCTTTTTTTCCACCATACAGTTAGTGTTTTTTCTCTATAAATATTTGCCCAGTCTAAATCATCAACCCATTTGATTAATTCAGGCCCGCGGAGGTTTGTAGTGAGTAGACATGTTGGGAAATGGCTTCTTCACTCTGGGAAGCTCAGTCTCATTTTATCAGAGAGTGAGGTCCAACACTGCCCAAATAGAAGGACCCTCAGAGGCAAAGAGTTTTCAATTCAATGTTAACTATCCTTTGGCAGAGTGGCCTGGGGCAATTCTAAGAGAACTTTGCCTTGTTGCGGAGTGTACCACACCTACTACACAATAGCAAAACTAAGTAAATACAAACACTTGAACGCCCAACCTAGGCCTAAGTAAAATGGAACACATTTAATACAAAATGCACAAAATTGCATTAAATCGACCCTAAGGCTAAACATTTATTCATGAAAAATACCACCAGTGCAGAAAAAGAGTGCAACGTTAATCTACAGACTGTCAGACACCTTCCACCTATAGCAAAGTCAAGCATGAAATTTGTAATAGGTCAATAGGCCAAGGTTACGATAACTTGTTAAGGCATGCAGTTGTCTTGTTTAAAGGGTGATGGTTAATGTACTACATCTTCCTTGGGCCTCTTTTGTTGTATAAATAATACACCAACAATTATATAAAGTCTAACTGTCCTTCGCGAGACATATTAGTCAATCTGATATGTCAAAAACATAATCAAAAGCCTATTATATATGCATGGGGCACTCTTGCTACAAACACAGGCAGAATCTATTTTGGGGGCCACTTTTCTGACACCTTCATGTCATATTTTCTGTAGAATAAAATATTTGCATCAAATATAGTAGAAATGGTAGAGAAAAGAAAGGTGCACACTAATGCTCTTTACTTACTCTACTATTTCTGTAGCAGTAGGAGGAAGACTGGGAATGTAGACCGCTGTCTTGGTTTACCTAGCCTACATGCATAATAGAAAGACTAATATATCAGTAGCAGGACTGTCCATTTGCAGGAAGTATCGTTTTTCTATTGTCTCTATAGAATGATGGGTGCCTGAGAAAGCTCTGAGCTGCCTTCCTCCCCCTTCCCAAAATTAAAGGTGTAAGGAATATGATTAGTACAGTCAGAGCAGTCCCAGTCATCTTCTGCTAAACAGACAATCCAGAGAATGTTCTGTCTATAGCGAGCCTCTCCCACTAAATCTATTTATTTTATTTGAACATTTTGAATATGAAAGCTTTAAGGGGCAGGTAAATGTAAGTAAGACCAAATATATGTATTAGAGGTGTGCTAAATGATGCTACACAACTGGCCTTGAAAGGTGAGATGTGTGAAGGAGATGGGCAGTACAAGGGAAGCAGAAGACATGATTAGGACGATAGGGTAGTACAGAGCCCAACAGAGAGAATAATCTCTCAAGTATGTCTGCCTGTAATGTTAGGGACACAATAATATTCTGTTCATCAGAACCTGTGGGAGATCATCTGAAGGCATCCCATGTGAAGGTGTTCATACTAACTATGAAAGTTTGCGACTATATTATGCAACTTTAAAATGTAAGCAAACGATAATGACCCTGCCATGCAACTAATAATGAGGTGCTGTGAGTGAAGCAAGCTTGCACTTCTGCATATGCATGCTTAGTCCGAGTGTGGAGAGCTTGTACTTCTGGATGTGTTATACATGTTCTGGGGGATATTCTCAAGAACGTGCGATAATCATCGCCAAAATAGGTTAACGCAATTTTTCATATCGCCGTCTATCGCTGGAAAATAACGCTGTGTTAACCTCTTATTCTCAACACGGCGGTAACATGCAATAGTTTCCCGATAACGCGTCAAATGTCCGCGATAAAATTACCGGGACGGCGATAAAAATCTAAAGCCGAACGTGAAAAAAGTGGCGATGGGCCCAACCGCGATAAAAAAATCAGCGATAAGCTGCGCCAGGCCTGCAATTCACACACGTCAGGTGGGAAAAATCACTATTAAAGCAGAAAAAAAAAACACAAACAAAACCAAAACGACTGCGAAGCACAATGGAGGTCGCCGGAGCAAGTACAGAGGACAACCAGAACCCCACAAGCCCCATGGAGGACCAGCCTGGGACCTCAGGGTCAGGGAAGGGCAAGGAGAAGGAGAAGAAGAAGAGGAAGATGCGGTTCAGTCCGCAGGAAAACAAGATCTTGATAACGGAGGTGATAGAACACCATCAACAACTGTTCGTCACCTCCACTGTGTCATTGGCAACAAAAAATGGAATATCGCAGTCCATCGTGGACAAGGTGAATGCAGTCGGAGTGCTGAGGAGGACAATGGAAGAGCTCAAGAGGCGCTGGAATGATGTGAAGCACAAAACCAAGCAGAAACTCGGCAACAACCAGAAGACAGCAATGCAGACTGGAGGTGGGAGTCCCGCACCACAGGAGGAGCTGGATGAGATGGAGGAAATGGTGTCCACAGTCATCAGTGTGGAGACGGTGGCAGGAGTTGGGGGACCGGACACTGCTCAACATGACCTGACACAACAGCAACAGGGTGAGTAACGACCAGGGACTGGGGGACGGGGGAGATGGGCACAATGTCACACATGCACAATTAAGTATAGCACAGTGCACACCCACAATGACTCTGGATCATGTCCCTGATCCCCTTGGCACACTGCAGCACACCTAGAAACAGCAAGTAGGCCCCCGTCAACTATGTGCCCGGAGGGGGCCCTTCCCACACATCACCAATCTCACAACCAACCCATGCACATGTGCCAAACCCAGCAAAGCGGCGTGTCTATGAGCCACACTGACAATGCAAGTGACACTGCATGACGAATAGCATGGCTGCAGTCAATATATCATGACATGTTGCACGCCACGACACTGAGGTGGCTGATTGTGGACCACATCCGTAAAGGAGCAGGTCACACTCTGACACATCCACGTGCACAAACAACCCCTGACGTCAACAAAACATCTGCGAACAAACCATGCCCCAGAGTCCCAACTCCCACCAAGAGCTCAATTTACCCAAGCATGCAACATCTCAGCACTGTATAAGCACAGAAGTCAAAGGCACACCGCCTGAAAGGGATAAGGGGCAGCAAAATCAGAGCTGCAGGGGCAACTCTCCCAAAATGCAGCACACACACACATAACATTCAGAGCACATCAACATTGACAACAAAGTGGTACAAACTGCAACACGTTCACAACAGAACAGAGGACACAACTGGTGCTGCTTGTGTATAGAAACTGGCCAATCACATTTGGCATAGCCGGGAAATGTGAGATGATAATGTACAAGTACAAACACACATCCGTGATGTTGTCGAAATGTCCACTGTCCCGCATCAAATAGGCAGCTCCTCCCAAACAGTCACAATGTACATTGTCATGCAGTCTGTATGTAAACTTGTACAATGTGTCAACATACATGTGAACACAATGTTAAACTGCATCTCCCCTTCACATTGCAGAGGGAGAATCAACACCTCCTGCAGAGCAGACCGAACATCTCTTCACTGTTGACGAAGAGGACCTCCACACCTTCGACACCGACGCCCTCCAAGAGCTCATGGACAGCTTCGGCACCTCACCTCCAGGAGCAGGGCAGCCCAGCTGCATCGAGGAGACCTCACCCCTGCACAGACCACACAGCAGGAAGCACCCACCACCACGGCTGTCTCCCAGGACCCCCACGAACAACACATGGCCTTCCAACGCCGTGTGTTAGGGTGCCAGGAGAAGATGGCTGATCAGGTGCGGGTGGGGTTCAACCTCATGGCAGCCAAACTAGATGCCATACATGGGTGTCTAAGTCCCATCAGGGACAACTTACAGTCCCTAACGGACACCCACAGTCCGCTCCATGCTCTCCAATGATCCATGGCTGACATCGCTGGAGTCCTGACTCTGAGACAAGGACAACTGTCTAGTCAGAGTGGCTCCAGCGATGTCAGCCAGGAGTTGGGACACATGCGGAGGATCATGGAGAACAGGGAGCGGATGCAGGCGGAAAGAATAGCTGCCACAGCTGCACACCAGCAAGATGTAGCTGGGATCTTCCATGCCCTGCAGATCCTCATCATGGCATTGCTGCCACAAGGCCTGGCGCCGATGAATGCTGCTGCTGCTTCTACATCCACATCTCCGCCCCCTGATGTGTCAGTGACACACAGTGCTGCAGACAATCCACCTCCGGCCACTAATATGTCACGGCCACACAGTGATGCAGACAAAACAACACCACCCACATGTGAGGCACGAAGATGCGGATGATTCTGCCTTAGTGGTAAGAAGGAAGCGGTAGCATTCATCTCCGCCATATGGCCTGTTTCTGCTTGGTTCTGCCCTCTGCATCATCACCTTCCACTGTCCCCCAATACACTCTGCGACACTCACCTTGGACCTCGACATGGACTGCCATATTCTGTTTGGTTACCAATGACACAGCAATCAGACTGCGGACTGAACTCTTCCTCTTCCGATGAACTTGTCATTCCCTAAAGGACTCTGGCTGGCCCTCCACGGGGCAACAATGTAAAGTGGGGTTTGTATGGCCCTGTACTGCTCCAGCTTCAACACTCCACTGAATGTGAATAAAACATTCAAATTCACACAGATGTGTCATGTCTATGATCATTAAAGTATGGATGAATGTAGGGTCAGTGATTCCCCCTTACGTCCATGTTGCTCATGTTGTGGGACTTGAGTCACAGGGTGCAACATTGCTGATTGCGGTCCGGGTGGCGCCGACACTACAACAGAGACACACGCATTAGTTACTTTCTTGTCCAGCCCAGAACTGAACCACGCCCAGAGCCCCGGGCTCATTGTTCACACCCCTACGCTGGACTGGCATACGCCAGCCCAGCCCAGCCCACTCTGCTTACGTTTACAGGGGGGGACGACAAAGCTACATGTCCCAGGTCTTCCCTGTAGTGATCTGCTGATCACTGGTCTAGTTGTCAGCATGCCACAGCCACTCCCTGAGGGCTGGTTTACACCCACACCACACCCATCCAGCACAGGCATCACAGGACATGTGACCCTGCCAATAAAAGGGGCCTACCACATCACATTCCCCACTGCCGGAGGTGACATGATGGCGTCCGCACCACGAGACTCAATCATAAAGGGTCCATGACTTGTGGCGCACTGGATTAGTGGCACCCGATCCACTGCGGCCGGCACGGGCCTACCGCCACGGGACGATGTCTTGCGGTGCACAGAGTTGGTGGCACCCGATGCACTGCGACCGGCTCGGGCATACCGCCACGGGACGATGACTTGCGGTGCACAGAGTTGGTGGCACCCGATGCACTGTGGCTGGCACGGGCCTACCGCCATGGGACGATGACTTGCGGTGCACAGAGTTGGTGGCACCCGATGCACTGCGGCCGGCACGGGCATACCACCACGGGACGATGACTTGCGGTGCTCTGAGGTAGGGGCACCCGATGTACTGCGGCCGGCACGGGCCTACCGCCACGGGACGGTGACTTGAGGTGCACTGAGGTAGGGGCACCTGAAGAGCTGAGCGGGTGTGCAGCCTCCGATGATGCGTAGACCTCGATACGCCGTCCTGCCAATCAAGATTCAATTTGAATTGAGAGCCCTGCTGGACCGCAGTGTACGCCGAAGGCAGCAGTCAGCACACACATGACTCCGCAGTGTGGTGGCGCAGGGTGCGCTGGGGGCCTGTGGCGTGGAATCCAGCGATCGGCTGAGGAGGTTGCACCGGCACGTGGTGGGCCCTCTTGGAGACACGCTGGTGACGGCAGGTGAGCATTGAGGCCTGGGTGCGAAGGGGCGGCCAGTCATCGCTGGGCGGCGGACCGGTCTGGGGATCAGGGCTGGGGTGCAGCAGGCACACAGGATCGCGCAGGCACCACCGGTCACGGCGGCAGCCTCGTGGCTGGGTGGGGGGTGCCACCCTGGCCGGCACGACCCTGCATGAGATGACGAGATGTGCGCGGGTTGGCTTGGGACGTAGCCACCTCGTCTCCAGTGTAAATCTGGCCGTTGAAGGTGGTTGGCCACGTGTGTGTAGGCCTATGGACAAGATATGGCGGACACAGAGACACACGCAGTAGATACTTTGGTGGCCATCCCGGAACTGAACCACGCCCAGAGCCCCAGGCTATTTATTCACGACATACGCCGCCCAAGGCCACTCCACTCACGCTTACAGGGGGGGACGACAAAGCTACATGTCCAAGGTCTTCCACACTGCCTGAGGTAACCTGTTTGCGTCCACTGTCCACAACACTACAAACACCAGCAGTATGTGTCCACATGGACATGTCTGTGCTCTGCATACTGAAGTCTGTCCAGGACATCACCGCCACACTTGGCATTGTGTACATTCTTATTGATGGGTCATGTTAGACCTGGTACCATTGGCGTGAGTCTCCCTCCCATTTTTTGCTGTTGTCTCCTCTGTTTTTGATATGTTTTGCTGGTTTTAGATGCTTTGGGCACTGTGCCACTGCTATCCAGTGCCACAGTGCAAGTGCTCCCTATTGTAAAGTATTGTAATGGATTAGTGACTCCCTGATTGGCTTGTTTGATTTACTTGTCAGACCCTAGTATAGTGCACCATGTGTGCCCAGGGCCTGTAAATCAAATGCTGCTGGTGGGCTTGCAGCACTGGTTGTGCCACCCACAAAAGCAGCTTGTAAAGTGTGTCTCAGGCCTGCCATTGCAGAGCCTGTGTGCAGTCTAGTACTGCCATGTCGACTTGGTAAGTGCACCCACTTACCAGTCCCTAAACCTTCCCTTTCTACATGTTAGCCACCCCTAAGGTAGGCCCAAGGGTAGGGTGCATTGTAAGTAAGAGGTAGGTCATGCCCTGATGTGTGTGGCATGTCCTGATAGTGAATTACCGCCAATTTCGTTTTTCACTATTGCAAGGCTACCTCTCCCCATAGGCCAGAATGGACAGTTTGATTATAACATCTTATAATCCTAACTGACCCAGGGAACATGGTAGAAAAACGAATTTAGTATGCCTGAACTCAGAATGATAAAATACATCTTTTAGTGAAGTTGGTTTTAACATTCTGTGTTTGAAAATACCACTTTCAGAAAGAGGGTATTTTCTTGCCTAACCATCCAGATTGCCTCTGCTAGGTTGTGTATTGTGTGTCTGGTTTGTGAGTGACAGGAGGGCTGGGGCTCCAGCAGTCTGATGAGTCAGGGCTGGGCTGAATAGGACCTTGGCTGAATAGAGAGTAGGGGGCAGGGATTTCCTTTCACTCCCCTGAGCCCTCATAGAATAGAGAGTAGGGGGAGGAGATTTCCTTTCAGCTACCTGGGCCAGGTCTGCTTTCAACAATGCTGTCTCCACCTCCTGCCAGGAAGCTGCACAGAGCTGGAAGAACGGCTCAACGAGAAGAAGCGTGTATCCGTCGCAGCTGCTTGACGTCGCATCACCAGAGAAGCGTGTCGCCACCGCAAGGGTCGTCGTCGCATCACTGGAGAAGCGTGCCGCAGGGCCTGTCGGGGCTCAGAAGGTACAGAGTTCGCCGCACGGCCGTCGGGCATGCACGCATCGCCTTCACGTCGTCGCATCGCATCAAGGGCGCCATCTTCTCGCATCGCACCGGATCATCGCAACGCATCAAAGCGCCATCTTGTCGCATCGTAACCGGAACGCCGTAAGGGATCGACGCATCACCTCCTCTCTGGTAAGGAACAGACGCATCTCTTACTTTGCGCAAGAACTGAGGAACAGAAGCATCGCCTCCCCCGAAGCAAGGAACCGACGCATCACCCTTCCTGCGACCCCTTTTGTTTGTTTTGCGTTACGCATTTAAGGTACTTTGTGAGAAACGTGTCGCATTTACCATCAACTTTGAACTAAGCAATTTCTACCATTTTTAAGTCTATTTGTGATTACAGTATTGTGGATTTTTGTCATTTGGGTCTTGTGTTAAGTCTATATAAAGAATACTTATTTTTATAAAACCTGTGTGGTGTCCATCTGTAGTGTTTTCACTGTATTACTGTATGTGGTCACAAATGCTTTACACACTGCCTCTGAAATAAGCCTGCCTGCTCGTGCCAAGCTACCACAGGGTTGAGCAGGGGTTATTTTAGGAGTGGAGCCCCCTTACCTTGACTAGAAGCAAGGGTCCCTATTTGGACAAAGGTGCAAACCATTGCCAACTAGAGACCCCCAGTTCTAACAGGTCACTTGCCTCCTTCGCACATACTTGGTTCCCACCTCTCCCCACATTCTGCAATTGAGTGGCAGAGGTGCCATGCCGTGGATGGTTTGTCTACATGGCTGGCCACGGTTACCACAGTTACTTGTGTTGTCGTGTCTGGTAGTTGGGCATGTTGATTGGCATGTTGTATGTGATTTTGTAACGTGTACATTCCCACAGTTGTGAGTTGTATGATTGTGGAGGTGCGGTGTGTGGTGTGTTCAGTTGGTACTTACCGACGAGCAGTGCATTACCATAGGTGCCATCCTCAAAGCGCTGGTTGGTGATGGACTTGCGGAAGATGTAGGAATCATGCACACTGCCTGGGAAGTTTGCGACGACATTCGTGAACAGGCCCCGGTGGTCCACTTTTGCCTGCACATTGATGGAATGCGTGTGGCTTCTGTTGCGGTTATTGTGTGCAGTGTCGGCAGGGGGCACAAGTAGTACATGTGTGCAGTCAATTGCCCCCAACACGTGCGGGAAGCCAGCTATGGCGTAGTTCCCTTGCTTGGTCTCCAGCTGTTCCTGCGCAGTGTGGGGGAAGTGAAGGTGCAGGGGTATCAAGCTGATACAAACCGTGATGCTTACAGGTATGATAAATCCTGCATAATAAGACCGTAACAGAAGTTCGCATGGTCGTAACCTTCCTTTTCTTTCCTACGAAAGTTACGACGAGATGAACTTCTGTTACGGTCTTTTTATGCAGGATTTATCATACCTGTTAGCATTCCGGTTTGTCCTAGTGCAATACACTGTACCAGATTACGTTTGTGACTATACGGACGCTTGACCATTGTCACCATTTATCCAACAGGTTTCTGAATACTGACTTTCGGAATATGGAATTGTATTGGGGAGTTCCTACAGCATATGCAGTTAATTGAATCCACACATTGTCCTGATGAAGTTCCCCGTTGGGAATGGAACGCGTTGGCTGAGCTTTTCGTATTGTTGATTTATGTATTTGTAATGAAGAACTGTTTTTACACTACTGTTGACTACTGGACTTCATGACCTGGTGCACCCCCATTTCAGTAACTACAATCTTGGATCTGGAGCACAGAGGCGTCAAGCAACGGCTGGCGTTGGGGTTGGTTGCACAGGAACACTACGAACTGAAACTAGCGTGTGGTGCGGATACAGGGGCCCGCCGTTGCTTTTGTGGACATGCATTCAAGACAGGTATGAGGAACTTTGATAGGGCTGGCTGTGAGACTCCTCCGACTCTGGCAGTTGTTGGTTGGAAGGTACCAGAGGTCAACAGGTGCAGCACAGCCAGCAGCTTTGTCTGCGGAGGGATGTTGGTTCTCCGCTGTGTTGGTACCGTCAGCCTGTGGGCAATGTGGGTCAGGATGCGGAGGATGGTTGTCCTTTTGAGCCTGTAGTGGGCAATGGCATCCTCTGGCGTTGAGTGTCTGAGGCTGGTGAGTTTTAGGAACGTCTGCTGTCTTCTTCTGCGCTGCCTAGGTGGTAGTCCGGGGGGGGGGTCCAGTGGGGTGGCCCTGGGGGTGGTGGCGGTGGGTGTTGTGGCCCTCTTGGGTCTCCAAGCTGCATGATCATTGGCTCCATGGCATCTGTTGGTCTTCAGATGTGGCTCTGGGCTGGGCTCCCTTTCTACTGCAGGTTGTCGTCCTGCTTAACACCAGTAATAGGCAGGTGTTAAATCCCTGCTGCTAACGCGCCTTATCGCCTGTTTTTGGATCGCTTCACCGATCTGGCTGGTCGTTGAGAATATCGTGAAGTGGTGTTTTTGTGTGTTTTTGCACGGGAACGCCTACTCTGCATATCATTAGCGTTAGTTGTCGCTCTCTTCCGTGGCGATGTTTTTTGCAGCAGCTATCGCTGGAAAACTGGCGATATCGGCAGTTTGCACCAGCTTGAGGATAGGGCGATAAATCTATCGCCACTTTTGCAGCGTTAAAGTGCCGATAAATCGGTGATAAGTTCTTGAGAATATACCCTTCTGAGTGATAGATGCTTGCACTTCTGCATGTTCTGGACATGTTTAAAGTGGGGAAAGCTTGCCCTTTTGCATTTGCAACTCCCATTTCTGCAGGTTCTTGACAAGTTCAAAGTAAGCAAAGCTTGCACTTCTGCAAGTGTGACCTATTCTGAGTGAGGGAAATTTGTACTTCTGCATCTCATGGACATGTTCAGAATGAAAGAAGCTTGCACATTTGCAAGTGCAGCCCCGATATAAGTGAGGGAAGTGAAGAAACCATGCCCTTTTGTGTGAGCTAGACCTATCCTGAGTGAGTGAAATTGCCTTTCGTTTATAACTGGTCTGTGTATACCTGGTCTAAGTGTGGAATGATTCTTCTTATGAATGTAGAAACTTCTTGAGAGTGACAGTTGTTTGCATTTCTACATGGCCTGGACATGTTCTGAAGTGGGAAGCATATAGTTTTGCATTTGCAGGCCGTATTCTGTGTGAGGAAAGGACACACTACTGCATGTTATAGACAAGCTCTGAGTAAGGGAAGCTTACTGTACTGTATGTGTACTTAGGCTGAGTGAGAGATGCTTGCACGCCAGTATCTCACAGACATGTTCAGAGTGAGGGAAAGTTGCACTTTTGCTTGACTTGACAAGTGTTCTGATTGAGGGAAGCTTGCGCTTAAGCATATGCCAGTCCTATTTTGAGTGAATGACCCATGATCATCTACCTATGAATACTTCATCTGATGCAAAAATGCAAGCTTTCTATTTCTGCATGTTTTAGTCCTGCTCTGAGTAGTGGAAGCTTGCAATTCTGCATATCCTCGACATGCTCTGTATGGAGAAGACTTCACTTTTGCATATGCTGTACCTGTTCTGAGTGTGGGAAATATCTACCGCTGCATTTTCTAGACAAGTTCTGGGTAAGGGAAGCTTGCACTTCTGCATTTATGACCTGTTCTGAATGAGGGGGGGCTTGTGCTTCTGCATCTTACAGACATGCTCAGGATGAGGGAAGTTTGCACTGTTTTATTTACAGAACCTGTGCTGGGTGATGGAAGCTTGTGCTTCTGCATGTCTTGGACATGTTCTGAGTGTCAATATGTCGCTGTGCCTTTCATTCTATCATTGTGCCAATAAGTCAATGACGGTGAGCATTTTCAGTTTCTATGTGGCTTAGTGAGTGAAGGTGGACGAACTCATGCCCCTGTTTGTAACTCTGTCTACATCACTGACAGCGCCCAGGTATCAATTGCACAGTCAGATGTTAATAGATAGTAAGTAATTCAAGAGAACTGATCTGACTTCAGTATGTCTCCTTACAGAGACTTTGTCGATGAATGCAAGTTGATACCGCCCATCTTTTACATTGTGGTAGTTTAGAATGCGATCTTTAATATGCAAACCTTTAATATGTGTAATGTATTTCTATGTAGCTAACCTTTACCACACAACTTTTTAACACCTTTTTTTAAACATGCAATTAAAAAATTCGATTACAAATATAAAAAATAAGAGTTATTTTAAAAAGTAATTAATGTACTGTAAAAAATGTTAAAAATAGGAGTGTTATTTGCTATTTTAAACTTACAACATTTAAGTCAACAAATATGGCAGTGACATTTGAAAATGAAGGTCGAAATTCATTTGCCATCTTACAATTTAAATTAGGTTTCAGTCACAGGAATAATTATGAAAAAACATACAATTTAAAACACATTGTATTATAAATATCGATGATCATGTAGAAAAAATAACAATAGTATAAATGTTGACGTCCACCAATTTGAAATCAGTCAATGCCAGCCTCTGAGGTGACAGCATGACTCTAGCAGCAGCACATCATTTTAGAAAGCAGCAGCTCCATCTATGTGACAAAGTGAGTAAGTGAGTCTTAGCAATAAATACCATAATAACTAAATAAAATGCCAAGGTAAAAAAATTACATTTAAAATGTATTTTTAATTTTTGGCAACAGTTTACCAATTGTAAAGCCAGTAATACAACAATCACACTGACACTGAAGAAATACTGGAAGGAAACGTTTAAATGCCATCTATATTGAAGACTCCAGATTTAATTAAAAAATCAGGAACCTTTGGAAATTTAAATAAAAAGGTAAATAATATCAGATAAGCTTACATGTTAAATAGCATTTTTTCAAAGCAAAAGGAGGAAGTAAATAAAATAAAAATATTCCCCATCAAGTCCTAATAACTTGACTTTTTATTTAACAGGTTAGAAAAAATGAGAATAAATGAAAATAATTATAGATGCATATTTAATATAAATATTTTCTATGTATTTCAGTCTCAACCCAAGAAAGCTATCTAGACAAACAAATCCAAAAACTACACAAGAGAACATTTGTAAAAAGAAATCAGCACATGGAATTTAAAAAATAAAGTCAAATTGAGTAATAAAAGAAAACAGTAATAATTTGATTTCCTCATTTTATACAGGTAAGGATGGAAAACATTTCAAAAGCAAACTACATTTTATCTAAAAGGGGAAAGGAATTGCTCAAGCATGAAGAGTGCATTTACTGTAAGGATTGACAAACTGAACCAAGGACTCATTGGAGATGCGCGGACTACTTCTTAACTCATTGCAAAGGCAGAGCAGTTACTCTTGGTGATTTTGTAGAATGTAATCCTGCACATAACCACCATGCCTCTACAACTGAGGTAAACAAGAGCGAAAATATTCAACAAATGAAGACCTGCATTGAGACCTGTGGTTCATTTCTAAGGGAGGTGGCTATGAATCTCTCTGTGCGTGCTGCCAGAGGAATGCCTTCAATCCAAAATCTAAAAAAAATGATTTACAGAAAAGATTTAGGCAAAGATTTACTAAGCCTTTGTGTTGTCTTTGCATTATGCAAGGCTACACAAAGGATTCAATATGATTTACAAAACTAGGGAGGGGGCGATTTGAGCCATCTTATATCATTTTGTAAAGAAATGTAACGCAAGCAATAGCTTACATTTTGTAATGAGTAGCATCCCATGGTCGAACATAGACCTTCCAGTGCATCCACCCAGTCGAGTTTGACTGAAATCAGTAAATCTGTAATTGTGTCAAAATGGTACACCACCCCTACCATGATGTAAAGAGGAGCAATATCTTTTGTAACTAGAACATCATTTTAACCTTTGTTTTTTTCAGTGAATTTCTAGTATTTTCTTTAATTTAAAGTTAGATTTTATGAGCATACATACCGCCAACCCCAAGCCAAGCATAGTCTTTGACTGCAGGCCAGGCCCTACTGAGAACCGTTTGTGGGCAGCCAACAGCACACCCACCAGCTTCCCTGCCAGCACACATCCTAGCTGTGGGCAGGAGCTGGGAATTCATAATTTTGTTTTTTAATTATTGGAGAGGGGGTGTGTGGTCCCCCTCCCTGAGCCAATACTGACTCCAGGCACCCCAGGTCCATATGCATTTTTAAAGGGAGAGGTTGCATGCACCACCAAACCATTATAGGCCTCGGGGACCCCAACCTCAGGGGCTGAAAGCGTTTTTTAGAGGGAGGGTTGCACAGCCCCATCCCCAAGCCTTTACAGGTCCCAGGAACCCCATTCCCCCAGGGCCTAAGGTAAGCGCCCTGGTGCCCACACAAGGAACCCACAACACACAACGTTATGGAAATTGAGGAAACCCCCAGGCCCGCTGCCACGTTGGCTCTCTTGCATGCGCTCATCCTGGGTGCAGCAGGAGCGGGCTTTGCTCCAACCTGGTGGAAGCATGTTTTTTCTCTGCTCCCGTTGGACATGAGCAATCTTTTGTAGTGTAAAAATGTATGCACCCACTCGACGGGAGCACTGGCACAACATCGGAGCTGGCCCTGGGTAAGGGGTTCCCTGGAGCCTTTTGATGCTCAGGAAAGGGGACCTCGCGCCCCCTTTAATAAAATAGCGGCCCTGGTGGATGTGGTCCCCGGGACCTTAAAAGGCTTGGGGAAGGGGGGCTGTGCATGGCTTTTACTTTTAATTTTCAATCTGCACTGGGGGGTGGGGTCCTTGGGGCCTCAGAGACTCAGGCACACCCTGTTTTTTTTTTTTAAATGCAGGTTTTTTAAACCATTTTGCAGATTCACTGCTAATTCACAGCAAAAAAAACCTCCCCGCCCAGGCCTAGGGAGCAGGATATCCCTACCCTGCCCCCTTATATCTTTTTTCTAGGACTCAGGACTGAGTTGTTGATGTGGTGGTGACCAATCAGATCTTATCTTGAGATCTGTCGGCTCCATGGATCCTCCGTGGTGTGATATATACAAAGTTTTTTAAGGCTTAATTTCTCAAAACCCAGCGGCGGCTGGTGACTTTTGAAAGTGGTAAGGCGTAAAAGTTGGGGGTGAGTGCTTTGCTACAAGCAAGACCTACCATCATAAGGTGAGTTCATGGGGGTTCTACCCATGGGAACATTTTGGGACTAGAGTGGGGAAATTGTGCTTTTTGAAGCTAATTTGAGGAAGCATAAAAGGTTATAAAGCAATGGTGAAAGTGCCAACTTCAAATATTTAAACAAAATAAACACATAAAAAATGTACATATCTTATTGAATTAAAATTGTTTACTGTGACAAGCAAGGGTTTCAGTTATCTTACCTGCACAAAGGGTTGTCTCTGCACTGCATTCGGCTGGTAAAGCTGAAAATCTTTATACCATATTGTTTACACTGCAGCAGAGCAGACTACAGCCTGGGGCCATATGGCCTGCCATCTGTTACCAGGCCCCGTGTTTGTGTCCTGACAAATGGTTTGTACTCATTGCTTGCATTTGGAAGGGGTGGAAGTGCCTATTTCTGCAGTTTTATTCAGGCTGACTCGATTTGTCAGGACATAAACACAGGCATGTAAACTTCTACTTTGGTGAAGGAAAGCCCGGGCACCCCACACCTTGCCATTGTTGCCACATCACAGACAATCTACCGGGGCATGCTCATACATTGCCACAATATTAATAACAACATTGCACAATGCCACAATATCTACAAAAGTGTCATCAACATATAACTGGCAGAGGAGGAAACAGCCACCCTGGTCATTCTTCACTTCACATCATAGCTGAAAATAAAGCCATGCAATGAGTGTCCAGGTGTTCCATGGCAGTGCCTCGTGTGCAGGGCCCCTGTGGACCACAGGTCTAACTGTGTGACCTGGCCAATCCTGGCGCTGCTCCCTCGCTGACAGCAGCACCAGGATTGGATTAGGCAGATAACACCAACACTCATTCTGAGTCTAGGGGGCTACGGCTGGCATCACCTCCCCTACTCACTATGGCTACAGAAAGGCAGTCCGCCAACCTGACATGCGCACTTTTAAGCACGAGTGTTCAATGACCAGGAGGTGAAGCCCTGCCCACTACTCGTCATGATGTCACACAGGAGCTAAAGCACAGGCCTGAGGCTGCAAAAAAAGTAAACTAAACTGTACATTTTATCTACATAAAATTCGGGGGCTGGGGGGCCATATATAGGGGGGAAACGCCCCTATGCCCTCAAAGAGAAACTGCCGCTGTCAAATCCTACTGAATAGATTTACACCAAATCACAACAAGCATTGGTATAGCCAATAGGTCTCGCTTTTGGGACCTTATAAGTATTTAGTTATGCAGCACAATATCCTTGGTGCAACAACATCAACTGTTGCATGGCTAAACACTTATAAGGTCCCAAAGGCAAGACCTATTGGCTATGCCAATGCTTGTTCTTTGAAGCTATAGCACTGACTGGACTTGGAGTTTGAGTGTTCTTTACTGTGTGGTCCAGTGTCTGAGTTTCCAACTCCCCGCATCTCCTAGAAGTAAGCCTTGGCTGTTCAGCTTTGTTACTCCTGGAGAGTCAAGTGTCCATCGAGAGGAACTTTGTTATTCAATTGCAGTGCAATACTATTTATTGCCTCAGAGCAGCAGTGATAAACAAAACTACCCACGAAGAAACTGACCAGTCACCATTTACTACCCACCAGAAAACTCCTCACTTGCTCACTGCTCCCCAGATTAGTTGCATTCTTGAAAATCAGGCATTGGCAAAGTCAGTAGGTCTCTGCTTTAAGTATTTGAAGTAGTAGCTTTGCCAATGCTTGTTTGTACCAGCATGCGTGAACTTATGCACACGTATGGCCTGCAATCTTTCAATGAGCTTTTCATCAAAGCAACGTATTCCAAGATGATCGCCACACGTCATGATGCGAGCGTGCACATGCATTATGACGTGTGCATATTTGCCGGTGTGCATATGTCATGATGGGTGCAGTATTTTTAAAAATGCTGGTATAGCATGCTGAATGGCAATGTTAAAACGGTAAATGAAACTGGTGAAAAATATTGTGGTGTGTGAAAAAGGAGCTTGTCAGCACTTGGCAGCTGCCTGGCTCTTGTAAACCAAAAAAAAATAAAGCAAAGAGCACGAAATGGGATATTGAGTCCGGAAGCCAAACGTGTGCGGCCACGCTAATTAGAAACAGATGGCCCCTGCAGGCCGCTGCTCGCTGCTGCCTGGCTCTTGTAAACCAAAACAAAATAAAGCAAAGAGCGTGAAATGGGATATTGAGTCCGGAAGCCAAGCGCGCGCGGCCACGCTAATTAGAAACAGATGGCCCCTGCGCGCCGCTGCTCGCTCCTGGAAGGTGGATGCCGCCACACGCACGAGTGTTAGAAAAGTGCAGACCGATTCCAAAAGGTCATTTCCTAGGCAGCGCATGCATGCTGCGCTAGGCTCGACCTAAAAAGCACACTTTCCAGACCAAGATCTTTCTACCTGCCAGATTTGGTTTAAACCTGTTCAGTCGTTTGGGCTGTAGCACTGTCTAAATTTCCTATTGAAAAATTAATGGGGAAAACACGTTTTAGGACCCCCCATCCCCTTTTTCTCAGCAGTAGAGCGAGAGAGAGAGAGAAACGTGAAATTTAAAAAGGTAAAAATAATTTCATGCAAATTTACAGTAAAAACGAAATACTTACACCTCAGAAAATGTATACGTACACCCTAGCATTTTAAAAAGAAACACATTTAAAACACTCCCAGCCCATTCCCCTATAACCTTTACATCCTTCTCCTGAAACCATAAAACTGAAATAAAATAGAAACATTAAAAAAATTGCATAACACATTTATAATTTAGAAATGAATAAATCCCCACACACCCAATCACGTCCCGGAACTATAGACACAAAATGAAAGATAAAAATAAAATGTAATTAAATAAAACTATTAAAAGGTAAATGCATTGAAAAATTATAGATGAAAGATAAATTAATACCCACACATCAAAAAATAAATACCCACACCCCATCATTTAAAAAAAAAATAATTAAAACCCTCCCTTTTCTATTACCGTTTAGCCCGTAGATCCCACTCCTAGAACCATGAGCACAAAAAAAAGTACATAAATAAATAAATACCCATGCCCTAAAAAATGAATATCCACACACCACTATTAAAAAAACAAAATTATAACACTCCCCTTCCTATGGACTGTTCCCATGAGGTACAGCGTCAAGACTGATTTGCAAATGGCTGGGTCCGACCTGGGGTGGCGAAGTGAGCTAAAGAACGATGATGGATTTAACCCAGATCTGTGACTGGGGGTGAGTGTCTGAAAAGTTTCAGCACTCCGTCCATCATCTCCTTGTGTTTGTTTTACTCCCCTTCCTATTACCATAAAAAACATTACAACCCACTCCTTGAACCATAATCAATAAACATATATTTTTTTTTAAAACACCCCAATTTACCACTTTTTTTCTATTTGGGGTAAACCCCTCCAGGCCCTCTTAGCTTTGATTCCCAGACATTCTTCATCTGCAGTTCCCTTGACCAATTGGCCGTTGGTTGCGGCTCCCCATCACACTACCTTTTTTTTTTGGTCGGGGGTGGGTTGAAGCCCATCCTCGGTAGTACTTCCATTTTAATCCCTGGAAATAATTGGGATTAAGGAATGGATAATGGTGTTTGAAATGCAAGGATTTGTCTACTCTCTCTTTTACCAATATTTGTTCGCTCTCGTACCATGCAGTGTCTGCATCTGTTTGCAGTTCATGTGTGCTCAGCCTGGAGCTGGACACAAAAGTAACACTGATCCACCGATGAGACCGATAGTGAGCAGTATAGACTCTCTTTTAGAACCCATAAGCATATGTTGATCATTTTTTACGTCCTATCGTATGCGAACTTAAGTCATACGTGAGGGACTCTGCCCACATCATCTCACTTATTGAGGATAAAGCCTTTTGTGGAGAGACTCAATGTCTTGTCACTTTGGACATTGAGTCTCTTTACACTAATATTCGGCAGGAAGACACAATCAATGTGATACGTGACATTCTTGAGGACCAAGACCTAGGGGGTGCTAACAAAGAGTTCATTGTTAAATGTGTTAGGATGATTCTGAAAAACAATGTCTTCCTTTTTAAGGATGAGCTTTTTAAGCAGAAGAAGGGGACCAGCATGGGGGCCACCTGTGCCCCTAGTCTGGCCTGCCTTTATGTGGGTCAATTTGAGACCAAACACATTTATAATGAATTAGCTCCTTTTATGAAAATGAAGCGGGCTGGTACCGCTACATTGATGACATAATTTTTATCTGGGAAGGCGCACCTGAAGAATTGGAAGAGTTTTTAAAATGGCTTAACTTGGGTGACCCTAATCTTAAATTGACCTCATCCTGGAGTAAAGCGGGAGTTGATTTTCTTGATATTTCAATTAAAGACAGTTATGGAATCTTGGAGGTTGAGCTTTTTACAAAGCCTATGGCTAAGAATACCCTTCTCCATTTCTCAAGTTTTCATCCCAAATCACAGAGAGAGAGCATTCCTTTCAGTCAGTTTTTACGATTAAGGAGGAATTGCTCTGACCTAAATGACTTCTATAAACATGCTGAGGATCTGAAGCGAAAATTTAGGGACAGAGGATATCCTAAAAAATTACTTTCACATTCCCTCAAACGAGCTAGGTTTTACGATAGAGATGCTTTAATCAATAAACCTATATGTAAAAAAGAACCATTAGCTAAGGTGGTGTTTGTTAGCAAATTTTCTAATCTTAGTAATCAGATCAAAAATGTAGTCAACAAGACTGGCATATACTAAATCATGAAGAAGAGATCAAATTAGACAAACCACTTTTTGCATTTAAGAAAAACAAAAATCTAAGAGATATGTTAGTACATACTTACCGCGAAGGCGGTCAGAATACTCAAAAAACGATTACTAATATGCCGGCTATTGGGAATGTCAAATGTGGTACCTGTAACGTTTACCCCCAATGCTTACAAACTGAGGAGATTACCCATAATGGCTGCTGTATTAAATCGAGAACTCTCAACAACTGTAGAAGTAACATTTTTATTTATCTCCTTCTATGCCCATGTGGTATGGGTTATGTTGGAGAAACTGGTAGAGAGGTTCGTATAAGAATACAAGAGCACAGGTCTGCTATTAAAACAAAAAAGATTAATGCCCCTTTAGTGGCCCATTTTTTAGAATACCATCATGGTGAAAATGACTTTTCATGGTTTATTCTTGAAAAGGTCACTATTGGTAAAAGAGGTGGTAATGCTAGTCTGAAACGTAAAGCACGTGAACAATGGTATATTTCATACCTTAATACTGTACGAAAGGGACTAAATTCCAGGGAGGAATGGGACCGGCTTATTGGGGCTACCTAGGCTATTATTTTCTATGGCCCATTATATCTGGATATAATTGTACTTCGAAAATAGGTTAGAGATAATAACTTTTTGAGTTTGGTTATAGCTATATACCGTAATCGGGTCTGTGATTAATTAGATAAGCTCTGCATATTATAAACAATATTTGGGATAGGGTAAAGAGTTTGTAGTTTTCCGATAATGTGTAGTACATTTTCGGGTTGCAACCTTTGCTAGTGGTTCTCTCTGAGGATTGATGAGATTATTTGTTTATTTTAGTTGATTTATATTTTTATTTTTACTTTTTAGTTATATATTTTGGAGATTTTGATTCAATCTCGTAGGTCCGTGTACTATACAGACCAACTGCGGTAAGGACAGCAGTACTTCTCGTATTGGTGATTACTCTAAAGATGGTGGCCTTGTTTACTACGCTATCGAAGGTCGGGCTCGATTGGATTACCGGAAACGGATGGTTGTTCCGGGTTATTTGCCCTCTAGTGGGTGTATTTAAGGACCGCGTTCGGTGATAATGGAGTCCTTACAAATTCAAGGAGGCGTATACCCCGTGGATGTTTCCTGGCAAACCGAAGGTATTGGTCCTTGCGCGGTTGAAATTGTGTCTGACAGAGGTTTGGGGGTCTATGGTAAATACGTTAAATGGTCTGCTTGGTTTTCTCATAGATTCTGTCTCGGGACTGTCGGTTATTTTCGAACGGTCGGACTAAGAGGTCGTAACAATAGAGGGCGCATTACTAGCGATGGGTCAAACAATCTTACACCCCGTTTCGGCTATATACAGGTATGGGCCGCTATGCTAGGATTACTGATACCAGATTATGGTTTGCGGGTCCATGTTGTAACTGCTACAAAGTTTGTTTATTTCTCCTACAGATCCTGTTTGGGACTGTTTGTTTATATGCACGAGTTTCTCAAATTAGAGGATGTGATATTAGATACTGACTTTACAGAAATTTAAGGTAAATTGTTGCGCTTTTTATTTGTATAAATATTAGTTTATTTATGCATAAGACCCTTATTTGATGTGGGCTGATGTCAGTAGTTAAGAGTACTGACTCCAACAGAAAGATTGTGAGACTACTAAACTTTGCATCGTGGGTTTCCCCGAATGCTTAGTAGAAAGGGATAATATCAGTAGTGTTTGAAAGCCTTAAGTTCAGTTGAGAGTCGTTTGGAAGGATATATGTTATGTATACACTTTCTTTATATAATATTTTCCATATGACCGCTATTTTGGTGAATGTATACATTTGCCTTGTACTGAATTATGAACGCCCAATGCCAATACTGGGGTGTGTAGAATGGACTGCTTATGGGTTGGTACTCAATTTAGTATAGTGCCAAATTGTCTACATATACTTGCAGATTGCGGTATCTTCACATCATCCCGGGTGATTAGGCTGCATTACAGAAGTGTATTGAGATATTTGCGATTGATTGAACCTATGAAAAAGACGCTGAATTAACAGCTCGAGTCATTGGAGGTAATCAACTTTTTGATCTCCATTGAGTAATTGATTAATATATTTCTTTAAGGGAAGGGTAATATCATTAATATGCCACCAAAATTAATATTTAGGGTTATCATCTCCCTTTGTACATAGGTATTGGAACCACCAGTTGGCTGTGTGTATTTTGAGGCTTTGTATGCCCATTCGATATATCAGCTGAGGTAATACTAATTTTATTGTAACATATCTAGATAATCACTGTGTATACTTTTTATATAGGATTGTCATACGAATTGATAAGAAGAGAAGGATATTGGGTCCTCCTATACAGGAACTGTGGCTGTTTAGCCCTTTTTTTGTGTGCCAGCCAAATTGGCTGTTATAAGATGGTTTCTAGTATCCAAATTGGAGATAATGTGTTTTTAATAAGACATGAATGTTTAGTGAGTATGGATGTGGAAACCTACATAGTGTCACTGTTGTGTTGGCTGTTGGACAATGAGACGATGTATCAAATAACTTTGTGGTTAATTTATTGTTGTCCTGTTTATTTTTTACAGGTTTTTTATATTTCTTGATTGGGAATTATATGTTTCTCCTGAAGAAGGTGATGGCCAAAAAATAGTGCCCACCGAAACGCGTCGATGCTCTGAGAAGAAAAGTCTACTTAAATCTATGCGGGCAATTGAATTAGATACAATATATGAATTAATGTTTTTTAATGTTTACAATTGATTTGTTGCAGATTTAGTGGCATTTTTCTGTGATTTGGAATCATTTTTCCTACTTGTTTTCCCAATTTCATTGAGTATTTCACACAAATAGGTTTTTATCTAGTATGAAATCTATGTTTTTGTCAGGTCTCTATTTTAATGTTTTTATGTTATTGTTTAGATAGGGATTAGATGATTTTAATTATTTGTGATTGATTTTCTACTGTGATTTGAATAAATTTGTATTTTTGACAATAGGGTTTGCTTACTTTTTTGATTACATTGTCTTTTTGTCCATTGTCATCATATAGGTGATTGAGGTTTCATGTGAATGTGTGATTTGTGCAGTATGTATTGACCCAAGGGTTTTTTTTTATGACGCTGGACACATCCAGCCAAAACCAGTCAGGGACCCTGGGGTACCTCGTTGCACAGTTTGGGAAACTGCACCAAGTTATCATTGATTACAGAAAAGTAACATTTTTCAGAGGCTTGTACATTGATGGAGGATGCTTGTCTCATTTGCTAAGCTTTTGTTTGTTTATGAGTCTTTGTGACAACTGACGCCGAGAGATGGGCACTGTCAGTTAATACATGTTTGAGTATGATTAATTGAGGCAGCACATTTTTACACAACTGTCTTTTGTAAATTGCCTACCTGCTCCTCATTATGCCACTGGAGAGCAGATGTTTTTTTATGGGACTTGGTCCCAATATTTTTAAAGTAACATTCCACAAATGACATTTGTAACTTAATGGAAGTTGTAAAGTGCATGACACATATTTCAGGGTAACACCAAATCGCTGAATAAACTACCACTCGTAGCGAACACCACTACTGTGCGAACCATATTGTACCCGCAGAAAAATAAACAAGGTTTCAAAATCTTATCTTATATACAAGTGACCACGTGAAATCAAATTTCTAAATATATAACCAACCTGTTATCTCGACCACATCTGCAATTACACACAAAATACTTAAAGTATTTTGTGGCATTAGCCAGCTGTGTTGCGATCACTGGCTTTCTATTCAATAATGATCACAAATTTCCAAATCAGAGATGTTTCCCTCCTCAAAAGGCCACATATCTTACTGATGTAAACTGGAGAATAGTTGGGCTTCACGTTTTCATCTAACTATGTCATTACTAGTGTGTAGAGTGGTGTGGCCCCAGTACAATGAAGTAACTGTCCAAACATGAAGAGAAACCTGTAGTTGGAAAGGCTAGATGCGCCTTCTTTTGGAATAGCACACACCAGTCTGTTCGGAGAAGTGTACCTTGTATTGGCTAGTCATGAAATGGGGTAGTGCAAACACTACAGAGTCAATTCCCATGATCATGGTCCCCCAACCTAACTACTGAAGTTTGTGTCCATTGCCCACAAGGTAGCTGACGAAAGTCAAACAAACACATTAAGCAAAGTCATAGGAACTGGTGATCAGCCCGTTGTGATAGCTGCTCTGAAGTGATGATAGTGTTGATAAAGCAGTTGACGATCCCGCCCTGCAGAAAGGAAGTGACACAGAGGTAAAACAGCACTTCCTTTGGTGTATTAAAATACTGCAAGTAACTTAGGGGCATATTCTCAAGAACGTGTGATAACCACCGCAAGTTTAGCTTAACGCAACTTTGCACATCGCAGCCTATCGCGGGAAAACAACGCCGTGTTAACGTAGTATTCCCAACCTGGCGGCACCATGCGATAGCCCCACGATAACGCGTCAAATGACCGCGTTAAAATTAACGTGACGCCACAAAAATGCGAAACGCGAATAAAGTTGCGATGAGGCCAACCGTGATACAAAAATCAGCGACAAGCCTGCAATCCCCACGCGTCATGCGGGAAAATGCACTATAAAAGCTGAACAAGAAAAACACACCATAAACAAAATAAACTGCGTAGCAACATGGAGGCACCCGAAACGAGTGCCCAGGTCAACGCGAACCCCACAAGCCCCACAGACCACCAGCAAGGAACCTCGGGGTCGGGGAAGGCCAAGGAGAAGAGGAAGAGGAAGACGGGGTACAGTCCGCATGACAACCGGATCGTCGTCATGGAGGTGACAGAGCACCAACAACAACTGTCCGTCACCTCCACCGTGTCATTGGCAACACAGACGGAAAAATGGCATTCCATCGTGAATGCAGCCGGAGTGTCGAGGAGGCAAAGATGCGCTTGCACGATGTGAAAAGCCAAACCAAGCAGAAACCCGCTGCCAACAGGAAGGCAGCAACGGCGAATGGAGGTGGGAGTCCTGCGCCACAGGAGGAACTGGAGCAAATGGCGGCCCCACTCATCAGTGTGGAGACGGTGCAAGGAGTCGGGAGTCCAGACACTGCTCAACATGACCTGACACAACAGCAACAGGGTGAGTAACGAACAGGGACTGTAGGGACGGGGGGACGGGCACAATGGCACACATGCACAACGACGTGTAGCACACCGCACACCCACAATGATCCTGGGTCATGTCCCTGATCCCCGTGGCACACTGCAGCACACATACAAACATCAAGTTGGCCCCCGTCCACCATGTGCCCAAAGGGGTCCCACCCCACACATCACCAATTACACAACACACCTAATGCACCAGTGTGAAACACAGCAAAGATGCGTATGTGAGAGCCACACTGACAATGCAAGTGACACCACATGACCAGCAGCATGGCTGGAGTACAATCACCATGACACTGTGCACGCCACGAGACTGAGGTGGCTGAGTGTGGACCACATCCGGAAAGGAGCAGGTCACACTCTGACACATCCACCTGCACAAACAACCACTGACGTCAACAACACATCTGCAGACAAACAATGCACAAGGGTACAAAAACCGTCCAAGAGCACAAATGGCCCAAGTCGCCAACATCACAGCACCTCAAAAGCACAAAAGCCAAAGGCACACCGCCTCCAAGGGATAAGGGGCAGCAAAATCACAGCTGCAGGTGCGACTCCCACACAATGCAGCACACACACATAGCAATGACAGCACACCCACATGGACGACAATGTGGCACACAGTCCAACACCTACACTGCAGAACAGAGGACACAACTGGGTCCGCCTGTGCGTAGAAAATGGCCAATCACATCTGACATAGCAGGAAACTGTGAGATGCAAATGTACGTGTACAACCTCACCTACGTCATGTATTCCAAATGTCCACTGTCCCGCATCAAATAGTCCGCCCCTCCCAAACAGTCACAATGTACATTGTCATGCAGTCTGTATGTAAACTTGAACAATGCGGCAACATACATGCCAACACACTGTCCACAAGCATCTCCCCTTCACATTGCAGAGGGACAAACAACACCTCCAGCAGAGCAGACCAGACAACTCTACAGTGATGCTGAAGAGGACCTCCACACTTCCGACACCGATGCCCCACAACAGTCCATGGGCATCTTAGGCAATCGACCTCCAGCAGCAGGGCAGCACCGCTGCATCGAGGATACCCCACCCCCTGCACAGACAACACAGCTGGACGCACCCACCACCCCGGCTGGCTCCCAGCAGCCCACCGAAGCACACATCGCATTCCAAGGCCAGGTGTCAGACTGCCAGAAGGGGGTGGCCGAACATGTGTGGGTGGGGTACTACCTCATGGAAGCCGAACTAGAACACATACGTGGGTGTATAAGTCCCATCAAGGACCACCTACACCCCCCAACGGAGACCCACACTGCGACAGAGACACATGCCTTTGCACATTTCCAGTACTGAACCACACCCACAGCCACGGGATAATCATCCACACCCCCACACTGGACTGGCATACGCCGGCCCAGTTCACTCCTCTTACGTATTGAGTGGGGGACGACAAAGCTACATGTGCAATGTCCCACCCGCTGCCTGCGGTGACATGGCTGCATCCTCTGTACACTGCACAATGCAATGCTGTAGGGCCTCGGGGCACAAATGCATACATCATGAGCACACGGACACACTCAGATAGTTCGTTGAACTGGCTACGGGCACGTGTGCTCGACACCTTTATTGGCATGGTCACATGTACAGTGACGCATGTGCTGGATGTGTGTGGGGTGAGTGTAAGCCAGCCCTCATGGAGTCGTTGGTGCTGGCAACAACTTGAACAGTGATCACAATTAAAGCGGAAACAGAAAACACCAGCATAACAGAAACAACTGTGAAGCATCATGGTGGTAGCCGGAGAAAGTACAGTGTTCACCCAACATGCAAGCAGAATGGTCCATGATTTGTGGTGCACTGAGTTAGTGGCACCTGAAGAGCTGAGCAGGGAACAAGCTGATGATGCACCCACGACTGGTGTGAGCAACTCAGATAGTCTGGCTGTAAGACACTTCCGACTCTGGCACCTGTTGTTTGGAGTTGGTCCTGGTGGTGGTGGCGTGTGCATCCTGTGGTGATGCGACGTCCGGGCAGGCCAGGACTCGATTTGATGTGTGAGCCCAGGTGGGCCGCAGTTGAGGCTGGAGGCAGCGGACAGCGCAGGGCCACAGACACATGGCCGTGATGACCCCCAGTCCATCGACCCAGAGGACATCCAATATGCTATCAGACAGGGGCCATGACTTGAGCTGCACAGAGTTAGTGGCCCCGGATGCACTGCGGCCGGCACAGGCACACCGCCATGGGACAGTGACTTGCGGTGCAGTGAGATAGGGCCACGCGAGGTGAGCGGGTCCTCGTCGATGTCGAAGGTGAATGTAGCGGAGGTTTGCGGGGGACAGTGGAAGGTGTCCTCCAGGGCATGATGCAGAGGGCAGAAGCCAGCTGGAAGCGGCAAATGGAGGAGTGGAATGCTACAGCCTCGGTTTTGCCACAAAAGTCAGTATCACCGACATGATGATGAAGACAAGCCCCAGTCCATAGACTCAGTCGCCACCAAAGTTCAACCAGAAAGTGTCCATGGATGTCGGGGAACAGACTTAGTGGCACCGGAGCTTAAAGGGGATGCAGTCTGCGATGAGGCCAGTACAATGATGTCAAGTCTGCCATAAATGATTCATGACTAAATTCCCAATGTGTGACCTACTCGACCGCACTGTAGGCCGAATGCGAAGTCATCAAGGGCCCACAGACACGTGTGGTTGGGATGCCATGCACATACTTTGTGTCACCACATCGAAGGGAGTATAGTGATATAAACTCTGCATTGACATGTGTACTCGGCCATTGTGTAATCAAGACTCAGTTCCAAATGTGTGACCTACTTGACCGCAGTGTAGGCCCGAGGCAGAGGTCAGCAGGGGCCCACAGCCACGTGTCGTTGGCCCGCGATGCACAGAGTTAGTGACACCAGGGCAGTTGTCGGCAGTGTTCGAACACCTCCGTAACGATGGTCCTTTTCTCCTCCGGACTGAACCGCGTTTTCCTCTTACTCGTCTCCTTGCGTACAATGATATGAACTCCGCCATGCAGAAATCACGACTCAGTTCCAAATGTGTGACCTACTTGACCGTAGTGTAGGCAGCGGTCAGCAGGGGCCCACAGCCACCTGTTGTTGGCCCGCGATGCACAGAGTTAGTGACACCAGGGCAGTTGTCGGCAGTTTAATAATTGGTAAACGTCCTCATCCGGAAGCTTCCTGCAACCAGTGCGGACGGCGGACGCCAATTGCATGACTCAGAAGCACCAGCATTGAATGCCCCAAAACCGAGCGAGTGCGTTGCCCTACTTACACGGATGAGGACGTTTACCAATTATTAAACGAGAGAGATCCCCCGCGCCCTGAAAGATCATGCGGGTGTGCAACATTCCGGTATTGTGTGGCTGAGGTGCCATGCCGTTGATGGCTCATGTACATGGCTAACCAAGGTTGCCACAGTAAGTTGTGCTGTTGTGTCTGGTGGGTGGGCATGTTGTTTGGCATGTTGTATGTGAATTTGTGATGTGTGCAGTGCCAGAGTTGTGAGTTGCATGATTGTGGAGTTGAGGGGTGTGGTGTGTTCGTTTGGTACTTGCCAACGTGCAGTGCATTTCCATAGGTGCCATCCTGGAAGCGCTGGTTGATGTTGGACTGTCGGAAGATGAAGGGATCATGCACACTGCCTGGGTAGTTGGCTACGACATTGGTGAAGAGTCCCCTGTGGTCCACTATTGCCTGCACGTTGATGGGATGCGTGTGCTTTCTGTTGCAGTACTTTTGTGCGGTGTCGGCAGGGGGCACAAGTAGGACATGTGTGCAGTCGATTGCCCCCAACACGTGCGGGAATCCAGCTATAGCGTATAGTTCTTGCTTGGTCTCCAGCTGTTCCTGCGCATTGTGGGGGACGTATAGGTACTGGGGTACCTAGCTGATGATGGCATCCAGGACAGGTGTGAGGAACTTGGATGGGGCTGGCTGTGCGACTCCTCCGACTCTGGCGGTTGTTGGTTGGGAGGTACCAGAGGCCAACAGGTGCAGCACAGCCAGCAGCTTTGTCTGCGGAGGGATGTTTGTTGTCCGCTGTGTTGGTACCGTCAGCCTGTGGGCAATGATGTTCAGGATGCGGAGGATGGTTGTCCTTTTGAGCCTGTAGTGGGCATTGACGTTGTCTGGTGTTAGGTCTGTGAGGCTGGTGCATTTCCTGAAGGTCCGCTGTCTTTGTCTGCACTGCCTCTGTGGTGGTCCGGGGGGGCGGGGAGGGTCCAGGGGGGGTGGCGGTCCTGCGGGTGGTGGCGGTGGGTGTTGTTGCCCTCTCGGGGCTCCGGGATGCATGGTGAGTGGCTCCATGGCATCTGTTGTTCTTCATGTGTGGCTCTGGGCTGGGCTCCCTTTGATGGTGCAGGTTGTCGTCCGACTTTACACCAGGTCAGAGCAGGTGTTAATTTCCTGCTGCTAACGCGCCTTATCGCCTGTTTTGTGGTCTTACCGCCGATGTGGCTGGTCGTTGAGAATGTTGAGGTGTGGTGTTGTCGCGGATTTTTGCTTGGGAACGCCTACTCTGCATCTCATTAGCGATAGTTGCCCGGGTCATCTGTGGCAATGTTTTTTGCGGATGCTTTCGCACGTTAACTGGTGGTATCGGCTGTTAGCACCAGCTTGTGAATGGGGTGATAAATTTATCACGAATTTGGCTGCGATAAAGTGCCGATAACTCGGCGATAGCTCCTTGAGAATATGCCCCTTGGTGTAGAGGTGCCCCACCCACACAAGTACTCCTTCTCAGATGGGACAAATGTAATTCTGCTAGGTTCATCACCTGCTTACTGTGCCTTCTTTGGGGCGCTTCCATTACAGAGGGGTTTGCTAGTCGATTGGGCTGTCACTTTTGTTTAAGTTGGCATGTGGGCTAACACTGATGGCAACAGATCATGTGTCTGCAATCATGGTGCACGGTCACACCTTTGGGCATGTTGGCACGAGTACTGCGAGAGAGGTAACTAGAGCAGTTTTACCTGCGCAGGCCTGACAACAGATGCGTGGGCCCCCCTAATCCTATGATTGAGAATGCATCTGAAAGGTACACTAGTTCCCATCAGGTAAACGAAAAGCCAGTGTATCTCTCCTCACTAAGCCCCAACCCATGACCATTTTATCAGCATCTATTATGCATGTGTGTGTTGCTTTTGCGTTCTTTCGTAATAGAGTTCATTAATTAGCTTTCTCGTTCGGCCTTATTTTTGGAAGAATTATTAAATGAAACCAATATAGCCAATAACTAGTTCAAATATTTTTCTTAATATAAAGACAAACATAAAAGGAGTTGGGTCCAATGAATGTCTGAAGAACAGGAAGAAACTACCAGGCATGGTATATTATTAAAAATAACAGTGAAATAAATAATCTGAAATAACAGCACTTGTAAAGCGCACAGCTACCTCCGTAGAGGTGTCCCGGCGCTGGGGCCCCTCGGGAAAATTAAGCGAGCTAATGCCTGGGCACCTACCGCCGGCACCGAGGATCAAACCGGGAACCCCGTGGTCTGGAGTGAGGCACCCTGGCCGCTGCGCCACACCTCTTCCTCGCCCTCTATGCGTTTCGCCTTTCCTAAGCAAGGCAATCTGGCCATTTGGCTGCCTGATAGAGGTTGTTGACTAACAAATGGTACTAATTGAGTATGGGGGGGTAGGACAGCCCTATCCTCAGCTGCCTCGGCAGTGGCTGACTCGCGCCCATTCGATGTATGGCGCTCGTTTTTAAAATGCGCTATGACTCGTACTCGAGCAGGTTGAACAGTGGGTGGTTGATCTCCTAATGCCGTAGGATGGGAGGGTATTGGTGTATGTGATAAAGTGGTAACACCCACTAAAGCACTTTATCCAGAGATACTGTTAGATTACCTGCTTTAAAACCTCCTGCTCGCCGGTGTGTCGCCAAGAGGCAGCAAGTGCACCACCTGGCGGGTGCCAGATGCAGCACACCCAGCCTACACTCCAGAGGCCAGTGTAATTCATAATTGACTCTGCTCAGCAACTGTGATAGTGGTGCCCGTGGCTGGTTTTGGCGGCGCAAAGGGTTGCCGGGGCACGCAGTTTGGGAACTACTGCCCAAGACACTTCACACCCCAATTTACAACTACTTTAGACTCCTGTTTACCACTTTTTAACTGTACATTTTGGAGAGTTAAATCCCACCCCACCTTAATCCCTGAAAGCCCCTTAAACCCCTATGTACCACTACCCTACACCCGTATGTATCACTTTTTTCTTTTTGAGGTAAGCCCCCCCAACTCCTCCTTTTAACCCCAGATCCCCCTACTTCCCCCCTTTACAATTATTCTCCGTTTTTATGAGGTAAACCCTCCCAACCCCATTTTAAACCCAAAGAATTAACCTGAAACCATACTTACCAATGTAATGCTTAGCGTGGTAAAGAATAACTGTGGTAAAGGCTTACATGGATAACTCTTTGTAGTAAAGGTAACACTTAATAAACACTGCATTGTAAAGGTCATTTACCCTTTGCCTTTTCTCCCTTCCACAGTACTTAAAGACCTTTCAGGATTCAAGACTGGTTCTACATACTTTGAGGGGATTGTAAGTGCTGGGAAATCTTGTTCTTGCTAGCCTCATCAAATATACCTTCTTCACATATGTGGAAGGTCTGTAATGGAAAATACGTTTTAGGGACTTCTAATAATTGTTACAGCATTTTCTTAGTGATGTGATGCCTGGTTGTGTAGCTGAAACACTAACCAGAAGCTTAGGGCCAGATTACGAGTTTGGCGGCCCAGGAGCGGGCTGACACACCAGCGCCCTGCTCCAGGACTGCCAAACTTGACCGCCAGCTTTCCACCAGATTATGAGTAATCTCATGGTCTGGCGGTGCCTATTAAATAGACATTGCAGTGGGAACGCCAAAGCCAGTTCCTGCATGGCATGGACTGTAAAGTCCATGCTGTGTAGGAAAGGGGTGAGTGCACACAGGGGGGCACATTGCAGGCACACCATGTAGAGCTTTGTGTGTTTCCTCATGCCACAGTTTTCATGGCGGTGAGGAAACTCCTAATATGCTCAGCGGTGCTGCAGCGGCACCGCCAGCATATTAGAGCCTCTCACTGATGCACCACCGCCCCGTGATCCATGATCCTCAGCGGTTGCGGCGGGCCTGTGGCTGTCCCACCGCCGCATTCGTAATACGGCGGGTGGGCCACCAGTCTGGCAGTCCAAGGACCACCACCACGGGTTCCGCGGAACTCTTAATCAGACCCTTAGTCCAGTTCCATTTCACAAGATCTTTTGTATCCTGAGGTTCAAAAGAAAACTAAAATGAATGCAGCAAGAACTACGGCTGGACTGGAGGAACATTTAGTCACAAATGGCCAGCTTCAAAAATGTGTACACCATTCACTAAGACATTTAGACTGCCATTCACAGATGCAGGGCAATATCAATCTGGCCACAAACGGGGGGGGGGAGGGAGGAGGATATTCTGGCACAAATTAAAAGGTCTGAGTAAAACCTAGGGAAATTTGTCCTTAGCAAAAAACAAATAGAGTATTGCAGCTCAACCTGATTAAAACATGTTGTGTTTCCCCAGGTAGTTGGACTACACAGTGCCAACTGGCTTAGAAGGTTATTGAATAATTCCAGAAAATGAATGAAAATAGTGGCAATTTGATTCTCTAGTTTCACTCTTCACGGGAATGGTGACACATTCTGACTGACACTAACTCTATATTGCCCACTGTTTCAAGAGCAGGTGCCTTCACCTTTAGAGGATTTAACTATTAAATAGACCTCCCCCCCAAGGTATTGCAGCATAGATTTGCAAATTTTGCGGCACAAAATGGAAATTTTGCGGCATTGTTGCAGCACTTTAATTTACTTGTAATCAGTCCTTTTCAGCTTTAAATCAATGGAAACTGACTTAGCAGAGCGTTTCACTTTGAAATAGGCATGTTTGAAGTGTCTGACAGTGTTTGTGTGTTATATTCTCCTTTGTGGTAACATTCTGGATCATAGGTTGCTAATCGTCCTGTTTTCTGTGGCATTGTGCTGACTTGGGGCTAGTGGTTCCAAGCCCCTAAGCCATCTGCTGTAGGACACCATGGTTTGAAATGTAACCAGATTGGTTGAGAAAAATCGTAATTGCTTAGTGAAATAGTCTTTGACAAAGCGGATAGGTTTGGCTCTTGTATCAAACATGCCAAAAGAGATACTCAACAAACAGGTACAAATGCACAGATAGATCATAACACATGCACAGAGGTCAACGCCATCCATCCTAATGAAGCCCGGCTGACATTAGAGCACACAGCCCATCAGATGTCACTATTTTTTTGCTGTCTGCCAGAGACCTTTTTTGCAGCCAAAAAGATAAATATTGTGGTAATTTCGCTCCTCAGCTGATTTTGTGAAATCGCAAAATGCTGGAGGGTCTGGGCATTGCCCTGAATGTTGAAAAACGCACAATGAGATCTATTGAGATCTGTCAGCGGGCGCAGATACACAGGGCCACTGGAATTATGCAATTGTGTGGCCACTGCAATTTTCTCCTAATTATAAATTTGCCACATTTGCCACATAATCCATCATCTGCCACATAATCTGCAGATGAAAAAAAAATAGTGTCTATCTCAAACAGTTCAAAAGTTACTAAAAATGCGACGACGTGTTGCGGCGCAGTGGAAGGCCCTTTGCAAAGTTGGACTGGTCTCCTTTCTGTTGCATATTGCTATCTTTGGATGTTAAACTGGTACTAATGAGGCACAACCAATGCCCACAGAGTGGTACCAAGTTTAAAAGTGATGAAGTAATGAAGTAGTACTATTACAAAATGTGCTGCATTATGCCACATAATTTGCCTTTTCTTGCTGCATAATTTGCTCAACCATGACGCATAATTTGGCCATCACCTGCCACATAATTCCAGTGGCCCTGCATATACATTCTAAGCAAGAATGATAAGACTGATTATCCCTTAGATACTTCTCAGTTTAGTGAACTGATACAAATCAGCATTAGATCCTCCTGGTAATTTACCAATCACATGATATGCTCACAGAGGGATTGTAAGGATGGTCATTTCCATTATTTTGCTCAGACTCCTGATTAAATACATACAACTATTTTCGCAGAACACAGCGTGCAATATGCGCCACTAAATCATGAAAGATTGATGATTTGCAAAGCTTTACTGAAAACGCTGTTTTCATCACACCTAGAATTGATGACTGCATTTTTTGTCTCTGCGACGCTTGCAGTTGGTTATGTAGTCTTTTTCTTTAATTTATGTCCCACTCTCCATCCCAGAGAGGATGTTGGAAGCGAGACTTGCTATCTGCTCCTTTACGCTGGTGCCGCTCATCTCTGCTCTCTCTTGCAGTCCCTTTCCCCTTGGAGGGCTGCCCATTGACACATGTGAGAGTACGGCCGATTCCTATTGTGCTGCCTCCGTTGTCCATTCTCTAAATGACCCCCTGTGAGTCTGCCGAGTCCTTTTTCTCCCTGAGTGCCCATGGGACAGCTGACATGCAGTCTGAGTCCTGTCATGTGCCTTTCTCAACTGTTCTTAACAGCCTGTTATATTCCAATAGCTCTGCGATTGCCTCCACAAACAATCCACAAATCTGCAGCTAGTGTGGACTATGCTGAAGACCTCTGTCTCAGCTCGATGGCTGTACCTAGATAAACAACCATATGCCCAGATAAACAACCTAGATAAACAACCCCAGGCCTATTGGTCTGTGAGCACAAGCGCCACTATACAGAGCTTGCCAGTGAAGCGCTACTTACGTTTTGTTGTCTTGCTTTCAACAGCATTGTTTCCCCTTTGTTCTGTGAGGGGCACCCAGCTGAGAATGCAAGCTCTGGACGCGATGTCCTGCAGGGCCCATGGACATGATTTCTAAAGAGGCAGGAGGAAGCAGCCAGGCAGCTATTTCAGCTGTAAAGAGCCTCGTAGTGATGTGTGTGCGGGCAGGCAATCAGATGGCAGCACTTTTTTGACTGTCTGCCCAAGACCTTTTTCAGCAGCTAAAAAGATAAATATTGGGGTCATCATGATTCACAGCTGATTTTGCGATTAATTTGCGATCGTGAAATGCTGGAGGGTCTGATTAAATAAGAGTCCTTGTGAACTCAATATTGGGGAGAGGATGTGGCCTAATGACCTCGAAGCTGGGGAACCACGATCGAGTCTCGGCAGAGACGCTCAATATCCTGTGATTCTGGGCAAATCACTTAATCTCCCCATGCCTAACACAATGAATGTGTCCGTCTGGTGCTATATAAAACTTCAACAACAACAAAATTGGAGTGTGAGAACAAAATTATGTTTCTGAATGCTTTTAAATGGGAGAAAATAAATAGGAAAAGTAACTTCATAATTAAAGTAACTCTACATTTTCTCCCATTTCAAAGTGTCACATTTACAAACAGCAGGCCTCTTTCTCTCACTGGCCAGTAGACACTATGCCATATTTATAACTGAAAAGGTTGGAGACCCCTGTGCTAGAGCATGGTTATTCCAAGTAAAATATTAAAGCTAGGAATGTGTCTTGTCTGTTCGTTCAACCTAAAATGTTTTCAACTGAAAAAAACATCTTATCTTGAAAATAGCTGCCTGCAAACAGAAATCAAACAAATTGAGCTCTTGAAACTAGTCTGTTTCAAACAGTTGCTGGCGAATGAATATGGTAAACTTAAATAACACACAGGGAATTTCTCTATTATCTGTGCCCTGAACACAATGTGACGAGCACCTAATAACTACAGAGTTATAAGAATGTTCTGATATTTCTCAATACTACAACAGAAGCTCTTAAAGCCCAAATCCAGCTTTGGCTCGCACCTGGCATTTTGTAATGTACTTGCATTTATATAGAGCAGAGGGGTGAAGGTCAGCCTGCATGAGATGCATATTATATTTGTTGGTGAGTCTGTTTGGGTGGGTGTGGGTTGTGAGTGTGACAAATATGGGGAGTGTTTTGGTGCTTTGTGGGATAAATAGTTGAATGCAGAAGAAGAAAGATTACTCCAGCCATTAAATTACATCCCCTAGATGGCAGGCATTCCAGCAGACTAAGCCCAGCCTGTTTCTTGGTCTCTATTCACAATGTTGATACATCGTGGGCTCTTTAGTTCACACTTCATAAAATAATAGCAGGCTGAGGCTTGTCAAAAAATATGGCGAGTCCAGAGTGTCATCGACAGTTAGAGGGTTATTACCTGTCCAAGGTATGATGATTTAACAGGGAAATAAAACAAGAAATGGGAAACATGAAAGGTAGACAAATGATACAATAATCACAAGTTATTTCCTGGGGTTTTACCTACGTATAGGTAAGAATCCTAAATTAACACACATCGCCATGCAAGCACAGGCATATGCAAGAATATATGTGGTCCCCTTATTTAAAACTGATCACTGAAACCCCCGAAAATGTTTTTTAAGACGCACCATCCATCCCTCTCACATAGTTATCTTCACTATAGAGGCTTCAAAATATCCTGTTGCAATTGCTCATCCCTGTCTGCAGAAGTTATGTGCTGTGGCTCTCGATCTTATGTACAAAAGGCAGACTCGGTTTTAGAGGTGCCTCCTCCTTCCTACCATCATCCAACCTTGGCTCCCACATTCACTCTCAGGCAACCCTCTCCAGTCACCGGCAGTATCCAGAGATGGCATTTCTGACATATTTGGCTCAAAGTAAACTTTGAAGTAAGGGACAAGTTGCACCATCCACCCTGGAAACAAGTTAGTAAAAGGCTTGGGAGTGAGTTAGATCGGATGTATCCTGTCCTTCCTTTCTTTATCTTTCATCCTTACCCAAGGGACTATGCAGTGTCATTCCTCAAAAACCATGCACTCTCTCATGTTTCCTCTCCTGAATCTGTGGGAAACTGCTCAGGTGTGGCATTCATTTGATGCCATTTCTTCACTTAACAAAAGATACAGGCATTCCAAAACTGTCACTCTCTCAGTGCTCCTTTTCAGGCCAATCAATAGACAGCTTTAGCTGTTGGAGTTCCTCGTGTTATCAAGCCCTGAGCTTTCATACCTTTTCATACATTACCACTTCCTGGTTGGGAAGTCCATTAAGCTATTGGATTTCGTGGATGGTGACATTATCCTTTCTGTGTTTCAATTAGGTTTTGGTGAGAGGAGCGTCAAGTCATCCTTTTGTTATACTGTGAATGCACACGATGTATATTTAAGAATTGGAACAAGTCTGCATTTTTTTAATGTATTTACGTTGCTGATACAACAACATTTTAACTGCTGATTTATAGATTTTTTGTTGGGGAAGCGCATGCAGTTTAGATGCCTAAAACGTGTCATAAAGGCAGAGTGCTATTCAATAATCACACTTGCACGTTCATTTGTTTTACTTTGCCAGTATAATAACATGATGTTGGATTTACATCTTTTTTATTAAGAGGTGAGCATACAGAAGTTTTCTTAGAAATGCAGCGAAAACTTACAACTCAAACATCACCCTCATAACACTCTTTTCTGAGTTGGAAGTTTAGCACTTCTTATGCAATTTTTTTTAAATAAAGGGACTTAATATTATAATTATTATTATCAATTTTATTAACCTTTCTTTTTCTTCTCCCTCATAACTGGATTGTTTAAATGTCATGCTGAGAATTGTAGGCAACAAGCATCAACAATTTACAGCATATGATATAATAAACCCACTAATCTGTAGGGAAATTAATAACAGTAGTTGTTTGTACCCCTTTACACTGCTAATATCTGTAAGAAAGAAATAAGAACATGCCTTAACTTAATGCCGCAAACATTTAAATAACCCACAAATATGTTATTATAAGTCTTAATGCTGAGTTCAGTAAGTATTACCACAACAATCTCCATCATTATGACCATCACAACCTTTACCACTACCACCACCGCCTTTACCACTACCAGCACCCCAAGAATCACCACCACCATAAATAATATAAGCCTGTTTGCCACTACACCACCACATTACCACTACCGTCACCATTATCACCACTACTTCCACAATTACCACTGCCACCGCCACCATTACTATCACCACCACCACTAGATCCAACATCACCATCACTGTGATTGCTATAACCGCTATCTCCGCTATCACTACCACTATAACCACCATCACCAGCACAATCAGCATCACCACTACTACCACCCCTATCACCATCACTATCACACTCAGGCACCACCTGCCCTTGAAAAAGCACCTACCAGCCTTCTACCAAACACATGCCAGGCCAGGAAATGTGCAAGATAGTCCATTAACCGGGCTTAATCTTGCATTATTTCAGCAATTCCATGTTACACATAGTATGCAAAATTCCTGAAATTATGCAGTTATGGCACATTGCATGACTATGCGCCAATTGTGACAAAAATTGAGGACACATGCACAGGAACAACGCAAGCAACCAGAACATGAGAGGCTGCTCTTCGTGCTGCTTGTACTTTTGGCTTTTTTAAAGCAAAATGCGTCCTTAAATCCAAAATGTACGCGAGAACACATTTTGCGCTAAAATATGCTCCAAAGGTCATTTTTACTTTTCGTGCAAAGACATGTAATTTTGAATATTTTTTCAGAAATTTCAAATGATTCCCAACGTAAATTACGCACACACCTCATCTTGAATGGCTGCTTCCACCGCAGAGGCTCCACTCCCCACTGAGCATAATGTAGCATCTACACCTGCTGCAACCTCACTACATGTGGCACTACCCCAACACCTGTCCCGGTACGCTAGGAGGCCAGAGAACATGCCAGATCTACCCCCATCACAACCCCTTCCGCCCTCATGCCATGTCTCCATAAACTACCATCACCTTCTATAACCTCAGCAGTAGGTGTGCAGGTCACACTGACCCACAGCCCTGATGCTCTCGGCCAATTTACTCCTCTTCCCCTGGAAGCTGCTATGTGCTTGTCACATCTCTCCAGTCCAAATCAGGAGTGTGAAGATCATTTTCCTCACCACAGTTCTTGCTCTCAGTCCCTCTCTCCTCTCTTGTTCTTGTGGCTGTCCTCGCTTCTCTACTGACAGGTCTCTGATTCCTCTCCTCTTGCCCTTCCGACACACCTGCCTCCCTTATCTCATCCTTATCCCTGCCTGCACCCCTGCCTGCATCCTACTCTCTCCAACCCTGCGAGACGGCTGAGTGCTGCTTGTGAGCTTGGAGTTCCCCTCCATCTCTCCCACTTTCAGGAGGGCTGGTTTTGTGTACCTTCATTGGACGCTCTAAGATGAGCATACAGCAACTACCAAGGAAGTGGGACACACAAAGTGACGTTTTACATTCTGTATTTTTACACACACACACACACACACACACACACACGCACACACACACACATACAAGTATTGGCAAAGCTAATAGGTATGACTTGTAACTAAAAATGCAAACCAGACCAGTAGTCTTTACCAGTGCTTGTTACATGTGGAGTGTTTTAGAACCCGATCAATGCATTTCAAATGGGGCCTCATATTTGCCATTGCTGTGTCGCAAAAAAGCGCCATGTGAGTTTTAATACAAGCAGTCGCTTTTCTATTAAACTTCCTAAGAATAGACTTGAAAACAAGTCTCCATCTATTTTCATAATGCTGTGACTGCACCTCAGCTTCTAATGACTGACACTCAATATGTGTTTGTGGACGGGAAGGTGATTTAATCTGCATACAGCCATTTTTCACAATATGTTCATGTGTCTGCTGTCCTTCAAAGCAATGTCAGCGTGTCTTTATTTAAGATATCAGTGCGGTTTGTTTTGCAGGCCGCGTGTATTTCCTTAGAAGTCATTAGCGAAGACGTCATTTGTTGATGAAGGACAGGGCTGATCAAGGGCGGGCAGCTCACTTTGCATTGTCATTTCGTCTTCAGTAATCTGTAGAACACTTCCACACTACAGCATCCAAATGTCCTTCCCTTTCAATCTAAGGGTAAATTATGCACATTGATTTCGACATTAGCAATACCCTCGCTTTTTATAATGAATCTTCAAACTTACCGTTTTGCACAGCTGCCCCATGCTCTCCTTGACCTCAGCAAACTTTGACCCTGATTATGAGAGGGTCATAATGGGGTGAAGCAAATACCTCACATTCCTAGTTATCGCCCCATTGATGAGGCCAAACACGCAGATATGTTATACACTGCACCAAATTCTGCACGTTTTGGATAATTTTCCAGGTATTTTCCCCTGATAAATTTCAAGACCTTTGAAATCTATCAGGGAAAATAGCCAATGATGCTGCAATTAGCTCACTATTCATAATTCAGATCCCTGTGCAAACTTTGGACATTGGTGAAGCAACTTGTCAATAGTTAAGACGTAGATAAAAAAAAACTATTGTCTCACATTAAGTGGGATAGAAAGACTAGTCAGAGCCGTATCATTCCCATGTGTTTTAAGTCTTTCAAATTACAAAGATGGCAAAATCAATAAATGACTATTACAACCGATTTAATGGCATACAACCAGTATACTTAGGTCATAATCAAGATTCTCATTTGTTGAGCTAATAAGAAAACAAATTAAATTTAAGAGATGCATTGTGTCTGATCGAGCAATGCATAGAATCTATAACAAAACCACAGCAGTGCCCAGAAAGCTCCATGGGATTGTCACACAGCCTCTCACGTGCTCAAACTAAATGCCCCTGACCGGAGTTTTTTTTTTCTGTCAGAGAAAAGCTTTGAAAAGCAGACAATTGCCAAAATACAAGCATAGTTGCGCTCCAGAATACAATATGACAAAATTAATCTGGCTCCGAGTCCTCCATCTATTAGCGCCTCTCCTGGGTTGTCCAGCACAAGGTAAGTGTTTTTCTTTTTTTTCTTTTATTCTCACTTGCCGTCGTATGTCAACTCCCCCATCCCGCCCCCCCCTCCCAACCACTCTTACCTGCACCGGCCGCGACTGACTGCGTCAAATGGAAAGGGCAGGAATGAGCCATATCTATCAAAATATGGGGCACTTCTGCTCTCTCACTGATGCTGGCACATTTGGTGCATTCTAGCACCAATGCAGACACCCTTCTGTCAAGGTGCAAGGGTGCCTGCATTGCAGACCGGACTTTTTTGTGCAGGTAAGGACGCCTTCCAGGCCCAAAACAATCCTTAGAGGTGTTTTCCTCTTTCGATGTGTGCTGCACAGCATCGAAAGAGGAAACAAAGAGGGCAAATAAAGATATTTCTCCTTGTCTCCTCTTTGCGCCTCCATCGGGAAGGAGTACAATTTTGACCCATTCCCAGGTTTACTAGTCTTGATAAATCTGGGAATGTGCTAAAATACATTATTGGATGCGTGGGAACACCGACGCTCCACCCATGAAATGTCTTCCTAGGGTAGAGTAACACAAGGCAGCAATTTGCCTTGGTAAATCTAACATAAGGATTGCGTTGCTCCTGCGACATCATGCGTAACGCAAGGGCAATGCAATACAATGATAAATCTGGGCCCAAATGTCAATGTGCACACCTTAACGCAGGAAAGCTATCTTAATGCAAAATCCAAAATGATTCCTCTCAAACTCCATCACAGTATGACTCCAACTAAAAAGTGTAAAAACCCTTCGCTTTCCCTCTCTTTCACTCTGTCACTAATTCTGTCTCTCACCATCTACCCCACACTGCTCTCTCTCATATCTGCACAACCAAGCATACGATTAAAGTGATATGCCCCTCACACACACAGCACTAAGCAACATGCATTTATTTATTTAGGAGGAGTTAGGAAAAACGCTAGACTTCACATAGACAACTTCTGAGCATTCCAACAGCAGGATACACATAAACACAAAGCCTAAACAACATGAGAGTTAGAGTACAGCTAGATATAGGGACCATTGAAAAGTACCGCCAGTGTGTAGCACTGTAGAATTCATTCAATGTAAGAGGACATACGGAGAACAAGTCATTTCATGCACTTACACAGCAGTCAAACAGCAATCCGGGGCCATATTATATGTATGACACACTTTCCCTTTTTGCACCATGGCGCACCCTTTAAAAGATGCACTGTGCGCAAACAGGGAAAGTGCACCCTATTATGCAGAATTTGCTGGCTCCAGAGCAGCACGAGTTCACTGATTCAAGTGAAATATGGACCGGCTGCTTCAAAGCATGGTGCCGGAGGACTTATTTATCCTTGGGGATTAAACCCAGGACAAGACGAAACCTATCAAGATTTAGCCTGTTGCTTTATTTGACTGTTGATGAATATCAACACGAGCCACATGGAAATTATATGAACATCTTTGTACTCTAATAATGAGCCTTGAGAAACTCCCAGTCTATTGAGCCACAGGGGATGAAACATGTGTCGGCTGTATGTACAAATGCTACACTGTGGAACACTTCAATGTTGATGGATTAATGGAAATATTTACTGTAAAATAAAAAGAACAATTGAAAGAATAACAAAAGGAGATCACATAGGTTTATTTTAATGGGAAGACTCATTTAACCTTTCTTATATACATTAAAAAAAAAATGATTATTTAAAAGCAATCACAGACATGGTGGTCTGCTGGCCTCAACAGGCCACCATCCCTGTGATGGCTGCAATTCCTAGTGGGTCAAAAGTTGCGACTTTCCGCATTAATATTCATGAGGTAGGTCAAATTACGCCAACTAGAAACCAGTAATTTGCAAACCTACCTATCAGTACATAGGTGGGTTCGCAAATTACCACACTGGTCACAAAAAATACTGGTTGTTAATTGTAACCAGTATTTTGGGGCCAGTTTTTATTATATCTGTCCCTAATTCTCTATTTAGCTTAGTTCACTCTGTTGTTAAGTTGTGTAGGGTTTTTCGTACAACAGGGAGTAGGCGCTCAGACTCGTACGCGTTTATGTAACAATAGCCGGAGTATGTGAACGGTGCTGCCAGGTCGGGGGAAATACCCAATAACCCCCGTAATTTGTGTGAGTCAACAACCCACACTAGTAATATGGACACAATCCTGTGCACACGTAATTGGGATAATAGATCAAAGCAAAGTCTCAAAGGTTGCCCAATGTAAGATCGACATCAGTAGAGTATATCAGGAATATTTAATGATGCAATAAAGAAAAAAATGACCAGCCGACACGTGTTTCGTCACAAAGGGAATGTTCCCGTGACTCTTCAGGGCCGAGCGGGTGGTGAAAACCTGAAAGAAAGCTAGAAGAACGCTAGGGAAAACGGCAAAGCCGGAAGGCAAAGTGACAGGCGGGTGCGCCTGGAACTTGGAGAATGAAAGACGTCCGTCTCTCGCATGACTGCCGTTTTCCCTAGCGTTCTTCTAGCTTTCTTTTACGGGTCCTGCCCCCTGGCTGCACCGGGATCCTTTTCCCTGGTCATACGCGTCTGGACAGTTTCCCCAGACTCCAATCCTTCTCGCTAGACGTCCATTACTTTCCTTACGTCCAGGTTTTCACCACCCGCTCGGCCCTGAAGAGTCACGGGAACATTCCCTTTGTGACGAAACACGTGTCGGCTGGTCATTTTTTTCTTTATTGCATCATTAAATATTCCTGATATACTCTACTGATGTCGATCTTACATTGGGCAACCTTTGAGACTTTGCTTTGATCTATTATCCCAATTACGTGTGCACAGGATTGTGTCCACACTCTGTTGTTAGTTTCTTTCCTCTTTTGGTTTGTTGTTTGGCCTGTTTTGACCAGTGTTTTTGGTGAGCATTTGTCTGTCATTTAATTTGTTCCCCAGCGTGAGCTATTCTGCAAGATTAAAGCATCTTCTAAGTGATGTGTAGTATTCTAACTTGCATTGTGGTCCCAGGTGTGTGTCAGAGTGCATCGATGAGTGGAGTCACCCCTGATAGGAGATGGGAGCAGGAGGTGCAGGAAGTGTTTGCACCAGGGCAGTGCAAGACTTGCAGATCCTCTCTTCTCTGGTACCTTTCTCCCTCTACTCACGTTGCTGTGTGCAACTGACTCTCACTAGAAGGCTCAGGGTCAGTCCCTTACCATCGCCTGTGTGCAAATGGACAATGCAGCATCACACCATAGTTTTTCCCATTAAACAGGGACATAGCAGTTGTATCACTTTTATTTAAAACCTGCATGGAATGCAAATTCTTCATCACTTCCCCAAATTGCTTTCTGTGGCCAAGTATCAGAAAGGTCCAACAGCACTCGTGTCCCACTTCTGGCATGGTATGTAAGCACCACATTAAGACACTGGTCATGAGTGAGCAGGACTACTACAACCCCTTTCTGGATGGACTCCCCCATTATTTATCCAGTCCATGTGGCAAAACCATCGCTTTTGCCATACTACTATACAATTATAGTGTATTGCTTATAAGGCATGACTGGCACCATGCAGAACATGTACCTGCCAGATACTTACCAGTAAAAACTATTCACTCTAGTTTTCTAAACCGTTAGTTCCATCATATTTATGTCAACTTTTGTACATCATAGATAAACCTGCATCTTGTGTTCATCCATCCTCTGCATCATCACAATCCCAAAGCCTTCATGTACATGTCAAAGAGCAGGTCATGAGGTGCTTGGGCTGATCATTTGGAGCACTTATGGAACACTCTTGCTAACAAACTCACAACCTTCTCGTCCAATCTAAAACACAAAGTAGTTTGAAAACCCCACCTTTCACACTCATAATTCCCTTTGCATCAAACCCAGGCCCCCTGCCTTACCTACCTCTTCTCTCCCAAACCAAACATGATGCCCCTTGACTGGCGCATGTTATACGTTCCAAGGCTATGTACTTGCCTGGGTAGGCTGCGGTAGGGCAGTTCTAGCTCGTCTTTAACAACCTCAGTGGGTTGATGCACACAGTGCTTGATGCTTTAATCAGGCCTAATGCTGAAGCTGAGGGATATCCCTATATTTAAACCCAATTCTGTGGAGTCTGATCTCTCTCTCTGTCTGGTTAGGTGTAAATATGAATTGTACGTTTGGGTGGCTGTCTTTTAAAATAGTATTTTTTGCCATTCCGCTGTACTTAGAGCATAAATGTATCTTTTCTAGTAGAGCACAGAGTACATTAGCTAGTAGCAAGCAGATCGATTTTATGGCTACACAATCTGTGATTGCTGGAACAGCAAGATTGGAGCTGCTTCTCAATAGAGCTCCGCAGAAAATTCATGTGTTCTGTGGAGCTCTTCATCAAAGCAAGGTAGGCCCACCAGCAGGAAATGTGGAGATGCTAACGCTCTGCCCCAGTTACAGTTCTAGATACACCACACAGGACGCAAGAAGCACTGGAAAAACACCATTCTGTCACTACAGAGTGACCTACTCATTTTAGCAATGAAGCCTGGGCAGTGGCGGGCAACACATATATAGAGCCACAAAAAAGACTTCAATGCGGACTCTCCCCGAGATTGGGGCATAGTTCTGTAGAGAGAACGGTGCTGAACACTTTTCCTGTGGGAAGCCCTGCTGCTCCTGGCTGACCATGGGCACCTGAAATCGCTTCCAGAGATGACCAGGTGGTGACATATGATTACGAGGTGGTGTATATGACACATATCTGCATGAGAAAGACACTGGGGATTGAAGAAACAGGGCCCTGAACCTGCACCTCATGCTCTCCTCTGCTCTACAATTTTAGTGGATATCTTAATCCCTAATCAACAGCTGCACATATCCTCGTGGGAGCCTGGAAGCCCACCCACCATTCTATTGACTGGGACTACAATGGGCATTAATACTGCAGTAAGTGCTGAAGGTCTGCCCTGTCTGGCCATCCCTGGATGCTGATAACATCAACATCAGGCACTTACAAATTCCTCAAACTCTAGAACTCATCAGCTATAAAATGAAATGACCTAGGATAGGAGCTGGGGCACTGACCAACAGTGCTCACTCAGAGATTGTTCTATGAAATGTAACCCTCTATAGATTTATACATGCTCATTAATCACTATGCAGCTTGAGAGCAGCTGCCACAGGTCGCACTACAAAGGCACATACTGTGCCCCTCATTTTGTCTCCGAATCATGTAATGTCACACTAGCCCCCTATTGCTGCATGTTTTAAGTGCCCAAATGTATTTTAAAGTCCATCACCTTTTGAAAATCATCTCAAATCCCACTTGTCTCCACTATGCCTGAAATCACCATCAATGTGAAATTATACCTAGAATCAGTGCAATGGAAAGTAAAATTGCAGAATTGGCATCTGAAGTCAAGTAAACGAAATCTGATAAAGTCTCCTTCCAAAATAGACTTACCATGAAAAAGGGTTGTCTAGATGACCTGGAGAACTGTATAAATATAATAATAGAGTAGAAAAATGATGTGTCATACAGATTTAGAGGCTAGATCACAGTGACATTTCACTGAAATTGGACCGCAAAAGAACTTGCATACAAGATCCATCATAGCCTGCTTTTAGAGACCTGTGCAAGCACATCAAGTCATTCATCAACATCTCTGCAGATCTTCCCTTTGAATCAAATCTTAACTTGGAAGTTTTACTTGCTTTGCACTCTTGGTTGTGGTAATAGGACATTAAATATGGTCTCCTGGAGTTATCAAAGATTTTTTTTTTTTTAAATACATTTTATTGGTTTAAAGCATATGAAGTACAACATAATGTATTGCAAAGGCTGGGTACTCCATCTGTTACAATAATTTCTGAACAAAGGTATAGCCTCGGAGATTACATATACAAATTATACATGGCCATGTAGCACATCCTTCCCATTGCTAAACATTAATTTGTTAATAAGAACTGAACACCCGCCCCTCCCAGACTCACATCAAGTTTCACCGTTCCGGTTTACACCTTCCAAGACTCCAAGTATAGCATCCTAGATTGAGTATCTGATTTTTAGTAATACTATATCCTCAGGGAGCAACAGAGGGGTCTGCTCCACAGTATGCCCATATTATGTGCGGTTAGTCATGTCATTTTGTTTATTCAGTGTAAGGAAGATTAAAGAGTCACAAAGTGTTCTACCAGCGCATTCCACTCCAATGATATCGGGACTTTCCTTAAACCTCGGTTTTCTTCTCTGCGTATCACCATGCCTTCCGCCCTCCCCCATCTCACCACTTCATTGTGCCATGTCAACACTGCCGGTGATTGTGCGGATTTCCATCTCATGGTGATTGAACATTTCGCCAATATAAGTACCAGGTTAGCAAATCTATACTGTGTCTTCTGAGATTTGCGTATTTTACAAAGCCCCAGTATACCAAATTCCACTGTGTTGTTGCCTATACCTGGTGTCACTTCATTAAGGAGTGTGTAGACAGTCTCCCAGAAGGGTATCAACTTTCTGCATGCCCAAATCATGTGTAGTAGCCTCGCCGGCTGATTGTTGCATCTGGGGTATACATCCACCAAATCTGGGAACATTTTGCTCAGCCTATGCGGGGTCAAGTATGCCCGGTGTAATGAGTTATCAAAGATGTGCATCACCAGAGATGATACATCTTTAATATATACCTGATGATCTGGAGAGATTTTTGGATAGCTTTGAGTCCACAGATATGGGGGTATCTTTGGACTCCAACATATCAGACAGGAACTCTCATGTCAAAGCCACCAGAACCTCAACAAATGAGTACACTAGACTAAACTGCAACATAGATGTTCAAACAAGGAAGGGTTGACTTAGGTTGAAGAATCCATAGTGAAAGACAGAGACAAATGCAAGTTCTCACCAAAGTCAAAAGATGTACCATGCACCAAAGTCCCCTCTCCAACTTAATACAGATATCAAATTTCATTATATGTCCTGATTCACCCTCCCTCATCTGATATCTGGAGTGGAAGCATTGTACTGGACTGGACCTTGTTGAAAGTACATCACTGCCCTTTGCCTCTTCTCACTGGTATCTCACTCTGACTTGCCTCAACAGAGAAGGAATTCCCACACTGATATGGCATATCTCAAGGACTCAATCAAGCCTTTTACCATTCTCTCACTCAATGTCAACGATCTGTCACACTTTATCAACACAAAAAAGATTCTGTTATTTATTTCTTCAAAACTTACTGACATTGTGCTTCTTCAAGAACCCCATCTCTCGCTGAAACATCACTGGTTGGGAAGGTGATCAATAGTAGTCAACCCATACCATTGCACCAGTCCCTGCCATTTTCCCAACCAAAAGCTATACTAATACGCTATTTACAGCCCTGTAAGATCTTGAAATCCTTGACTGACCTAGAAAGGAGATATGGGTTGCCAAAAGTATCCCTTCTCAACCAAACACTTAACGTGGGGATCAGTATTTGGTCCTTAATGATCCAGGACATGCTACCTATCCATACAGTCCAGATTATGGGATGAATATGGATCAACCTGTACTGTGTTTGATGGGGACTAGAATTTGACATTAGAGCCAAATGATTGGGCAATGCTACATGATATGCTGATGGAACATAGCCTAATAGATGTTAAGAAGCTGGCACTTCTGGCACATAATAACTATACCTTCCTTGTATGCATACATCGCTCCTAAGCAAGGATTGACTATTTTCTAGTCTCTGGATCCCTTGTTATGGGTACATCCAGGAGTTGGATTTTAGTAAAGATGCTCATAGACAATTCACATTTAGCGTATGCCCTTAAATGTTTTCTAACGATCCTGATAATCATGTCACCTCGGCTGCTGATAAAAGATTTTTATCTTTGTTAACATGCCCAATATAGAAAAAAGGTCTCCTGAATGGAAAAATAATGTAAGAAAAAAAGTTCTTCCGCTATTTCAGATCTGCTATATATTAAGTCACCAGGAGATGATGGTTCTACAAGCACTACAAGTTTAGAAAAATGCATTTGGTAAATGCCATACATGAAGCATACAAGGAAGCTGAAATGGTGGGAACCATGTCCTCAACGTCTAATAGGGTGATATCAGTAATACTAAAACTAAGGAAATACCAATCTTAATGTGACAGTTATCACCATGGTTTGCTAATCAACAGTAATATGAAATTTGTAGTGAGAGTTCTGAGAAAAAGACTCAGGTAAGTGATGCCTTTTCTCATTCATCTGGCACTTAGGTTTGCCCATGGACAATCAAAAAAAACCTGCAGGGACGTTGGCTCACCAAAGACTCCCTGGTGGGAATATCTGTCCTCTCCGTGGATGTAGAGAATGCATTCTACTGATGAGTTGAATGAAGATGCCTATTTTGAACTCTGGCATAGCAATAAATATATATCTAAGTGAACCTCTATTCTGGTTCAAAGGCTAAGGTGGACCGTAGTAGATGCTTGACTTATGTTTGCTTAACAGAGTTGTTAGGCAAGGATGGCTGTTATCTCCATTATTTGGTGTTTCTGCTGGCTCTGTAACCGCTTTCTGTCGCACACATCAAAGATTTAATTATACATAAACTAGAAACAGAAATGTAAACAGTGGTGATTCGATTGGTCAGTAATAATGATGTACACTTTTTCAATTAAATTGTTTACTAATGTGCTAAAATGAATTAATCCAGTACTCAAAAACTCCCTGTGTTTTCTGGTATCTCATACATTGTCCTCTTTGTGAGAAGTGGGTTTTTTCAAGAAGAATCTTCTTTATTTTTAATAAGGATTGCTTGGAAGCAGGACAATTGGTGGATCTCCAACTGTGAGCAATAATGGAGTGTGTAACTAATGAACAAAAAAATCTAATCTTCAACTGCGCAGACGAGCTTGCCCCGCTACGCAACCCCGACAGACAACGCCCCAGGAAAGCCGCCTGGTTCACCACCGCTCTCCAAGAAGCCAGACGCACCTGCAGACGCCTGGAGAAGAACTGGAAAAACACCAAGACAACCAAAAACCACACCACTTACAAGGACGCCTTGACGGACTACCATAACCAGATCAGAGCCACCAAGAGGAACTTCATCCACAGCAAAATCCTGGCCAACTCCACCAACTCCAAGGAACTTTTCAGTGTCATTCAGGAATTCACCAACCCACGCAGCGAAGCCACAGACATCACACCATCCCAAGACCTCTACGACAAGCTTGGAACCTATTTCCACCTCAAGATCAAAAACCTCTATGACAACTTCATCGACCATTCACCAGGTGCCACAGACGGCCCCCCGCCCCCCCGAAACACCAGCCAGCCCACCATCTTCAACTGGACACCGATCACGGCCGAAGACACCGCCTTGACCATGAAAAGCATCCACTCAGGGGCCCCCACTGACCCCTGCCCCCCTCACATCTACCACAGAGCTGCGGCCGCCATCGCACCCGAACTACAATGCACCATCAACACCACCTTCAAAACAGGCACCTTCCCAGACGACTGGAAGCACGCAGAAGTCAGACCCCTGCTCAAGAAGCCCACAGCTGACCCCACCGACCTCAAGAACTATCGGCCCATCTCGCTCCTCCCCTTCGCAGCCAAAGTTGCAGAGAAAACAGTCAACAGGAAACTGACACGATTCATTGAAGAGAACGCCGTCCTCGACCCGTCCCAATCCGGATTCCGAAGCAACCACAGCACAGAGACCGCCCTACTCGCCGCCACAGACGACATCCGCGCCCTCCTGGACCAAGGCCACTCCGCAGCCCTCATCCTACTCGACCTGTCAGCGGCTTTCGACACCGTCTCCCACCGCACACTAGTCGCCAGACTACACGACGCAGGCATACAAGGAACAGCCCTGTACTGGATCCGATCATTCCTCACCGGAAGAAGCCAAAGGATCAGACTCCCACCCTTCCTCTCTGACCCCACAAAAATCACCTGCGGAGTCCCACAGGGTTCATCACTGAGCCCCACCCTCTTCAACATCTACATGGCCCCCCTCGCAGCCATCGTCCAACAACATGGCCTCAACATCGTATCCTACGCCGACGACACCCAGCTCATCCTCTCCCTCACCAAAGACCCCACTACTGCCAAACTCAACTTCCAGAAAGGAATGCAAGACGTCGCAGTCTGGATGACCAACAGCTGCCTGAAGCTCAATGCCGAGAAGACAGAAGTCCTCGTCCTCGGTACCACCCCTTCTGCATGGGACAGCACCTGGTGGCCGACCGCCCTTGGAAGCCCACCTACCCCCTCAGACCACACCAAGAACCTCGGCATCGTACTCGACTCATCACTCACCATGAACCGACAGGTCAACGCCATCACCTCCAGCTGCTTGCACACCCTCCGCATCCTCTGCAAGACCTTCAAGTGGATCCCCCCTGAGTCAAGGAAGACAGTCATCCACGCACTCATCACCAGCAGACTGGACTATGGAAACGCACTCTACGCCGGCATCAACAAGTCCCTACTCCGCAAACTCCAAACAATACAGAACACCGCCGCCAGACTCGTCCTTGGCATCCCCCGACACGAACACATCAGCCAACACCTACGAAGTCTCCACTGGCTCCCCGTGGAGAAAAGAGTCACTTTCAAAATCCTCACTCACGCCTACAAATGCCTACACAACAACGGACCCAAATACCTCAACAACAGAATCAACTTCCACGTACCCAAAAGAAACCTCCGATCTTCCAACCTCACACTGGCCGAAATCCCACGCATCCACAGAGCCAGAGCAGGCGGAAGATCCTTCTTTCACATTGCAGCCAAGACCTGGAACGAGCTACCGGCAGACATCCAACCCCCCTCCCCCCCCACTCAGCGCCTTGAGACCCTCACGGGTGAGTAGCGCGCTTACAATTCCCTGATTGATTGATTGATTGATTATCTGTTCTTCAGTTTTGACCTGCACTCTGCCACATCCTGAGAAGGGTAACTCTCGGATACCATTCTAAGAGCCTCTGACACATTTACCCAATTTTGGAGTACTTAAAAGACCAGAATGGATGTATTTGCTTATTTACGGTCCGACTCAAAAAAGTTGGTTTGTTTATTTAGGATTTCCTTTTTAACAAAAATTGTATAGACTTCACCCTTTGTTTGATTCAACGTTGATATATTTATGGGAGAAGTAGCCGATTCACTACTGGTAGGCTTCTAATAATTGCTATACCTATTAAGCTGTTATCATAGAATCTGTTTCTCCAAGAGTTTTCTACAATAAAGAGCCCACGGATATAAGCCTTGAAGCTCTTCTGAATGAAGACTGTGCTAGCTGAACTTGCATTTATTATAAAGAGTTCCTTAAGGAATGTGAAATCTTTCTTTAACTTCTGACTTAGCACATAAAGAATGATCTGGACACCAGAAAATCTTAAAATAGCGTGTGTGACAGAGGTCTTTAAAGTCCAATTTAATTGAAATAATTGCATTATCAGAAAGTACTAGGAGGATAATTTCTGCATCAATACAATTTAAAGATGATAGTATCAAGAAATAATCTAATATGGCCTTACCAAGGTATTGTTTGCTTCAATATGCAAAACCTATACGATTCAGTGGAGTTTCGCTCAGCAATCCACAGGTTTCTGGTACATAATAAGTGCATCTACTAGTTTCCTCATCTGGGGATTGAGTGATATACTCTTTTTGTTCTTAGCTTCAGAAGTGGCTTTTATGTCTCTCTCCTTTCTGGCAATATTATATTCACCTTCTAATATAAATGAAGCAGAAAATAACACCAGTTCTAGCATCAGCTCCTGTAGGGGGTGAGGATCGGATACAATAGGCCTGTAATATGAACCTATTGTATTTGAATAGGTCCATTATGAACTTCCATCAGAATCCACTTTCCATACATCCTGTTTTTCCAGAGCTATTTTCCATCTTCAACCCTACAAATTATGGTTGTCAACCCTTGGATGGCAGCTGATGCACATGATTGGGCTACTTCTAAATTGTATGTCTTCAGCTAGAATGTCTTGATCTTCCAATCTTAAATGTATCTCTTCTTGTACAAAGACTGTTTTATATCAACTAGTGAGAGAAAGCATGTCATTTTCATGAGGCATTTTATCCATTCACGCTTACCGAAATCAATTTGAATTATTGACACTAAGGGGCCTATTCACAAACTGCTTTTTGTAGTATGTTTAGTAGAACTGCAATAGTGCTATGTAATACAATTCCCAAACCTATAAGTGTAAATCTCTACCTCCGGCTCTGCTATCTTTTCTATGGGGAGATCCTCACACATGTAAGTTTACTACTTAGGGCCTGATTCCGACCTCGCTCGGAAAGCCCTCCGTACGACTCGGATCCGGAGGGCTTTCCGAGCGAGACGTGCTCCGGGAGTCCGAACGAGCGAGTACGATGCAGCCGTATGCTTACGGACTCGGTTCGCTCTGACTCCCATTGAACTCTATGAGAGCCTGTGTACAGACGCGTACACAGGCTCCCATGGCAGAAAAGGGGTGGGCGGGGAAAAAGGTACACCCTGTGGCGGGCACCCCATGTTGCCTGCCACACTGTGCATGCTTGGATTGGGGGGACCCATGGGCACCCCCCGTGATAGATTCGGAGGGCCCCGGCTGAAGGGGGGCCTGGTACGGCCCCCTGAAGTATGCTTCCGACAGCCGTTTCGTCTCGCTGAGACCGTCGTGAAGCGGCTGTCCGAATCGTGCATCGTACTCGCTCGGTCGGAAATCGGCTCCATTGCGCGGCACGATTCGTCTACAAACGAGATGTACGGAGCGGTTCGGGTCCAGAAACGATTCGGTCGGCGCTTACGCAATCTTCGCATCGTACTTGGTCGTTCGGACTTGTGTGCGATTCGGTCGTGAACGAGGGCTACGAATCGGATCCGGTAAAGCCAAATCCGATTCGGAGGCCTTCCGAGCGAGATTGGAATCGGGCCCTTAGTAGTAATTTTGGAGGGACCCGGGGAGTGGCTAGAAATCAGGGTGTACTTATTACTAAATGGGAGGAATTTCGGGATAAATAAGGAGTGTTTATGGAGGGTTAGGCAGGGGTTTGGGGAGCGACAGGCACCCACTCACAAAAGAGTAAGCCCATTGCTATTTACAAACTGCAATTCTAAAGTTACTATGGCCACAAAGGGACCCAAAACAGTAGTAAATTACTCGTTCTCAGAGCTGGAGTAATTCCAGCACCACACATTGCCAACCACTGGTACTTTAGCATCCTGCTGTAGGAAATTATGGAAGAAGGAACTTAAAGTAAACCACCATAATAAATAATGTTAAATCAAATTATTTCAAATAGTTAAAACTATAAATATATATCATTTAATGTTTAAAAAAAATAAAAATAAAACATATTTAATATTTAATGCTTAAATATTTAACAAAATATTTCAAATGTATACATTAGTGTAACATTAAGTTTATTAAATAAAATTAAATTACTTTAATTTAATTGTATACATCACTTTAAATAATCATTAATGCATAATGAAATACTTTAATCTTTTTCCTTTGGTTGAGAATTCATCTTCTAAATTAAAATTTACAAAAACTATTTTTATTTATTTTATACATTTATATTATTTAAATATTCAATTCCAAATTAAGTTGATAATGCTGTAGCATTTTTTTGTTTTGTTCTTCATTGAAAATAAATATATAAAATTAATTTGTATTTATATGTAACAGAAACATGTTTACTAATTGTTTTGAGTTAAATCAACTTTTTTACTTTCCCTATACTTTACCATAGGGAAACTTCACAATTAGGGTTGAGATCTCCCTATCGTAAAACATAGAAGAAATTAAAAACATTTATTAAATTTAATATTAAATTAGTGAAAAAGTTCTTATGTTGAATTTTAAGGTAAATTAATTGTATATATTTTACATATTTATTTTCAATGTAGAACAAAATAAACAAGTATTTGCAATGCAATAGGTCTCGCATTCACATGAGTTTGAGCTATTGGCATAGTAAATGACAATGCCTTTTATTTATGTTTTGGGTTTTAAAACATAAATAAAAGGCATTGTCATTTACAATACTAATAGCTTAAACTCTTGCAAATGCGAGACCTATTACATTGCAATAAAGGGCCTTCTTGACCGCTTGTTAGATTGTAAATATCAGAGGAAGAGACCGGCCTGCGACATCTTCAAAGTAGGGATAAATAGTGCAGTGAATAAGATGTGTAAGTGTTGTAAACTACACAGACACAGAGTGTGAAGTGAGAATTACATATGATCCGAGCTATAAACTCTAACAAAGTGCACCAACACCTTTCGCTCTGTGATTACACTGTCGTGGCTCAGGAGGAAGAGCGCAGGGGGGGCTATTTCCTGCCCTCTCCGTGATTTGAGTGTGCAGTGTGGCATTGCGTAATGTCATTGCTGTCTTTGGCCTAATACTAGGCCTGGGTGTTGAACTCCGCTCCGTTCGCGGAGTTTGCAGAGTTTTCTGCACTCCACACTCCGCGGAGCTTGCGGAGTGCAAGAAAACCCCGCTTTGCGTAGTGTAGCGGAGTTTTTTCCCCGCTCGTGCTCGCGAACGGTAAGCTCGCGAGCGCGAACTACTGCTCGGGTAGAATTTCTACCCGAGCTGCAGAAAGACCAGCGCGAACAGCAGTTCGCACTACACTCTGCCACTTGCGGAACTTCGCAGAGTTTTTTTGTAACTTCGCAAAGTTCCGCGTAGCAAAACTCTGTGAACTTCGCCCTGGCACTCCAGCTGTAGTAGGGCCCTGGCTTCACCTCCTGGTGCAGGGCGGGCTGTACGTTATGGCCAGCATGGAGGGAGGGAGGGATGGTCTCGGCTGCAGCTCCTGCCTCGTACAGTGCCCCTGCTATTACTAGTGAGCGAGAGGCACTGAGGTGGTGGTATTGGTATTGGTGGTGGTGGTATTGCATTGGTGGTATTGGTGGTGGTATTGGTATTGGTGGTATTGGTGATGGTGGTATTGGTGGTGATGGTGGTATTGGTGGTTTTGGTGGTATTGGTGGTGGTATTATTGGTGGTGGTATTGGTGATGGTGGTGGTATTGGTGGTGGTGGTATTGGTGGTATTGGTGGTAGTGGTATTGGTGGTGGTGGTATTGGTAGTGGTGGTGGTGGTATTGATGGTGGCGATAATGGTGGTGGCGATATTGGTGGTATTGGTGGTGATATTGGTGGTGGAGGTGGTGGTATTGGTGGTATTGGTGGTAGGCCTGGGAGTAGTTCGTGGAGTTTTGCTACGCGGAACACCGCGAAGTTACAAAAAAACTCCGCAAAGTTCCGCAAGTGGCGGAGTGCAGTGCGAACTGCAGTTTGTGCTGGTATTCCTGCTGCTCAGGTAGAAATTCTACCCGAGCGGCAGCTCGCGCTCGCGAACTTACCGTTCACGATCATAGCTCAACGGAGTGTGGAGTGCAGAAAACTCCGCAAACTCCGCGAATGGAGCGAAGTTCACCGCCCAGGCCTAATTGGTGGTGGTATTGATGGTGGTATTGGTGGTGGTGGTAGTATTGGTGGTGGTGGTATTGGTGGTGGTGGTATTCGTGGTGGTGGTATTCGTGGTATTGTGATGGTATTGGTAGTATTGGTGGTGGTGGTATTGGTGGTGGTATTGGTGGTGGTGGTATTGGTGGTGGTGGTATTGTTGGTGGTGGTGGTATTGGTGGTGGTGGTATTGGTGGTGGTGGTATTGGTGGTATTGGTGGTGGTAGTGGTGGTGGTGGTATTGGTGGTGGTGGTATTGGTGGTGGTGGTAGTGGTGGCATTGGTGGTGGTGGTGGTATTGGTGGTGGTGGTGTTGTTGCTAATAAAACAGGCTTTTGAGAACCATCCGTCAGGTGGCTTTAGTGCAGATGACATGTAACACAAATGTGCTGCTGTCAACTTCAGCCCATTAGCACATGATTATGTGCTACCTGGAATTCACGACTTAATTAGCTAATCATTTCTAAATCTATGTTACTTGGGGGGGCGTTGAAACAGACACGAGATGATGCCGGGTTAAAGTGATTGGAAGCAGGCGCCCTTGTTACGGGGGTGGGCGTGCTGCTTAAAAAAACACAAGCGGTTTCAGCTGAAGCAGCGCATGTCCGGCCTGCAGTAAGAGAAACTCAATAAAGTAAATAGTGCTTACATACTAAATAACAGGTCCTGTCTAACAACTGAAGTAAAGGGGCCAGTAGCCCTGGGAGGTTACAGATGAAGACAAGGCCATACTAAGGAGGGACTAACAAGCCTATTAACTAATCCCGAAGGCAGCATTTTTGAAAGACAATGACACAAGCCAATGAAAAATATGGGCGGAGAGTGGACGCGGCTTCTCTCCCATACTCTACTACAGCAGTCTCGCAGAGCGAGAAGGGCATGCGCGCTGCCGCTAGGCTTGACCTAAAAATGGCTATATATCTGCCCATCCTGATTCGGTGGGTGGACATATAGGCATTTATCTGACAGTCCTAACGCCGTCAGACCGTTGTAGGGGTTTGGCTATGGTGGTGATGGAGTAGTCACCACTCGCCGTAGCTAAACCTATGGTCCACCCACATCTAATTCAGGCAGGCGGACCATTATGCTGGCAGTAAGGATACTCTGCCACTGGTGAGATGGAGTAGCCTTACTGCCAACACATAAATTAGCCACTTAGTCTCTGGATCCTCAGGCGAAGTGGTAACTGGTTGGTACACTGAACTGCACTGGAAAAAATGCTAGTCAAAAAACCTTTAGCAGGCAAAACATCATGTTTCTCAATGCCTGGGCTGTTGCCCATGGAGCTAGGACTGGTGCAGTTCCCTTATTAGTCTTACATAGAATTGAAAACAATAGATCTCACAGACAGCTCTGTTGTCAAGTTAGACCTAATGAGTCTCATTTGCATGACAGCTACCACTCTTCTGTTCATCTAATGCACACCTCGTTGCATGCTGTGTTGTGTGTTCCTGCCTACAGGGTCTGCTATGTGTCACTGCTATTGGATCTGTGGGTGGCACTATTGCATTAATCTATTGTGTGTCAGTACTCACTGGGTATGTTGGGTTTGTTGAGTGCCACTATTGGCATGGGGCACTTTATGTATTTTCTAGTAGCACACATCGTGTGCCAATGCTGGCGGAGTACAATTTGTTTTTCTACTGGCTGGGTGTCCTGTGTATCACCGTTGGCATGCTGTACTGTGTGGCTGAGTGTCCTGTGTGCCACTGTTGGTATGTTGTGTGGCTGGGTGTACTGTCTGTCACTGTTGCTGTGCTGTGTGGCTGGGTGTCCTATGTGTCACTGTTGCCATGCTGTGCTGTGCGGCAGGGTGTACTGTGTGTCACTGTTGGCATGCTCTGCTGTGTGGTTTGGTGTACTGTATGTCACTTGACTTGCTATGCTGTGTGTCTGGGTGTACTGAGTGTCACTGTTGGTATGCTGTGCTGTGTGTCTGGGTGTAATGTGTATCACTGTTGGCATGTTGTGCTGTGTGGCTGGGTGTCCTGTGTGTCCCTGTTGACATGCTGTGCTGGGTGGCTGGGTGTCCTGTGTGCCACTGTTGGCATGCTGTGATGGGTGTCTGGTCATCTTGTGTGTCACTGTTGGCATTTTGTGCTGGGTGGCTGGGTGTCCTGTGTGTCACTGTTGGCATGCTGTGATGTGTGTCTGGGTATCCTGAATGTCACTGTTAGCATGCTGTACTGTGTGGCTGGGTGTCCTGTGTGTCACTGTTAGCATGCTGTGCTATGTGGCTGGGTGTCCTGTGTGTCACTGTCGGTATGCTGTGCTGTGTGTCTGGGTGTATTGTGTATCACTGTTGGCATGCTGTGATGTGTGGCTGGGTGTCCTGTGTGTCACTGTTAGCATGCTGTGCTGTGTGGATGGGTGTCCTGTGTCACTGTTGGAATGCTGTGCTGTGTGGATGGGTGTCCTGTGTGTCACTGTTAGCATGCTGTGCTGTGTGGATTGGTGTCATGTGTGTCACTGTTGGAATGCTGTGCTGGGTGGCTGGGTGTATTGTGTGTCACTGTTGGCATGCTGTGTGACTAGGTGTCATGTGTGTCACTTGTAGGAGAGCGTACCATGTGGCACTACAGGAAGGTGTACTTGTTTGCTGTTGGCTTGCTGCTGGTAGGATGTGTTATTGATGTGTTAAGTATCTATCTTTCTTGTCATGTTCCCTTGCTGGAAGGATCTGTTGTGCAGGCAGATTGTGTGATGTATGTCCCCACTGACAGGATATGCTGCGTACCACTGACAGAGTTTTTTCTATGTTAGAAGTGTCAGAAGGGTGCATGTTTGTGTTGGCAGAGTGCATAATGTGTACCCCTTCTGGCAGGAAGTGTTGTAAGCCAGTGGAGCAGTGTGTGTTGTGTGTTACTCATGTTAGTGGGGTGTATTCTGTGTCATTACTATTAGAATATGCTGTGAGTCGCTACTGGCAGGGTATTTTCTGTGTTACTCAAGCCTGGAGGGTGGATTTCGCTGCTGGCATTGTGTCCCTGCTGTCAGGAAGTGCTCTATGTCACTGCTAGCCATGTGTGTTGAGTTGTGTTTTATTAGTGCGGTACTGGCAGGGTGTATTCTGTGTCGCTGCTGAAGTTGTTGAATGGCACTTCAGGCCTCGTATACATCTTTATGGTCACTGCGAAGAGGGGAGGCTGTAAATTTGTATCACTGCTGCTTGTTCTGCTGTGTGTCACTGCTGGCAGGGAGAATGGTGGCTTCCTATTGGCAGGGTGTGCTGTGGGTCACTGCTGACATGATATGTGGTGTGTCATTGGTTCTAGAAGAAGACTAGTGGGCCATTGTTGCTGGGTCATGTGATTTCCTTTCTACAGAGTTGCGAATGACGTACTTACACCACGGCGTGTGTCTTGGTGCATTGGCTGTTGTTGATGATGTAGTGTGTCTTCACTTTCTTTAGTTGGACAGGCTTCTTCTGGTATTTCGGGCAGCAGGTGATGTGCGCGTTCAACGCCACTATGGAGAACAGGGAATCAGGTCTCAGTAAAGGGTGTTCACACTGTGATGTCACAATAAATAGCCAGGTCAAAGTCAATGTAATCCCCGAACAGTGCCGGCTCTGTAATAGGACTGACTGAAACTACATCCCCGAAACATGGCCCCGTGGCATGCACTCCTCTCCCGCCGAGCAAATCCGCCCTTACTGTCCTCCCGCCATCCATACCTTCACCCCCACATGCTCATGTAGAGATAAAATCTGAATGCATCCCGCCAAACCCTCTCCAGTCCTCCTGGCCTGCGGCGCCCCAATAATAGCACCTATTTATAGAGCTTACAAAATTCAGAAGGGCTACCTAACAACTGTTATTATTTTTTTTTTGCAGATGTAGATTGCGCAAATTCGACGCGTAGGTATTGGAGCGCTTTACATAAGCACCAGTTACGTTACATTAGGACATATTCATTCATTTTTAATTTTTTATAGGCACTGGGACATTAAGTGATTTGCCCAGAATCACACGATTTTGAACCGACGCCGAGACTGGAACCTGGTTCTCCGGTTCCAAAACAGACAGCTGTGGCCGTAACACTACATGCCCGCCCCTAAATTTCTCTGAAAGAAATCGATCTCCAGAACGACTCTTCCAAATCACCCTCTTCATAAACTCCTGCCATCCTCAGACTAACAACTTCACGTCCTGCCATCGCCGGGGTGGGGTGAGGGGTTGACTTGAATAGCTGCACCCTGGGACAGAGCATGTTAATCTAACAATAAAATATTTGCAATGCCATAGGTCTCGCATTTAAATGCGAGACCTATGGCATTGCACACAATAAAGAAAAAGTACACGTACCGTGTAACAACCAAGTAAAGGGGCCAGTAGCCATGGGAGGATACAAATGACTAAATGGCCGTACTAAGGAGGGACTAACAAGCCTATTAAGGAATCAAACACCAGCATTTACAAAGGACAAAGACACAAGCCAATGAAAAATATGAGCGGGGTTTCTCCTCCGTACTCTACCTACAACAGATCGCCAGAGCAGTGCTTGCACGCTGGCTCAGGTGCGACCTAAAAAGGCTATAGCACTATTAACATAATTTTGAATTCATTGGCAGGCAAACTCATTTCTTTGCTTCGCTGTTCCATTTTATAGGACGTGTCCAGGAAATTATGGGCTGTAAAGCTGGATATGGTTTTAAAGAATTGTTAGTGATGGCTCTTTCAAAAATGAATTTCTTCTTGTGATAATTCTGAAAAAACACTAATACTGTAAGGATGTTATCCTGGATTTAGGTTTCTGAAATGGCATTCCACGAATCCTTGTCATGTCTTTGTCTTTATTTTTGGTCATTAGGTGGCTTCAATGCTACTCTCATTTCTTTGCTTCTTATTCATTGGCTTCCAAAGATTTCCTTCCTCTTCTTCTGAATGCCCTACGATGGAGCATGGATGTATGACTAGTGTCCTTTCACTGCTCATTTTTTTAGGTGCTACTTGTTTCTTTTTGTTTAAGCACTGTATGCGAGAGAATGCATTTTCCAGCTGTCTCCCTCATGTACTTCTCCCACTTATGTGTTCCTATTTCTCACCCTCCCCAGTTACCACTCCTCCTCACCCAACTTCTCTTTCTGTTCTTGCTTCCAAATCACCCCTTGCCATTCGCTCCCCAGCCCAACCCTCTCAACCTCTGTTGACATCTTGCTTCCGCATCCCCTCCTGCACATCCTCCATTGCCAGCTTGCTTCTCAAGCCCCTGCCAACCACTTTCCATTGTCAGTTTGCTGCCCCATCCCCTCCTGCCAAGCCTCCATTGTCAGCTTGATTCTCAAGCTCCTCCCACCTACTTTCCATTGTCAGCTTGCTGCCCCATCCCCTCCTGCCCACCCTCCAGTGACAGCTTGCTTCCTTAGCCCCTCCTGCCCACTGTCCATCATAAGCGTGCTCCCCCAGCCCCCCTGCCTTGCCTCCATTGTCGGTTAGATGCCCCAGGCCTCTCCCACCCACCTTCAATTGTCTGTTTGCCTCCCTAGCCCCTTGCAACCACCCCCCTTGTCTGTGTTCTTCACCATTGTCTCTCGCTTGTCTTTTCCCCCATCCATGTCGTTCTCACCCACCCTCCCTCCCACTGTGTTGCCTCCTTCCCCAACCCACTCTCCCATTTTTGTTGTTGTTGTTTTAAAAAAAAAAAAAAAAACGCACTAGTGCTGGCCACTATATAGCAATTTTTAAAAAAAAGTATTTTTAGCCATGCTGCACAGCAACTGCACTTCTGTACAGCATGGCTGAAACCATTGGTGGCCGGCATGGCTCGCAGTGGCGGGCAGGTCGCGCGGGGTGGGGTTTGCGGGGGGTCGCTTATATTTAAAAAAAACATTAAACAAACCTTTGCCCCGGGACGCGTCTCCGCTCCTGCCCTTCTCCGTCTCGGACGGAAGCACAGCCAGGCCCCAATGACCAATCACAATGCTGCAATGCAGTGTTGCAATTGGTAGGCACCCAGGCTCCCCTGACCAATCACAACAATGCAATGCAGCATTGTGATTGGTTTTGAGCGTCCTGGTTCGACGCTCAACCAGGGAATGGGGGCCTGGGCTTGTTCTTCATGCAGGCTGTAATGCATCCTGCATGGAGAAGGGGGAGAGTCTGCATGACTGGTTCGGGCGGCCCGAGAGGGTCAACCAAACAGTCATTGTGCACTTAGGAGTGGGCAAACCACTCCTCCCCTGCCCTGCTCTGAGACCAGAGCAGTCTCGCCCACCCGCCTGCCTGCAAAGCAGCAGGAAGCATAAAATGATAATAACTTAAAGTAATTATCATTTTATGCTTCTTCTTCACACTGCTTAAAAGCAGTGAGGCGACACTCCTCCGCCATAGCAGAGGAGCCGCCACTGGCTAAAACTCGTTGTCAAAGCCAATACCCCTGATAAGTAAACCCTATTGGCTTTGTCAATTCTTGTTTTGAGATGCTACTAATGGAAACGTATTGCTTTTGCTTAAAAAATGTATGGGTTTCACCCAGATTCCTAAACTGAGGAACAGAGTTAAGAAACATCCGATAATTTATAATTTAGTTCACTTATGCATTATAGTAATTATCAATTGAAAATATATAATGTTACCGTAGGTCCCAGCCTAAAGCAAGTAACTTTAATATAGCAGTTCAAATACTATTATGATGCGTCATTAAATATTCTACTGAGCCAGACAAAACTAGAAACTGTACCAAGCAATATCACATGAAAACATAATAAACTCAATTTTTCTACCGTAAAATAACACATTTGTCTATAAAACATGCAGGTGGATTTCAAAAATATGAACACATGAAGGCTAATAATTGACTACATAGATTAGTCGTTGCTTGTTTTACTACGCAGTGCGGTTGTTTTTGGTCTATAAAATAAAATGCTAGAGAGTATTAAAATTGTCAATGAAAGTTATTAGTGCTTGAGAATGCATTACAGCTCACGCTGCTTTATGCAAAGAGCCCATACATAAAAAGAACTACCAGAGAAGCAGTATAGATTACTGAAATAACTCACACACCGTTGACATTGCAATAATGCAGGCTCCTGACTCAGTTGCTGCAAAGAGTTACTTCAACTTCCCCAGCTGGTTCGCGCTACCTGAGCAAAACATGCCTGTTGTTTGATCTCGGTCACTTCTTCCATCATCCTATTGATTCCAACATGAAGGAATGGCAATATTAATGCAGCTCAGCCACGCCCATTAAGGAAATTATAAAAACAGATGGAAATCAGGAACATGCTCTTGTCAAGGATATTGAGGTTTTTCGCGATGATCCGTGACATATACATCCATAAGAAGCCTCGGTGTCATTTGAAGGATTTTGGGGTCCAAGATAGTGTAGGGGCCCCTGTCCGCAACAGTTTTGCATCTTATTATACAATCAAGCAATAAGCTTCTTTCTCGTGCCATAAAAAGCAAAGCTGCAATAAATCAAACAATATATGGACAATTATAAAAACATATAATAAAATAGGTAGTAGTTCTTCCTCGTATGACAATTAATAACAGTAAGAGAGAGTTATGACCAACGCAGACACAAATTAAATCTAAAAAGTGGCCAAAGCAGCGCATCAAACAGCAAGAGGCCCAACTGTTACACTGGTACAGGTTTCAACATCTCGTTCGAGCCATAACAAATGATGCTCTAGTTGCTATGTGTAAATCAAAAGTGTAACTAGACCTCCAGATGAAGGCCGAGCAAATTGTTTTGCACTTTGATTGCTGTTGATGAACCAGGGCTGCGAAAGAACCCATGAATGGAACCCAGACAGTTTGTTTAAACATCAAGGGTGTCACTAGTCACACTTGGAGTATGCATCCTGGTTCTTAACACCCACATCCGAGCCAAAAACCTGGCAACAGAACATGCATACGATGGCCGGGGTGAGATCTTAGGATTCTAAGTGCAGTACAAATGCTTCTGGTCCCCAGCAACTTACAGAGAGGTTTGATCCATTGCAAACGCGGACCAACATAACCAGAGCAAGCAAACAGAACATGAGGAACAGTTTCTACAGAGTAATTGCAGACAGGACACAAGACACCTGCACGTAAATCCCATTCGTCGGTAAATGTTTTCAGCAGCAGGGTGCCAACCCTGAACTGAAAATAGAGTTTCCTATCTAGTGGCACAGTGATAATGTCTCAATAGGGACCCAAAGAGCTACAGCAAATAATATCTAGGAACCTTCCAGTGAATGTCAAACTCACCGCTGCACTTACCTCACAATGGGAAGTCCATTGCCAGTAATGTTTTTTAGCAATTCTGCTGATGGGATGGGTTGGCAAGTTGGATTTTCCCAAAGTTTCCTGATTCCTATATCGAATAATAGTTTTTGACATGCTGAAGCCATTCAATCTTATTGGATCTGTCGGCATCTATGACATCCTTTAAGGTCATGGCAAAATGGACTAATTCTGGTGTAGACCATAGCCTTCTCCAGAATAGTAATGGGCACAGTCTAACTTTAGTGGCTAGCGCCTTCCTACCCATATATAGCAACAAAGGTTTCAACGGGGTACTGTGGTGAGGCAAACTAAGGTTTGCAGGAACGTGTTTTTTGATTTTATTAAAGAAGAGATATTAGAAAAAACCCAGAGTTCTGAGCCATATAAAACTGGATCCGAAGGCTTTAGCATCATAGATCTGTAAAACTGGACCAATTAGTTTACTAAATGAACTACTATGGGGCACATTATCTAGGGTTGGCGATAATTATCGCCGAGCGCGCTTAGCGCGCATTACTTTATCGCCGGCTATCACTGGAATATCTCGCCAAGCTAGCGCTGTATTACCAACGCTCAGCGCTATGGCGATAAATATTCCAGCGATAGCGGGCAAATGGCCAGACATCGCCTAAAAAACAGCGATGTTCCTCCCAAAACGGCGATGATCTTGGTGATAAGGCCCTGTGGCCTTAACCCCATAATCCACCTCCCATGTTAGGTATGCCTAACACAGGAATTTAGCAGACGTTAAATTCCTGCGTTAGAGACCAGAGGTAGCGCGATTATTATCATACCCCTCCTTGCTAATATCGCGAAGCTGCCTTCGCGATATTTTCCCATGTTGTTTCTGTCAGCCACGCCTACTTTGCATCTCATTATCGATGCGTAGCGAGTGGTGACAGAAACGGGAGTTAAATCAAGGATACACGCGCTAGCGTGTCCTTGTTAATAATGCGTTAGAATTATCGCCGCTTTTCGGCCGAAAACGGCCGCTAAAGCGGCGATAATTCTCTTGATAATATGCCCCACAGTTCTTTAACTAGGGCCTATGTTTAAAAGGCATTGTGCCCACTTGAGGTTTTCATGACATGGTCAAGAATAGGGTAACGCCCAAATAGTTATAAACATCTGGCCTCTCGAGAGGCATGTCACCTAAAATTACTCTTCCCTTGTACGATCTGTGTTGCTTGAATAACATTTACTTTGTCTTTGAGGCATTGATCTCGAGGCCTCGCTGTCTGCAGAACTCCTCAAAGCGGAGCAGTACACGCAGCAGACCACCAGGTGTTTTGTGTCAGCCTAAATGTTCCGACACATGCAGTCACAGCAGCCTCTCGTTTCCAGTGAATTTCCCGGTTTCTGTAATCTCGGGGCATCGGCTCCCCTTGTGTAATATGGACTAATCCTAGTACGACCCCGTTGCTTGGGCATCCATCCCATGCCTTAGAACTGTCCCCGTGATTTACACGCATCTTCAATTTCTATGCAATTTTGCCTACGTGTGCCTCGACCACACGGGACCCAAACCGAACCTTTCAGTCGCTTGACCGCAACAGGCATCTTTTGTCAGGCACTATTTGCCTTGTCCTGCAGATGATCCCATAATTGTTTCAAAGGGATCGAAACGTCGTCGACCTCTTGTACTTTGACAGCACACATCAATTATTATGCTGTGCCTAAGTACTCTAATGAAATTTATGCTGGCCTAATTGCTGTATTTTCTGGCCACGGCTTTATAAACTGCCTGAGTTCTCTCCTTTGTTTCTTTTTTTTTTTAAACTATACGTGTTCCCACTTGTATGTTTTTTGAACTTTTCATATTAAATGATTTTGTCCAGTTAGACAGCAATTATAGATATCATTGTATCTCTATATAAAGATTTGTTCTGTCAATGCCTTCTTCTATAGGGACCACTGTTCTTATATAAAAAAAGCCAAAATGGGGGCATCAGTAGGGAAATGAGAAAGGAAAAGAACGATGTCATTAAGAAATAAGGAAAACAGAGTGGGGCCAAAATACAACCTTGGCGAATGCCTTTGTCAATGGAAAACCGGTAAGTGAGATTGCCCTGGCCACCCCATCGAACTTGGGCATAATTGTTTTCGTGCAGACAAATTATTAAAGTTAACAGATCCGGAGGCATGCCAGGTTCATGGAGAGCCAGCCATAGCTTCTTGCTTGGGACTAGATGGAAGCCAATTTGAGATCGACAAAGGCAACATATATGCTGCCTTTGCCGATTACCAGTACCCTCCAGTATAACAGCAAGAAGCGAAAGACCTGTTCACTGGTGCTTATTCTCCAACGAAAGCTCACTTGGCAGGATGATAGGATGACGCTCTTAGTAATCCATTGCTGTATTTTGGCCAAAAACAGACATGCGAACATTTTTGGGATGCAGTTGATCAAGCTGATTGGTCTGTAGTTCCCAGGTAAACATCTATCTTCTTTATTGTAGATAGGGATAACTTCAGCACCCTTCCAGGGATCCAGAATAGGGGCCTTACCGGCAATAGCGATTGCCAGAATTCATATATACCTGGACCAGTTAGCTCTGTCCTGCAAAAATATATCAGAAGGTATACCATTGGGTCCTGTTGCTCTACATCTATAACTGCATCTAGGGCAAGGGAGACATCATCTGGCTCGAAAAACGGCACAAACTAAGCAGGGAAGCAGGATACAATCGGGTCACTTAATTCATCTTCCGCTGGATTAAGAGTATGACCCTCAGAGTGGTTGTATGACGGAATCCCGCATGCATTTCCCATGCATGCCTTTACTTCGCAGTCACTACCCCGACTGCGACGTTACCACGCATTCCTTTACCTCGCTAGTCATTCCAATGGCTTGCCTTGAGAGGCGCTGAACTTTGGAATAGAATCAATTACTATTCCAGCTCCAGTCAGTGTATCAGTAAGGAAGGTGTTGGGCTTAAAATCCAACACCAGTCCAATAAGGGTCCTCTAAAGCAAGTCGCAGTAACGACTTGCATGGTAAAGGAAGGCGTGGTAATGTTGTAGTCGGGGTAGTGACTGTGGAGTAAAGGCAGGTCATTTTTCTGGCTGCAGGGTAAAGGATGTTTCCCTCTCAGAGTATTAACATGAAAAATGGTCAACCCAAGCAGAGGAAGGGATGTGATTATGGAGAGGGGGTGCTTGCCCATCTCTACTCCACTTAACAAGGGACCAAAATCTGACAGAATCCTTGGCAGAGCAGGATGCTTTAAGTGGTTGCCACCTCCCGTCTTCCCACTCTCTGGCATCCTTGGCATGATTTCCCCTTGTATTTTTGCCACTGCCTCCAGTGTTTTTGCTGTGTGCTAGGCTTCATTTTTGCTGGTCTAGATGCTTTGGGCTTTTTGCCACTGTTGTTCAGTGCCAAAGTGCAAGTGCTCCCTCTGTAAATTGTTATTATGGATTGGTGTGTCCATGATTGGCTTATTTGACTTTCTACTAAGTCCTTAGTACAGTGCACTGTGTGCGCCCAGGGCCTGTAAGTCAAATGCTGCTAGAGGGCCTGCAGCACTAATTGTGCCACCCACACAAGCAGCCTTTCAAAAGGGGTCTCAGACCTGCCACTGCAATGCCTGCGTGCAGTTTTCACTGCCATGTCGACCTGGCAAGTGCGCCCACTTGCCAGGCCATCACCTTCCCTTTTCTTGCACCCCTAAGGTAGGTCCAAGGTACCCCTGTGGGCAGGGTGCAGGGTCTGTGAAAGGTAGGACATGTTTTGATGTGTGTAACATGTCCTGATAGTGAACTACAGGGAATTTCGTTTTTCACTATTGAAAGGCTATCTGTCCCATAGGGTAGAATGGGAGTTATATTTATAACATCTTATAAATATAACTCCCCATTGAGACCAGATAGGAAGGCAAAGTTTAGTATGCCCGAACTCAGAATGTAAAAATGCACCTTTTAGTAGGGATGATTTTTACATTCTGTGTTTGCAAATAGCACTTTTAGAAGGTAGGTATTTTCTTGCTTAGCCATCCTGTGTGCCTCCTGGGTTATGTATTGACTGTCTGGTTTTGGAGTGACAGGGGTTGGGGATAGGCATTCACTGTAGACAGCCACTGGGGGGGTTGAGGTGTGTCCTGCCTTTCCTGGATGAGTCAGGGCTGGGCTGAATAGACATGGGCTGCATTTAGAGTAGAGGGAGGAGATTTCCTTTCACTTGAATGGGCCTGGTCTGCCTTACACAATGCTGTCTCCACTTCCTGCCGGGAAGGTGGACCAGAGAGGACAGAACTGGTTAGGACTGAACACAGGGCTTCTCTGCCACAAGAGAACAAAGGAAATTGCTGTATAAATCGGGGCCCATACCCCTGAACTGTAGATTACTTCTGGACTCAAGAGGACCCTCTGTCAAGGAGAAGAGCTGGAAAAGCTGAAGGAGAAATACTGCCCCTTTGCTGTGTGCTGTTTGAGGTTGGCCTGCAGTGGCTGTATCTGCCAAGGAAAGGACAAATACTTTGCTGTGTGCTGTGTATAGTGCTTGAAGAAGATCTCCAAGGGCTTGAAGTAGAGCTTGGCTTCTGTTCTGAAGTCTCAGGGACACAAAGACTTCACCACCAGCTCTCCTGAACTTCCTTGCTGGGAGTTCTGACCTGCCAAGAGGTGCCTGTGTCTGAGTTGGGTCCCTGGAGGTTGTTCCTGCGTTTGGGAGCTGTAAAAGAGACACAACTATGAGAAGCCCAATGCATTCGTACCTGTTTCCAATGCATCAATGCTGTGTGGCCGAAGAAACCGATGCAGTGCCTGCCCGCAGCTGGAGAAATCGCCACACGCTGTGTGCTGTCTAGGGTTGGCCTGCAGTAGCTGTTTCTGCCAAGGAGAGGAACTGTGTGTGTATCCTGCTTGAAGAGTGTCTCCAAGGGCTTGAAAGTGGAGCTTGCCCTCTGTTCAAGAAGTCTCAGGAACAGCAAATAGTTCACCATCCCTCCAGGCACCATCTCTGGAACCACGGGTTTCAGTTGCCGCAGAGAAGAAGAGCAGCCGACTCTGTCACCAAGTCCGTCGCTGGCTTCCTGTCCTGCAGGCACTGCAGAAGACACTGCCGCACTTCGCACTGCAACCCTTGTCTCACCGATGCCGTTGAATGACCGTCTCCGAGCCGCTGCTTGCACCGCATCCTGTGGGCACCGCACTCCACACCACCTCGCTTCACTCTGCGCCCGGACCTCACTGACACCATTGCTGCCCGCTGGAACATCAACCAGCTCCGTCGCCTGCACCGTGACCTGCCAGCACAGCATCGAGCACCGCCTCACTCCGCATCGCAGCCCTGGTCTCATGGGTGCCATTGGACGACTGTCACCGAGCCGCTGCTTGCACCATGCTTTGAGGGCACCGCACGCAGCACCGCTTCACTTCACACCCCAACTGCGACGGTTGCCCCGACCGACTCATACCAATGGGATCAGACGCAATAAAAAAGGTACTGTTTACGAGTCTGTCAATGCTACAGCTGACCGGTACCGATGCAGTACTGTATGTTGGATTTTTGTCATTTCTGGTCTTGTTTGGTTGTGATAAAGATTACTTTTTTTTTCTAAACTGGTGTGGTGTCCATTTGTAGTGTTTTCACTGTATTACTGTATGTATGCACAAATGCTTTACACACTGCCTCTGAGATAAGCCTGTCTGCTCGTGCCAAGCTACCAAGGGCATGAGCAGGGGTTATTTTAGAAGTGTACCCCCTTACCCTGACTAGGAAGAAGGGACCCTACTTGGACAAAGGTGCAAACCATTGCCAACTAGAGACCCCCATTTCTAACAAGCTTCCTCACTGAATTGGACCCGCAGCGTATCCTTAGCCTTTATTGCCTTAATCAACAGGATGTGTGTTCATCTACACTCCTTATTAAACTGGTTTTTTTTAGTCCAGGGGAGTGTTGATGAATAGTTGATGCAGGAACAAGAATATATGATAATATTTTGTTTAAAAACTTGTTATGTGAATCAGCGATTGACTCATGATCCACTGCGCATGACAACCTTGTGGACATTTCTACTGAACAGGATGATAAATCCTCACTCATGGCAGACAAAATGTCGGGGCGTTCTACTACCTGAGACCATTTGATAGGCTGCATATCATTAGATGATTATATGTCCCCAGTAGTAACCACGGTGTGTGAGTTGGCTGCCATTTTAGCACAGAAAGGCTCTGAAGTAAGACAGAGGGGATTAATGATCATGTCCCTGAGGTGTGGCCAGAGTTTCAGATCCAATAATATATAATCCATACAACTAGAATGTAGCAAATTGTTGTAAGTATTGGCCCCATTCCTGCCCAATTTGGACCGTCCATTAATTGCTCTGAGCCCCAACTCCAAAGAGAATGCCTTTATCTGTAAGGCAGCCTCCATACATTTTTTTGGCAGGCAATACTAGTCACGGACTGCCCTACATCTCGTCCTTCTCTATAACTAAGTTGACATCCTTAGTGTCCAGGGGCTCAAAGGTGGTGTTAAAGTCCCCTGCTATTATCAAATATGAGTGGCTGTGGTTCTTTTCAAGATAATCTTCCAAGTGCATGACAGTTTTGGACCTTAGACCCCCCAACCCCTCTTGCATAAACATTGTAAATATCAATGCTAATGAAATTATCAACCACTAGGGGAACGGCCAAGATATCAGGGCAGTCAATGTGAAGTATGTGAAATTTGCAATCTAGGCCTGGTCTAATCCACATTGTCAGCCATCCTGATGGTCGCCCTGGTGATGCAGGAATTGAAAGGTTTAGGTAACCAGGTTTGTAGAGGGTTACATGCACCATGTTTCCTATATAATCAATAATGTTATTCCAGTCGGGAAGGGCAGCATTTGATCTGAGACCAGCCTTGTTCCAGGAGATTATGCCTCCCTGACTAAAACCATGGTTTTAGTCAGGGAGGCGGTGAAAGATGGAGAGAGGCCAACAGTGGCCCGACAATCAAGGTTTTCGGGGAGATCCGTGGGATCTCCTGAGACCGGGTCGTCGTGTAAAAAGCTCACAGCGTCTAGTGAGGGAAAGACACCATGCTTCTCATAATCAGAGGAATAGATGGGCCGGTCAGTGTTGGAGAGCAGTGGTTTTCAGTCTATATCTCATTTGGGAGATCCATCAAATATATGGGACAAAGGAGCACACAGATTGAGTTGACAGCTGTGCTCCAGATGTCTATATTTGAGTCGAATGTTAGGTTCTAACGTCAAAGGCCACTAAGTTGTCAACTAAAGCCCTCTTACCAAGAATTAACGCCATAGTGTCAAACTTGGTGCACATTTGCAAAATCCTTTTAGCTCCAAGAATGTCCTCCCCTATGAGTGAATGACAGCCCCTCACCTGGCGAATCCAATGAATGGTTTTATTCATTAATGTATCCTTGCCTTCATTATACGTGGGATGCACAAGTTTGGGGACATTAATCTGAAATATGGAGCAGCTGGAATTGGGAATCCGAGATCCCAGCTGAGGGGTAGATTTTTGCGTGGAGACTGGGGGTGCCTCAGAAACCCAGACTCCTTGTGGAACTGGCTCCTAGGATAGCTAAGTGGCTGGGAAGAGCTTTTGTTTCGGGCAAATCTATGCTCATTGGTATGTGCAGATCCCCTAGTTCCTCCGGATGTTTCTATACCATTTTACTAATCTCAATGGGCCTTTGTTTCCCAGTCAAGGGCTGTTTATGTTGTGGTCAGCGGGACGGGATGCACTTGTACATAATCGACTAAGTGTGGTGGACAGGCAAGAAACCAGTGCTAAAGGTACCCCGCCTCCCCCCTGAGATCTTTAATTTGCTGACAAAGATGAGCTATGTCTCCCAGGGGGATGGGCAGCGAGTGTTCAGACCCTCTGCTCGACAAAGCATGGGTCTGTTCAGCAAGAGGGGTATAGCGATTACTGCAGGGAATGGAGAAAGAAGTGTGTTGCTGGCTCGGGGGTCTTTAATGGGCTGTGAGACGGGGTGCCTAGAGCAGAAGGAGTGGTAGAGCTGCATTTTCTGCTAGATTGATCTTTAAAGTAGCTTGAGATAGTTTGGGCTTCCTTTTTATGCTTAGGTGTCAACCTTGCTTCATCGTGGGGTTTCCTAGCGATCTTCTTTTTTGGAATAGTTCCCCAGTTAGCATGCAGCTTAATACCCTTTTTGTTTGGTGCAATAGCCCTGGGCTCGGTTTGAGTAGTGGGATCAATACTAATGAGAGACTTGACCTCCTCTATTAAGAGGTCTATATCTCTATGGGTGCAATCACCAGGCTTAGTAGAACTTATGGAGTGTTTGGTGATTCCCTGAGCTTGGTCCGATACCTTTCATTTACCCATGGTGCAAGTTGAAGAAGGTCCCTTTATAAGACCGTGTGCTACTGAAATATGAATTGCAATGCACCACTATCGGAAAGTGCACTATGTCCCCCCAATTACTCTCTGTTAGTATACAATTAGGGTAAACTTAGGAACATCACACGCCCGACTCATGATTAAGAGGATCAGGCCTGTAGTTATGTTACCTAAATAACAGTTCCTTGTATGATGCTCGAGCCAAGAGGGTGGTCCCAGCACCTCAGCAGACTAATACCTCTGCTTCCTGTGTCTGAAGCAACATAACACCCATCTTGTGCCCCCAGTCCTGGCTGGTGGTGAGACAACAACACCACCATCTGCAGTTCATCCAGGACCCAGTAGGATGGGGCACACTGATTCAAGGCCACAGGTTAGTGGGGGTAGGGGTCATGGAAGGGATCCTGTGGGCAGGCATAGTGAGGCCACTGGGGTCACTGTCACCCAGGCCACAATCAAACAAGTCTTGGGAGCCCCCCATCAGTCCCAAGACATGATGGGCCAGCTCCTCACAGAGCTCCAGGACATGACACAGTTGCAGAGGAAGCACAATGTTCAGATGGAGAATCTGAACTCCAATTTAGGCTCCCTGACTGAGGTGCTGCAGGTCATTTACACCCATATGTGCAGGGCTTTTCCTGCACCGTCTTCCCCTTTCTGTGGTCCAACCTCATCTGTCCCTACTACATCTGCCTCAGCCACAGAAAGGGAGGCCCTGTCATAAGAGGAAACACCTGAACCCACCTCAGTCCCCACAACTGTGGTTCTACCAGTCTCCCGCAGGAGCACACGTTCATCTGGACCACCAGGTGAGGATGACAAGACCCCCAAAACCACTACCAAGAGATGCAGAACCTAATTTCCTCCAGTGTGTGACTGCCATTCACTATGTGGACTATTTTCTAGTCACATTTACCTTCCTGGGGCCAGTTGTATTTTGGACATTGGACTTCAAACAGTTTTGGCTCAACAATTATGGTTTCATTCACCATGCCTGACTTTTTCTTATTTTGTTTGTTTTTTTGTTTACATCCATGTTTACTTTATCTGCTTTTGTTTAATAAAAGCAAAAAATAACACAAAGTCCAAGACTGGTGTTGTTGTTATTTTCTGTATTCATTCAATTTTTCGCCTTCCATCATACATTTCAAAATGTATACAAAAAAGGATTCTTTCTTCATAAATAAATTGCAAGTAAGTAATGTTTCTCACTAATTTCTACCACGACAACAAAAATACAAACACCAAAAACTCAACAACTGTTTCATTTAATTGGAAACAGAGTGTTATGTCAATTTTTATTAAACATAACAAACCATACATAACACAAAAAAGTCAGTGCCATATTTACATTTCCAGTTCCCCACCTTGCCACCATGGAAAAGGGGATACAATAAAAAAATCAGATTAAATAGGCAACATATTTTTGGATTATGTCACAGCTGGAGCCAGATCTTCTGCCTCACAATAGGAATTGCCAACAATAACACCAACAGTCCTAAATTCTGGCAGTACTCAATGTTGTGGCCATAGGATCAGTCCAAAACACTGTTGCAGTATCTGGGAGAATGTCACAACCAACTTTAAGTGGTGTGCTACAAGAAATTCTTTCTACAATGATGAAACACAACAACATATTCATACACTTAACCCAAAATGTGCATTTGGCTTATGTGAAGGGGGGTGACTGTGCTTTTGGTAGACTACCACATGTGGTTAGAGCAAATCAAGCAGCACATATTGGCTTGGTGCTACCAATCAACAAAAAACAAGTCAAATGCAAACTTAAAAACTTCCGCTCAATCACTGTGCAAGTTGTCGCAGTACCAGATATGTACGCACAAAGGGGCAGATTTACAAGAAACTAACACACTGTGGTGCCTCAAGTCATGTTTCTGCGCTGCATTAGTTTTGAAGCACAGGGATGCAACATATTTACAGCAACATGTCAAATCTCTGTGTTTCCCCCTGCGCTGGCGCACAAACTGCTGACATGCGCTGGCGCAGGCACCCTTGCACCATGGTACAAGGATGCCTGCATTGTGGGAAGATTGTTTTTGTGCAGGAAGGGCCTTCCTGCACAAAAACAATCAATTGAGGTGATTTCCTCTTCCAATGCATTCTGCAGAAAGCAGCACGCATTGAAAGAGGAAAAAACAAGGAGAAATGAAAGTATTTCTCCTCGTTTCACCTTGCTACGTCACCCTTAGGGTGGCGTAGCATTCTGACATATTTCTAGATTTACAATTGCTCGTAAATCTAGAAATGCATCAGTGGACATGGGTGTTGCGTGGGAACACCCACAGCAACACCCATGTCACGCCCCTAACAAACAAAGTATTGCGTGAAAAGGGGCAATATTTACAAGCACAGGTAAAGCCACACACGGTGGCTTTACGTGTGCTTATAAATATCACGCAGCAGGTTGTGACGCCGGTGCGTCATGCAACGTGATGCATTGGCAGCACAAGGGGCTTGTAAATCTGCCCCAACGTCTGTGTGTGTCTTCCACAGGAACAACCCATGCTCCCTTTGTACTTTGAAACAGCACCATTTAACTGCAAATGTCACAACTTTGAAATGTTCAAATAAAGATGACATGCTGAAGATACCTAAAACAGATTAAAACATAAAGACTAGTAATGAAACATAATAAAATAGACACATTACAAAGTCATCTTTTTGAGGACACATTTTCAAAAACACAATCAGAGATAAGCAATGAAAATAAGCACAAAAGTTAATGTGTCAAAATTTTGTTCAACAAATACCTGTGGCGTGGATTTTCCTGAACTTGCCCTTCCTAAAAATGTCCAGCACATACTTTTTTCCTCATTTCATCAATAGTTTGTTTAACAGTTAATGTGATCATATGTAAAGAGATACTTACATTCATGCGAAAAAGTTGTCAATGACATCCTGATGTAAGTCAACTCCTTTCTCCTCACCACTATTATCTTCATTTGGCTTTTCAGGATCCTCACCCGGTGGCTCTTCATTGTCTGCATCCTCTGCAATGTAAGGGATGTTCTGTCGCAGGGCTATGTTGTGCAGCATGCAGCAGGCCATGGTGATTTGGCACACCTTATAACGTGAGTAGAGGATGGCTCCACCTGTCTTGTTCAGAGAGCAAAATCAGGCCTTTAGGAGCCTGAAAGCTCGCTCCACTGGCCTCAGTGACTTCCCCTGGCATTGCTGAATTCCTCAGTGGTGCCAACAACCAGGGCCGGTTAGGATAAGCTGAGTCTCCTAAATGGGAAAAAAAGAGAAGAGTCAAGATGATTCACCTTGAATTACTCAAACAATATTATGTCAGATTGTACTTACAAACAAGCCAGGCCCCCTCACGTCCAAGTTGTGGCATTTGCAGGGGTACGCTGCTGTACCGTAATACAAAGGAATCATGGGCTGATCTGGGGAAATGCGCACAAACACTTATGATGTACAAATCAGCTAAGCAGACAACATGCACATTGATTGAATGGAAGTTCTCCCGGTTCGGGAAAACTTGTTCCTTGGCGTGTGGTGGCAGTAAGGTAATATGTGCGCCATCAATTGCTCCAACCGCATGTGGCAGGAGACCCAAACTGTAGAAATTGGCCTTCACATTCGTAAAATTCTCATGTCGTGAAAACTGGATGAATCTATTGATGTGTCTCATCATTGACAAAAGAACTTGTTGTTCCACACCACTGAAAGTTGGTTGTGACATTCCATCAGATAATGTCAGAGTGTATTGGAATTGTCCTGTGGCCACACAATGAAGTACTGCCATAGATGTGGGATTTCTGTTGTGAGGCAGAAGATCTAGCTCCAGCTGATGACATAAATCCAGTATAGTTTGCCTATTCAATCTGAACTTTTTGACAATATGTCATTCTTCCATGATGGCACGGTCTGGAAATGGGTGGAACACTTGAGCGTGTCATCTCCTCACGCTCCTGGGGTTCAAATGTCTGCATTGGAAAAATTGTGAACATTTTCCACATACATGATTTTTGATCATAAACACAAATGTAATTTGTGCAAAAAATACATATTTTCACAGCATATTTTAAGCTAATTTGTTTGGCCATTTTAATTTCACAAATGTAATTTTGTAGCTGTCAATATTTGAAATACAATCTAAATACCATCAACGGAGGTGTGCACAAAACAGAGCAAATACTACATTTAACCACAGTAACGCACAACTTCTAAATGTTTTTTTTTTTAAATGAGTGTCCTTCAAAGTTTGAATATATAAACAAAGTAGGCACCATTTTTAGTGGTGGTGATGCACTTAACAGTCAAAACCACACTATTTGACCTCCTAAAATGGCGTCTTCGGTGGAAGTTGACCATGTAGTGGATGTTCAAGTCCACGAAGGATAAAGCCATAGACTAACATGTGCATGAAAGAAACGTACAAAGGCCAATGGCTGTGTCCATCTGCGCTGAAGATAGAGAACGCATACATGTGGCAGCATTCTGAAAAAAGCTCACTTGCCTCTTAACACTGCAGCCATCAAGACCTCCTCCAGTTTTGCTGCTGTTTGTGACCTCTGGGAGCAACGTTGCCAGGTCTAGTAGGTGAGAGGGACACTGCCTTCTCGCCAGTGGAGCTGGAGTTGCAGGCACAGGAGGTCCTCTCCCTGTATGGCCAGCTCTATGGCTCACCAGAGAGCAGGTACATGTTTGAAATGTATATGTGAATCTGTCTAACTGATTTTTCTCCATGAACAAAGGCTACAATGTCTCTTTGAGTTCCTGAGTGAAGTATAGTAATTCATGTGAAGTGTAATATATTTTGTTCCTTACATAGGACAATGATGTTGGGATTTGTAAGCACTTCAGTACATTACATATATTAGTATGTGCTGTGTGTTTAAAGCCCTAGACTCTATTTGGTGTGTATGTAGAGCAGCCGCGGACTGTGCAGGTAACAGCGGTGGGGTGGTGGGGCCGCGTAGGAGGGGGTTCCGAGGGACGATGCCCAGGGAAAATTTACTATTTATTTAATTTTCCCTCTGCATCGTCCCTTGAAACCCCCCCACACGTGGCCCCACCACTGTTACCTGCACGGGCCACGGCTGATGTAGAGATATATCTATGTATATGTTTGAATTACATGTGAAATGTAGAATCACACATCATGTAAATTAGAAAACACATTATATAGTCTTTACAAATGTACATATATATGTTTTCTGTACAAACCAAATGAAAATGATGTTAGCTATGTGTATCGTTCCACTAATCACTAGATCCGTAAGCTCACTAGATCAGGAGCTCCAAACAGTTGATTGAGAGCTACCAGTAGCTCCCAGGCCCCTTCAGAGTAGCACACAGCCTTGAGGGTAGTTATTAGATGGGCAAAAGGTCCTTTTTCCATATAAAAGTTAAGGGAAGGCTGTGTCCGTTTGACATCATGATCATCAGCCTGCAGATAACATGGCCTGAAAGTGAGCAGTGCTCAGTCAAACTCATGGGCCAGGCTGGGGCTGAGTCACAGGGACAAACAACTGAAGCACTGTGGTATATCTATCATAAAAATATTTCCTTGTCAACTCAAATTTGGAGGTGTGTGCAAAAATATGCCTTTGAATGATTTGAAATGGGCGACAAAAAAATTAGAGACTTGCCTAACTTCTTGAGCCAACACTGCATTTTATTTTACTCATGACAACCCTTTCATAGTGCTCTCAGTCATAGTATGTAGTTCAAACCATAGTATCTAGATCTATGGACTTCAGGCATCAATTCAATGAATTTGGCCTTGAGGGTGTCTGGTAACAATGCACAAGTTGGTTAGCCTTCAGTAGTTCACACTGTTTTGCACTGATTTGAAGTAGCTCACATCACAGAAAATGTAGCAGCCCCCTGGGCTAGATGATGTTACTGGCCTGGATTAATGGGTGTAAGACATGACAAGGGATGAGGGTAGTCAACAAGTAACTACAAAAGTGTAAATTAGTATAATTGTTTTGGTCAGTATGTGAAAATATACATGTTGTATGCTTGTAATAGATGTAGTATAATTTTGTTACATCAATACAGAAAAACAAAAAAGTCACAAAACCATTTTTTTTGCTTTCATCTCTTGTATCCATACAGGTCAACGCCCATCAGAAGTGGGAGATCTGGAAGGCCAATGCCAGGAAGGTGCGGACCCTGGGGTCTACAAGCAGAGCAGCCTCCATTCCAGGAAGAAGTAAGTAAGTAAGATGTTTTTAAACTGCGCATTTCCTGAGGCTTCTTAGCACTGGACCTACGATGCAGGACTAGAAAGTCGTCCAAAGTCCAGATCGGGAACTCTTCCCAATGTGGGAAGCGCATGCACCTCATCCTGACCCTCCTAATGTCTCGTATTCTTGCGGTGGCCTATCTGCAGCTTGATGGGCATTTGAGAGCCCAACAGCAGCAACAAGAGGACAAGTTCTTAGTTGAGTTTCACGTTACATGACAAATGTTTTGTTAGAGCCAGGATTTTTCACATCAACATTAAGGGTGACCTAAGTCCAACGCACAAAAGAGTTCTTGAAGGTGTAAGTTTTGCAGAATGTGTATGATGATGTGCTTTGTCTATTACTTTGTTGGAAAGGATCTGACCTGATTCCTGCTCATTACCAAAAGACTGAGCAGACACATTGCAGCCTAAACCACACATATACATTAGGTTGTTTGATGTCATAAGGACAGTTGTACCAAACAGGCCAATAGTTTTTATTGTGTCAGGTGTAATGCTCCTTCACTATTGTGGATGATGTAAAGGTAGTCCTATTACATGTCACATAGCATTATATGCACTTATGATACAGTGGATGTACCAAACGTCACATAGGTAAGTTGGGATTTTACACAAACAAGAGTGAGCATGTGAGCCAAAATGAGTAGTCACATCAGAATTAATGGATATATTTTGGATGCAAAACATATCCATATTGTGGTTTGCATCAGAACTACTGTTTCATACATATTAAAAGTGACAGATTTGCATGATGTCTTACTTCTTCACAAATGTGTGTGTAAGCTAGTCTGTTTTTGGACAAATAATTGTGATAGGCACACAATTTTTGTTGAAACACAGACAGGAATTTGCACAGATTGATGACAGAGTAACACATACCCAAATCGTTTCTCAATGTCCTTTGTTATGTCCAGATGATAAATGAATGATGGAGAAAAATAGGACACTAATAGGGATTTTGTCAGTTGGAATGTTCCATCACATATTTGTAGGAGTATCCCATTAGGAAAACTCTAAATCAGGCCCAACTAATGACTCATTAAGCAAATGTAGAACTGCATCAAGTCTAATATAGACTTATAGCCCACCGTAGTGGGCTATACCGGCCATTAAAGCCCCACTCCAGCATTAAAGGCCTGAGCCAAGGGTGAGGGCTTTTAACAAGGGAGCGGTATTTTAATGCCCTATAGTCCAGCTATGGAGGGCAATAAAGCTATTAAAACATTTCGCCACTAGAGGACAGAATGTTCTAACAGATAAAACAAAGGGCTCACGGAGCCTGAGGGGATAGAAATCCCCTCATGCTCAGTGAGGCTTTTGTTCACAGCAACAGCTGTGAACGACAACATTGGAAAGTTGGAGCGCTGGACTTCTACCGGCCATAAGAAGCCCGGAGCAACATTCCAATGTTCCAATATGTTGCATATTGTGATTTACATTTGAATCTTTGAAGTAAAAATTATATATGAATCAGTGTATGCAACAATTACTGTGATGCTATGCCAATTTTTGCCTAAAGTGAAAGCCAGCATATTTTGTGAAACAATTTCACAAGTGTAAAGCAAACTTCAAATAACTAGAGATATTTAGGGGTTAAATGTGAAAATGTTTTTGCTGTGTACTGAAGTGGGTTACAAATGTTTCAAGGCCTATGTATTTACTTATGCTGTAGAAGTCATTTGTCAATTCACCCAAATATATTGTTCTTAATGTCTTCAGCAGCATAGCTATCTAAATAGTGTGTGATACATTGATAAGCTACTTCACTACAGAATCCATTTAATATTTTTTACAATTGACATATAATTTAGTTACTTGAAGTAAGTGTTATAATTATGAAATGTCCAAACAAAGGAAACAGGCTTTCAGTTTATACAAATTTTGGTACACCATTGCAGTATTTGTTGACACACATTAATTCATAATTTGCTTTTTGGGAATGAAAATAATGCAGATGTTTGGGCCTTGTGAACACACTGTACAAAGGTATTTTTGGTTGATATCCTTTTTGGTGACATAAGTTCCCTATTCTAAACAACAAAGCCCAACCATTCAGAGGTGTTAAACAGTTCCTGGAGAGACGTAAAAATGGATATGAGACAAGCTCATGCATGATATAGGAGCTATCCTGGGGAGTGACAAAAGTGTGACCAAATGGTTTCTGAAAATGTTGCATAAATGCATGAGTGTATGCTAATATGGAACTAAAGATTGAGAACCTTGAAGCAGGTGAAATATGAAAACTTGGAAACTGTTTTGTGATCAAAGTATATTATCAGTTTTGTTTACACCGATTCAATAAAACTATTGTATATGTCATTTCAGCATCATCAGGAACAGGTGGAGGAGACATTGGCTACGGAGGCGGAGAAGCAGCTGGCCACTGTGGTTTGGGTGCTAACCATCCCAGCTTTGTGCCCCACCTCCTGCCCCTTACCCATCCCAATTCCTTACTCCCAGACCTGTCCCAAGCATACTCACACCTTTTCACGCACACACTCAAACAGGCACAAGCAGCACACCCACACAGAAACCCAAACTCCATAAAAAAACACAATCAAACAGACAGACACCACACTCACATGCACCACCACCACACCCATAGACACTGCAGCCTCCACCAATCAATCAATCAGGGGTTTGTAAAGCGCGACTACTCACTCATGAGGGTCTCAAGGTGCTGGTTGGTGGGTGGGTTGCTTGTCCTTCTGGGTGTGGAAGATCATTCAAAGAGCCAGGTCTTAAGGTCCTTCTTGAATTGGGTCAGCGACGCGTATTGCCTGAGGTGGATGGGCAGGATGTTCCAAGTTTTGGTGGCGAGGTAGGACAAGGAACTTCCTTTGGTTCTGGTATTGTGGACCACCACACGAACATGTATCACCCCCCACCACCACCACACCCACAGACACCGCACCCACCATCACACTCACATGTGCCACCACCATCAGCACACCCACAGATACTGCAGCCACCACCATTCACACATGCACCCCCACCAGTAGTGTACCCACAGACACCACACCCACCTCCACAACCACATGCACCACAATCATCCACCACTTCCACCAATTGTCACATCCACATGCACCACAACCACACCCAGCACCTCCACAGCACACCCACACACACACACATTAGAATCCACACCCACAAAACATAAACACCCACACTTGTCCAAACCACAGACACATAGGAAGTAAGACACAACCAAAGGTGCACGACATACACCAGCCCCACAGGCACCTGCACCCTCAACAGACACATGCACATCAGCTACTGCCACACCCCTACCTTCCAAACCCACCTTCCTCCCCCCTTTGCCCAGTTAGAGTTGGTTGTTTACCCTTGCCTTGACCGCTTCCTAAGCCCAAACCACCCCTCCCAAATGTAAAGCTACCCCTTCCACAACCCAACCCACCCCTTCCACATCCCAACCCATTCCTACCAATAAAGAAACCACCTCTGCTAAAACCAAAAGTACCCCTCCCAAATGCCAAGCCCCCTCCCAAACTCAAGAGCACCCCTTCCAAACCCACACTCCTCCTTCCAAACCCAACCACACCCCTCCCAAACACCCTCTCCCAAGTAATATCTTTGAGTTTCCTGCTCTGCCCACTAGATGTCCATTACTGAGGAGGTTCCCCTTGGCAGTGAATTAGGAGGCAAGCTTTGTTCCACTGCACAACAGTGACACAGGACTTTGGCACTTTATGGACTGCCGTTTGGCTTTGTGAGAGATTTGGAGAGATGTATGCCATTGTTTGTAATAAATCCATTATTTTGAGTTGACAGAATTAGTCCTGGCATTAATTGTCCTTTGCAATTGTTTCATTCCTAGCCATGTTTCTGACTAAAATGTGAAGTACTTATTTTTCTTTACCATGATGGCAGGTAATACTATTGATTTTTGTAATGGCTACCTTGTGCACTGCAAACACTGGTTAACATAATATGTGATGGTCATTTGAATGTAAGTAGAGGCATTCATCATAGTAATGGGCACTAGCACCAACTAATTGATGTTTAGTATTTTCTTTGGGATGTGTTACTATAGGTGTGTTTGTTTCATTTTGATTACTGATCAGTATGAGCACATATGCATTACACCTTATAAAATAGTGTGACAAATGAAATTGAATACAGTACAGGACTTGTACTAGACAAGGGGAAATATTACATTGATGTATATGTTGAATATTTTATATTTCGGACTGACATTAGTTTTACTGGTAATTCATCAGGTAAATGTTGCACCTTATCTAGTGCAATTTCTACTTCATGTTACATTGCACTTGATTTTGATTTGATTTGATTTTAAGTTTTATATAGCACAAGCAAATGCCTGGAGGCATCTTGGCGCTGAAGTAACAAGGTAGAGAGAGAAGACAGTGATAATTAATTCCTAAAAAGTCATGTTTTTAGAGACTTCTGAAAACTCAAAAGGGAGGGAGCAGTTTTTATTTCCAAGGGAAGCATGCTCCAGTTCTTTGTATCACAGACCACAAAGCTCCTCTCTCCCCAAGAAGAAAGTTTATATGGATGTACCACCACATTTCTGGCTGAGCTGGAAAGAGGAGTCCTCTCAAGGGCATACCTTCTGAGTTTCAGGCAGGGTCAGATCCCTGAAGCACTTTATAAGTGCTACAGATGGATTTAAACATTATTATCTTTTGAACAGGGAGCCAGTGTAACAGTGCTTAATTTGTGAAAAAATAGTTGCCAGGGCCCTGATGAGGATGCCACTGCAGCTTGCACCACCCATTGCCCCCGCCAGTGTAGCCAGTGCCAGTAACAACACAACTATTAACCATCACACACCTATAGATGTGATAGTTCAGACTATTCTAGCCCTCCAAAGCTATAACAACAGCTTGGGCAGATTATATAAGTCATTTTTAATGTATATTGAAATAATAAACAACTGTTGTTCTCATCTCCAAATTACAAGAACAGCACCACCATGTGGCAGGCTGTCATAAGTGCCGGTGTTGATAAGCAACTGCTGGTGCTGAACACCGGAAACCACCGGCTCAAAGTAAGCACTGCAGTATAAGCTCACCAGAGCTTGAGAAGCAGATTGAAATCTGGGAATTCTTATTAACAACCTAGCCACTGAATTTTGAAGCATGTAAAAAAAATTCATGGCCACTTTTGGCAGATTCTGATACAGACCGGTGCAATAGTCCACTGTAGGCCAAGGGCCAGACCAAGTGTCTTCAACAAATTAGATGGGAGGAACTGAGCTATATTCCTAATAACGCAAAGCAGATAGAAGGAGGTGGAAACAACCTTGTTTACTTGATCTTTGTAGGTGAGTCTATTGTCAATCAAAATACCCAGATTTTTCACTTTTTCCACCGGTACTGGGATCAGACCAAATTCATCTAGCCACCATGATGGGTTACAGAAAGAAGTGTTATTTCCAAAAATATTAACTTCAGTTTTTGAAGAGTTAAGATTAAGGCAACTGTTGTCCTTTTATAAGCTCAAAGCCCTCATACATTTACAGAAAGTGTCATTTAAATCTGGTCCTTTACTGGACAAAGAAACAACGATCTCGGTGTCGTCTGCGTATGATACTAGAGACAACCAAAAAGATTTCACCAGAGCCGCTAGTGGTGTTACACAAATGTTGAAAAGGGTTGGGCTTAACGATGACCCCTGGGGAACACCGCAAGGAAGGCAAAAAGACTGAGAAGTATATTCCTCCAGGGTCACCATTTGCACTCGCTCTGTCAAAAAGATATAAATAGCAACAGTGTCATGCCACCTATCCCCAGGCAATCTAACCGGTCGATCAGAAGATCATGGTTGACCGTGTCGAAGGGCCACGTCAAGTCAAGTAGGATGAGGGCAGCATTATCCCCTCTATCTACTGAGCTCCTGCTCATCTCAGTGGCTACAAGAAGGGCTTATTCCGTGGAATGCTTCTTGTGGACCCAAATTGGGATTCATTTAACAGATGATTATTGTCCAGGAATGAAGATAACTGAGAGTTAATTTCCTTCTCTGGAACTGGGAGCCTAGAAATCAGTCTATAACTTTTAGGATCTAAAATATTCAAATTGGATTTCTTCAGCAATGGAAGAATCAATGCAGATTTCCAAGCCTTGGGAAATACGACAGTCCAAAAAACCGCATTAAAGATGGACATGGTTTGAAAAGCCACCACGTCAGGAATAAGCGGCATAATTGTGGGAGGACAAGGATCCAAGGGGGAACCAGACTTGATGGTGAGAACAATATGTTTAACTTGGTCCTCTGAAAGCAATTTAAAGTCAAAAGTATGACTCTTACTTCCATCCCTAAGGTGCACATCACTGATGGTCTGAGGTGTGGATATGTTGAAGGAAAATATATTAAATATAGTCTCTACTTTGTTCTGGAAGAACAGAGCTAAAGATTTACAAAAGTCCTGATTATAACCTTCATTGTTTCTAAAGACAGGATAGGAAAGTTTAGTGACAGCTTGGAAAAGGGCTTTGGTAGAACAGCTGGCTGATTCGATGGATCTAATAAAATATTCAGATTTTTCCCTGGTAATTAGTTCTTTGTGATCTGCTAGCAAAGGTTTATATTTTTCTTTTTCAGTTATATTATAATTTTTCCTCCAGATGCATTCTTGTCTGCAACATTCCTGCTTGGATGCCCAAAGCATCTCGCCAAACCAGGGCAAAGAAGGTTTACTACTCCTCAATACTTTCTGTTTAACCAGAGCTAATTTATCTGCTGCTGAACTAAGCCAGGCTGAGTAGTTGGCCGACATTACATCAACGTCTTCCATCTCTTCCGGCTGAGATTTAACCAGAACAGAGTTAAGTTCCATCACTTCCACACGGTGTCATCTCCTGGAGAGGGTTGGTTTACCTGATACTTTCATGGGGGCAGAGTCGCTTAGCAGTGTAATCACACAGCTGACTACACTATGGTCTGACCACATTATTGGAAGTATAAGTGGGTTAGAAATAATCAAACAGTTTGAGAAAATACAGTCAAGGGTTTGTCCCGCAACATGAGTTGGGCCAACCACTCGTTGTTCGAGACCAAATATTGACAAAATGTCAATAAGAGTTTCCATATCATGGTCATTTCGATTATCTATAATCAATCAATATTGTGAAATCTGATGTAAGTAAGGATGACTCGAAAACGGGGCCGATGGCGTCTAGAAAGTGGCCTCTTGGTCCTGAGGCCGATACAGCAAGAGTCCATTAAACAATTGAGTTTTAGTGAGCTCAAAGTTAAATCTAAAGCCTTCATACTCAGAATTAGAGGCAGGAGTAAACATACTGGAAACGACATTGAGGTATAGAACCGCTAATCCCTCTCCTTTTCTATGCTCTCTCTCCTGTCTATGCATAAGATAGCCGGGTGTGACCGTTGTAGTCATCTCTGGGCCCAACGCCTGGTCAGCCCACGTTTCCGTTACAAACAAGAGGTCTAAATGATGGGTATTAACCAGTTCAGCAGCTTCAAAATTATGTTTGACTAAAGACCTGCCATTAATAAGTGCACATTTAACTTTAGGGCCAGAATTCAAAGAGATATCCGGCGAATTAGAACCTAAGAAAGCAGATGCCAACACCGGATCTTGAGTGCTCTGATGAATAAATTCAGTATTACAGACTTGGCAGGTATCCCCTGAAACATCTGAGGCAGCAGGGCTAAATTTAGGACAGTCAAAACGCTTACCTGACGATGTCAAATCATGAGGGCCTCCCTCAAGTACCTCATCTGCACCCGGTTCTCGGTATTTAACCGACCAGGGGAACGGGCCCTGACAAGCTAGCCTTAGGCGTGCCTTCTTCATGCCACCTCGACTTGGGCACACTATCACGTCTTAATAGGCCTGTCATAGACAGGAGCGTGTCAAGGGGTGTGTCTAAAATCAGCACTGCAACAGCGCTCGACTCAAAACAGGTAAGGAAAAAATAAGAGCTAACTGGGGTCCAGCAACCTCTAACACAGGATTTAGGCTCCCCTGCAACCCATGAAATGCTGGTAAAATAAGATTAAGGCAAATCAAATAGTGGAGAAAGCAAACACATAAACCAATTAAAAAGCGGGCAGGCCCTCTACTAAGACAGCACCCATAGTGACTGAAGCCAGGCACCTCCAAAACAGTGTCGGAGGGCGTACAAGGAAATCAATATTGGCAGAGAGGTCCTTCACTGACCTTGTTACAAGCTGCATGGATGCCGTCTATCACGTCTTAAAAGGCCCGTCATAGAGAGGAGCTTGTCAACCAATTGAAAAGCGGGCAGGCCCTTTCCTAAGATGGCCCCCGTAGTGATTGGAGCCAGGCTAAGAGCTAACTGGGGTCCAGCAACAGCAACCCCTAACACAGGATACAGTCTCCCCTGAAAACCAAATAGTGGAGAAAGCAATCACACATATCCCAATGATGTGTGTTGCATATGTTTTTAATGTGACAATTTTCTGAATTTTGTTTTGTGACTTTTTGATTTTTTATTTGATATCCTTTTTTGTGCAAGTGTTCATTATTATGAACATTACTATGCACTAAATGTATACATACAATGTGATCATACAGATATGTTTTTATAAATGTTGCAATAGTCAACATTACAGACATATGCATTGTACATTGGAATGCTGTTGCTTGTACAAGAGATTTAAAAATGCACGAGTCCAGTGCAAATGCCTCGGTTGCCCTGATGAATTTGCAGCTACTTTTGAAAAGGCAATGAAACATGTTGGCCATCCTCTAAGTGGTTAACAACATGCTGTGTTTTTAATATTGGGCCAACTCACGCTGTGGAATAAAAAGTTAGGAGTGCGTACGTGAGTTGTACCCATTTTTATTTGAGACTTCTTGTGTCTCATTCTTCTTGGGGTCGTGTTTTCTTTTTCAATTTTTCCTATCTTTCCCGCACTGGACACATATTTTATTTTATATGAGAAAGTTATCGATGATGATAAATACATGGGCAAGCTGGTGAGAACCTGCCAGTAGCTCCTCTGGTGGTGCGCACGTGAGATACTTTCTCATTTTCCTACACTTTTTGGCACCTTTCTGTCTCTGTAATATGTATATACTTCATTGTTGACTGGTGCTGGTTGAGTGAATTGACTGTTGACTGGTATATCCTTTTCTCCACTGTGGGATTTTTAAATTATGAATTATTAAGGCACGGGGGATTAGGTCAGAGTTCATGAAAAGAACTACTGAGTTTGGGAAAAGATAAATATATCGCCCTTTAAGTAATCCTACCTATTTATATATACAAATTGGTAAAAAGTGCCTATTAATGCCAGGTCCTTGTTGTTGGATTATATGTTGATTGGAGGGTGGCCTGGCATTTAGATTCCCTCTGCAGCTCCTTGTTGGATTGCAAAGCATTTTTTCTTGTCAGGCTTAACAAAGTCATTGCAAAAAGTGATATATTTGCAAAAAATAATAATTCATTGTTGAAAATGAGTTCCTTGTGAACGATTGTGCTTAAGCTTATTAGCTATTACCCAGTTTACATGGACGTATGTGTTGCTCTTGTGTCTTGATATATCCAGTAATTGAATTAGCAGAGGGGCTGGAAGGGGAGTGTTAAGGAAACTTAGCCACTCCAGTGGGTTGGCTTATCCAGGTCTTAACCTCCAGGAGAGAGTTTCTCCATTTTGGATTTTAAAGAAATAGTGCTTTCTATGCCTCACTTTCGAGGAAGTTCTCATACCTGAGGGTGGCACCCAGTAATAACCCTGGGCGTAAAACTCCGCTCCGCTTGCGGAGTTTTGGCAACTCCGCGTAGAACGCAAAAATGCTAAAAAACCCTGCACTCCGCAACGGAGCAGAGTTTTTTGGGTGTTTTCACGCCCAAAATGAATTTATGCGCACGCAGGAGTGAGTTTTCCCGAGCCGTTCGCGAGCGCCACAAGATTTGCTAGGTGGCACCATGGTCCCGCAAGAATTTGCAATTGCAAACATGTCATTCGAGCGTGCCAACGGAGTTTCGGCGGGGGTTTTGTGAAGATCGTGATCCCAAACGTGCAGGATCTACCGCGACTACAATCTGGAGAAGGTTCTCTCCTCGAGCAGCATCAAAACCTTCTCAAAATGACAATTTGGAGTAAAAAACTCCTCATATTGACATTTAACATTACTTTTTTGTGCAAGGAGTCCTTTTTCTTTTTTCTTTTTTTTTTCAAGAGGAAGTGCCCCAGAGTCTCCAATTTCCTGTTCCTGTCCAGCAGGCTCCTCCCAGTGCTTTGTCCACCTCCTGGTCACTTTTAATTTGGATTTAGTGCTGGAAGGATCACTCTTTGTGTATGCTGCATCATATATCATTGTATTTGAGGACTTTGAATTTGAGATTTCACAAGTAAGCTGGAAAATTGGTGTTGTTTGTTTGATTGGGGCCATGCACCTAGATTTATTTGTACTTTTCATAGTTTTTCTATATTTATTGTGGTGGGTGGCCTGTAGTTTCAGTAGGGGCCTAGTTGTGTCTTTGTAAGTAACTTTTCTTCTTTTATAAAGGAAAGACGTTGCACAGTTCACTACATTTTTCTCCATGTTTTGAAAATAATTTGCAATAATTATTTAATTTACTATGTAGCCCAGTAGTCTGCCAAAAATATGCCTTTCTCAGCCAGTAGGCCCAGAGCTACTCATGGGTGCATGAAACAACTGTTTCTGTGGTGTCTGTTGAATTTAAACATCATTCTGGCCATGGATGGCATTGGATTAAAAATACAAAATGTGTTTTTTGTGGAATTGCACCTTTTTTTCATGTGTGTTAAATTACATTCCTTTTTTGGATGTGTGTATGTTTGTAACTTGCAAACCTTTTTAGACCTGTGGATTTTCATTTTTGGCATTGTTGCATTAGAGATGTGTTTTTTAGCATGCCTCCTTTGTCTGGCCAGTGTGTGAGCGTGTTTGTAATAGTACGCCATCATTTGCCTTGGCTGCGCCTCCCCATGTGGCCAGGGGCCACTTTGTAAAGTCTGTTTCCATCCATATGGGCCTGCGTGAGTTCATTGTTTTCCAGGCCTCCTGCTTGTTGTTGTTGTGACCATGTGGCTGGTGGCCATTTTGTGAAGGCAGTCAGTGTGCTTTTGCCATATAGGCCTGCATGTCTGTCTTCCCTTTGTTCCCCTTGGCTTATTGCTTCCATTGTCATCATCATCATCATCATCATCATCATATAACTTTATTCGGTCATTTGTACAAAACACCATCAAAGTATACAAAGATAAAACATAAATATATATACAATTAAAATAGTATTAAACCGTTACGAACACAAATACAAGTGCAAGTGACATCCCGAATCAGGTTAAAAAACACAAAATACAAATATACATGAATACAATCGACCTAATCAAGCTAAAAGGGGATACTAAACAGCCACCAAAACTTTGGAATACTGAGCCATGTATACCAAGCTGATATTTAAGGTACGTATACAGTATAAGGTGGGAAAGGATTGGAAAATGACTTCATTCCCGTAATAAAAATGTTTTGCGAATCAGCCAGAAAGAGAATAAAAAACGGCTAAGAGCAAAAACTATTTGCCCCGAAGTATCAGTTTTTAAAATCCTAAACGCAATCTGGTGCTGCCTAGCACCCAGATTAAGATATAGCGGTCTTATCCATCTCCTGCGTAACTGCCGATACTTTGTGCAAAAAAACAAAATGTGCTCTTCGGTTTCATCAACTTCACGGCAAGCAGGGCAAAGATCTAAAATTAATCCAATTGCCTCTTTCCCTGGAAATTTCAATAGCAGATTACCTTATCTAAACCTAATGCACAAGCTTTTGGCAAGGGGGGTGAAATCAAATCAAGAAAAGATTCGAACAAGGAACAAGATTTGATATTTAAAAATTTAGATGTCAGCTGTCCCCTTGTTTGGTTATTGGTATAATGCTCCCCAACTACACTCCAATACGTAGCTTTGAGAGTCGAGATGTCACGTTTGGTGGCCCTTTCTGGGTACTCCCACAGGCCCATCAGGTTCAATAGTTTACACCATTTGGCAATATGTCTGAACCAGGGTAGTTGTTTTGCCCCTTTAAGTGCTAGGACCTCCCGTAAACAATTACGATAATCAATTAATTGTGGAGTAGTCCATAGACGCAACCAATATGTTAATGGTCTCAAGGCTGCCAAGTCGCCTATTCTCTTTATCCCAAGATCACAAAAGAGTGGGGTGAGTGGTGTTGTAACAGGTAGCGAGATGAGAGCCCTTGCAAAATTATTCTCGCAAACTGTTAATTTATTTACAGAGGTAAATCCCCATATCTCTGCTCCGTACAGAGCTCCACTTTGGGCTTTTGCACGATAAATTTCAAGGGCCGGTGAGAGGGGTTGGGTATAAGATTGTTTTAAAAATCTTAGTACTGATTTAGATCTTTGGCATAGTATTAGAGAACTCTTTCTCAACTGATATTCCCAACTAAGTGTCTCGTTTAAACCTATGCCTAAATAATCAAAACATTTTACCCGCTCCAATGGTTCATGTAAGATCTTAACCTCTCGTATACCGCCCCGTACTTTTCCGAACACCATGAATTTCATTGTCATTTGGTAGCTGCAGCTCCCTGAGTGCTGCATCCAACGTGATGGACAATACCAAACCGTTACATTTGTATTTTTGTTGTTGTTCTTCTTCTTTCCTATTCTTCCTGAGTGTACTGTACAGTACACCATGAAAGCCCTTGTTATTGTCAAAGTCTCACAAATGGTTACACTGTATTGTTAATTGTTTTAATAACTGAGATAATAACACTAACAAGTATGACCACACACACTAAATGATATTATATTTGTTTGTACTAGTAATTGAACTATAACAATGCCACGTTTCACTGATGTTCTTCTTGCTTCTTTGCTTTTAGGTGCACAAGAGAGGAGGAGACAGCATCACCCATTGTACTGCCAGACAAAATGTCTGCGCCCTGCGCACAATGTCACATGACGTGTGACCACATAGACATCTCTTCAACTTGTGAATCTAAGACAAGTGCTTCTGACTGCTAACTGACAGCTTCAAGATGGCCCTAAAGAAAGGTACCAGTACGAAGAAAGTCAAAGTTGCCAGTGAGAAGAAGAAGGCACTGCCACTTATCACCACCGGTATGTCATCCAAGACCTTTTTTGGGAAACCAAAAATTGTGCCTGCAGCAGGGGTGCCCGGGGAGCAAGCTGGGAGCAGCACCCCAGCATCAACGGACCCACCCCACCAACCGAGGGCCAAGCCCATGTCTGTCTCAGAGGCAGCCAGTCTAATCACAGCAACGCAGACTAGCAGTGATGTTAAAATTGACTTATCGTTATCGCAAAGTAGTACCCAATCAATGCAGGAAACTCAGATAAGTGGGCAACAACAGTTCAGGAGATCGAGCTTCCTGCTGAGGAAGAAGAAGAGCAAGGCACTCTTTCAGAAGATCCATTGTCTTCCAGATCCCCAGCAAGGAAAAGGAGGGTTAGTCCATCGACTTCTTCTGCAAGCCCCCCCTTCTGATGATCTAGACGCCACTTGGATCCACCTCAGTCTGAGAGTGAGACACCCCACAAGACAAGGCTAGGGAAAAGCAAGGTCCCAGAAAGCCTTAGAGTTATGGAGGTAGATGTAGAAGAGTAGGATGATGATGAGCCAATCATCATGAACATTAGCCCCGGCCCAGTGGAGACCGACATTACTCCATCCCAAATTACAGAGTCGTGGCAGCCACCTACATCCACCACAAACACCTCAGTAGAAGTAGGTACTGCAGAGAGTCAAACGTCACACCCACCTACCAGTTCATCTGACATTGCAAGTGGCACCAGCAGTGTCCGAAAGTTGACCTCCCCCGTTTGGAACATCTTTTCGGTTAGCCAGAAGTAGGTGAACATTGCTATATGCTCCATTGTGGAGTAGGTATTAGTCGGGGTAAGCTTGGTACAAACTATGGTACCGGAGGCCAAACAACCCATCTGAGAAAACACCACTTGATCCAGTGGGAGGCGCACCTTAGCGGCCAAAAAACTGCAAGTGTTGTTGGTGGACGGGATGAAGATACGATCACGGTGGAAGGTGATCAAGAGGGAGACATTTTCTCCAGTACACAAAGCAGCCCTGTCCCCAGCAGTGCAGTGGTACCACCCACATCATCATCATCGCAATGGCAAAAGAGTCAGGCCGAGACACCAAGGGGTCCAAGGCAAGAGAGTATGGCAAAGAAAAAACTATCATTGAGCGTTACAATATCTGGTCTCAAGAAGTCACCTGCATCAGTGGCACCAGAAAAGAAAAAAAAACAGGCTACCATGTTTAGGCCGGAGGGCCAGTACGAACGCAACAACCCAACGGCACGTTTGTACAACACAAAGCTGGCTAAAATGTTAGCGCTGGACCTCCTCCCTTTTTCTTTTGTAGAAGGGGTAGGTTTTCTAGAATTTGTGGCAGCCATCTGCCGAATTGAAAGGTGGTCCTATTTCGCCAGAGTTGATGTTCCAGCACTACATCACGACATTCTGGAATTGCTTAGACAAACTTTGCAGCAGAGTGCTGTTCACACTATCCACCTGGCGACACACATGTGGACCAGTTGCCAAGCCACTGATTAGATGTGCATCACTGCACTACACTTCAGTAGCCATGTTCGCCATGGAGAAATCCCATACTGCTGCAAACATTTTGGAAGACTTTAACACGAAGGTCTTTGAATGGGTGTGACTAAGAGGGCTTAACATTGGCTTTGTTGCCACAGACAATGGCAGTAATATAGTTAAGGCCATGACCGATAGTGGCTATTTCAGGGTCGTGTGTTTGGCGCACTGCATTAACATCATAGCAGCCAAAACCACCAAGAACAACATCAACAACAACAAGAACAGGAGCATCAGATCCAAAATCGGCAAAGGAATGGTTTCTACAGGCAGGGCTTAAGTCCAGTGCTGAGGCAAAGGCAAAAGAGGCCAAGCAAAGCGGAGCACCCATGACCATTGAGCGGATGGTCCAGACCTATCTGGATGACCCAACAGAGGTCTACTTTGATCAAAACAAATTGCTGTATTGGTATAGGAAAAGGCACCAATGGCCAGTGCTCAGCAGGCTGGCGCTAAACTATCTGGCTTGCCCCGTAGCAAGTGTCTCTGTTGAGCGTGTTTTCAGTGCTGCTGGTGCCGTTCTGACAGTGAGAAGGACCAATCTCTCACCCCAAAATGTGGAGAAGTTAACCATGATCAAAATTAATCAGCACTTTATACCAACAGATTACACCATACCTGAAGTAGCACACCAGGAAGATGATGACGATGACTCAGGTCATGGAAGTAGTGTATTAGGTGACCTACTTCTGGGAGAACCACCAGAGTTTGAGGATGAGCTCTACTTCCCTGAGGACTAGGCTATAGTTTATCTAGTTACTTTCTTTCTTTCTTTGATGCCCAAAAAACACCCCAAAAAGATATAGCTAAGGAACATTATATACTTTATTATTTGTGTGTGTCTGTCTCTGGTTCACAAATCCATCGCCACCGTCATACTCTTTTATTGCCGGATTGGAGTTGCAACTGTGTGCAGTCAGTGAAGAAATAAGTTCCGACTCCAGAGTCCAGACTCGCCCTGAAGCCATTACCCTCAAGCCAGATATTGGATAAAGAATACAAACAAACAAATGTGTGCCTGATTCCAGCCCTGACTATCTATCTATCCTTTCCTAGCCTAGAGGGACTGCCCCGGAAGAACAGGTAAATGATGGCATGCATTGCACGTTGAGTGATTGTTGTTTGTTGTGAATGATGTCTGCTATATTCTACACACAAAAAAGTGACTCATGGTAATCTTTCCCTTCTTGTTGTTCAATACCAAAATTGTACTACTACTGGCCGATCCATTGCATTTTGAGGCGGGACGAGTCTGGACTCATTCGGGACACTGTTGGTACGGAGTGGGACACGATACTCAGAGTCAGAGTCAGGAGGATCAGATATGATTGATGGAATAACTCAGGGCATGGGCATGAGCATGACTAGTTTGAGAAATGCCACCAGAAGAAGATGGATGTTTTCAAATTCACTGAAACCAACCAATTTGGATGATGATGATGACTTTGAAGTGGCCTAAAGGTAAACGACAACCTACATATCTGTGTAGTGGTGATGACGAGTGTGGTGTGACTGATAGCGGTGCATTGATTTTTTACTTCATTTGGAAAATGCTATGTTGCTGTGTGTGTGTGCTCACTGCTGTCTGGCTCACATTCGAAGCTAAGTGGAGGGTGGGTGGGGGGCCTGTTGATGGAGGTAAGTGCCGGAAACAGACATGATTTAGCCATGCTGCCTCTGAAAGTCTTCTTGTTGCACTCCTTATGCAGTTTAACTTTTCTCCTTGATTTTTCAATATCCTTTTTGTTTATCCATCTACAGGCCCTTTACCCTGCGCCATACTGGAAAAACAACTCACACTTACCTTACCAAACCGCATTCGCAAGGCACCCAGGATTGACGGACGGACAGTCCTAGAGGAAGGCAGAGATGCAACTCCCAATTTAGTAAACAGAATCATTTTTTTACTCTTCTTCAATCATTACGACTGTGTGCGTTGTTTATGTTTGCTTATTTTACTCCTACAGATATTTTAATTTTATTTGCTATCTTTCAAAGCTCAGTACAAAACATAATGTATGAAACTTGGGTCTCTCTGGGGCAGACAAACAATTGGATAATTAATATACTGCCCTGTACTAGTCTAGTACTACTCATCATCATACATGCATTTCCTTTTCCTCCATTAACAGATTTATGATGGTCGGCTGCCAAGATGAATGTGTTGTCCATATGTAGTGTTTGTCTTTGTCAAAACTTTCCTTCAAATCCCCCTTCCCATCCTTTCATCGAACCCCTAACCCTCTTCCCATGAGCTGTGTGATTTATTGAGGTGTGATTTGATTAAATTTACACCATTAATTGATCACACACTAGCTGGAGCGGATGTGGTGAAAGCAACACCATCTCAAGGCAGGGCGAGGATCTTCTTCTGCTCTAAGTATATATATAGCCCACACTGGCAATATCTAGATTAGATTGCCCATCCATGCACAGTATTCGATATTCAATTTTTTTCCAGAGGAACATAATCCATCTTAATTAATTGCCAGCATCATCATCCTTCCAGCACTAAAGGTTATGCTTGTCCACTTCATAGCTCGAGTCGACTTCAGTTTGTAACTTGTACTAATCTAACCCACCATTCTGTTTTATTTTACTTTAGCATTGCTTATCAATCATCATTGTTTCTCATTTGACACTCTTCTTCTTGTGTTCTGTTCTACTAGTCGTTCCCTAGTCTCCCTCGGGTGACTGTCTCATTTTCTTTTTTTCCAACTGATACTGTATATACTACTACTACCACCACCATGGCACCTTGGGAAACCAAACCATCACCATGCAGCCATTGCTTCGCCTAATCAAACACAGGTAAGAGAAGAAGTGTGGGGGATTCATTCAAAATTCAATATTAATCTATATACTATGGAAATTAATTAATTCACACACCCACACCCCTACCGAGTCCATAGGGGTTATATAAATATATATAGTTGCAGACTGCTTTGACTAGGAGGAGAGACTAGTAGGACAAGTGAGGGTACTGCATCTATCTGTTGGTGTGTTACACTATATCAGCAGATTTAAAAAACTGGCTGCGGCACTGCTGCGAAGGAAACAGTGCGAAGTAAAAGAGTAAAACCCCCCCGAAAAAAGATTTACATCATATGTATTGCAAAACTGAAAATGTATTCCCCTAACAAATATAAAACTAGAAAAGCCCACAACACCTGACCCACCCCCACCCAAACCCCAACCAATGTCCTATGAGAGTCCAAAATCCAAATGTCCGTAACCCCAATCCAATTTCCCCTACTCCCACATCCCACCCTCTCCCCAGCAGGTACCCACCAAACAAAACATTAAAAAAGGGGCAAGAGAGAGGCCTAGCGGCGGGCTAGGGCTAGGATGAGTCGGATCTTCCTCTCTAGCCTGTCGAAATGCTCCTCTATGCGGCTCTCAAGGCGCACCATCCTAAGGAGCATGCAGCGCTCAAATGGTCTTATTCTCGCTGTTAAGGGGGTAGCAGCAGTAGAAGATGAGTGGCGGTGGACGGCTGCTGACCACGGCGCCGAACCACCGGAGGCACTACTAGGGGACCTGGCTGGGGCCCGGGGCATTGGAGGCTGCAGCTGCTGCCTCCTCCTCCTCTTCCTCCAGGACCACCAGCCGCCGATATTTGACCCTATTTTTCTCCAGCTTTCTTTGCCGGGTCCTGCCTGCTCTCTCTCACCTGTCAGGTGTTTGTTTGGCAGGACTAGCAATATCAAGAAGAAAAAAAAGAGAAATTGTAACCAGTATTCTTAGCAAAACAGTAACATATAAAATTATTATACAGTGGCACAGTAACACTAGCAGTACATAACATTTGTGGTATCCTCGATTCCTCGGCCCCTAAGTTGTGGACGAGATTAGAGTTTCAGGCATTAGGCACTATGGAGTAGACAAGTATTCTTCTTCTGTCTCTTGTTTAGCTAAATTAATCTTGTAGTTGTAGACATGCCAGCTCAGGTTGTGCCCTAGACAGACATACTCGTGTCGCAGACTTGCGCTGCTTTACTACTGTCTGCAGGTGGGGCAGCTGTACTACACAATTTTCTCTTTTTCTTTTATGGCCACTCTTTTAAATCAATGGAAAATGCTCAATTTCACTTTCACCATGACAACCACAACAAGGCAGATGATATGATTATATGAATGATGATATACGGCACGACGTCACGTGACGTGATGTACTAATATTGTAACCAATGATGCAGCCGATAGGCCACCCATGGCTGACACTGTCGAAATTATGACATGGGTAGGGAGGGAGTGGGCCTCGGAGTCGGGGGGGAGGCGATTGATGATGGGTGGGTACATACATATTATATATGTTGTGCTTGCAAACTACTGTGAGTCAAGGGAGTAGTCTGAAATACACCCTTAAACCTTTGAATCAAAAACCTTGGAAAAAAAACATTTCTTGTTTATTCTTCTTCCTAAGAATGTTTCAATTTATCATTGCATTGCTCTTCTAGCATTATTTTTATTCTTCACCCTTGGCTTTGCTACTCTAGCACAGTTTAATTTTCTTTTACATTCTCTTCATCGAGTCTTCACCTATGATTGAATACCATCCAGGCATCCATCCATCCAAACATGGCTATTATTCTCAACAAAACTTTCACCAACATATATTTGTTATTTAACCACCCACGCATCCTTGCTTGCCCTTAAGTTTGACCCATCAAACCCCTGGAGGATTCCTTTCATCCATACAGTTTTACCCACCCTGGCATGCATCCTTTCTTTCACCTTTCACCCATCCTTCAACCACCCATGCCTCCTATCAGCCACCTATATGCATCCCGGGCCCCCTTCACCCACGCATCCTTCTCTGCCAGTCATATATATTACATGTCACCCGTCCTTAATCCTTCCATCCTTCTTTCCCTTTTCCATCAACCCATCAAGGTCTGACTCTTAGTCTTCTTCATAAAACTTTCTCTGCTGAGCTAAAGAGAAGAGGATATCAACTCCCGCTAATGCTAAGTAAAGGGTGTCCTCTTCAACTGTTCACAACTTAGTCTCAACAGTACAGTGTACAGTGACTGTACACCCTTGCAGCGAGTGTATAAATTAGATGGTCAATAAGCAAGGAAAATGACTTACCACCACCTGCCACTGCTGCTGGCTTACCCGCTGCAGCTGCCGCATCTGCTCCCTCCTGGCTGGTGTTGCCTTCCCCGCTGGCCCTGGCATTGGTGGTTGGTACGCCTAGAAAAACATTATACTTTTTTTAGATACCATATACGCCTCCCCCTATTTATTTTTTTCACTAGAAAGATTGAAAATACAATACACCACACACATCCCTGCACTCCTCCTACTTCCTTCCAGCCATGGTGCACGGTAATCAGTTCACCATCAACTGCTGCTAATAATACTAGGCCTAGACGAGAAGAAGACACAACATTGGGGTGTCCAACGTGACCATCATTTACTAATTGAGCATGAGAAAGTAAAAGAAAGCCTTCTCATCTCAACAAACATGCGTAGAATACTGTACTTGGGCATGCAATCTGAACAGCAGAGTACTAGTACTAGTAGTGGTAAGGACCAATGGGTTCTCTGAGTCTAACAGTACCACCGCTAGGCAGTCCACAAAATATATAGGGGGAGAGGGAAAGCTGATTGAAAAACCAGAAGAAAGCAAGCTACAGACTAATACAGAATCAGAGGCAGATTAAGGTAAAAAAAAAAAACAGACACTAGAGATATATAAATAACTAAGTTAGTAGGTAATGCAGGGATAACAAGAATTTAGAGACAGATAGATCGAAGAGGATTTGGGAAAAAATAAAATTAGGAAACGGAAATAATAGTTCAAAATAAGGAGGGGTAAAAGTTAGGGAAAAATATATTAATATTAACAACAGGACAGAGGCTGGGGCCAGCAGAGCCAACTTCTGAGGCACGTTCCTGCCCCTGGGAGACCCCTCCAGCTCCTGCACCCGCTTCGGAAGACCTCGTTGTATTCTAGCCCCTCGATGCTGATGATCATGTAAGACATAATTAAAGAGACAAAAAATGATTGGTGTTAAATAAATATTAAATAATCGCTCCCAAATTTTTTTTGACAGGAAACGGCAATTGCAATAACATTGACCTTTCCTAAATCAGATCAACTAGTAGTAGACTAGTATTGCGGTCCCGGACCGTTCTATCTTTATCATTCCACAGTTCCATTCATATTCCTGAATCCTAAACCTACCTAGCCCACCTATTCTAAAGACTTTGGAATGAATTGCAAAAAAATGATATTTGCTTCTAAGTTCCGAATCTCCGATCTCATTTGCAATCCTTTCAAAGTCAACCCCCTTTGACGGGCCAATTCACTAACTCTGCATTTAGTCTTCTTAAATGCATAGATGGACGCATGCATATTGCATACACCAAATTGGTTGGCTGCTATTCACTCACTATACAAACTATAAAAAAGGTTCTTCTAAGGACCAAGGGGTCAAGGACTGAAGTCACATGAAAGGACGCATCACGCGGGCCACAAAATTACTAACTAATACTAAGTAACTAACTAACTACCACTATCTTAGTGACAGGACAAAGGAAAGGAGTCGCTCTAGTCTGCATTACCTAACTTAAGTTCTCTAACTTCTCTTACATAATCAGCCCAAGTGAGTGCAAAGTTGCAAACAACTCCAAGTACGATTAGTAGCGCCGAGCACCTGTCTAGAAGAACAACGATCACAAAATATAAGATTTTTAAACGTAACTTACCTGCATGTAAGCAGCAGCATTCTTGCTATTTGGGAAAAAAATTATATTCACAACAACATAGAACACACAATAATAATAATTACCTACTCACCAAGCCCCGCGACCTCAACACTTAGCAGGTCCAGCAGGTCCTGATCTCGGTCCAGGATATCGGACCACGTGTGCGTCACTTGGTTATGGGTGCGCCAAACCCCAGAGCAGCGATACATTGCTCGGTGCACCCTCGTCCACCGCTGATGATGCTCCCAGAGCCCGGTCCCGGACCCAGGCCTGCCACCTGCTGCCAGGGTGGAGGGGAGGTGGCGCTGCATGAAAAAAACAAGAGCTGACACCTCCGAAAACAACGCCCGGTGCTGCACCCCTTCCAGGTGTCGCCTTCCGCTAGGAGGGTGGCTCCTCTTTCCCTGGGTCGCACTCTCTGCCATGATGCTGGGGGTGGCGGGGGCAGAAAAGAAAATGTAGAAAGTAAAAAAGTATGGGAGTGGAAGAAGAAAGGAAGTAAAAAAAGGAGAAAGCAGTAATATAAAAAACAGTACAAAACACATTAAAAAAACACACAGAAAGTAGAAAAAAACGCATAAAATACACTTAAGAAGAGAGAGGGATAGATAATAAATAAAAAAGATCAGAAAAAAAGTTTTGGGAACAAAGGATTGGAAAGATTTAGGGAGGATTCAAAACAGGCCCCAGAACCATAACAAAGAGCAGAAAAACAAGATGGCCGCGCCCGTGCGCGACTGCGTGAAGTTTCACGATATTTCCCCCGTGAACACGCAATCTGTTTTGCCGTACGGCAGAAATGTCTCGCGAATGGGCGGAAAGAGCTACACCGCCTGCTCGCGGAACTCCACATAGCGCCGTGGAGTTTTTTTACTGCTTCACGGAGTTCCGCATAGCGCGGCTATGTGAACACCGCCCAGACTTACCCAGCACCCCGTTGATCAAGGTTGCCCCCCCGCTTGTCACCCAAGAACACTGGATAAATATGGGAGAGGTGCCCAGCAACTCAGATCCCTGCCTGAAACTGCAAGAAGAAAAAGGACTGCCCTGCTGGAATCCTGGCCTGCACATAGAGGATTGAACTCTGAATGACTGCACCTGCTGCACACTTTAAAACTACATCCCTAAGGACTTTGCCTTGATTTGAAAAGTGAAGGATTGGACTCCCTAAAAGCAACAGGTTAAAAGAGCTCCAACTGCATCAGTCCCCCGCAAGAGGAAACCAGCTGACCACCTTCAGCTGGACTTTAAAGGATTTGGCCAAGTGCATTGTGGGAGATGTGGTCCTAACATCCTAAGGAGCAACTTAGAGCTTCTGGGATATTGGACTAGTGTTGTGGACACTTTGGAAATCCAAACAGACCTTCTGGAACAAGATCCTGAAGTTTGAGAAGATTTGGAGAATAATGGTCCAAAATCTCCATAAGGTGACTGACCCGTCAATGAGAGTCAAGTCAGCAACGTCGAACCGCGACTCGGCCTGAGATTCATGTTTGCCCTGCTGAAACCCTGGAGCTTTTCATCATCAACAAGACTTCCAGGAGCTAACCGAGGCATTGCTCTAAGCCAAGCCGCAACTGTCGAACCCAAAGCCGGCCTGACGAGGAGGGTCACTCAACATTGAGAGAAAAAGCTTTAAAAAAGTCACTAATTCAGAAGATAAAAACTTGACCGGGCCCTACCGCTAAATGTAGCGGTCAGCCTGAAACTTTGACTCTGTCCCTGTCAAGCGAGAACAGATGTGCCAAAGTGCCACTTTTGGATTTTAGGCACTAGAAAGTGATTATTCTTTAAAACTTCATATCTCTGGTTCCCTACATTGGATTTTTGCCATTTTGGTGTCATTTTAATCATAAATATATTTCCATTTTTATAAATTGCTGTTGGATTTTTATTTTGTGTTATGTCTTACTTATTTAATGTATTGTTGTTTTACACACCTGCCTCCTAAGTTAAGCCTGCCTGCTCACAGCCAGCTACCAAGGTTTGAGCAAGTGAATAATTTATTGAGACCTTGACTGGACCTTATATTGAGATTGTGGCCTTATTACTAGTGGTAGGTATCTACCTACACCTACTAATAAACCACCTTCCAACACATATACTCTAGTTTAGGGCAGAAGTAAGCCTCTTTCCATCCCTTTCCAGTGCAGCTAGGGGTATAGAAACTCCCCAAAATGAGAAGGGGTGAAGTGGAAGGGATTTCACAATCTTATCATTTTTCCTGTGGAGTTAAAAATGAAAATAAAATTTACAAGTAGGCATCTGAGAACGCATTTTCACATGCACAATTGTGCACTATGTACAATTAAACCAGTGAAAGCCCTTGGTATGGTTTTAGGTAAGAATTTACGAATGCTTCATAAAACTAAATTTGGCAAACTTTTCGAATTTCTGAAACTAATACATCTCCACATAGATTTCGTTGTGAATCTGGCCTCATGATCAGTGAACAGCATTAGCATTTCACATTTACACAGTCTTTTCAGAATTTTGTTCTTATGTTCCATTGTTGCTTTCTGTTTCTCATCAGTAATTGCTCTATTTTTCTCTGATTTGAGCTGTTACATTTTGGGGAGGTGTGAGTTGTCATCTGGCTTTTTATGTAGGCATTTCACCAGTGCGGAAAGCATTTTTCCCTGAGGAGAAACTGGTTCCCCTACACCTCCATGTACTGTGTTGTTTTTTTCTACTTTGAAGTGTGAACATGATTTGCTTTGGCCCTTGACCTTGAAAATTATACAATTTCCAATTAGGAAATTGCTTGTAGAAGAACTTGTGAACGCTCACTAACATATGCATTTGAGGGTGTTCTCAAAGTTACTTACGAGGTAATGCAAGCCATGGTCCACCTAAACCCCACCACTTGTATTGGATGAATTCCTGGTTAATATTATGCAATCATGCAGTAATATTATGTGGGATTAAATGGCCCTAAATTTGCAAAGTCACAAGGTCTCGTTTTGTGAATGTCTTGGAGGAATAGGTCCAGTCACGTTCGAGTGTTCTTTTTTACCTATCTAACTAAACACACTGAATTTATGCCTGGATGGATGGATCTACTCTTGCATGGTATTCACAAAAGGTAACCTTGCAAACGTAGATCCATTTACTCCTGTGTAATGTTACCCCACTCTCGCATAATGGTACACAGGAGTAATTCCTATACAAGGGTTGGGAAGTTGGCAGATCAAAGTGTAGTTTGCCCAGTATGTTTGGGAACAGCAATAAACATGTCTGTTTGTGAGCATTCGCAGACTCCTCTCTGACTCTTTATATGTTTACACCAGTCAAGGGGTGTGGTAAATCCCTTGCCAGGATCAAAAGAGAACGGGACACCTCCAAACTTTGTGGGTGGTGTGGGAAAATACTTTTTCTGTGGAGACAACTGTTGTGCCAATGACGAAAGAAACGTGAAACTTCGCAGTGGACCTACAAAATATGTAAGTAGAAATGTCACTTGACATATGCAAGAGTACATGTGGAACGCTATGACTGCTGCAGACTTCTAAACATACAACTGTAGTGTTTGTGGTTTGGTGAAAGTCTTGAATCTTCACTCATAAGTACATGTACCTCAGCGGACGCAGTTCTACGATTTCCTTTTGAATCAGCTATCAGAAGCTAATAAGAAGCTCAAATTTGTGAAAAATTGTATTTATTGAAACACCATTGCCAACAAAGAAAATAGTTTGTACGATGCAATATATTGCTAATATTATGTACTGCACAATTTGCCTGTGTCGAATTTAAATGCCACATATTATACCGCCAATACAAATACCACATATAAGCTGTGCATAGTACTAGCAAGAACTGCCCTATTCAGAAATACATTTAAAAAGGTTATTATTGTATTATCCTATTGCTTTATAGTGCTTCTCAGTGTACAAGATGATTTAGACCTCACGACATTAGAGCATAACTCTCAACTTTACTCTGAGCAGCTGCAAATTTAAACTTAGCCTTTACACCTGTGAAGCTCATTTACACCAGCATCCCTGATCTAAACCATTTGGGGGCATATTAACAAGGCGGCGTTAATGAATTATCGCCGCTTTAGCGTCCGTTTTCGGACGAAAAGCGGCGATAATTTTATCGCCGAATTAACAAGGACACGCTGGCGCGTGATTCCTGACCTAGCGTTCGTTTTCTGCATGCCTCCCATCGCATCGCTAATGAGATGCAAAGGGGGCGTGCCTGTGAATACAACAGGGGGAAATATCGCTAACCCAGGTATCGCCATATTAGCAACGTGGGTTAGCGATATTTTAAATTGCGTTAAGTATGCCTTAACGCAGGAATTTAACGTCTGCTAAATTCCTGACTAAGGCATACCTAACATGGGGGTGGATTGTGTGGCTAAGACCACAGGCCCTATCGCCAAGTATATCGCCGTTTTCCATGGGACATCGCTGGAAAACCAGCGATGTTCCATGGAAAACATCGCTATCACTGGAAAATTATCGCCTTTGCGCTAAGCGTTGTTAATACAGCGCTAGCATGGCGATAATTTCCAACGATAACCTGGCGATAGGATTCCTCACGCTAAGCACGGCCAGCGATAATTATCGCTGGCCGTTGTTAATATGCCCCATTGTCTTTTTACTGACTTTGATCTGTACTCCCCTCTCATACTCACCTGACCCCCATCACGAAGCGATCAATGGCTTCTCAGATGTCAATTGCAGTAGGGAAGTAAACACAACACCGTTTGAAGAATAGCACCAGCACAGCTTTTACAACTTGTGAAATACTGATTTTTATGTTTTCTATAAAAATATATAGCTCCTCTAGGAGATAATGAAGTGTAAGGTCTAACTAGATCCTAACAGGGTACCTAAGAATATTTTACAATGCCAACTGATATAACTGTGTGGGTAAGGTTGTACAATCACTTATTTCATAAAAGGAACTCCTTGGTCTGCATTAGGGCACTAATTCATTAACATTAACAAGAGGCCAAGGACTTTCTCTCACAATGGCAGTCAAAATTAACCATTCTAAGGATAACAGTACGAAGGATAACAATTTGAAGTACCTGTTTTTGGGGAAGGGTATGGCAGTGGCATCGGGTGAAATAAGAGTCAAACATGAGTCAAAATAGCACCTTGAAAAGACTCTTGGATGAAGATACATGTGTCCTTGTCACTAAAATAAAGCAATAATAAACTGTATTATTGCATTGATTGATGTTGAAAACCAATTTAGAAATTGGCTTCTCCAATCTCTTTGTGTCTACATTATGCACAATCATCTCATAGGAATGTCTATTATTGGCTCCTACATGTTTATTTTCTAAAGCGGTTGTTCAATAAACGTGGTCTTTTGGTGCTCACTGTAGAATAGCAGAATTATAGGTCATGTAAGAACCATAGAATACAGTGTTGCTGGTTGATGAAATGAACAGCCATCAATTACATAAGATGGCAATATGGTTGGGGCGGATAGACTGTAGGTCTTGCCCAGGGCTCCCAAAATCCTTAAGATGACACTGGCTATATAGTTCCATTCCACCAACTCACCACCAAGGTGGCATGGACTGATGAATCAGAAGCTGCCATTTGTTTATCAAGGTTTGAGGTAAGATCTAAAGCACCTTTATCATTTTTGGTGAACCAGCCCACTACATCCACATCTTTGGTTGACCTCCCTTTATGGATAGGTGCTCAACAAAGAAGTTGAGAACATTGTGGACCAGTACACAAACATCCCATGTTGTTCAAGACTAAGGAAACTCTAGTGGAAGAAATCAATGAAGTAAGCATGTACAAATCTTTGACTGAAACTGAAAAAGAACAGAGAAGGCATTAAGGCTTATGTTTGTTTTGAGAACAATTGATTAATTTTGTGAATTGCCTTTCACTAGGATGAAAATAAGTTGCTCCATCCAGAAAGACTGACCAGGATGAAATGTTTCTCTTTTAGGAATATCTGCTTCAACGGAAGCTCAATTTTTCCTTCCAGTTTTTGTGTTTTTTTTACTTATTAGCGTTGGTTTATTCGGGTGCCTCTGGCATATTTATGGATCAGAATTTTCAACAAAAGTACAACACACCCATTTAAAAGAAGAGACTGGAACCTATTTTTGGAGTGGATGCAATTACTTTAGTCTCTCACATACAATCTATGAAACATAAACCTTAGTCATGATAACCCAATCATGGGTGCTTCACAGTTCACCATGAGTTTAGTGACTTTTTGACTTTGGTAAGATGACCCCACCATCAACTGTTCAGAGAGCAAGATCACCCTGAGTTATCTGTAATATCAGTAACGGTGTTATCCTTGCTGCTCTTCTCTGATGCAACAAGCCCTTATGTGCTTCTCATTACAGAATCCTGATGGAAAAGGATACAAGAAGCCTATAAAGACTCTCTGAACATGTTTAGTGCAAGGGGGGAGACACTCTTGTCTGATCGGGAATGTGATTCTAATATTGACTTAATTCCTGGGGCAAAGGTGCCACATGGCCGAATGTATCTACTTACCATTAAAGAAGATAGATTTTTGAGAGAAAATCTGAAAAATAATTTAGACAAGGGTTTCATTAGACACTCTATGTCTCCTGTAAGAGCTCCTATCTTCTTCATTACCAAACCCAGAGGTGATTATCAACCTTTTCTAGATACTGAATTAAATGCATTCACCATCTGCAATGACTATCATTCACTATTTATATCTGTTTTACTGGATCAGATCAAGATGTCTAAAGTATTCACCTAATTGAATCTTAGAAGTACTTACAAGTTATCTATCAATCAATCAATCAGGGAATTGTGAAGCGCGCTACTCACCCGTGAGGGTCTCAAGGCGCTGGGGGGGGGGGGTGGTGCAGCTCCGAGCCAGCAACAGAGCCAGGTCTTGAGGCTCTCCCTGAAGGTGTGCAGAGTGGGGGAGCGTCTGCTGTCGATTGAGAGCTTATTCCAGGTCTTAGCTGTGATGTAGGAGAAGGCTACTCCACCCACTCTGGCTCTGCGGATGTGTGGGGTTTCGGCGAGGTCGGCGGAGCGGCGGTTTCTCTTGGGTACATGGAAGGAGACTCTTTCGTTGAGGTATTGGGGTCCCGTGTTGTGGAGGGATTTGTATGTGTGTATGAGTAGCTTGAAGGTCGAGGACAAGTCTGGCTGAGGTGTTCTGGATGGTCTGGATTTTGCGGAGCAGGGGTTTGTTGATTCTGGCTAGTTATGAGTGCATGGGTAACGGTCCTTCTGGATTCAGGGGGGATCCATTTGAAGGTCTTGCAAAGGATTCGGAGGGTGTTGAAGCAGGTAGAGGCAACGGCGTTGATTTGTCGGGTCATGGTGAGGGAGGAGTCGAGTATGATGCAGAGGTCTTGGACGTGGTCCGTGGGGGTGGGGGGGTGCTGAGGGTGGTGGGCCACCAGGTGTTGTCCCATGCTGAGGGGGTGGGTCGGAGGACGAGGGCTTTTGTCTTCTCCAAGTTGAGCTTCAGGCAGCTGCTGCTCATCCAGGATGCAACGTCTTTCATTGCTTCCTAGAAGCTGAGTCTGGTGGTGTGGGGGTCCTTTGTGAGGGAGAGGATGAGCTGGGTGTTGTCGTCGTAGGATACTATGCAGAGTCCATGCTGTCTGAGGATGGCGGCGAGGGGGGCCATGTAGATGTTGAAGAGCGTTGAGCTGAGTGATGATCCTTGGGGTACTCCGCAGCTGATCTCTGTGTTAGTGTATAATAAAGCGACGGATGAGGATAGGTTGCCTTTAACACCCGTTATGGGCATTTTTAAAATTTGGCCATGCCCTATGGGTTATGTAATGCTCTGGTGGCTTTCCAACATCTTGAAATTACATTTTTACATACATATTAGATGCTTATGTCATCATAAACTTGGATGATATCCCAATCTTCTCAGAAAACAACAAGATCAATTATATCTCAGTGAAGTATTAGCTCTTAAAAAAACATTGCTTATAAGACAAGTTAGAGAATGTGTCTTTGAAGCCTCTAAAGTCATATTTTGGTTTTTGTTACCTCTGAAAAAGGCATCAGCTGAGACCCCAACAGAGACACAGTGTTGAAGGAGTGACCTACATCTAAGAATGTGAAGAATTAATAGAAATTCACTGGATTTGGTGATTTCTACAGCCATTTCATTCATGCTAATTATTAAGATATTACAAAACCCATTATAAATGTTTTTCAAAAGTGATACTTTTTCATATGGGGTCTGTTAGATATGGGGGTCTCTAATTGGCAGAGGTAGGTGCCTTTGTCCAAGTAGGGTCCCTTCTCCTAGTCAGGGTAAGGGGGATACACTTCTAAAATAACCCCTGCTCACCCCCTTGGTAGCTTGGCATGAGCAGACAGGCTTATCTCAGAGGCAGTGTGTAAACCATTTGTGCATGCATTCAGTAACACAGTGAAAACACTACAAATGGACACCACACCAGTTTAGAAAAATAAGCAAAACTTTATCTAAACCAACAGGACCAAAAATGAAAAAAAATTCAACATACAATACTTGTAGAAATAGTTACTGTGCAAAATAACCTTTAAATTGCAGGAATAACGTGAAAACAGAGATCCTACGACTCTGTAGCTCCTTTCGGGGCTACCGCTATACTGAACACGACATGATCTAACAATTCCAGCCAACCGCGTAGGTACGGGTCAGGTAAAGCGTCGACAGACTCGGAGACAGTACCTTGCTTGTTGCGGCCAACGCGCCGATGTGAGTCGGTCGGGCAACTGTTGCGTTTGTGATGTGAGATGTAAGTGTTGCAGCGTACAGTGTCCTCACGGCTCGGTGCAGGCAGCGGCTCGTTGACGGAGTCGATGAGACCAAGGCTTGCATTGCAGGGTGAGACGGTGCTCGATGCGGTGCTGGTAGGTCACGATGCGGCGACGGAGCCGGTTGATGTGTGAGTTGGGCAGCGACGGAGTCGGGGATGTCTGTGCAGCGTGTAGCAAAGCGGTGCAGAGTGTGGTGCCCACAGGACGCGGTGCAAGCAGCAGCTCGTTGACAGAGCCGGTGAGACCAGGGCTGCAATGGGAATGGAGGCGGTGCTCTCTGTGGTGCCTTCAGGACACGGAGTCTGCAATGGACTCGGTCACGGAGTTGGCTGCTCTTTTCTTCTGCGGCGACTGGAACCAGCAGAACCAGAGACAGTGCCCAGAAGGATGGTGAGGTCTTTGCTGTTCCTGAGACCTCTTGAACAAGGGGCAAGCTCCACTTCAAGCCCTTGGAGATACTTTGTCAAGCAGGGTACACATAACGTTTCTCTCTTTGGCAGAAACAGCCACTGCAGGCCAACCCCAGTAAGCACACAGCAAAGGGGCAGTACTCCTCCTCCAGTTTCTCCAGCTCTTCTACCTGACAGAGGTTCCTCTTGAAGTCCAAAAGTGATTTAAAGTTCTTTGGCCTGGGGCCCTATTTTTATACAGAGAAGCCCTGTGCCCAGTCAAAACCAGTTCTGTCCTTTCTGGTGCAGCTTCCTGGCAGGAGGTGGAGACAGCATTGTGTAAGGTAGAGCAGGCATATTCAGGTGAAAGGAAATCTCCTCCCTCTACTCTAAATGCAGCCCAAGTCTATTCAGCCCAGCCCTGACTCACCCTGGAAAGGCATGACACACCTTAACCCCCCCCTCCAAGTGGCTGTCTGAACAGAATGCACATCCCCAGCCCCTGTCACTCCAAAGCCAGACAGTCAATACACATCCTAGCAGAGGCACACTGGATGGCTAAGCAAGAAAATACGCACTTTCTAAAAGTGGTATTTTCAAACCCAGAACGTAAAAATCACCCTTACTAAAAGATGCCTCTTAACATTCTGAGTTCAGGCATACTAAACTTTATTTTCCTATCTTGTTCCCCTGGGTAGTTGTGCTTATAAGATGTTATAAGCAAACTCCTCATTCTATCCTATGGGGACAGATAGCCTTACAATAGTGAAAATGAATTTGGCAGTATTTCACTATCAGGACATGCCACACACACCAGGGCATGTCCTACATTTCACATACACTGCACCCTGCCCACAGGGGTACCTTGGACCTACCTTAGGGGTGTCTTACATGTAAGAAAAGGGAAGGTTTGGGCCTGGCACGTAGGTGCACTTGCCCAGTTGACATGGCAGTACCAACTGCGCACAGACTCTGCAGTGGTAGGTCTGAGTTACATTTACAGGCTGCTTATGTGGGTGGCACAATCAGTGCTGCAGGCCCACTAGGAGCATTTTATTTACAGGCTCTGGGCACACACAGTGCACTGTACTAGGAACTGACTAGTAAATGAAATATGCCAATCATGGAATCACTAATCCATACAACAATTTACAGGAAGCACTTGCACTTTGGCACTGAACAGCCGTGGCAAAGTGCCCAAAGCAGCTAGACCAGCAGAAACGAAGTCCAACACACAGCACAATAACATGAGGCAAAGGCAAAAATACAGGGGAAAGCCACACCAATGATGCCAGGTCTGACAGGGTCCAGAACAAGAGGCCTCATTCTGTAAACTTAAGAACACATTTACAACACCACCTATCTTACGATATCTAGGTACCAGTCTAAATTTCATTGCTGAATTCAATGCATCGGCTATCATCATCGGGGCTGTACTATCACAAAAACATCCTAAAACAGCAGCATTAAATCCAGTATCTTTCTAGTCCAGGTCACTGACAAATGTAGAGAAAAATTATACTGGTCATGATTGAGAGCTTATTTAATCAAGGAAGACTTTGCTCATTGGAGACATTATTTGGAAGGAGCACTGCATCTGGTTCTTGTTTGGTCTGAACATTAGAATCTTCAGTTTCTTAAATCTATGAAGTGTGTCAATGCTCGCCATGGTAAAGCAGATGCACTCTCGCTGCAAGCAGACGGGAAGAAGAAACAAAAAGCACCTTTAATTTTGGTAATGTCATCTTGAGGTTCACAGGAAAAGTATGACTTTCTGTAAGCAGTTAAGAGAAGTACGTAAACCATAGGCAATCAGCAATGACGAAAGGCAGTTCAACAACAGAAAACTACTATATGATTTGCTGTTCCATAAAAACCCCTTTTACTTGCCTACAGAAGAACTACAAATTATAGCTATAAAATTGTGTCATAATTCCCCCGGTGTCTGGACACCCAGGGCAAAGAAAGAATGTTGATTTGCTTGCACATTTTTGTGGGCCTTCTATGGCCAGACCTATAAAATCATATGTACAAAACTGTGTGATATGGCCATAGGCCAAATTTTCTGACAAAAGGCCTGTGGACTTTTTCAACTACTTCCTACACCTTGAACCCCTTGGTCCATCTCATGTATGGATTTCATCGTTGAACTATCATATTCAAAGAGGTACAATACAATTTTAGTGATGATAAACCATTCAACCAAAGTGGGGTACTTTATCAATCGCCAACAGTCCCTGCCCTAATGAAGGACTTCATTAGTCAAATCTTTTACCTACATTGTCTGCTACATGGGATCGTGACTGACAAGGGAACCCTGTTTATATTGAAATTCTGGAAAGGTGTTGGCACTCTTTGCCATCTGTCTATGAGCTATCACCCAGAGACACAAGGGGAGACGAAAAACAGAATGAGTCCCTCAAACAATGTCTCAGGAGTTTCCTTGTATCACAACAGCAGGAGTGGGTGCACTGGTTGCCATTGGCTGAGTTCACCTGTGAGAACTCCTTACATAGTGCTATAGACTAGAGCTATAGCCTATTTCCTTTTCTTCTGTTTGTATGGTGCACATACAAAAATGTTTCCTTCATCTATTCATCCATACAGTTCGACAGCCTTCATAATAAGCAAATGATGACCACAAGAAGTATGAAGACAATTATAGGTCACCTACCCCTCAGTATTGCATAGGAGATCAAGTATGACCCTTTTTCCAAACACCTGACTATTCCTGGTTAACAGCCTATGTTCACACCTCATGTTATAGGCCCCTTTACAGTCACACAGTTGATAGATCCAGCAACATTGTGGTTTTATCCTCCTGCACACTGGTGCATACACCTTGTAGACACCATGTCTCTGGGATAAAGCCTTCAACTTATACAACTTTATACAAAATATAGACCTGAGTCAAATATGACCCAAGATTGCAGGCAACTTCAACCATTAGGAAGATTACCAATTTATCTAGGCCACCACACAGATGTCAAAACTGATGGTGGGTCTGCGATGCCCAGAAAGTCAATCATGTTCTTGGCCATCAAAGTTGTCATGGGAGAGAGGCACAATCGAAAGCAGAAGAGTGTGCTGCGGAAAACTGATGAAAAAGAATTTGAATTTCATCTGCATAGGAATAATTGTGAAAACCAGAGATTCCCATAAATGTGTCTGGTGGAATACAATCCTTGTTCAATAGAGCTGGACTAAGTGCCTGTCTTGGGGAACTCCACAATTCAAGGCTTTAAATTCATGTTGAAAAAGAGGGGTGCAACAGTATGAGCTCAGTCATGGAGAAAAGGTTACATCCATTTCAAAGCGGAAATACCGCCCTGCTCAAAACAGAAAAGCAATGTTGGATGGTCAATGGCATTAAAAGCTGTTGACAGATCAAATCGAATTAGAGCTGCGATACTGGCCCCATCCAACACACTTTGAATGTAATCTAGAGCTACTACAAAAGTGGTGTCAGTGCCATGGTAGAGAAAATTGATGGTTGAACATTATCTAAGGCCACAGATTCCTCACAAAATGTAGTGATCAGCGTCTTAACCTCTTTCTCAAAAAGCTTGGTCCCATGAGGGGAGAAATCAGATATGGCTATAGATTGTCAGGTGTATAAAATCTTCATCTGTCCTTAATAAAGGCCCAACAATGACAAGCATGAATGAAAGTGGTACTACAGCAGTAGAAAGACAGAGAATAACAGTCAACAATATGAGACGCAATAGCAGTAACTTTTTTCAAATATAGCAGCCATTCTAGCTGAAGTGTAGAAAGGCCAATGACTCTTAAAGAACAATAGAAACAAAACATAAAATCCTCATTTGATTCGAGTGGTAGACAATGGTAATATCATGGTTGGGACACGTACTACTGGAGGGCTCTCCAAGCTCTCCAATTGCCCTATAGCTTTGGATGTTACCTACTGTCTGGAAGTAGTATCTTACAGCACCCAGGTGTGTTCCTATCTGCCAACTTAGTAAAAGTTTGGAGTGGTTTCAGGTCTCTATGACACTATAACCCAGGAATGTCACAAGAAACAAACTGAAACACCAGTGAAAATAAAATATCAGGAAAAACTGTAGACTAAAAATTCTACATAAAGCTAAACAGAACTACAGTTTCATGATTGAAACCTCATTGCGTCATGTCTAAAGATAACTTTCATTAAGTTACTGCATGGTTGCCAGTGGTCTACCCTATGTTTATATAAAGTGGGTCTGGGCCAGCATACTCACTTTTGGAGGTGTAACCAATCTGACCGCTTCACTGTACATGTTTGTGCTTTGCTTTATATATGTTCTGAAATTGGTGACCCTCTTCACCCCTGATCTTGCTTCATGATATATCAGACATTCCCAAAATAAACAATCCTTAGATGTGATGGTGGTGTACCTCGCTAGCTATTTTGAATATGTGTGCCTTTGGAAATAGAAATCATTCTTCCCTCCAACATATGGAGATTGGATGACTAAAATGATGGTTGTAACTGCCCATCAAAGACCTATTTTTAAATCAAATTTTCAGTCCTAAAAATATGAGGCTATCTGGGGACCCTTTTTATGAAGAGCATTGATTATTCATTGATTCTTCACTAGCGGTTGTTTACTTGTTTAATCTAGCCATAGCTCACAGTGTTTGGAAAACCACTTGCAAACTGGCATTGTTTTCAATAATAGCTCAAATATATGGGTGGTTGCTTTTTTATATATCTTTGAACTTCTTTTTTGCTCTTCCTGATCTCTCTCTCTCAGGTGATGTACTGTGGGTATATGATGTGGCCTGAGGTGCTGACTGACATCTGTGCGCTCTCACTCAGAGCTGAAGCATGGAACACCTATGGAGTGTTGATGCTATCTTATCATATAATCTTAGATAAAGCTCCCATGCAGGATCGGTACAGTGTTAACCTCATGATCATATGAGTCAATGTGCCTCTACTGATAACAGATAAATAGCAAATTAACAGGCATAATTAATTAAATAAGCCTTGAGTCTCAAGAAGATTCAAGATCAGTTTATTACATAATTTAAAGTGCAATACAGAAAGGAAAAGTAATAGCCAAATGCATGGTGAATCAATATGGGAAATTTTCATATGCCGCAATCAAATGTAGAATAGAGTCTGACATGAACACAAGTCTCAAAGTGAAAAAATATTTTAAGTCCTAAGCAAAGACAGATCAACAAGGGTCTGCCCTCAAAGTGTCGGGGCACATCAGACTGGCTCAACACCAATTTTGGGGTCTTTTATAGCAAATACATGGTGAAAATCACATTTGCAATGAAATGGTTACGCAGGTTGACAAATAAGAATATATAATGTAATCAGCAATATCTAACACCATCTCAATACTATCCCCTAAATAAATACTAATAATACACCTTTTAGCCTAATGTCATTGGAAATGACAGTACACATCTATTTACACTGAAAACAATGAAAAGAAACTACCACTCTAGGCATTTTATCAATATTGCATTGTCTTTTGATCTATCCCTACTTGCAACCTTGTTTTTGCTTATATGTAGCCTAGGTTTGTTGGGTTAATATGGGTGAACCCCTTGTTTTGTGTCCAGTAGTTATTTAGACAGTCCAGCTAATTATGACGATTTTCGAAAAGCACCAAGAACAAGTTTGATTTAACATAATTTCTGCACCTCAGTTTTGGGCAATTCTTGGGATTCCTTGGTAATACCAACATAACCCAACTGTTGATTGGGCATTTAGAAGTTTGACCTTTTCAATCAATCAATCAATCAATCAGGGAATTATAAGCGCGCTACTCACCCGTGAGGGTCTCAAGGCGCTGGGGGGGGAGGGCTACGCCACTCCGTTCAGCCGAACAGCCAGGTCTTGAGAGTTTTCCTGAAGGTGTTCAGGGAGGGGGCGAGCCTGATGTCTGTCGGTAGCTCGTTCCAGGTCTTGGCTGCAATGTGAGAGAACGATCTTCTGCCTCCTCTGGCTCTGTGGATGTGCGGGGTTTCTGCCAGTGCGAGGTTTGACGATCGCAGGTTTCTTTTGGGTACATGGAAGTTTATTCTGTCGTTGAGGTATTTGGGTCCGTTGTTGTGTAGGCATTTGTAGGCGTGTGTGAAGATTTTGAAAATGACTCTTCTCCACGGGGAGCCAGTGGAGTCGTCGGAGGTGTTGGCTGATGTGTTCGTGCCGGGGATGCCGAATACGAGTCTGGCCGCGGTGTTCTGAATTGTTTGGAGTTTGCGGAGTAGGGACTTGTTGATGCTGGTGTAGAGTGCGTTGCCATAGTCCAGTCTGCTGGTGATGAGTGCATGGGTGACTGTTTTCCTTGACTCGGGGGGGATCCATTTGAAGGTCTTGCGGATGATGCGGAGGGTGTTGAAGCAGCTGGAGGTGACGGCGTTGACCTGTTGGTTCATGGCGAGGGATGAGTCGAGTACGATGCCGAGGTTTTTGGCGTGGTCTATGGGGGTTGGGGGGAGCTTCCGAGGGCGGTAGGCCACCAGGTGTTGTCCCATGCTGAAGGAGTGGTTCCAAGGACGAGGACTTCTGTCTTCTCAGCGTTGAGTTTTAGGCAGCTGTTAGTCATCCAGACTGCGACTTCTTGCATACCTCTCTGGAAGTTGAGTTTTGCGGTGGCGGGGTCTTTGGTGAGGGAGAGGTTGAGCTGGGTGTCATCGGCGTAGGATACGATGTTAAGGCCGTGTTGTCGGACGATGTCTGCTAGGGGGGCCATGTAGATATTGAAGAGGGTCGGGCTCAGAGACGACCCCTGTGGGACTCCGCAGGTGATTTCCGTGGGGGCAGAGAGGAAAGGAGGTAGTCTGATCCTCTGGCTTCTTCCGGTGAGGAACGAGCGGATCCAGTCTAGGGCAGTTCCTTGAATGCTGGCGTCGTGTAGTCTGGCGACCAGTGTGCGGTGAGAGACGGTGTCAAAGGCTGTAGACAGGTCGAGGAGGATGAGGGCTGCGGAGTGGCCTTGGTCCAGGAGGGTGTGGATGTCGTCTGTGGCAGCGAGTAGTGCGGTCTCGGTGCTGTGGTTGGTTCGGAATCCGGATTGGGACGGGTCAAGGACGGCGTGCTCTTCGATGAATCGTGTCAGTTCCCTGTTGACTGTTTTCTCTGCCACTTTGGCTGCGAAGGGGAGGAGCGAGATGGGCCGGTAGTTTTTGAGGCCGGTGGGGTCGGCCGTGGGCTTCTTGAGCAGGGGCCTGACTTCGGCGCATTTCCAGTCATCTGGGAAGGTGCCTGTTTTGAAGGTGGTGTTGATGGTGTGTTGCAGTTCCGGTGCGATTGTGCCTGTGGCTCTGTGGTAGATGTGCAGGGGCAGGGGTCGGTGGGGGCTCCTGAGTGGATGTCTTTCATGGCCGCGACGGTATCCTCGGTCGTAATTGGCGTCCAGCTGGAGAAGGTGGGCTGTCTGATGTCTTGGGCAGGTGGTGGGTTGGCTGAGGTCTCTTGTGGGTGGTCGGTGAAGTTGTCGTAGAAAGTTCTGATCTTGAGGTGGAAGTAGGTTCCGAGCTTGTCGCAGAGGCCTCCTCCCGGGTGGTTGGGGCGGTCCTTTCTCTGGATCTTGTATCCATCCGGGATGGCGGTGTTGATGTCGGGGGCGGAGGTGGCGTTGGTCCAGGTCTCTGTGAAGAAGGCGATGTTGGACGAGAGAGAGTCGAGTAGGTTCCAGATTTCCATGGCGTGTTTGTGTACGGAGCGCACGTTGAGGAGGATGTATCTGAGGGTGTCGTCGGTGCTGGCTATGGTGGCGTTGAGGGTCGGGCTGGTGGTGAAGGTTCGGCGGCAGCGGAGGCAGGAGAACTGGCCGTGGGTCGTGTTCGGTGAGGCCTGTTGGCAGTCTGTGGGCCTTCCGGGGTTGAGTGCGAGGAGGGTGGCGGAGTCGGAGCAATGGAAGGTCGTCGATCCAGGGTTCCTGGCGCTGGCAGCGGTCGGGTCGCAGACTGGCGCAGACGGGCTTGCCTTAGGCGCGCCTTCAGCGCGCCAGCGGCGTGACCGCACAGCGGCCACCATTAAGTAGGGGAGGAGGGAGGGACAAGCAGCTGGGAGGCGGGAGCGGTAGTGGGCAGGGCCACAGGGGCAGCAGCGGCGGGAGATGGGAGCGGGAAAAACGGCGCAAAAAGGGCACACAGGTGTAAGGAAATGAAAAAAACAACACAATACGAGGAATGAAAAATGAACAAGACAATACCAGGAATGAAGAATTACACGACACGACAATACCAGAATTACGGGCACCAAGGGGCGGAGTCAGGCAGGGGCAGCAGGCAAGGAACACGGAGGAGCACTGGCAGGCAGGGGTCTCGAACACCTCCCAGGAGGAGGCTCGAGGCTCAGGGTCGGTGAAGTAGGCGCGGAGCTGCTGGGGAGAGAGTATGCCTTCGACCAGGGGTCAGAGGTCTTACCTTTTTATCCTACTATTGTCAAACAAACTGCTTTCACAATGAAAAGGGTAATAAGGGGTCCCCTCAAGGTACCTTGGGAGAAGGAAACTCTGTAATCCCTGAAGTTTATCAGGACTTTAAAGATGCATTTGACAAAAAGAAAGCTAGCAGTTGAACACCCCATAGACCCTTTGACTGCCAAATTGATGTTCATCCTGGGGTTCATCTTCCTTGCAGTAGGATTTATGCCCTCACAGAATGTGACAATCTTCACTTTAGGGAATATTTGGATGAACTTTTAGAAATTGGATTCATCCATTTCTCCAGATCTCTGCTCTGATCTCCTTTATGTTTTGTTCCTATGAAGGTGGGAGAGATCAGAACTATGTCACTGTAATGAACAGATACACCTTGTCATTAATTCTATCTTTATTAAAATGAAGTGAAGAAGGCAATAATTCACAGTCAACTGAACTTAAGGGGGCTTGTCATCTTGCGCACATCCAGAAGGGTGACGAGTAGAAGACCATATTTGGAACTAAACTTGGTCTTTACAAATACCTTGGTATGTCTTTCTGGTTTACAATGCCCCAGTTGCCTTCCAATACTTCATAAATGAAGTATTGCATGTGTTAATTGACATTTGTTCGGTGGTCTATATCAATGACCAAACCTACTCAAATTCTGTTACCGAACACAAAGCTCATGTGAGATCCATATTAACAAAAACTGTGTGACATTCACCTTTTTGCCAAATTGGAGAAATGTATATTTCATGTTACTAGTGTCGAGTTTTTGGGGTTAATCACTGCTCCTGACGGCGTCCAAGTGGATAGAAAAAAGGTGGAAGTAATTGAAAGTTCAAAATCCCCTCGGTCCATAAAAGAAGTGCAAAGCTTCTTGGGCATTGCCAACTTTTAATGGTGTTTCATTGATCAGATCTCTGCTACTGTCCCTCACATTAATAATTTTTTTTTTAAAAGGTGTAAGGTTTCACAAGGATTCTGAAGCTGAAAAAGCTTTTTCAGTCTTAAAGATTTGTCATGGCACCGGTACTTAGCCACCCAGACGTAACCTGTCCTTCCATAGCGGAATCTGATACTTGACAGAGTGCAATTGGGGTAGTATTATCACAACTTGATCAATCTACTGGACAGTTACACTCAGTTGCATATTTTGCACAAACTTAGTCCTGCAGATATGGACTCACAATAGTAGATAGAGAATTACTGACCATAAAAGTGGTGTGTGGCATCATTACCTTCGGGGCATTCAGTATACCATTACTATTTTGACACTGAAATCAGCCTGTGCCCTTTATGCCAGACAATTATGTTGAGCACAGTTCTTTAGTGATTACTATTTTGTAATTACTTTTCAACCTGGAAAGAAAAATGGAAAAGCTGATTTCTTGTCCCACTATGGTAATGCTCGTATCAAACATACGACCGATCCCTCGCCCCTTGGTACCCATTGATAACTTGGTGGGATTCATGTCGGACACTGGAGTTATTAATGTACATAAAAAGGGGACCCCCTGCTCCAAATACCAGCTCCTGAGGCAGGGAAAAAGACTAATAATATTGTAAATCCTCAGGTAACTATCTTTTTTACTCTCAATTTAATGTATATCATAACATAATAAGGCTCAAATCACACAAAAATATAGAAAAATATCAAACAAATATATATTTTATTAATAACTAAATTCTAAGAGAGTTAGATGTAGCCCGTTCTACATCATTGATTGGAAAGGATATGGTCCTGAGTGTAGGTCCTGGGAACCTGTGGTTAATGTATATGCTCCTCAATTGTTGAGAAGATTTCATTCGCGGAACCCATGAAAGCCTAAACCCATGGGGAGGACCAACTGAGTGAGCGACATATCAGGTAATCAAAGATGTTCCGAAAAGCGAGTGCTTAAAAACAGACATTGTCCCCGGAAGGTCGCACAACATGGCTACACTATCTATTTATTCCCCTAGGAGTTAATAGACGGATATTGTTTCTCCATAACCTGAATCTTAAGTGGAAAAGAGGGAAGTTTTAGGTAAGCCGGGCATTAGGGATGATGTTAGTTATAAGGGATCTTGTGTTACAATATTCTGTAGTTTACACAATCTCTTTTGTTTTAATAGATGCACGCATACACATTTCTACTAGCATCCTGAATACTGATCAGGGCAAAGTACCTACGTTAAAAGGGACCTGGCTGAATGGAGGATGCTATTTTCTTGTCTCAATCCACTTTCCCCTGAGGTCTGGCGTAGCTTGAAGCTTTGGACACGATTCAGGCAGCAAAAGTCTTTGGGTGATGTTGGGCGCTCGCTTCTGGGATCCCATCTCACTCTCACAAGATTGCACAACTTAAAGAAAGAAACAGGTAGAGCTCAAGTGTTCCAGGGCCCTCTTGGTCCTGGTTCTATTTGTGTAGGTCCTGTTGAGCCTCATCATTTTAGTCCTGTCCTCATGGACATCCAGGTCCAGTCCCCTCAGTCTTCCTGGCTCTAGCTGTTTTGGTCCTCCTGATCTTCCTCACCCTAGTCCTTCTACCCCCAGGTCCTAGTCATCTGCTCCACATGGTACTGTGATCCCTGGTCCTATGGTCATGATCCACCTGTCACTCCTCGGTCAGTCCTGGTCCTCTTGTTGCTGAACCTTCTAATTTTCCTTGTTCTGGTCCTGTTCTTAATGGTATCCTTGGTACTGGCCCCTTCATCTTCCTTGCTTATTCTTTTCCCCCAGTCATACTGACCATAATCTTCATGCTCCTAATCTTCCAAATATTCCAGGAACTGGTCCTGATCTTTCAGTTCCTTAGCATTGTGCTTCTACACCAACTGATCATGGGCTTTGCCGAAGTTCTTTACTGCCAAAATGTATTTACATTTATTATATTTTTCTTCACCATGTTCAATCAATCAATCAATCACGGCATTTATAGAGCGCGCTACTCACCCGGGAGGGTCTCAAGGCGCTGGGGGAGGGGGTAAGTTACTGCTCGAACAGCGAGGTCTTGAGCTGCTTCCTGAAGGAGAGATGGTCCTTGTTAAAATGTCACAACTCATTGCTAGTGATATTCACATCTAATGTCTGTGGGTTATAGCGCAAGGAGGAGCAGCGTAATCTAAAGTATTACAATACGCACGTGCTTCGCCTATCTCTTGGCAATGGTGAAAAATTCTGAGCATTCCTTGTGTATTTATTTAATAAAATCAGAGCTTGAATTTTAACCTGCCCACTTTCCATTTTTGGCAAGTGTGGATATTTTGGTGCAGTATCATGATTGGCTGTGCCAGCTCAGGGCAGAGCTGAGTGCCTGCTTTTTATTTTTTTGTGTGAGCGGTTTCTCAAGTTCAAGCCTATATTAAGAATTTCTCCTAGTTAATGCATGAACTTTAGACAGACTCACTCAGAACGAAATAGAGGAAATTCCTTATATATATATATATAAATATGTGTGTATATATATATAAATATGTGTATATATTATCTACTGGCGGTCGCCAGTAGATAGTTATAGTTAAAACCTATTATCCATAGGAAACCCGCGACATTCTATTTGAAATAACGTTGGCGCCGGTTAACGAATCTTCGCGAAAGTTTCCAACTTGTTGGGGCGCTCCGGTCCGCTCCTATCCTGAAAGTCTCGGGGTGATACGTCAAGCGGGGGCCGAGAAAAAGGGGGTCCCAAAACGTGTTTTCCCCATTCATTTTTCCATAGGAACCTTTAGTCGCAGCTACAGCCCGAACTGCTGAACGGAATTACACCAAATTTGGCAAAGAGGTAGCCCTTGGTTCAGTGTCGTGCCTTTTGCTTAAATGGTGTAAATCCGTTCAGTAGTTCCTGAGAAAATCAAAAGTAAAGTCACATATATATCTGGGCGGAGCCTAACCACACATGTCATCGTGAGATCTGATTGGCTGTCAGCACTTCATCCTGGAATTTCTGGCAGCCATCTTGGGACCAATATAAATGATAGTACCTCATTGAAATGCATTGTAGTGAATAGAAGATTTTGAGGGTCACCAAAAGGAGAACTATAAAGGGTGATAACAGGCTTTAGTTACATTAGAATTTATTTGTTGACGGTACCATACTAATTTTAGGAATTGTGGTGTATTCCAAGGTGATTTTACCATGTGAAAAACCTTCTGCTGGGATATCATGAATCATGTTTGAGAGAACACTATTTTCTCATGCTTGTCCCATGGAGGTTTGGAAGGTGCTCCAGAAGCTAAAATGAGAGCATATTTTCTGTAAATTCACATTATCTTTCTCACTCATGTGAGAATGAAGTCTGACATTCTCAGTAAAACATGTACATCCAACAAGGGCAGAGACTGTCAGTTGATTCCTTTGTGTTCTACTGCAGCTTCCCAGAGTGTTCTAAAGAACAACTAGAGTGCTAACAGCCTTACTTTTGACAAAAGTATGGCACACCTGAAGCCATCTTGATTGGAATAAACTGGTAACACTTAAAACATTTAATTTAAAAAGGAACAAAATGATGGGGTTCATTTTGTCATAGAAATTATGGTTAGTGCTGTAGAAAGAAAAATTAGGACATATTTCAAGTGTGATCTCAAATATCTTCCTGTTATAATTCAACAGGAGCAGCCTGCCAGTTGATGCCTTTGTGTTCTACTGCAGCTTCCCAGAGTGTTCTAAAGAACAACTAGAGCGCTAACAGCCTTACTTATGACAAAAGTATGGCACACCTGAAGCCATCTTGATTGGAATAAACCGGTAACACTTAAAACATTTAATTTAAAAAGGAACAAAATGAGGGGTTCTTTTTTAAATAGAAATTATGGTTAGTGCTGCAGAAAGAAAAATTAGGGCATGTTTTAAGTGAGATCTCAAATCCTCTTCTATTTCATTAGAAAATTCTGACATGCAGACTGAAACAATCACTTTCAATACCAGCAGCAGACTACCAGTTAACTCCCTGGTGAGCAGTAGCTTTACTCCAGTGATCTAATGAGCAACTAGAGTGCTAACATTCTGAATTTATGGCAGATGTGAGACACATCTGAATGCCTTCTTGATGGAATCAAAGTAAAAAACTGAAAGCATTTCCTACTGAGGAGACTGCAGTAAATGAAGAAATTAGGAAACTTCATAACAAAGAAGTATTCCAAGATGGCCACCAGTGAAAAAAGAGCCCAAATGTAGCACAAATATTACCCAGATGTAGCCCACATATAGCCCAATGACAAAAGTGTGCAAAACACTTTTTATTTTTAGTTTTTTGCAGTTTTATGTAGTGCAGACTGGTCAGGTATTGGAGCATTGCATCTTAAAACATGACCCCCTACACTACAAAAACACCACTGCACTACCTTAAACCCTAAAACACTACCCCCAGCACGACCCCCTACACTACACAAGCACCACTGCACTATCCTAAACCCTAAAACACTACCCCCAGCACGACCCCCTACACTACCCAAACACCACTGCACTAACCTAAATCCTAAAACACTACCACCAGCACGACCCCTACACTACCCAAACACCACTGCACTACCCTAAAACATGACCCCCTACACTACACAAACACCACTGCACTACCCTAAACCCTAAAACACTACCCCCAGCACGACCCCCTACACTACACAAGCACCACTGCACTACCCTAAACCCTAAAACACTACCCCCAGCACGACCCCCTACACTACACAAACACCACTGCACTACCCTAAACCCTAAAACACTACCCCCAGCACGACCCCCTACACTACCCAAACACCACTGCACTAACCTAAATCCTAAAACACTACCCCCAGCATGACCCCCTACACTACCCAAACACCACTGCACTACCCTAAAATATGACCCCCTACACTACACAAACACCACTGCACTACCCTAAACCCTAAAACACTACCCCCAGCACGACCCCCTACACTACACAAGCACCACTGCACTACCCTAAACCCTAAAACACTACCCCCAGCACGGCCCTCTACACTACCCAAACACCACTGCACTAACCTAAATCCTAAAACACTACCCCCAGCATGACCCCCTACACTACCCAAACACCACTGCACTACCCTAAAACATGACCCCCTACACTACACAAACACCACTGCACTACCCTAAACCCTAAAACACTACCCCCAGCACGACCCCCTACACTACACAAGCACCACTGCACTACCCTAAACCCTAAAACACTACCCCCAGCACGACCCCCTACACTGCCCGAACACCACTGCACTGCCCTAAACCCTGAAACACCACCCCCTTCACGACCCCCTACACTGCCCGAACACCACTGCACTGCCCTAAACCCTGAAACATCACCCCCAGCACAACCCCCTACACTGCCTGAGCACCATTGCTCTGCCCTAAACCCTGAAACACCAGCCCCAGCACGACCCCCTACACTGCCCGAACACCACTGCACTGCCCTAAACCTTGAAACACCAGCCCCAGCACGACCCCCTACACTGCCCGAACACCACTGCACTGCCCTAAACCCTGAAACACCAGCCCCAGCAAGACCCCCTACACTGCCCGAACACCACTGCATTGCCCTAGACTCTGAAACACCAGCCCCAGCAAGACCCCCTACACTGCCCGAACACCACTGCACTGCCCTAAACCCTGAAACACCAGCCCCAGCACGACCCCCTACACTGCCCAAACACCACTGCACTGCCCTAAACCCTGAAACACCAGCCCCAGCACCACCCCCTACACTGCCCGAACACCACTGCACTGCCCTAAACCCTGAAACACCAGCCCCAGCACCACCCCCTACAATGCCCGAACACCACTGTACTGCCCTAAACCCTGAAACACCACCCCTGCACCGCCCCCTACACTGCCCGAACACCACTGCACTGCCCTAAACCCTGAAACACCACCCCCTGCACGACCCCCTACACTGCCCGAACACCACTGCACTGCCCTAAACCCTGAAACACCACCCCCTGTACCACCCCCTACACTGCCCGAACACCACTGCACTGCCCTAAACCCTGAAACACCACCCCCAGCATGACCCCTTTACTGCTCGAACACCACTGCATTGCCCCAAACCCTGAAACACCACCCCCAGCATGACCCCCTACACTGCCCGAACACCACTGCCCTAAACCCTAAAACACCACCCCTGCACGACCCCCTACACTGCCCGAACACCACTGCACTGCCCTAAACCCTGAAACACCACCCCTGCACGACCCCCTACACTGCCTGAACACCACTGCACTGCCCTAAACCCTGAAACACCACCCCCAGCACGACCCCCTACACTGCCCGAACACCACTGCACTACCCTAAACCCTAAAACACCACCCCCAGCACGACCCCCTACACTGCCCGAACACCACTGCACTGCCCTAAACCCTAGAACACTACCCCCAGCATGACCCCCTACACTACCCGAACACCACTGCACTACCCTAAACCCTAAAATACTCCCCGCAGCACGACCCCCTACACTACCCGAACACGACTGCACTGCCCTAAACCCTAAAACACTCCCCCAGCACGACCCCCTACACTACCCGAACACCACTGCACTGCCCTAAACCCTAAAACACTCCCCCAGCACGACCCCTACACTACCCAAACACCACTGCACTACCCTAAACCCTAAAACACTAACCCCAGCACGACCCCTACACTACCCAAACACCACTGTACTACCCTAAACCCTAAAACACTCCCCCAGGACGACTCCCTACACTACACAAACACCACTGCACTACCCTAAACCCTAAATCTACCCCCAGCATGACCCCCTACACTACACAAACACCACTGCACTACCCTAAACCCTAAATCTACCCCCAGCATGACCCCCTACACTACACAAACACCACTGCACTACCCTAAACCCTAAATCTAACCCCAGCATGACCCCCTACACTACACAAACACCACTGCACTACCCTAAACCCTAAAACACTACCCCCAGCACGACCCTCTTCACTACCTAAACACAACTGCACAATTTGTTACAGGCGTTGCAACGCAGGCCTGTGGTGCTTACTGGAAGTACCTGGTGGGCTGGTTGGGCCCCAGGGACTCTCATGATTCAAGGTGACCTAATCCCCCAACTTAAAACGCGCCACGGGGCGCGTTTGCACAGTGGTGAAGGGAGGGGGCGGGGCCTCAGGTGACATGTGCGCAAACACGCCCTGTGGTGCGTTTTAAGTTGGGGAGTTAATTCCCTTTGAATCCTGGGAGCCAACTAGCCCACCAGGTACCTTCAGTAAGCACAACAGAGTTGCGTTGCAGAGAGGTGAAAAAGGTGCGTGGCCTCGGAACGCCTCTCTGCAACTCAGCTCTGTGGTCCTAACTGTAGGTACCTGGGGGGCTAGTTGGGCCCCAGGGACCCTCAGGATTCAAGGGGACTTAATCCCGCAACTTAAAACGCGCCATGGGGCGCGTTTGCACACATGTCACCTCAGGCCCCCTCCCTTCACCACTGTGCAAACGCGCACTGGCTCTGGTTAGTCAGAGTCAGTTACCACCAGTACCCGTCTGAAAAAGTTGTGGGCACAGGATGATTTTGCAACAAGGCCTCTTTCTGCTCCTCTGTTGGTTCTTTCTGCACATCTTTTGCTTCTTTCTGTGCGTTTTTTCTTCTTTCTTCACATGTCCTACCTCTGTTGGCATAGTTAGAAACTAGCATTTAAAAAACCTTTGAAATTCACTTAAAAAATCATAGGTTTCAGGCACGTTATAGTTAGAAATTAGCATTTAAAAAACCTTTGAAATTCACTGAAAAAACCATAGGTTTCAGGCACGTTATAGTTAGAAATTAGCATTTAAAAAACCTTTGAAATTCACTGAAAAAACCATAGGTTTCAGGCACGTTATAGTTAGAAATTAGCATTTAAAAAACCTTTGAAATTCACTGAAAAAACCATAGGTTTCAGACACGTTATAGTTAGAAATTAGCATTTAAAAAACCTTTGAAATTCACTGAAAAAACCATAGGTTTTAGGGACAGTTATAGTTAGTTGGACATTGCACTCGTACAAAACCCGTGAAATTCCCCTGTTATAGTTAGTTCAGCTAACTATAACTCGCGCCCTCACAATGCACTGCTGATGACGTCACATATTACATCACTCATGACATGGTCAGTGACATCACTGATGACATCACTGATGACATCTCAAATGACATCACTGATGACATCATCCATGTGATAATTTCATGCATCTTCTCACACCCTAATATAACTTTTGATACACCCACTCTAAATTACAGACTGCCATTCTCAAAACCATAGACACTCCAACACCAAAAACTACATACCCACTCACTGATTCTTAGGTCTACACACACATCCACTCACTCACCTGTACAGTCACTCATACTTACAGTCACTCAGTACAGGACTATCATATGCACTCATACACCTATATAAACACTCACACACCGCCACTCATCCATAGAGGTACTCACACACCTAGTCAGTCATGCAAAAAATTAATCACACACCCATTTACTCACCTATACAGTTATACACACACCAGCTCACTTACTCATACAAATACTAGCACATTCTTACGCTCTTATACAATAACTGATACAAGCACACACGCATCCATACAGCCACTCTCACAATAACACACTCTCACTTATAGCCATTTAAATACTCTAACACACATATATACTGCCTTTTACATATGTAGTTACTTGCACATGTACCACTGAGATATACATTCACTCACTAACACACCCATACACACACTCACCCACCCAAGCAGTCCATCACAGATGCACTCTTGAAATCATGCACCCAGTGAATCACCCACTCACACATCTATGTATAGAGTCACACACACCCCACCCACACAAACACTCAGGCAGCCATACAGATACTCAGAGAACCAATCAATAACCCATATAGACACTCATGTAGCTATTCGCAAATCCATGCATCCACTTACACACCAACAAACAGACGGATACAGACATTCACACAGTTTAGTCACTAACCCATGCATTCAGTAAGATACGTTTAATCACTCACTTGTAGAGTCAGTCACTCACGTACTAAATCATCCATTCAGACACTTATACACCCACTCATTCTTCAATACGCCTTTCCCTATATATATTAAACATATTTAAACTTTACAGAAACACACAGTCACTGGATGATGTCATCAGTGATGTCATCAGTGATGTCATTTGAGATGTCATCAGTGATGTCATCAGTGATGTCACTGACCATGTCATGAGTGATGTAATATGTGACGTCATCAGCAGTGCATTGCGGGGCGCGAGTTATAGTTAGCTGAACTAACTATAACAGGGGAATTTCACGGGTTTTGTATGAGTGCAATGTCCAACTAACTATAACTGTCCCTAAAACCTATGGTTTTTTCAGTGAATATATATATATATACATATATATATATATATATATATATATAAATATATATATAAATATAAATATATATATATATATATATATATATATATATATATATATTCACTGAAAAAACCATAGGTTTCAGGGACGTTATAGTTACACATTAGCATTTAAAAAACCTTTGAAATTCACTGAAAAAACCATAGGTTTTAGGGACAGTTATAGTTAGTTGGACATTGCACTCGTACAAAACCCGTGAAATTCCTCCGTTATAGTTAGTCCAGCTAACTATAACTCGCGCTCCGCAATGCACTGCTGATGATGTCACATATTACATCACTCATGACATGGTCAGTGACATCACTGATGACATCACTGATGACATCTCAAATGACATCACTGATGACATCATCCAGTGACTGTGTGTTTCTGTAAAGTTGAAATATTTTTAATATATATAGGAAAGACGTATTGAAGAATGAGTGGGTGTGTAAGTGTCTGTATGGATGATTTAGTAGGTGCGTGACTGACTCTATAAGTGAGTGATTTAACGTATCTTACTGAATGCATGGGTTAGTGACTAAACTGGGTGAATGTCTGTATCCGTCTGTCTGTTGCTGTGTAAGTGGCTGCATGGGTTTGTGAATAGCTACATGAGTGTCTATATGAGTTATTGATTGGTTGTCTGAGTATCTGTATGGGTGCCTGAGTGTTTGTGTGGGTGGGGTGTGTGCGACTCTGTGCATAGATGTGTGAGTGGGTGATTCACTGGGTGGATGGTTTCAAGAGTGCATCTGTGATAGACTATATGGGTGGGTAAGTGTGTGTAAGAGTGTGTTAGTGAGTGAATGTATGTCCCAGTGGTACATGTGTGAGTAACTACATATGTGAAAGCCAGTATATATGTGTGTTGGAGTATATAAATAGCTATAAGCGAGAGTGAGTGATTGTGATAGTGGCTGTATGGATGAGTGTGTGCTTGTATCAGTGATTGTATAAGAGCGTAACAATGTGCTAGTATTTGTATGATTAAGTGAGCTGGTGTGTGTATAACTGTATAGGTGAGTAAATGGCAGTGTGTTTAATTATTTGCATGACTGACTAGGTGTGTGAGTACCTCTATGGATGAGTGGCAGTGTTTGAGTGTCTATATAGGAGTAAGAGTGCATATGATAGTCCTGTACTGAGTGACCATAAGTATGAGTGACTGTACGGGTGAGTGAGTGGATGTGTGTGTGTAGACCTAAGAATCAGTGAGTGGGTATGTAGTTATTGGTGTTGGAGTGTCTATAGTTTTGCGAATGGCAGTCTGTAATTTAGATTGGGTGTATCAAAGGTTATATTAGGGTGTGAGGAGCTGCATCAGATTATCACGTGGATGATGTCATCAGTGATGTCATTTGAGATGTCATCAGTGATGTCATCAGTGATGTCACTGACCATGTCATGAGTGATGTAATATGTGACGTCATCAGCAGTGCATTGCGGGGCGCGAGTTATAGTTAGCTGGACTAACTATAACGGGGGAATTTCACGGGTTTTGTACGAGTGCAATGTCCAACTAACTATAACTGTCCCTAAAACCTATGATTTTTTCAGTGAATTTCAAAGGTTTTTTAAATGCTAATTTGTAACTATAACGTCCCTGAAACCTATGGTTTTTTCAGTGAATTTCAAAGGTTTTTTAAATGCTAATTTGTAACTATAACATGTCTGAAACCTACGGTTTTTCAGTGAATTTCAAAGGTTTTGTAAATGACAATTTTTAAATGTATTAATTGTTATATACATTTTTTTCATACTGATTTACTACATTTTTAGAAACAATTTTTTTTTACATATTTTATTTTTTAAATTACATTGTAATTACATTATACATTACATTACAAAAAATACTTTCTCAGAATGAATTACTTTAGTTTAAATACTTTGCACATAGGCAATAGACTTTTAAGTACAGTAGTTACAGTTGTTGCAATGGGCAACACATTTTCAAACACAATGCAACATTCAGCTCAATGTGAATTTCTAGTTAAATGCAATTACTTACTTTATGGATTACTTTTCTAACCACAGGACTGTATCCTAGATTCAGTCCTGGGACATCTCCTGTAAACAGTTGAGTAAAAGCGTTTTGGTTACAGTCGTGATTTTTAAGGAATATTATTGTACTTTAAAAGTTGACACTTAGAAACTTTTTCTCATAGAATCACCAATGTTATCCTATGGAAGGAAATTCACTTAGAAGGTAAAAACTGTTATTGTTACTTTTTCTTACTCAGTGTTGGATCCTGGATCCAGCACTGGTGCATCTCCTGTAAACAGTTGAAAGAATGTGTTTAAGTCATACAGGCGATTTTTAGGAATATTTGTAGTTTGTGAAAATCGACACTTTGAAACTTTTCTGCTGAAAACCAGACAATGGATTCCTATGGAAGAAAATATAAGTTACTGGTAAGTACGGTTAAAATTACTTTTCAGGGTCAGTGCTGGGCTAAAAGATGCAGCACTGGGTTCTCTCCTGATAACAGGTGAGTAAATTGGAATTCATACTTTGGTTGATTTTAGAGGAATATTATAAAGTTCCAAAACTCCACACTTAGAAGAATTTCCAAGTGAAACCAGTCAATGTTAGCCTATGAAGGAAATTCAAGTTACCGGTAAGTACGGTTAAAATTACTTTTCAGGACCAGTACTGGGCTGAAAGATGCAGCACTGAGGTCTCTCCTGATAACAGGTGAGTAAATCAGAATTCGGATTTCGGCTGATTTTAGAGGAATATTTGTATGTTTCAAAAATCAACACTTAGAAACTTTTTCAGCAAAAAGCAGGCAATGATATCCTATGGAAGGAAATTCAAGTTACTGGTAAGTACGGTTAAAATTACTTTTCAGGATCAGTACTGGGCTGAAAGATGCAGCACTGAGGTCTCTCCTGATAACAGGTGAGTAAATTGGAATTCGTACTTTGGTTGATTTTAGAGGAATATTTTAAAGTTCCAAAACTCCACACTTAGAAGAATTTCCAAGTGAAACCAGTCAATGTTAGCCTATGAAGGAAATTCAAGTTACCGGTAAGTACGGTTAAAATTACTTTTCAGGACCAGTACTGGGCTGAAAGATGCAGCACTGAGGTCTCTCCTGATAACAGGTGAGTAAATCAGAATTCGGATTTCGGCTGATTTTAGAGGAATATTTGTATGTTTCAAAAATCAACACTTAGAAACTTTTTCAGCAAAAGCAGGCAATGATATCCTATGGAAGGAAATTCAAGTTACTGGTAAGTACGGTTAAAATTACTTTTCAGGATCAGTACTGGGCTGAAAGATGCAGCACTGAGGTCTCTCCTGATAACAGGTGAGTAAATTGGAATTCGTACTTTGGTTGATTTTAGAGGAATATTATAAAGTTCCAAAACTCCACACTTAGAAGAATTTCCAAGTGAAACCAGTCAATGTTAGCCTATGAAGGAAATTCAAGTTACCGGTAAGTACGGTTAAAATTACTTTTCAGGACCAGTACTGGGCTGAAAGATGCAGCACTGAGGTCTCTCCTGATAACAGGTGAGTAAATCAGAATTCGGATTTCGGCTGATTTTAGAGGAATATTTGTATGTTTCAAAAATCAACACTTAGAAACTTTTTCAGCAAAAAGCAGGCAATGATATCCTATGGAAGGAAATTCAAGTTACTGGTAAGTACGGTTAAAATTACTTTTCAGGATCAGTACTGGGCTGAAAGATGCAGCACTGAGGTCTCTCCTGATAACAGGTGAGTAAATTGGAATTCGTACTTTGGTTGATTTTAGAGGAATATTATAAAGTTCCAAAACTCCACACTTAGAAGAATTTCCAAGTGAAACCAGTCAATGTTAGCCTATGAAGGAAATTCAAGTTACCGGTAAGTACGGTTAAAATTACTTTTCAGGACCAGTACTGGGCTGAAAGATGCAGCACTGAGGTCTCTCCTGATAACAGGTGAGTAAATCAGAATTCGGATTTCGGCTGATTTTAGAGGAATATTTGTATGTTTCAAAAATCAACACTTAGAAACTTTTTCAGCAAAAAGCAGGCAATGATATCCTATGGAAGGAAATTCAAGTTACTGGTAAGTACGGTTAAAATTACTTTTCAGGATCAGTACTGGGCTGAAAGATGCAGCACTGAGGTCTCTCCTGATAACAGGTGAGTAAATTGGAATTCGTACTTTGGTTGATTTTAGAGGAATATTATAAAGTTCCAAAACTCCACACTTAGAAGAATTTCCAAGTGAAACCAGTCAATGTTAGCCTATGAAGGAAATTCAAGTTACCGGTAAGTACGGTTAAAATTACTTTTCAGGACCAGTACTGGGCTGAAAGATGCAGCACTGAGGTCTCTCCTGATAACAGGTGAGTAAATCAGAATTCGGATTTCGGCTGATTTTAGAGGAATATTTGTATGTTTCAAAAATCAACACTTAGAAACTTTTTCAGCAAAAAGCAGGCAATGATATCCTATGGAAGGAAATTCAAGTTACTGGTAAGTACGGTTAAAATTACTTTTGAGGATCAGTACTGGACTGAAAGATGCAGCACTGAGGTCTCTCCTGATAACAGGTGAGTAAATCGGAATTCTTATTTCGGCTGATTTTAGAGGAATATTTTAAAGTTCCAAAACTCCACACTTAGAAGAATTTCCAAGTGAAACCAGTCAATGTTAGCCTATGGAAGAAAATTCAAGTTACTGGTAAGTACGGTTAAAATTACTTTTCAGGACCAGTACTGGGCTGAAAGATGCAGCACTGAGGTCTCTCCTTATAACAGGTGAGTAAATCGGAATTCGTATTTCGGATGATTTTAGAAGAATATTTGCACAATGGTGAAGGGAGGGGGCGGGGCCTGAGGTGACATCTGTGCAAACACGCCCCGTGGCGCGTTTTAAGTTAGGGGATTAAGTCCCCTTGAATCCTGAGGGTCCCTAGGGGCCAACTAGCCCACCAGGAACCTCCAATATGCGCCAGGGGCTGCGTTGCAGAGACGTGTAGAGAGGCCACACCCCTTTTACACCTCTCTGCAACGCAGCTCTGTGGCGCTTTCTGGATGTACCTGTTGGGCTAGTTGGCCCCAGGGACCCTCAGGATTGAAGGGATTTAATTCCCCATCTTAAAACGCGCCACGGGGCCTGTTTGCACACATGTCACCTGAAGCCCCGCCCCTCCCTTCACCACTGTGCAAACGCGCCCCGTGGCGCGTTTTAAGTTGGGGGATTAAGTCCCTTGAATCCTGAGGGTCCCCGGAGTCCAACTAGCCCACCATATACCTCCAAAAGCGCCACAGAGCTGCGTTGCAGAGAGGTGTAAAAGGGGCGTGGCCTCTGTACACCTCTCTGCAAGGCAGCCCCTGGTGCATACTGGAGGTTCCTGGTGGGCTAGTTGGCCCCAGGGACCCCCAGTATTCAAGGGAGTCGTTCCCCCTCTGCAAACGCGCCAGGGCGCGTTTGCAGAGTGGTGAAGGAAGGGGCGGGGCCTGCGGGCCCGATCGTTTTTATTTTATTTTATTTTTTGTCCCCTGAAGGGGGCTGTGTGGCCCCCTTCCTTTTTCCTGTTTATGGGCCCTGGGGACCCCATCCCCCAGGGCCTTACCCCTTTGTTTAATTAAAAAAAAAAAAAACGGGAAGGGGCCGCGTGGCCCCCTTCCCTGGGCCTGTATTGGCCCGGGGACCCCATCCCCGGGGCCTGGCCTCTATTTTTATTTTTATTCTTTGGAGGGGGCTGCGTGGCCCCCTCCTCTGGCCATTTAAGGCCCGGGGACCCCATCCCCGGGGCCGGCCATACCCTTTTTTAATTTTTTTAAACTTTGGGGAGGGGGCCGCGTGGCCCCTCTCCCGGGCCACTACTGCCCGGGGACCCCATCCCCGGGGCTGGCTCCTCTCCGTTGGGGACTGTGGGGGGTCCCCAATCCCCCACAGTCCCGCCGGCTCCCGCGTCCCTTGGGAGCCGGCATTGCTTTCAACATGGGGAGCTGCTAAGATGCAGCTCCCCATGTGAAAAGCTAATGTGCTTTGGATATTGGAAGAGAGAGCAGGTTTCCTGCTCTCTCTTCCAATATCCAAAGCAGTTGCTATGGCAGGACGGGGCCGCGAGGCTCCGTCCTGCCATAGCAAACTACAGTGTCCCGGGGTAGGCACCCGGGACACTGCAGGAGCCGGCCCTGGTGGGTGGTGGTCCCCAGGGCCATCAAGGGCTCCAGGAGGGGGCCGCGCGGCCCCCTCCCATTCAGGTCACAGCCCCGGGGAGGTGGTGGTCCCCGGGGCTCTGGGGTCCGTAACGGACCCCCATATTTAAATGTTTAGTGCCCCGGGAGGTGGCGGTCCCCAGGGCGTGTGGGGGGGCTGGAGCCCCCACACAGGTTTTTGAATTATAAAAAAAAAAGCCCCGGGGAGATGGTGGTCCCCGGGGCTGCGGGAGGGCTCAGAGCCCTCCCGCACCATTTAAAAAAGCCCCGGGGGTGGCGGTCCCCGGGGCTTGGGAGCCCTTGAGGCCCCCACACATAAAATTAACCCCCCACCATGCCCCGGGACTTGGGCCACCCGAGGCAAATACATATCGAGCGCGGGAGACCGCGCTCGATTTCTCTCGGCAGGATTCGCGCACCCCTTGTGGGACCCCTGAGCAAACCTAGGGGTCAGGGTGTTTCTACCCTGCCCCCTTTGTGCGCTTTGCGCACTTGTTTCTGTCCCTCGGTTCTACCAAGGGACAAAATGGCTGCCAACATTTCCTGAATCGGAATGTTGACAGCCAGCTGACAGCCAATTAACATGCAGCTCGTGATCGGGAGGGTACGCGGACCCTACTCGGCCATAGATATCACTATCTTTTTACTTTTGATTTTCTCAGCAACTACTGAACGGATTTACACCATTTAACAAAAGGGTTCTTTCTGAACCAAGAACTACCTCTTTGCCAAATTTGGTGTAATTCCGTTCAGCAGTTCGGGCTGTAGCCGTGTCTAAAGTTTCCTATGGAAAATTGCATGGGGAAAACGCGTTTTGGGACCCCCTTTTTCTCGGCCCCCGCTTGACGAATCCCCCGAGACTTTCAGGGTAGGAGCGGACCGGAGCGGGCCACAAAGTTTGAAAATTTTGCGAAGATACGTCAACCGGCAAGAGAGTTATTTCAAATAGAATGTCGCGATTTCCTATGGATAATAGGTTGTAACTATAACTATCTACTGGCGACCGCCAGTAGATAATATATATATATATATATATTCACTGAAAAAACCATAGGTTTCAGGGACGTTATAGTTACAAATTAGCATTTAAAAAACCTTTGAAATTCACTGAAAAAATCATAGGTTTTAGGGACAGTTATAGTTAGTTGGACATTGCACTCGTACAAAACCCGTGAAATTCCCCGTTATAGTTAGTCCAGCTAACTATAACTCGCGCCCGCAATGCACTGCTGATGACGTCACATATTACATCACTCATGACATGGTCAGTGACATCACTGATGACATCACTGATGACATCTCAAATGACATCACTGATGACATCATCCACGTGATAATCTGATGCAGCTCCTCACACCCTAATATAACCTTTGATACACCCAATCTAAATTACAGACTGCCATTCGCAAAACTATAGACACTCCAACACCAATAACTACATACCCACTCACTGATTCTTAGGTCTCACACACACATCCACTCACTCACCCGTACAGTCACTCATACTTATGGTCACTCAGTACAGGACTATCATATGCACTCTTACTCCTATATAGACACTCAAACACCGCCACTCATCCATAGAGGTACTCACACACCTAGTCAGTCATGCAAATAATTAAACACACTGCCATTTACTCACCTATACAGTTATACACACACCAGCTCACTTAATCATACAAATACTAGCACATTGTTACGCTCTTATACAATCACTGATACAAGCACACACTCATCCATACAGCCACTATCACAATCACTCACTCTCGCTTATAGCTATTTATATACTCCAACACACATATATACTGGCTTTCACATATGTAGTTACTCACACATGTACCACTGGGACATACATTCACTCACTAACACACTCTTACACACACTTACCCACCCATATAGTCTATCACAGATGCACTCTTGAAACCATCCACCCAGTGAATCACCCACTCACACATCTATGCACAGAGTCGCACACACCCCACCCACACAAACACTCAGGCACCCATACAGATACTCAGGCAACCAATCAATAACTCATATAGACACTCATGTAGCTATTCACAAACCCATGCAGCCACTTACACAGCAACAGACAGACGGATACAGACATTCACCCAGTTTAGTCACTAACCCTTGCATTCAGTAAGATACGTTAAATCACTCACTTATAGAGTCAGTCACGCACCTACTAAATCATCCATACAGACACTTACACACCCACTCATTCTTCAATACGTCTTTTCCTATATATATTAAAAATATTTCAACTTTACAGAAACACACAGTCACTGGATGATGTCATCAGTGATGTCATTTGAGATGTCATCAGTGATGTCATCAGTGATGTCACTGACCATGTCATGAGTGATGTAATATGTGACATCATCAGCAGTGCATTACGGGCGCGAGTTATAGTTAGCTGGACTAACTATAACGGAGGAATTTCACGGGTTTTGTACGAGTGCAATGTCCAACTAACTATAACTGTCCCTAAAACCTATGGTTTTTTCAGTGAATTTCAAAGGTTTTTAAATGCTAATTTGTAACTATAACGTCCCTGAAACCTATGGTTTTTCAGTGAATATATATATATATATATATATATATTTATATTTATATATATATTTATATTATCTACTGGCGGTCGCCAGTAGATAGTTATAGTTACAACCTATTATCCATAGGAAATCCGCGACATTCTATTTGAAATAACTCTCTTGCCGGTTGACGTATCTTCGCGAAATTTTCAAACTTCGTGGGCGCTCCGGTCCGCTCCTACCCTGAAAGTCTCGGGGTGATACGTCAAGCGGGGCCGAGAAAAAGGGGGTCCCAAAACGCGTTTTCCCCATGCATTTTCCCATAGGAAACTTTAGACACGGCTACAGCCCGAACTGCTGAACGGAATTACACCAAATTTGGCAAAGAGGTAGTTCTTGGTTCAGAAAGAACCCTTTTGTTAAATGGTGTAAATCCGTTCAGTAGTTGCTGAGAAAATCAAAAAGTAAAAGTACATATATATCTATGGGCACAGAGGATTCGCGCACCCTGAGCGCACCCTGCGCGCACCGTCCCGATCACGAGCTGCATGTTAATTGGCTGTCAGCTGGCTGTCAACATTCCGATTCAGGAAATGTTGGCAGCCATTTTGTCCCTCAGTAGAACCGAGGGACAGAAACAAGTGCGCAATGCGCACAAAGGAGGAGGGTAGAAACACCCTGACCCCTAGGTTTGCTCAGGGGTCCCACAAGGACCCCTGGGCAAAACATTTTTTTTTTTTTTTAAATCGGCAGGATGCGCTCAGGGAGCGCGAATCCTGCCGGAAAAAATCGAAGCGCGGTCTCCCGAGCTCGATGTTAATTGGCCCCGGGTGGCCCAAGTCCCGGGGGCATGCTGGGGGGTTAATTTTATGTGTGGGGGGCCTCTAAGGGCCCCCAAGCCCGGGACCACCACCCCCGGGGCTTTATGTACAATGGTGCGGGAGGGCTCTGAGCCCTCCCGCAGCCCCGGGGACCACCACCTCCCGGGGCTTCTTTTTTTATTAAAAACCTGTGTGGGGGCTCCAGCCCCCACACGCCCGAGACCACCACCTCCCGGGGCACTAAGAAAAATTACAATGGGGGTCCGTTTTGGACCCCCAGAGCCCGGGACCACCACCTCCCGGGGCTGTGCACTGAATGGGAGGGGGCCACGCGGCCCCATCCTGGAGCCCTTGATGGCCCTGGGGACCACCACCCCCAGGGCCGGCTCCTGCAGTGTCCCGGGTGCCTACCCCCGGGACACTGCTGTTTGCAATGACAGGACGGGAGCCTCGCGGCTCCCGTCATTGCAAACTTGCTTTGGATATTGGAAGAGAGAGCAGGAAACCTGCTCTCTCTTCCAATATCCAAAGCGATTGCTTTCCACATGGGGAGCTGCATCTTAGCAGCTCCCCATGTGTAAAGCTAATGCCGGCTCCCGTAGGACACGGGGAGCCGGCGGGACTGTGGGGGATTGGGGACCCCCACAGTCCCCAACGAGAGGGCCAGCCCGGGGGATGGGGTCTTCGGGGCAAGTAGTGGCCCGGGAGGGGGCCACGCGGCCCCCTCCCCAAAAAAAAAACAATTAAAAAAATTTAAAAACGCCCCCTTCCTTCACCACTCTGCAAACGCGCCCCTGGCGCGTTTGCAGAGAGGACGAATCCCCTTGAATACTGGGGGTCCCTGGGAGCCAACTAGCCCACCAGGAACCTCCAGTATGCGTCAGAGGCTGCCTTGCAGAGAGGTGTACAGAGGCCATGCCCCTTTACACCTCTCTGCAACGCAGCTCTATGGCGCTTTGGAGGTATATGGTGGGCTAGTTGGACTCCGGGGACCCTCAGGATTCAAGGGGACTTAATCCCCCAACTTAAAACGCGCCACGGGCGCGTTTGCACAGTGGTGAAGGGAGGGGCGGGGCTTGAGGTGACATGTGTGCAAACAGGCCCCGTGGCGCGTTTTAAGATGGGGAATTAAATCCCCTTCAATCCTGAGGGTCCCTGAGGGCCAACTAGCCCAACAGGTACATCCAGAAAGCGCCACAGAGCTGCGTTGCAGAGAGGTGTAAAAGGGTGTGGCCTCTCTACACGTCTCTGCAACGCAGCCCCTGGCGCATATTGGAGGTTCCTGGTGGTCTAGTTGGCCCCTAGGGACCCTCAGGATTCAAGGGAACTTAATCCCCCAACTTAAAACGCGCCACGGGCGCGTTTGCAAAGATGTCACCTCAGGCCCCGCCCCTCCCTTCACCATTGTGCAAATATTCCTCTAAAATCAGCCGAAATAGGAATTCCGATTTACTCACCTGTTATCAGGAGAGACCTCAGTGCTGCATCTTTCAGCCCAGTACTGATCCTCAAAAGTAATTTTAACCGTACTTACCGGTAATTTGAATTTCCTTCATAGGCTAACATTGACTGGTTTCACTTGGAAATTCTTCTAAGTGTGGAGTTTTGGAACTTTAAAATATTCCTCTAAAATCAGCCGAAATACGAATTCCGATTTACTCACCTGTTATCAGGAGAGACCTCAGTGCTGCATCTTTCAGCCCAGTACTGATCCTGAAAAGTAATTTTAACCGTACTTACCGGTAACTTGAATTTCCTTCATAGGCTAACATTGACTGGTTTCACTTGGAAATTCTTCTAAGTGTGGAGTTTTGGAACTTTAAAATATTCCTCTAAAATCAGCCGAAATACGAATTCCGATTTACTCACCTGTTATCAGGAGAGACCTCAGTGCTGCATCTTTCAGCCCAGTACTGATCCTGAAAAGTAATTTTAACCGTACTTACCGGTAACTTGAATTTCCTTCATAGGCTAACATTGACTGGTTTCACTTGGAAATTCTTCTAAGTGTTGATTTTTGAAACATACAAATATTCCTCTAAAATCAGCCGAAATCCGAATTCTGATTTACTCACCTGTTATCAGGAGAGACCTCAGTGCTGCATCTTTCAGCCCAGTACTGGTCCTGAAAAGTAATTTTAACCGTACTTACCAGTAACTTGAATTTCCTTCCATAGGCTAACATTGACTGGTTTCACTTGGAAATTCTTCTAAGTGTGGAGTTTTGGAACTTTAAAATATTCCTCTAAAATCAGCCGAAATACGAATTCCGATTTACTCACCTGTTATCAGGAGAGACCTCAGTGCTGCATGTTTCAGCCCAGTACTGATCCTCAAAAGTAATTTTAACCGTACTTACCGGTAACTTGAATTTCCTTCATAGGCTAACATTGACTGGTTTTCAGCAAAAAGTTTCAAAGTGTTGATTTTCACAAACTACAAATATTCCTTAAAAATCGCCTGTATGACTTAAACGCATTCTTTCAACTGTTTACAGGAGATGCACCAGTGCTGGATCCAGGATCCAACACTGAGTAAGAAAAAAGTAACGATAACAGTTTTTACCTGCTAAGTGAATTTCCTTCCATAGGATAACATTGGTGATTCTATGAGAAAAGTTTCAAAGTGTCAACTTTTAAAATACAATAATATTCCTTAAAAATCACGACTGTAACCAAAACGCTTTTACTCAACTGTTTACAGGAGATGTACCAGGACTGAATCTAGGATCCAGTCCTGTGGTTACAAAAGTAATCCATAAAGTAACTAATTGCATTTAACTAGAAATTCACATTGAGCTGAATGTTGCATTGTGTTTGAAAATGTGTTGCCCATTGCAACAACTGTAACTACTGTACTTAAAAGTCTATTGCCTATCTGCAAAGTATTTAAACTAAAGTAATTCATTCTGAGAAAGTATTTTTTGTAATGTAATGTATAATGTAATTACAATGTAATTTGACAAATAAAATATGTAAAAAAAAATTGTTTCTAAAAATGTAGTAAATCAGTATGAAAAATTTAATATAACAATTAATACATTTAGAAATTGTCATTTACAAAACCTTTGAAATTCACTGAAAAAACCGTAGGTTTCAGGCACGTTATAGTTAGAAATTAGCATTTAAAAAACCTTTGAAATTCACTGAAAAAACCATAGGTTTCAGACACGTTATAGTTACAAATTAGCATTTAAAAACCTTTGAAATTCACTGAAAAAACCATAGGTTTCAGACACGTTATTGTTACAAATTAGCATTTAAAAAACCTTTGAAATTCACTGAAAAACCATAGGTTTTAGGGACAGTTATAGTTACTTGGACATTGCACTCGTACAAAACCCGTGAAATTCCCCGTTATAGTTAGTTCAGCTAACTATAACTCGCGCCCGCAATGCACTGCTGATGACGTCACATATTACATCACTCATGACATGGTCAGTGACATCACTGATGACATCACTGATGACATCTCAAATGACATCACTGATGACATCATCCACGTGATAATCTGATGCACCTCCTCACACCCTAATATAATCTTTGATACACCCACTCTAAATTACAGACTGCCATTCGCAAAACCATAGACACTCCAACACCAATAACTACATACCCACTCACTGATTCTTAGGTCTACACACACACATCCACTCACTCACCCGTACAGTCACTCATACTTACGGTCACTCAGTACAGGACTATCATATGCACTCTTACTCCTATATAGACACTCAAACAACGCCACTCATCCATAGAGATACTCATACACCTAGTCAGTCATGCAAATAATTAAACACACTGCCATTTACTCACCTATACAGTTATACACACACCAGCTCACTTACTCATACAAATAGTAGCACATTGTTACGCTCTTATACAATCACTGATACAAGCACACAATCATCCATACAGCCACTATCACAATCACTCACTCTTGCTTATAGCTATTTATATACTCCAACACACATATATACTGCCTTTCACATATGTAGTTACTCACACATGTACCACTGGGACATACATTCACTCACTAACACACTCTTACACACACTTACCCACCCATACAGTCTATCACAGATGCACTCTTGAAACCATCCACCCAGTGAATCACCCACTCACACATCTATGCACAGAGTTGCACACACCCTCCCACACAAACACTCAGGCACCCATACAGATACTCAGACAAGCATTCAATAACTCATATAGAAAATCATTTAGCTATTCACAAACACATGCAGCCACTTACACAGCAACAGACAGACGGATACAGACATACACCCAGTTTAGTCACTAACCCATGCATTCAGTAAGATACGTTAAATCACTCACTTATAGAGTCAGTCACGCACCTACTAAATCATCCATACAGACACTTAGACACCCACTCATTCTTCAATACGTCTTTTCCTATATATTTTAAAAATATTTAAACTTTACAGAAACACACAGTCACTGGATGATGTCATCAGTGATGTCATTTGAGATGTCATAAGTGATGTCATCAGTGATGTCACTGACCATGTCATGAGTGATGTAATATGTGACGTCATCAGCAGTGCATTGCGGGGCGCGAGTTATAGTTAGCTGAACTAACTATAATGGGGAATTTCACGGGTTTTGTACGAGTGCAATGTCCAAGTAACTATAACTGTCCCTAAAACCTATGGTTTTTCAGTGAATTTATATATATATATATATATGTATATATATATATATTCACTGAAAAAACCATAGGTTTTAGGGACAGTTATAGTTAGTTGGACATTGCACTCGTACAAAACCCGTGAAATTCCCCTGTTATAGTTAGTTCAGCTAACTATAACTCGCGCCCGCAATGCACTGCTGATGACGTCACATATTACATCACTCATGACATGGTCAGTGACATCACTGATGACATCACTGATGACATCTCAAATGACATCACTGATGACATCACTGATGACATCATCCAGTGACTGTGTGTTTCTGTAAAGTTTAAATATGTTTAATATATATAGGGAAAGGCGTATTGAAGAATGAGTGGGTGTATAAGTGTCTGAATGGATGATTTAGTACGTGAGTGACTGACTCTACAAGTGAGTGATTAAACGTATCTTACTGAATGCATGGGTTAGTGACTAAACTGTGTGAATGTCTGTATCCGTCTGTTTGTTGGTGTGTAAGTGGATGCATGGATTTGCGAATAGCTACATGAGTGTCTATATGGGTTATTGATTGGTTCTCTGAGTATCTGTATGGCTGCCTGAGTGTTTGTGTGGGTGGGGTGTGTGTGACTCTATACATAGATGTGTGAGTGGGTGATTCACTGGGTGCATGATTTCAAGAGTGCATCTGTGATGGACTGCTTGGGTGGGTGAGTGTGTGTATGGGTGTGTTAGTGAGTGAATGTATATCTCAGTGGTACATGTGCAAGTAACTACATATGTAAAAGGCAGTATATATGTGTGTTAGAGTATTTAAATGGCTATAAGTGAGAGTGTGTTATTGTGAGAGTGGCTGTATGGATGCGTGTGTGCTTGTATCAGTTATTGTATAAGAGCGTAAGAATGTGCTAGTATTTGTATGAGTAAGTGAGCTGGTGTGTGTATAACTGTATAGGTGAGTAAATGGGTGTGTGATTAATTTTTGCATGACTGACTAGGTGTGTGAGTACCTCTATGGATGAGTGGCGGTGTGTGAGTGTTTATATAGGTGTATGAGTGCATATGATAGTCCTGTACTGAGTGACTGTAAGTATGAGTGACTGTACAGGTGAGTGAGTGGATGTGTGTGTAGACCTAAGAATCAGTGAGTGGGTATGTAGTTTTTGGTGTTGGAGTGTCTATGGTTTTGAGAATGGCAGTCTGTAATTTAGAGTGGGTGTATCAAAAGTTATATTAGGGTGTGAGAAGATGCATGAAATTATCACATGGATGATGTCATCAGTGATGTCATTTGAGATGTCATCAGTGATGTCATCAGTGATGTCACTGACCATGTCATGAGTGATGTAATATGTGACGTCATCAGCAGTGCATTGCGGGCGCGAGTTATAGTTAGCTGAACTAACTATAACAGGGAATTTCACGGGTTTTGTACGAGTGCAATGTCCAACTAACTATAACTGTCCCTAAAACCTATGGTTTTTTCAGTGAATTTCAAAGGTTTTTAAATGCTAATTTCTAACTATAACGTGTCTGAAACCTATGGTTTTTCAGTGAATTTCAAAGGTTTTTAAATGCTAATTTCTAACTATAACGTGCCTGAAACCTATGGTTTTTTCAGTGAATTTCAAAGGTTTTTAAATGCTAATTTCTAACTATAACGTGCCTGAAACCTATGGTTTTTTCAGTGAATTTCAAAGGTTTTTAAATGCTAATTTCTAACTATAACGTGCCTGAAACCTATGATTTTTTAAGTGAATTTCAAAGGTTTTTAAATGCTAGTTTCTAACTATGCCAACAGAGGTAGGACATGTGAAGAAAGAAGAAAAAACGCACAGAAAGAAGCAAAAGATGTGCAGAAAGAACCAACAGAGGAGCAGAAAGAGGCCTTGTTGCAAAATCATCCTGTGCCCACAACTTTTTCAGACGGGTACTGGTGGTAACTGACTCTGACTAACCAGAGCCAGTGCGCGTTTGCACAGTGGTGAAGGGAGGGGGCCTGAGGTGACATGTGTGCAAACGCGCCCCATGGCGCGTTTTAAGTTGCGGGATTAAGTCCCCTTGAATCCTGAGGGTCCCTGGGGCCCAACTAGCCCCCAGGTACCTACAGTTAGGACCACAGAGCTGAGTTGCAGAGAGGCGTTCCGAGGCCACGCACCTTTTTCACCTCTCTGCAACGCAACTCTGTTGTGCTTACTGAAGGTACCTGGTGGGCTAGTTGGCCCCCAGGATTCAAAGGGAATTAACTCCCCAACTTAAAACGCACCACAGGGCGTGTTTGCGCACATGTCACCTGAGGCCCCGCCCCTCCCTTCACCACTGTGCAAACGCGCCCCGTGGCGCGTTTTAAGTTGGGGGATTAGGTCACCTTGAATCCTGAGAGTCCCTGGGGCCCAACCAGCCCACCAGGTACTTCCAGTAAGCACCACAGGCCTGCGTTGCAACGCCTGTAACAAATTGTGCAGTTGTGTTTAGGTAGTGAAGAGGGTCGTGCTGGGGGTAGTGTTTTAGGGTTTAGGGTAGTGCAGTGGTGTTTGTGTAGTGTAGGGGGTCATGCTGGGGTTAGATTTAGGGTTTAGGGTAGTGCAGTGGTGTTTGGGTAGTGTAGGGGTCATGCTGGGGGTAGATTTAGGGTTTAGGGTAGTGCAGTGGTGTTTGTGTAGTGTAGGGGGTCATGCTGGGGTAGATTTAGGGTTTAGGGTAGTGCAGTGGTGTTTGTGTAGTGTAGGGGGTCGTGCTGGGGTTAGTGTTTTAGGGTTTAGGGTAGTGCAGTGGTGTTTGGGTAGTGTAGGGAGTCGTCCTGGGGGGAGTGTTTTAGGGTTTAGGGTAGTACAGTGGTGTTTGGGTAGTGTAGGGGGTCGTGCTGGGGTTAGTGTTTTAGGGTTTAGGGTAGTGCAGTGGTGTTTGGGTAGTGTAGGGGGTCGTGCTGGGGGAGTGTTTTAGGGTTTAGGGCAGTGCAGTGGTGTTCGGGTAGTGTAGGGGGTCGTGCTGGGGGAGTGTTTTAGGGTTTAGGGCAGTGCAGTCGTGTTCGGGTAGTGTAGGGGGTCGTGCTGCGGGGAGTATTTTAGGGTTTAGGGTAGTGCAGTGGTGTTCGGGTAGTGTAGGGGGTCATGCTGGGGGTAGTGTTCTAGGGTTTAGGGCAGTGCAGTGGTGTTCGGGCAGTGTAGGGGGTCATGCTGGGGGTGGTGTTTTAGGGTTTAGGGTAGTGCAGTGGTGTTCGGGCAGTGTAGGGGGTCGTGCTGGGGGTGGTGTTTCAGGGTTTAGGGCAGTGCAGTGGTGTTCAGGCAGTGTAGGGGGTCGTGCAGGGGTGGTGTTTCAGGGTTTAGGGCAGTGCAGTGGTGTTCGGGCAGTGTAGGGGGTCGTGCAGGGGTGGTGTTTTAGGGTTTAGGGCAGTGGTGTTCGGGCAGTGTAGGGGGTCATGCTGGGGGTGGTGTTTCAGGGTTTGGGGCAATGCAGTGGTGTTCGAGCAGTAAAGGGGGTCATGCTGGGGGTGGTGTTTCAGGGTTTAGGGCACTGCAGTGGTGTTCGGGCAGTGTAGGGGGTGGTGCAGGGGGTGGTGTTTCAGGGTATTAGGGCAGTGCAGTGGTGTTCGGGCAGTGTAGGGGGTCGTGCAGGGGGTGGTGTTTCAGGGTTTAGGGCAGTGCAGTGGTGTTCGGGCAGTGTAGGGGGCGGTGCAGGGGGTGATGTTTCAGGGTTTAGGGCAGTACAGTGGTGTTCGGGCATTGTAGGGGGTGGTGCTGGGGCTGGTGTTTCAGGGTTTAGGGCAGTGCAGTGGTGTTCGGGCAGTGTAGGGGGTGGTGCTGGGGCTGGTGTTTCAGGGTTTAGGGCAGTGCAGTGGTGTTCGGGCAGTGTAGGGGGTCGTGCTGGGGCTGGTGTTTCAGGGTTTAGGGCAGTGCAGTGGTGTTCGGGCAGTGTAGGGGGTCTTGCTGGGGCTGGTGTTTCAGAGTCTAGGGCAATGCAGTGGTGTTCGGGCAGTGTAGGGGGTCTTGCTGGGGCTGGTGTTTCAGGGTTTAGGGCAGTGCAGTGGTGTTCGGGCAGTGTAGGGGGTCGTGCTGGGGCTGGTGTTTCAAGGTTTAGGGCAGTGCAGTGGTGTTCGGGCAGTGTAGGGGGTCGTGCTGGGGCTGGTGTTTCAGGGTTTAGGGCAGAGCAATGGTGCTCAGGTAGTGTAGGGGGTTGTGCTGGGGGTGATGTTTCAGGGTTTAGGGCAGTGCAGTGGTGTTCGGGCAGTGTAGGGGGTCGTGAAGGGGTGGTGTTTCAGGGTTTAGGGCAGTGCAGTGGTGTTCAGGCAGTGTAGGGGGTCGTGCTGGGGGTAGTGTTTTAGGGTTTAGGGTAGTGCAGTGGTGCTTGTGTAGTGTAGGGGGTCGTGCTGGGGGTAGTGTTTTAGGGTTTAGGGTAGTGCAGTGGTGTTTGTGTAGTGTAGGGGGTCATGTTTTAGGGTAGTGCAGTGGTGTTTGGGTAGTGTAGGGGGTCATGCTGGGGGTAGTGTTTTAGGATTTAGGTTAGTGCAGTGGTGTTTGGGTAGTGTAGAGGGCCGTGCTGGGGGTAGTGTTTTAGGGTTTAGGGTAGTGCAGTGGTGTTTGTGTAGTGTAGGGGGTCGTGCTGGGGGTAGTGTTTTAGGGTTTAGGGTAGTGCAGTGGTGCTTGTGTAGTGTAGGGGGTCGTGCTGGGGGTAGTGTTTAGGGTTTAGGGTAGTGCAGTGGTGTTTGTGTAGTGTAGGGGTCATGTTTTAGGGTAGTGCAGTGGTGTTTGGGTAGTGTAGGGGGTCATGCTGGGGGTAGTGTTTTAGGATTTAGGTTAGTGCAGTGGTGTTTGGGTAGTGTAGGGGGTCGTGCTGGGGGTAGTGTTTTAGGGTTTAGGGTAGTGCAGTGGTGTTTGTGTAGTGTAGGGGGTCGTGCTGGGGGTAGTGTTTTAGGGTTTAGGGTAGTGCAGTGGTGCTTGTGTAGTGTAGGGGGTCGTGCTGGGGGTAGTGTGGGTTTAGGGTAGTGCAGTGGTGTTTGTGTAGTGTAGGGGGTCATGTTTTAGGGTAGTGCAGTGGTGTTTGGGTAGTGTAGGGGGTCGTGCTGGTGGTAGTGTTTTAGGATTTAGGTTAGTGCAGTGGTGTTTGGGTAGTGTAGGGGGTCGTGCTGGGGGTAGTGTTTTAGGGTTTAGGATAGTGCAGTGGTGCTTGTGTAGTGTAGGGGGTCGTGCTGGGGGTAGTGTTTTAGGGTTTAAGGTAGTGCAGTGGTGTTTTTGTAGTGTAGGGGGTCATGTTTTAAGATGCAATGCTCCAATACCTGACCAGTCTGCACTACATAAAACTGCAAAAAACTAAAAATAAAAGTGTTTTGCACACTTTTGTCATTGGGCTATATGTGGGCTACATCTGGGTAATATTTGTGCTACATTTGGGCTCTTTTTTCACTGGTGGCCATCTTGGAATACTTCTTTGTTATGAAGTTTCCTAATTTCTTCATTTACTGCAGTCTCCTCAGTAGGAAATGCTTTCAGTTTTTACTTTGATTCCATCAAGAAGGCATTCAGATGTGTCTCACATCTGCCATAAATTCAGAATGTTAGCACTCTAGTTGCTCATTAGATCACTGGAGTAAAGCTACTGCTCACCAGGGAGTTAACTGGTAGTCTGCTGCTGGTATTGAAAGTGATTGTTTCAGTCTGCATGTCAGAATTTTCTAATGAAATAGAAGAGGATTTGAGATCTCACTTAAAACATGCCCTAATTTTTCTTTCTGCAGCACTAACCATAATTTCTATTTAAAAAAGAACCCCTCATTTTGTTCCTTTTTAAATTAAATGTTTTAAGTGTTACCGGTTTATTCCAATCAAGATGGCTTCAGGTGTGCCATACTTTTGTCATAAGTAAGGCTGTTAGCGCTCTAGTTGTTCTTTAGAACACTCTGGGAAGCTGCAGTAGAACACAAAGGCATCAACTGGCAGGCTGCTCCTGTTGAAATATAACAGGAAGATATTTGAGATCACACTTGAAATATGTCCTAATTTTTCTTTCTACAGCACTAACCATAATTTCTATGACAAAATGAACCCCATCATTTTGTTCCTTTTTAAATTAAATGTTTTAAGTGTTACCAGTTTATTCCAATCAAGATGGCTTCAGGTGTGCCATACTTTTGTCATAAGTAAGGCTGTTAGCACTCTAGTTGTTCTTTAGAACACTCTGGGAAGCTGCAGTAGAACACAAAGGAATCAACTGACAGTCTCTGCCCTTGTTGGATGTACATGTTTTACTGAGAATGTCAGACTTCATTCTCACATGAGTGAGAAAGATAATGTGAATTTACAGAAAATATGCTCTCATTTTAGCTTCTGGAGCACCTTCCAAACCTCCATGGGACAAGCATGAGAAAATAGTGTTCTCTCAAACATGATTCATGATATCCCAGCAGAAGGTTTTTCACATGGTAAAATCACCTTGGAATACACCACAATTCCTAAAATTAGTATGGTACCAGTCAACAAATAAATTCTAATGTAACTAAAGCCTGTTATCACCCTTTATAGTTCTCCTTTTGGTGACCCTCAAAATCTTCTATTCACTACAATGCATTTCAATGAGGTACTATCATTTATATTGGTCCCAAGATGGCTGCCAGAAATTCCAGGATGAAGTGCTGACAGCCAATCAGATCTCACGATGACATGTGTGGTTAGGCTCCGCCCAGATATATATGTGACTTTACTTTTGATTTTCTCAGGAACTACTGAACGGATTTACACCATTTAAGCAAAGGCACGACACTGAACCAAGGGCTACCTCTTTGCCAAATTTGGTGTAATTCCGTTCAGCAGTTCGGGCTGTAGCTGCGACTAAAGGTTCCTATGGAAAAATGAATGGGGAAAACACGTTTTGGGACCCCCCTTTTTTCTCGGCCCCCGCTTGACGTATCACCCCGAGACTTTCAGGATAGGAGCGGACCGGAGCGCCCCAACAAGTTGGAAACTTTCGTGAAGATTCGTTAACTGGCGCCAACGTTATTTCAAATAGAATGTCGCGGATTTCCTATGGATAATAGGTTTTAACTATAACTATCTACTGGCGAACGCCAGTAGATAATATATATATATATATATATATATATATATATATATATATATATATATATATATATATATATTGTCCCAACAAAGGTGGTCCGAAAGCGGCGCGCACTGACTGCCGGTGCAGCGTTAGGGGAAGACCACAGTTCCCAAAATGTAATTGTTCAACAAAGGGCGCTGCACTCCCAGAGGCTTATAAAATGCATTTATTTCATAGCACTCGACCAGCAAGGCACACCACGACGTGTTTCAACAGTCTTGTCTTCCTCAAGTGGTAATCATTAGTGATTTCAGTTCCCAGCCTTAAGTACCTGAGCAAGGCATGGTGGGAAATGTAGTGTTATCGATTCAACCAAATATTTCATGCTCAGTGCACATTTGTCTCTAGTAGTTTTTATGTCCACAACCCACCAGCCATATAGTTGCTTTTCATTATGTAATGCTAGCCTCCGGACCCTTGCTCCACACAATTCCGGGCCGCATCGATGTTGTTAAACATACAAGGACATCTGCTCACCAGTTGACGAGTGTGTCTTTTTCTTGGAAGTCGCGCCAGGCGTCGTAGAAGTCTCGACCTAAGTCCTCGGTCTTCTAGGGTTTAGTACCCACGCAGGAGCATGGTGTCTCCTCGCCAACTCCACATCATTTCCCAACATCGGGCGCCGCCGCTTGTATTTAATTGTCCCAACAAAGGAGGTCCAAAAGCGGCGCGCAGTGACTGCCGTTGCAGCGTTAGGGGAAGACCACAGTTCCCAAAATGTAATTGTTCAACAAAGGGCGCTGCACTCCCAGAGGCTTATAAAATGCATTTATTTCATAGCACTCGACCAGCAAGGCACACCACGACGCGTTTCAACAGTCTTGTCTTCCTCAAGTGGTAATCATTAGTGATTTCAGTTCCCAGCCTTAAGTACCTGAGCAAGGCATGGTGGGAAATGTAGTGTTATCGATTCTATCGAATATTTCATTCTCAGTGCACATTTGGCTCTAGTAGTTTTTATGTCCACAACCCACCAGCCATATAGTTCCTTTTCATTATGTAATGCTAGCCTCCGGACCCTTGCTCCACACAATTCCGGGCCGCATCGATGTTGTTAAACATACAAGGACATCTGCTCCCCAGTTGACGAGCGTGTCTTTTTCTTGGAAGTCGCGCCAGGCGTCTTAGAAGTCTCGACCTAAGTCCTCGGTCTTCTAGGGTTTAGTACCCATGCAGGAGCATGGTGTCTCCTCGCCAACTCCACATCATTTCCCAACATCAGGCGCCACCGCTTGTATTTAATTGTCCCAACAAAGGTGGTCCGAAAGCGGCGCGCACTGACTGCCGGTGCAGCGTTAGGGGAAGACCACAGTTCCCAAAATTTAATTGTTCAACAAAGGGCGCTGCACTCCCAGAGGCTTATAAAATGCATTTATTTCATAGCACTCAACCAGCAAGGCACACCACGACGCGTTTCAACAGTCTTGTCTTCCTCAAGTGGTAATCATTGGTGATTTCAGTTCCCAGCCTTAAGTACCTGAGCAAGGCATGGTGGGAAATGTAGTGTTATCGATTCTATCGAATATTTGATGCTCAGTGCACATTTGTCTCTAGTAGTTTTTATGTCCACAAACCACCAGCCATATAGTTGCTTTTCATTATGTAATGCTAGCCTCCGGACCCTTGCTCCACACAATTCCGGGCCGCATCGATGTTGTTAAACATACAAGTATATATAAAAAACAAGGGAACCCAAGTAGAATAGGTCAGGGACCTTGGGAACTAAGTTATTGCAGAAAACAGTGGTCCCTGAAATAGGGAAAGATCTATGAACAATGAATATAGTCCCAATCAGTACTATATTTTTGGCCCATGTCCAGCCGGACAGAGGCAAGTTTAATATGAAAAATAATTCGAATAAAACACAAAAATGTGAGGGAAATATCAGTGGGATACAAGCCTGTATCCGTAAACTCACATATCTAGACAAACAAACAACATAAAGAGGCTCAGGCAATTTGTGGTTGTTTCTAAAAAGTAATATACGTATAGTGAAACAACAATCATAGAAAGGTCACCTTTACACAAATCATATACAGAAATCACTGTGTATAAGGTTGACAACTGTGTCGACGACGTTTCGATCCTTATCTGTAGGATATTGGATCATCTTCAGGACTAAGAAATAAAGTGCCTGAGAGCATATGCCTGTAAATTACTGCAGTGGCGCTCAGTGAATGAGGGCTGGTGCGTCCGGGCTGTAAAGCAGGTAGTGCACATTGGACCCTGGAAAGTGAAAATTAAACCGGTGTGATCGGTTCCATAGCAATAAAAGGTGGGGTCATCCACAATGGGAGAATGATGTGACGGGGTTGAAACCTGCACAGCGAGGGCTCATTCAAGACATAGTAGTCGGAAGGAGTAGCCTAATTAACAACGTCGTAATGAATCGGTCCCATTCGGCGCGAATTAGCGAAGTGGGCCTAATGTGACGCTCGTTGTCCCTGAAAGTGAATGGCGCAATCAAGGGGGACGGGTACGCTACCAAGGAAAAGCGGCGCGCACTGACTGTAGTTCCCAAAATTTAATTGTTCAACAAAGGGGGCTGCACTCCCAGAGGCTTATAAAATGCATTTATTTCATAGCACTCGACCAGCAAGGCACACCACGACGCGTTTCAACAGTCTTGTCTTCGCACTACGCAGAGCTCCGCGAGCGGCGGAGTATAATAGAAAAATGCCGTTCGCGGTGATTGCACAGTGCCGGATGCTTGTCCGCACTGTGCAAGCATTGCGAACGGCACCATGCACAGCGCAAGCTTTCCTTTTCTGCCGCTCAAGTAGATTTCTACTCGAGCGGCAGCTTTCTCAACGCGAACGGGCAGTCTCTCAATGCGAGCGGTCGCGAGCATATGCGACCACTCGCAATGAGAAACCTGACCCCTCCGCGTTGAGAAATCTCACTGGAATGTTGATTTTCCACGCTCGCGCTCGCCAACTTGATGTTGACGAACGCAAACGAGGAAAAATCTCGCCGGGATGTTGATTTTCCACTCTCGCGCTCTCCAACTTGATGTTGACGATCGCGAATGAGGAAAAATCTCGCCGGGAGGTTGATTTTCCTCGCTCGTGGTCGCCAACTTGACGTTGACGAACGCGAGCGAGGAAAAAAACTCCGCTCCGCAGCGCGAAGCGGAGTTTTTCGGAACTCTGCGATCTCCGCGTAACGCGGAGTGCAGAAAACTCCGCAAACTCCGCGAGCGGAGCGGAGTTCACCACCCAGGGTTAATATATATATATATCAAGGCCGTGTCAGGCCGAAACGCGTCAGGCGGTTGTGGTGGTTGAGCATCAATAAAACAATTGCAGCACACTAATGTGGTTCGACTCCGTCTTTTTCCCAGGAGAAGGGAAGTTACAGAAAACGGGAAAGAAGATATATATATATATATATATATATATATATATATATAAAGCGACGTTGCTCCTTCCGTCTCCCCTCGCCCTTGGCAGAGGATCGCTGCAGCCGGCGGAGCGCGCCGGACGTTTTCTCCATAAAGAAGTAGATTAAAGCGATCACTCAGAGTAGTACTCTCATCAGAAGATGTTTTATTCAGTAAAGCGTTTCGCTTGCACAGCAAGCTTGTTCACGCACTGTATTGTGGGTACTGACTGCAATACATACTGAGTATGGAAATCAACAAAGGACAACATCAGGTTAATTCACCTTTACACAAATGTGGCATCCATCTTGTAGTAGTGATCAAGACTGTGCTCTGACGGTCGAAACGCGTCATGGCAGGAACTAGCCTGAACTACATCATGTGCCGTGATTCCATTAAAGCACTTTTTTATATTTAAAATCGCATCGTCTGGTGGTCCGTACCTTATTTGTCTCACCGGATTATGGTGGGCTAGGATTATATATATATATATATATATATATATATATATATATATATATATATATATATATCAAGCATACGCTGTTACCTCGTAACTTTACAGCAGCCGCGGACACCAAACGACTTTAAAGCAGTTGTTTATTCAGCAGATACGAACAACTCGACGCGTTTCGGGACCCAGTCCCTTGTTCACGAGTGCTGTGGCTTACTCTCTATTGCATTTAAATAAACATGTGACCACCACCATAATAGAGCCTGAAAACAGACTTAACATAAAACGAGGAGTTAACTCACTCCTACCTCACCCAAATGTGCTTACATGTTATTTTTACAAATATCGTTGTAATTACACCTTTTACACGAGCGACAAATCTGTGTGGCAGTTCTAAACATTTAACACATTTAAAATAAAAAATGACTTTTTAAAGTGCCTACACATATGCTAGGACAAAAAGCATGAAAAAGGACATGAAAAAAGACTTCCACAGATAGCACTTCCTAAAATCCTTTTATCTCTCTACTTTTAAAAAAATCATCTATTTCATTCCATTGTCCTTCTTGGATAGTGGAGCTGCTCGAAATTTACTATATTTCATCTTAGCCCAAGTGGGCATTGAACGTAATCTATATAAAAATGGAATAGAAGCCACTTCTTCAAAATTCAGTACCTCCACTATAGTTATACTGTGGATTAATAATTCATGTTATTCTAATGTCCTATCGTTCTTCTACAAAATAGATTGCTAGTGTATCTCGCATCTTCAATCTAGTTGTCATGCCCTAGTGGGCCTACCAACTACAAGTAGATATTTTCGCTCTTTGGCATTTCTTCATTATAACAACAACAACAAATATCTGTAATAAAAACAAAACAAAACTAAATGAATATCACATCTTCATAACCCATGAACATAACACCACAGTGACATTAAAAACACAAGTATCTCTTCAGCATTGGCAGAGTTAATTCATCATTTCACAACAGATTTACTAAATCTACTTCAGATCACTAATTTGCATCACTCTGGAACAAAAAATACAATAATTAATAAACGGTAAACTCCTTAAACAGTAAAAGATCAGTAAAGAGTCGCTGCTCCTTACCTTAACCACCTCTATCAAATCTACATCTAACCTAGATGTACCGCTAGTTCTTCATCACAGTTATGACCTATCGGCGTAAGTGTTCTATATTGAATGATCAATTTAGATTCTAGCCATCGCAGATTTTGCACTCTGTTCCCTCCTCTCTCATTCATTTTAACTGTAGCAAGTACGCAAAAGCTTAAAAGGTTGCTGTTTTGATCATCGTGACTTTGAAAATGTCTCGCAACTGGGTACTGTTTATCTCCATGTTTTATTGCGCGAAGATGTTCTAACACCCTTTTCTTCGCCTTGTGTATTGTGCTGCCTATATATGCTTTCTGACAGGGGTAAAAAAGGGCATAGACTGCATAATCAGTGTTACATGACGTATGTTTCAAAATTTGAAATGGCTTACAGTCAGGGGATAGTCTACATTCCTTTCTGTTTTTGCTATTCTTACAAGCTTTGCAATTTCTACACGTGAAAAATCCCTGTATTCCTACATTCTTTATGATAGAGGGCTCTACCGCTCTACATAAAGTTCTCCTTAAGGGATTTAGCTTTCTTAAAGGTGATCTGAGGGAAGTTTTCTACACTATCTGCTACGTCTTTGTCTGTTTGTAACACCGGCCAAAATTTGTTTAAGCTTTTTCGTACCTCTCGGGCCTGTCTATTAAAGGTGGTGATAAACCTTATCTTTTCTTGAGACTTACCCTCTTCCTTCTTTTTTATATTTAAAATCGCATCGTCTGGTGGTCCGTACCTTATTTGTCTCACCGGATTATGGTGGGCTAGGATTTATATATATATATATATATATATATATATATATATATATATATATATATATATATACACTGCAAAACCATAGGTTTCAGGCACGTTATAGTTAGAAATTAGCATTTAAAAAACCTTTGAAATTCACTGAAAAAACCATAGGTTTCAGACACGTTATAGTTAGAAATTTGCATTTAAAAACCTTTGAAATTCACTGAAAAAACCATAGGTTTTAGGGACAGTTATAGTTAGTTGGACATTGCACTCGTACAAAACCCAGTGAAATTCCCCCGTTATAGTTAGTTCAGCTAACTATAACTCGCGCCCCCGCAATGCACTGCAGATGACGTCACATATTACATCACTCATGACATGGTCAGTGACATCACTGATGACATCACTGATGACATCTCAAATGACATCACTGATGACATCATCCATGTGATAATTTCATGCATCTTCTCACACCCTAATATAACTTTTGATACACCCACTGTAAATTACAGACTGCCATTCTCCCTTAATCGGCCTTTTTTTAAATTGTTTATTGTTTTGGAGGGGGGCTGCATTGCCCCCCTCCTCAGGCCACTTATGGCCCCGGGGACCCCATCCCCCGGGGCCGGCCTTTGTTTTTTTTTTTTTAATTTTGGGGAAGGGGGCCGCGTGGCCCCCCTCCCGGGCCACTACTTGCCCCGGGGACCCCATCCCCCGGGGCTGGCCCTCTCCGTTGGGGACTGTGGGGGTCCCCAATCCCCCACAGTCCCGCCGGCTCCCCGCCTCCTGCGCGAGCCGTGCATTGCTTTCACATGGGGAGCTGCTAAGATGCAGCTCCCCATGTGGAAAGCTACTTGCTTTGGATATTGGAAGAGAGAGCAGGTTTCCTGCTCTCTCTTCCAATATCCAAAGCAGTTTGCAATGACAGGACGGGAGCCGCGAGGCTCCGTCCTGTCATAGCAAACTACAGTGTCCCAGGGGTAGGCACCCCGGGACACTGCAGGAGCCGGCCCTGGGGGGGTGGCGGTCCCCAGGGCCATCAAGGGCTCCAGGAGGGGGGCCGCGTGGCCCCCCTCCCAACATGTTGAAAGCCCCAGGGAGGTGGTGGTCCCCGGGGCACATTAAAATATTTAGTGCCCCGGGGAGGTGGCGGTCCCCGGGGCGTGTGGGGGGGCTCAAGCCCCCACATAGGTTATTTTAAAAAATAAAAAGAAGCCCCGGGGGTGGCGGTCCCGGGGCTGCGGGAGGGCCGAGAGCCCTCCCGCATCATTTTTTTATTAAAGCCCCGGGGGGTGGCGGTCCCCGGGGCTTGGGGGGCCTTAGAGGCCCCCCACATGATAAAACTTAACCCTCCCATGCCCCCGGGACTTGGCCCACCTGGGGGCCAATTACCAAAGAAGCGCGGGAGCCCGCGCTTCGTTTTTTTTTTTTCAGCAGGATCCGCGCACCGTAAGCGCATCCTGCTGATCTGGGGTGAACTGATTGATGGGGAGATAGTCGATGACTTCACTTTTTCACTTTTTCTTGTTTCTTTTTTGTGGCTTTGGTTTAGAGTTGGGTTCTGCAATCTCCAGTATCTGAGAGTGGTTCAAACTGTGAAACCTTATCTACTTACAATCGGGCACTTGCCGAGGGTAACATGTGTGACAGGGCTTGATGGCACCTCCATTTTTGTTTTTTTGGTTTAGATACGAATACCTCTTTATCCCATTCAGGCACTTGCCGTATAAAATGTACAGCTACATGACTCCGGGCAGGTACATCCGGTTCTGGCACTTGCCGAGCACTTTGTTGTCCTCACGGGATATCCTGAACCATTTTGACAGAATGGCAGTCTTTTGGCGCATGTGTATCTAACTCCACTATATCCATCTGTTGGCTTCTGGTAACCATTGCACTATGCGACAGATTTAGCCATTGTGACACCTTGACGCTATTTTTACCAAATGCATGGAGTCTGTGATGTAAATTATTCACACTTGTTTCACATACATTTGAAGTAGACTCTCGAGACACATGTGCCGACAGAACCACAGAGCAATACAACTTTGGTACACCTAGAATGCCAGTCTGAATAGAGGGGTATGTGTGGAATAATGTGAGTTAACATTTACCACTGCAAAATGGATGCCACAATTTTCTTAAGGTGTATTAACCGGATTTATGTTGAATAATGTTAGTAAATATTTACTACTACAAGATGGATGCCACATTTGTGTGAAGGTGAATTAACCTGATGTTGTCCTTTGTTGATTTCCATACTCAGTATGTATTGCAGTCAGTACCCACAATACAGTGTGTGAAAACCACCTCCACGGGGCTTAAATTAATTAATTTAAGTGTGAGGGGGGCTCCTGTCCCTCCCCACACTGCCCAGGGAACCACCACCTCCCCGGGGTAATTTTAAATTATAGGCGGGGATCCGTTGCAGACCCCCGGGGACCACCACCTCCCCGGGGCTTTAAAAATGCTGGGAGGGGGGCCGTGGGGCCCCCCTCCTGGAGCTCTTGATGGCCCTGGGGACTGCCACCCCCCTGGGCCGGCTCCTGCAATGTCCCGGGGTGCCCACCTCCCGGACATTGCTGTTTGCTATGGCAGGGCGGGAGCACGGCTCCCGCGGCTCCCGCCCTGTCATAGCAAACACTGCTTTGCTTCGTTGAAGCGAGTGCAGGAAACCTGGTCTCGCTTCAACGAAGCAAAGCAGAATTGCTTTTGGGCAAGGAGAGCTGCATGTTAGCAGCTCCCCTTGCCCAAAAGCAATGCCAGCTCCCACAGAAGGTGGGGAGCCGGCAGGGACCGTGGGGGCATTGGGGCTCCCCCCCCCTGTCCCTAACGCTGAGGCCAGGCCCAAGGGGATGGGGTCCCCGAGGCCATTATTGGCCTGAAGATGGGGGCTCATAGTCCCCCTCTTTTTTGATTTTTTAAAAATATAGTGGCTGGCCCCGGGGGATGGGGTCCCCGGGGCCATTATTGGCCTCAGGAGGGGGGCGCGTTGTCCCCCTCTTTTTAAAAAAAAATTGTGGCAGGCCCCGGGGGATGGGGTCCCCGGGTCCATTATTGGCCTCAGGAGGGGGGCCGCATGGTCCCCCTCCTTATTTATTAAAAGAAAAAATGCTGGCAGGCCCCGGGGGAGGGGGTCCCCGGGGCAAATACCAAATTATGGAAGTGGGGCATTTTTTTTTCTTTCGAGTTTGGATTTGCGACTTCAGCACGGCCCCCCCATGTAATCGTGATGGGTTCACGACTCCAGGCAAAATCAAAAAAAGAGTATATATGTTTTTGAAAAAGTAAGATTATATGTTGGGTTATAGGGTGGCTCTAAAAAGAGCCCTTGTTTTTATTTTCACATTGTTGTAGCTATATGTAAGTGCGGATGCACAGCTTAAGGTTGTTGAGGAAGACTCTGTTCCCTTGGTCTGTGAAGTGCACTCCATCACTTCTGTAGATGTCGTCCATATGAAAGCGTACATTGTTGTTGTAGACCCCATTCTATGATCTCTGAGGTATGCAGAAACAGCTTTATTGACATTCTTTCTAGCTTTCTCAATCTGTGGACATAATTGATTTGACCACTTCCATTTCTGTCTTTGGCTTATATTAGAAAATACAAAGACAGTTTGAGGAAAAATCAACATCAATTGTGCAAAGGTGTCTTTCATTAGCATTTCCAGACCTACCCCAGTCAATGTGCCTAGGTCATTGCCACCACAGTGCACAATCATGAGGTCAGGGAGTTGGAGATGCAAAAAGGTTTTAACCAAAGGCATCAATTGGTGCCACTTTAATCCTCTCTGCGCAATCCATTTAATATCCACATTTTGCAAAGCTAGGTCTTTGTCAATACCTCTGCCTTCAGCATACCTTTTGCACCAGAAAACATAGCTGTGCCCAACAATCCATACAGTAAGCATCTTGAAGGGATGTCTGGAAGTAATGAACAGATGTCTGTAGCCAAGGTAGTCAGTTGGTAGAATGAGAGCTAAATAAAATGGTGGACAAGATGCTGTTTTTTAAAAAGTAGAGAATTGATTGGCTGCTTAAGAACATTGTACATTCAAAAATAGGGTGCATGTTACTTTCTTTAAAAAACATGTTTCTTATTGGTTAGTAAAAAAGTTTGAAAGGTACAGTAGATAGGATAAGGTCATTTTTTTCAAACGTCAATCACACCTGCTGTATGCATTTGTAACCTTGTGTGGTGAACTTGAAAATATGGTGAACCTGCAACCTGTCAGTTCAGTTGAATGTTCTATGAACTGTTACTATGGAAACTGGCATTAAGCAGAATGGGGGAAGGGTTGAAACTTAACTGTGGTCTTAAAATGTGAAATTGTAATTTATATATAAGTGATATCTTATTAAAGTAAGATTTCCCAAGTGAGTACTCTCTTTAGAAGTAGTGTGTTCTTAAAAAATAGTAGTATTTTTATTTGTAATATATTTTTGAACTCCCGTATGGATTCGCGGCTCCATCGCGATGGTGCACGGTGGAGTCGCGACTCCCAAAAATTCTAGAACCAGTTTGGGCACTTTTAGAAGACAGTTGGTAAGGGTTAATATGTCTAACCAATGTGTTTTATAATTTGAAATAATGTAGGAAGCAATGTGATTTGTTACTTACATGTATTTGTGTGGAGAAAGAGAGGGAAAGTTTGCCATTACTGGTTTTACCTTGCTGAGAGTGGTGCATTACATTGATTGTGTGCATAAGAAAATCTTTTATGGGTTTGTGATATTTTAAATTCTTCAAATCAATTTGGAAGGTGAGTTATAAATTTGTGAGGTGTATTATGTATTACTTTTATTTTTAATCTTTAAAAATTATTGATGAACTGTGATATTTGAAATATATTAATAATTGTAGAGATGTGTATTGTAGTTTGTTTTATTGTAGTTAAATGTTGTTTGAAGTAGATTCTGTATAGTAATATGTGTATATTTGAAGATGGATTAGTGATTATGGTAGTTTGTTGTAGTGTGTGGATATGTATATTTGTAGTATACCGCATAATTTTAGCTGTTGCTTTAAAATTGGAGGTGGAGTCTGTCAAGTTTTAAGGTGTGGATGGACTTCTGTCTCAAGTATGGTTCTACTTGTATATGTATTTTCATATGTTTTATAAATTTAAAGGTGCATGATGTATAACAAAGAGGTGTTTTTGCTTTTTATGTGGTAGTCTCAAGACTGTGAGTAGTAGTGGAATGGTGAAGATGCAGCATAATAGTGTGGTTTTGAAAGATGTTGATATAAGGTATTATTGATTAGGGTTCTTTTTTTAAGTTTCTAGAGAGGTACAGTTGAAGTATGCCACATAATTTTTGGTGTTGCCTTAAAATTGGAAGTTTGTTCTGTGAATTTTTAAGGTTTGGATAGTGTTATGGTACAGGCATATTCATGTATGCTTTTACAAATATGGTGAGACTTTTAGTAAAGACATGTGAAAGGTTCCTGCTTTGTATTTCAGTAGGTGTAACATTATAAGTAGTTGTAGAATGGTAAAGCAGCAGTTTGAAAGTGATGTTTGAGATGTTTGTAGAGATGTTATTTATTAGAGTCATTTGTATGATGTGAGGAAAGTTATAGTTCATATATACCGCATAATTTTCAGTGTCTTTTTGAAAATTGAAGTGAAGTCTGTGAAGTCTTGAACTGTGGATGGTGTTGTGACTGAGATACGTGTGTACTTGCATATGTATTATGGTACGTGTTATGTGTGCGAAGATGATTGAATAAGAAAGCATAGTTATACATTTATCTGTATATTACTTTTATATATGATGCTGGTAGCATATGCTGTTATGTACTCCTGTAATTTCCCAAATAGTATCCCTCTAATAATGGAATCACCAGCCATTACCTATGTACTCCTCTAATCCCCCAGGCATAACTCCTGCAATCATGCAATCATCAATGCGTTAGCTATACACTGGTTTAATCATGCAGGCACTACCTTTGCACTCCTCCAATCACCCTGTCAGGATCTATGCACTTATAAAATCATCCAGGCACTAACTTTACACTTTTGCAATCACTGAGGCACTATCACAGTATTACTCTAATCACCCATGCAGTACTGACTCATTTATAAAATCCCCCTGGCACTTTCTATGTACTCCTGTAGTCCCCCAGATATTACCTCTGAAGTCATGCAATCACCAATGCATTAGGTATACACTGATTCAATCACCCAGGTAATACCCTTGCACTCCTCCAATTTCCTTTTCAGGATCTATGCACTCCTCCAATCACTTAGTCAGTACGCATGCACTTATGAAATCACCCACTCACTTGGTATGTACTCCAGTAATCCCCCAGATATTACCCCTGCAGTTATACAATCACCGAGGCACTAGTTATGTACTACTCCTGCAGTCATGCAATCATGCAGGCTGCACCTATGCACTCATGTAATAACCCAGTCACTACCCGTACAGTTATGCAATCACCCAGGTTCTACTCATGCAGTCTTCCAATCACCAGGAACTACCTAAGCACTACTCCATGCACCCAGGCACTACCCATGCACTCTTCCATGCACTCAGGCATTACCCATGCACTCTTCCATGCACCCAGGCATTACCCATGCACTCCTCCAATCACCCAGATATTATCCCTTCACTCATACAATCACCCTGTATGATATGTAGAATCATCTAGGTCCTACTGTTGCACTCATCTATTCACCTAGGCACTTCTTAGTGAGTCATCTATGTCTTCGGGTGCTATTTATACACTTCTTCATGCACTGTACTTTTATGTGTGCACTCATGTAATTAGCCAGTCACTATTCATCTTCTCCTGTAATTACCGAGCAACTATCTTTGGAGTCATACAATCACCCAAGTACTATCTATGGTGTTTTGCAATCAATCAGGCAGATCTATTACATGTTTCAGTTTCTAGGTTTAACTATATTTGAGAAATATTGTATATATATTTATTTTAGATATGATGATAATTTAAAAAGGTAGCCACATATGTATGCATGCTTTTAACGATATGGAGAGACTTATGGTTGAGTCATGTAATAGTCTGCTGTTTTATATTTGGCTAGGCCCAACACTCAGTTATAAAACACCCAAGTACTACCTAAGCAGTTTTCCAATGATCCAGGCAGTACTTATGCATTGATGCAATCATCACCCAGGCATTACCCCTGCACTCATGCAATCACCCAGGCAGGAGCTATGTACTCATGCAATCAGCAAGGTATTACCCATGCACTCTTTGAATCATGGAGCCACTACTCATGCACTTATATAATCACTCAGGCACTAATGTTCTACTCTTTCAATCACAGAGGCACTAGCCCTGTACTTATGTACTCACTCATACAGTAGTCATGGTGTTATGAGATCACCCAGGCACTACTTTTACACTCATTTATTCACTCAGGGGTTGTGAGAAAGTGCCCTCTTTCTTGCATGGTATGCCCCCACTTTTTCCTGAATTGCTGATGTGCTTTGACTGAGTGTGCCCTGGGCTCCTGCCAATCAGGTACCCAGGGCCTGTGTTCCTTCCCTTAACTGCATTGAAGCCTAAACCCAATTGGCATCTCTGGCCACAGGTAGGCCCTTGGTAAATGGTACCACAGGTACCCAGGGCACTGTGACCAGAGAAGGCCTCCAAGGGCTACAGCACTTATTGTGCCACCCTTAGAGGCCCTGTACCTTTACACACACACACTGCCTTTGCAGGATGCATGTCTTGGTGCAGAACAAAGTGAAGAGTCGACATGGCACACATCCCTGTGTGCCATGCCCACAAACCACTGCCCTGGCATACATCAGTCACCCCTCTAGCTGGGTGCCCTATGCCAGTGGTGAGGGTGCAGGTGCATGAGCCCTGTACCCCTACAGTACCCAGGTCCATTCCTGGGCACTGTAAGTGCAGTGCTGCCGTTAAGAGTATATGGTGCTGGGAGTTTGTCATTACGAACTCCACAGCACCATAATGGCTACACTGAAGACTGGGAAGTTTGGTATCAAACTTCTCAGCACATTAAACCCACACAGATGCCAGTGTGGGATTTAATGTAAAATGCACAACAGAGGGTATCTTAGAGATGCCCCCTGAAACTTGACCAACTCCCAGTGACCTGACTTAGTGGCTGCCGAGGCTGCCACCACCAGACATGTTTCTGGACCCCTGGGTCGGGAGCTTGCCGCTCTCAGGGGCCTGAAACAATGCACATCCTGGGACGAGGTGCCAAGCCTCCTCCCCCAGGATGGGCAGGGTTCACGAAGGAGAAGCTTCAAAGGCATACCGCCTTTGTGAGCCTCTCCAGACCACTTGCTGTACTCAGCAACTGGTCCCCACTGGTTCTACCCCCCACTTTGGGCGGGAAACCCGGCGGGAAAAACAAAGTGAGGAAGAGAGGTGTGCCCACCTCTGCCAACTCCACCCCTAAGGTGGAGGAGGCGAGGTGAAGCACAACCTCGAGTCCCCGCCATCTTGAGGATGGGGGACCCAGCCAACCAAGGACAGGCTCCTGCCCCCTCCCACTGGAGAGTGGCAGAGTAGGGGTGTACCCACCCCAGGGAAGGGACCCATTGGTCCCTGCCCTTTACCTACCTGTAACGCCCTAAATTCAGTATTTAGGGGCACCCTGAACCTTCCTTCCTCAGATCCCGATTCCGAAACAACATGAAGAACAAGAAGAAAGAAGACCAGCCGTGCAGCTGCTAACAAGAGGACGACACCAACTGACTTGGCCCCAGCCCTACCGGCCTGTCGAACCTCGAACCTGCTCCTGCTAAACCCCGGCCTCTTCAGTGGTCAGCAACCTCAAAAACCCCGGTGGACCTGACTGCCTTGCTCAACTAAAGACTGGGACTCCCACGAGCAGTGGTTCTGCTCAAACATCTGCAACCCCAGGCCCCTGCCTGAAACCCCGGATCCTGCCCACTCTGCACCCGCTGAGCCCGGCCCGAGCCAAAGTGGACAAAGACCACGAGGACGTCCCCCCGGCGACTGTGACCAAGAATCCAGCACCCAAGGACTCAACGCTCCTGACGACGCCTGCAGCCTCAACACCAGGGACCCCTCCAACCGCGACCAGCAGAGGGTAAGATTTCCCGACGCCTAAAGACACCCCTGCACCCGGTGCCCCACGGCCCCCTGTGCCCAACTCCTGGGTGTCTACCCATCCTACAGCTTCCCAACTTACCTCTCGAAGTGGTGGTCGCACCTGAAGAATCACCGTCCCCGAGTTTGCAGCCTTTGTTCGTCTTGCAGCTTTCCCGTTGAAATCCATTGGGCGCCCGACGGCCCAAAAGCCCACTGCACCCGGCCGCCCCAGTGCCGCTGAGGGTGCACCAATACCCTGTTCGACTTCCCCACTTGCCCTGAGTAAGTGACCAGGAGCTTTGCTCCCACAGCCGCGTGGCCTGCCTGCCAGCAGCCACCAACCAAAGGCCCCCCGCCCGCCATAGGCTAACGTTGGGCCTACTCTCTCTGCACCCGGCCGCCCCTGTGCCACTGAGGGTGTAACAACAGTACAAACCTGAACCTGGGAGACCCCTGAGTCTTGCCCCAGAACCTTAACTCTGCCAGCCGAGTACTTACCTGAAAGCTGATAACTTGCATTTTCTCCATAGGGTAACATTGACTGGTTTTCACTTGGAAATTCTTCTAAGTGTTGAGTTTTGGAACTTTGAAATATTCACTAAAAATCGTCCGAATATCGAAAACGAAATTACTCACCTGCTCTCAGGAGAGATTCCAGTGCTGGATTTAGGTACCCAGCACTGACTAGAAAAAGTGATTACAACTGTGATTTTCCGTTAACTTGATTTTCCTCCATAGGATAACATTGCCTGGTTTTTACCAGAAATTCTTCTAAGTGTCGATTTTTGCAATATACAAATATTCCTTAAAAATCGCCTGTGTAACAAAAACGATTTCTTTCAACTGTTTACAGGAAATGCACCAGGGCTGAATCCAGGATCCAGCCCTGAGTAAGAAAAACGTTCATAAAGTAATTCTATTACAGTTTACTTAAAAATCCCATTGAGCTCAATGTTATAGTATACCAAGTATTGTGTTGCATATTGCAACCCCTGTACTTTATTGCATTCAAAGTCTATTGTTCATTGAAAGTATTCAACAAACAGCATCTTATCTTGAGAAAGTATTTCATGCAAACCTGTGGTTCTAAAATAAAACAACAGTATATTTTTTATACAAAACAATTGGCCTAGAGTTCAGTTCTTGAGTGTGTGGTTTCATTTGCTGACTGAGTGTGTACATCAAATGCTTTACACTGTCCTCTGATACTGCCTTACTGCTCGACCAAGCTACCACTTTAGAGAGTAAGGTTCTATCTAACTTTAACCTCTGCCAAACCTCTGGAGACCCTTGGACTCTATACACACTCTACCTCACTTTGGTGCAGTATATATAGAGCCAGTTTCTTACAGGGGTTACCTCAGTAGTCTTGAAATCACCCAAGAAATACCAATGCACTTATAAAATCACTCAGTCACTTTCTATGTAGTCATTTTCTTTTTTTTTTTTGTGAATCTGTTTTATTGGATTTTAGTATTAGTACAGCATAAGTCAGATGCAATAGTAACCAATGTTGGGCGTTACAATCAGCATATAAGGCACAGTAGTATCATACAATATTGTTACAGCACTCACTTGGGGTTATGTACGAAGTGATCAAGCATGCGATTGACAGATACATGTACGGCCTTTGCTAGAAGACAAGCGAGAGGTGAGAGGCAGGAAAGAAGGAGAGTAGGAAGGCATAATGTCCACATCGCTGACCACATAGTGGGTGTCTTCCAGGCCATAGGTGTTGGCAAATGTCCATTATCGCACATAGGTGCGGGTACAGTCCCATAAAGCCAGTAGATGCACTGGCACCCAGCTGCGTATGAGTGACAATGAAAGATTCACTATTAACAACAGGAACTAGGAACTGTGCATACAAAAGAAAGGGGGTCAAAGAAATGAAAAGGAGGAATGTACAGTGTATGCAAACAAACAAGTAGCCCGCAGTCCCCCCCTTTTTTTTGTTTTGCGTCCATGTGTGGCATGACTCGCTGCTCATGTGTTAAACAGCGTCTGGCTGTTACCCCATGTTTTAAGTTTGTGTCGGTTGAGCATTACAGGTAGTTTGTGTCCGGCAGCAAGGGATCGGCGCGGTGCATATGTCGCTGCTACCCACGGGACGAAGCGCTGCCAGAGACTGGCGTGTCAGAAAGGTCTGCGGTAAGCGTGTCCGGGCTGTGTTGCAGTGCAAGGTAGATCGTGTCCCAGTATATGGCAATGGAGGCCCTACGCAGTCCCAGCGTCTCCTCACGCTTAATAGCAAGGCTTTCCGCTTTGGCACACGCAAGCATTGAATTACGCCAAGCTTGTATGTGCGGGGGGTCTGGCGCTTTCCATCTTTTACTGATCAGTCGTTTGGCCACTATCAGTCCCAGCTCTATAAATCTGGACGTGACCTTCGTGCTAGGGGCTCTGCGAAACGTGTGCAATAAATATGCAGGCCAAGTGAAAGGCAGCTCCCTGTCGGTGCTCTCGCGCAACAGAGTGGCCACGTCTGTCCAGTATTCCCCCACCCTGGGGCAGTCCCAAAACATGTGTAGTAGATCGGCCCCTACTTCTCTGCACCTCGGGCATGCTGCATCCTCGCGATTAAAGTATTGATTGATTTTCGCAGGGGTGAGGTATGCTCTGTGGATAATATAAAGCTGTATCTGCCTGAAGCACATGTTCCTGGGGATGCGTGTGGGGCTCTCAAGCACTCCGGCCCATTCCTTATCTGTGAGCTGGCTACCTAGGTCCGCTTCCCACTTCTGGCGGAGTGTGCCGCATGAGTTCGGATTGAGGCCGCAAACCAGTGCGTTAAATGCCTACCTCGTCCCATTACGTGTAGATATTGAATGGTGAGATGCGTTCGCAGCTCTGTCATGATGTCACCCCATTTTGCCGTGAGTGAAGTCACCAGCGTGCGGTGAGTAAGGAATTGCCTGGGCGGTGGCCCCTCCTCTTCCACGAGGATGGCATAGGGTGTGAGTGCCCCATCCTGGTATAGGTCCCCCAGGGTGTGGATGCCTTTGTCATGCCATTCCCTAAGCACGAGCGCCGTCAGTACTGATTGCCCACTGGGGGTGCCCTCTAAGGGTATCGCTGGTGCATATGGGGTTACGCTGCGTGTCAGAAACAAGCTTCTGCGAAAACAACTGTAGGCCACTGCTAGTAGTAGAGGCTCTGGTGGACGTGGACGAGCCCCTGAGTGAAACAACTGGACTATGTGCTTCAGAGGGTAGGGTGGCTGCGTAGTTGCTGTATCTGCGCAGTTGCGATTGGAGAGCCACCGCGCTATCCACTGCAACTGAGAGGCCAGGTAGTAGTGTTCGAGACAGGGGGCTGCCAGCCCGCCCGGGTCTGTGGGTAGGTACAGCTTTTTCAGTGTCATCCTATGTCTAGCATTACCCCAGATGAAATCTCTGAGTTGTCTCTCAAAGGCAGTGAAGAAGGAGACAGGGACATACATGGGTAAGTTCGTGAAGTAGTATAGGAGCCGTGGGAGGACCAACATTTTGGCGAGTGCTATCCTGCCCGTCACGGCCAGTGGCAGTATGCTCCAGAAGTGCATCTGCGACTTGATGGATTTCACTGCCTTCCCGAGGTTCCCGTTGTATAGATCTTGTGATTGGTGGTAAATTTGGAGTCCCAGATAGCGAAACGTATCGGGTGTCCACCGCACCGGGGTGCCACCTATTGCGAGTCCCGGATCGCCAAGTCCCTCTTTGAAGGGGTAAAGGCAAGATTTACCAGCGTTTACTTTCAGTCCGGAAAGTGCAGCAAACCTCTCAAGTAGCTGAGTTAGCTGGGCAGGAACGCAATCAATGTCCCTAAGATAAATGAGGAGGTCATCTGCGTGGAGCGACACCTGATGGGTAGCATCTCCCAGGGGCACCCCATCAGCCAACTGGGTGCGCAGCACTTCCGCTAATGGTTTCATTGTGAGCGCGAACAGGAGCGGGGACAGGGGGCACCCCTGGCGCGTGCCTCTCTGCACAGGGAGGGAGTCCGAGACGTAGGGACCTACCTTGACTCTCACAGTGGGGTCAGTGTAGAGGAGGCGCACTAGGTGAATGAACTCTGGGCCTAGGTCAAATTTTGCGAGTACTGCAAACAAGTAAGGCCACTCCAGGGAGTCGAAAGCCTTCTCTAGATCCAACACGAGGCAACCAGCTCTGGGCCACTCCTCCACCGCATAAGCGGCCACTCGGAAGAAGCGGCGTAGATTGAGGGAGGTGTTACGCGCTGGCACGAAGCCGTTTTGGTCTGTGTGGACCAATCCTGGAACTGCCTGCGCTAGCCTGTCAGCCAGCACCTTTGTGAGGATTTTATAATCTGTATTGAGCAGGGCCAGGGGTCGATATGAACCCATGTCCTCCGGATCTCTGCCCAGCTTCAATAAGGAAACCAGATGTGCCTTGCGCATCGAGGGGGGAAGTTGCTGCGCATCTAGGGTCACGGCAAACACCGTATCAAGGCGTTGCACCAGTGAGATGTGATATGCTTTGTAATATTCGGAGGGCAATCCATCTGGCCCCGGGGATTTCCCCGTCGCTAGGGACTGAATAGCCGCACCAATCTCCTACTGCGATATCTGCTCGTTGAGCATTTCGCGATGTTCCTCTGTTACTGTGGGTAGCTGTAAGGGGTCAAGAAAGCTTGCCAGCTCCTCTTCGTTGCAGCGACATTGGGGCTGGTAGAGGCGTGCATAGTGTTGTGTCATTACCTCATGTATGTCTCGTTATGTGGCTAACAACTGACCTGCGGAAGAGCGGAGTGGCCCTATTGGGGCGCGCGCGTGTTCTTGCCGGATCAACCAGGCTAAAAGCCTACCTGCCCTATCGGCCACAGTGTGGGTGCGGGTTGTGTGTGCGGTGTAATTGTGGCAGCGGAGTTGCTCCATGTAGTCCGCGTGTTCAGAGCGCAGCGCCTCTAGTTGCCGCGAGTCACAGCCTAGCCCTTCGCCTGCGTTTTCATAGCATATCAGCTGGGTTTCAATATGTGCGAGGGAGTCAGACAATTGTTTGCGTATATTCCATGTTGCCCCTACACAATGGCCCCTGATTGTCACTTTAAACGCCTCCCATTCGACAAGCGCATCACTTGCTGTGCCCTCATTCAACTCAAAATATTGCAGAATCGATGTCCCAAGCGATGATTTGAAAGCAGGGGCCACGTGGGGTCAGGGGGATGGTGTGGCTCCCAGCGCAGTTGTAGTAACAAGGGGTTATGATCGGAATGGGTCCGCCCTAGATATTCCGCATGCTGAATCAGCGGGAGCAGCGCTGGTGAGGTCACCAACCTGTCGAGGCATACATGAAGGCCGTGTACCGCTGAGTAGTGAGAATACACGCGGGCAGCGGGATTTAAAAGCCGCCACACATCATGTAGGGCCCAGTGTGTCAGCCAACCAGAGAGGGCCTGCACGTTGGATGCCGAGAGGGTTCTGTTAAGGGGCAGGAACAACCTATCTAAGTCCACATCCAATACCGAGTTAAAATTCCCCCCTAGGAGCCAGGGTATCCCATTCCATCGGGCCATTACTGTAGAGATGCGGGCGAGATAGGAGGCCTGATCTGAATTGGGGGCATAAAGGGAGCCCAAAAGTATCTCTTGACCATTCAGCCGCCCTTTCACGAACGTGTACCTTCCATCTGCGTCGCTGGTGCTGTCTTCACTAATGAACGGGATGCCCGCACGGACCCATATCAGTGTGCCCCGCGCGTGCGCTGAGTACGTGGTGCCGAATATTTGACCTCTCCATCTTTTACGCAAGCGCTCCAACTCAGGTTTGGACATGTGTGTTTCCTGGAGCATCGCTATTCCAGCCCTACGGCGTTGCAAGTATGAAAAGATAGAATAGCGCCGCGCAGGTGTATGCATGCAGCGTATGTTCCACGTGACTACTTGTACCTGTGTCATGTCAGATTAGTGTGTCGGTCCAAGTGGTGAGAGGGGTATGCCACTAAGCTACGGCTCCATAACGTGTAGGGGGTTCTCGGGCTAATCATAGAAAAACCAAAACATAAAACAGTGAATCGAACTGTGCTAACATGTAGGTCGAACGCCCGGGTGGGGCTCGTCCAAACCATATCTGGCCCAACAATGGCCATAACAATGTCAGCGTAGAGACTAGTGTGGGGGTGGAATGTGCACCTAGATGGGTGCATCGCGTATCCCTCCATGACGCGGATTTGTCACCCGTGTCCCAACCCATGCGCTGATGTTCGTCTACGCTGTTCGCGCGCCTCGGTGAGTGTAGCCATTATGGGGCGCGTGCGCATGTAGAAGGTCAAAGCAATGGTAACAATTCAAGGAGTGAAAAGAGAATCATCAACAATTCAGGCAATTGCAGTGTGTAAGTCTCTACTTGCGTGTGCAGCAGTTCAGTCGGGTCCCGTTACTGCTGCCGTACTCATATGATTTCATCCGCGGTCTGCGGTGTGAAGTCCGGCGGCAGCATCACGTCAAGTTCATCAGGCCTGGGAGTGGAGGATCCGCTAGCTGTGGCGGAGTCAGAGGAGCCGGCCGCACGGCTCTCGCGGTACATGTGTGTTCCCAACGATGCCGCCGCCTCCAGGGCGTCACGGCGCTCTATACGGTTTTGCTCTGGGTCCGGCGCTGTCACTGCCATGTTTGCGTTCCCTGTTTTCCTCCGATATCCGTGACAGCGGGGTCCTCTGTGGTTGGGTTCGGATGTTTCTGCGTTGGGAGGTCGCGTCCCTGACCACAATCCCGAGCTCTCTAGCCAGTCCCAGGCGTCTGAAGGTGTATCGAAGAAGTGGGCTGTCCCGCCAGCCACAACCCTGAGCCTGGCGGGAAACAGTAGGGAGTACGGGAGGTCCAAAGCACGCAGTTGACGTTTCACATCGGCGTAGGTGCTTCTCCGCCTCTGCACCTGCGCCGTATAGTCCGGGAACAACATGACTTGATTTCCACCCACCTGCAGATTGGGGATTTTGCGAGTTTCACGTAGGACTGCGTCACGGTCTCTGTAGTTCAAAAGTTTGAAAAGGAACAGCCGCGGCCGAGCTCCAGGGGGTGGTATGTGTGCCGGCACTCAATGCGCACGTTCCACCACAAAGTGAGAAGAGAGTGCCCCTGCTGGTAAAAGATCCCTCAGCCACCGCTCCACATAAAGTTCCAGAGTCCGGCCCTCCTCGCCCTCCGGAAGGCCCACCACGCGGGTATTGTTGCGGCGGGAGCGCCCTTCAGAGCCTTCAATTCGGTCTTCCAGTGCATATACATGGTCGAGGATGTCCTGCAGTGCTGCAGTGCGGCTTTGGGCGACAGGCTTGAGTTCCGAAAGAGAATGTTCGTGCGATTGGACTTTCTCCACCAGCTTGTGGTGGTCGGTTCGCAATAAAGTGAAGTCTGTGGTGACTTTGTCGATGCGCGTCTCAAGGGATGCCCTGGTCTGGTCTAATGCAGCCCCAATTTTCTCGACTGCCACTAGAGTCCAGTTGAGCTGCGAGTGCACCACCCAAGACATTAGTGTCTGCCTCGTCTCCTGGAGGCGACGAGTGTGATAAGCTGGTCTTTGCGGCCAGTTGCTGCGTATTTGTACGGAGTCGTCCCATGGCGAGCTTCCGGGCGGACAGCATTGACGGCTAGTGGGTGGCCGGTATGTGTCCGTGTGGACTGTGGTTATGGCTCACGATTTGATGTACCTGCAATATCTGCTGGCTACGGAGCGCGTCAATGGCTCACGTTGCAGCCGGTGTCGCGCAGCACAGGTCCTGATTAGCTGACCGTGTCTCCGGGCCAAGTGCCAACAAGGTGGAGTCTCTGTGGAGGACGTTGAGGCAATCAGCCTCTCGACACCTGAAGGATTAACGTCGAGTCCGCCGAAGTGGCCACCCGCTGAGGGGGCCGCTTCGGCAGTTTCACCACAACAGGAGCACGCCAAAGGCCAGTGACAAGAGTCCAATCGGATTAGCGCTTAAAGGCGTGCACTGTGACGTGCCTGCTGTGCCGTGGAGCCGCCGCGACCTCGCAACTGCGTGGGCGGTAGTAGCGTCGAAAGCAGTGGCACCCCAGTGCAGTATCAGCTTCTGCAGCCCGTGGCCAATTATGTACACCTTCCCAAGGCTGTGCAGTAACAGAAGGATGAAGGCCTTAGATGTGGGTGCGCAGGGGGGCCATGAATCACAGCTGGCAGCCAGGCTCACAGTCTCGAGTGCTCAGTGCCACAACGTAGTAGGGACCACGAGACGAGTCCTGCATTCCAGGGCAGCAGGCAGGGCGGTCTCCTAGGGCGTTGCGCAGATAGTTCCGGGCGTCTAGGCGAGCAATGTCAGTGAGGAGAGCGGGAAGTGCGCAACTGTACTGGCATCTGTCCAGTTTCTCTGTTGGGCTGAGATGCGACCTTAAGTACAGCAAGAGGTTCAGCAGGCCACTGCTGAAGGAGGTCCATGTGAAGGGCCACGGCGCGGAGGGTGGTGAAAGCAGGCTGAAGGCCCAGGGTCATGCAGTGGAGAGCAGGCGGCAGGGAGCGGCATACCTGTTATCAAGGCTGGGCCATCTGCAGTCGCGTGTTTCTGGTTGGCCGCGGTAGGAGGTCTCCAGGAGTGACACCGAGGATCAAGCTCCCGTCTCACCACGTGGGTAGGCCGTCCAGGGGTAGACACCAACCACAGCAGTCGCCACGCGGCGCAGGCACTTCAAGGTACGGCGTTCCGTGGCAACCAAAAGCACTCCGATGGGGCGGGCCACGCGTCTCCGTGGCCCGCTAGGGCGTCAGAGCAGGCAGGTAGTCCTGTACGAGTGCTGACGCGAGATGCAGCGTCCTCACGCCCGCTGGCGCTACCACTGCGATGGTCAGGGCAGGTGCTTTACTGTCCGCAGGTATAGAGAGGAGGAGGCGGGCCACACACCTGCCCGCACATACCTTAATATCGCTTCTTCCCAGTGCAGTTGCTCACAGCAGGCAGGTCCTTTCGGAGTCGGATCCGAGATGCGGCGGCGCCCTGCCCGCTTTCCCGGCAACCTCGTGTACTGGAGCAGCATCTGTAGCGGTTGACTGCAGGGCGGGCTTTGGGCCCTCCCTGGTGCTGACTGCGCCCCAGCCGAGTCGCGGGGGTTGGGACAGGTCACAGGGCTCAGTAGGTAGGTGGTGGGGAGGAGACTCACCGGGCGCCGTTGAGTAATTATAAGAGCGTGCCAGCAGGGCAGGGGGGCCGCAGGCACCATCCGGAAGCCCACGGCACCGCCACAGAGATCACAGCAGCCTCGACAGTAGGCCCGCAGCAACTAGGCCTCGGCTCCGCCTCAGGGTCCCTGGCGAGTAGGCCGCAGGTCGCCACCAGGGAATTCCGCGGCTTTCACTCTTTTGCGGCGGGAGTTAGAGGCATCAGCGGGGGCAGCAGGTCAGTGCTGTGCCACTCCGTACTTTCATTAGCGTGGATGGTTTGGATGCAGGATCTCAGACAGGAGAATAGAGGGATGCACTGCGGAGCACTAGCAAGTTGTGTCCGCCATGTTGGCTTGTTAGCCACGCCCCCCCTCACTTTCTATGTAGTCATGTAAATCACCAGATATTACTCCTATAGTCATGCAGTCACCCAGGCGTTAGCTATGTATTCCTTTAATCCCCCAGACATTACCTCTGTACTCATGCAATCACCAATGTATTAGCTATACAGTGCTTCAGTCACCCAGGCACTATCCTTGCACTCTCTGAATCACGGAAGCACTACTCTTGTACTTATGTAATCACTCAGGCAATACTCCTGCACTTATAAAATCTTAGAGGCACTACCTTTGCACTCCTGTAATCACTCGGGCAGTCCCTTAGTACTTCTGTAATCACCCAGGCAGTACTCATGGACTTATAAAATCACCCACTCACTTCTTATGTACTCCACTAATCCCCCAGGTATTACCCCTGCAATCATGCAATCACCTAGGCACTAGTTATGTACTACCCCTACAGATACAGGTTCATGCAGTCTCTACGAATGCACTCATGTAATAACCCAGGCACTACCCTTGCAGTCATAGAATCATCCAGGCCCTACTGTTGTACTCATCTATTCACCTAGGCACTTCTTAGTGAGTCATCTATGCCTTCAGGTGTTATTTATATACTTATCCATGCACTGAACATTTATGTGTGCACTAATGTAATTAGCCAGTCACTATCCATCTTCTCCTGCAATTACCCAGCGAGTACCTTTGGAGTTATACAATCACCAAAGTACTACCCATGGTGTTTTGGAATCACTCAGGCAGATCTATTACATGTCTCAGTTTTTAGGTTTCACTATATTTCATAAATATTGCATATATATTTCTTTTAGATATGATGATGATTTGGAAAGGCAGAGACATATGTATGCATGCTTTTAACGATATGGAGAGACTTATGGTTGAGTCATATAATAGTCTGCTGTTTTATATTTGGCTAGGCCCAACACTCATGCAGTTATATAACACCCTAGTACTACCCAAGCAGTCTTCCAATGATCCAGGCAGTACATGTGCATTGATGCAATCACCCAGGCATTACCCCTGCACTCATACAATCACCCAGGCAGTAGCTATGTACTCATGCAATCACCAATGTATTACCCATGCACTCTTTGAATCATGTAGCCACTACTCACGCACTTATATAATCACTCGGGCAGTAACATTCTACTCTTTCAATCACAGAGGCACTAGCCTTGTATTTATGTAATCACTCATACAGTAGTCATGGTGTTATTAGATCACCCAGGCACTACTTTTGCATTCATTTATTCAGTCAGCGTTACCTCAGTAGTCCTGAAATCACCCAAGAAGTACCCATGCAGTTATACAATCACTCAGTCACTTTGTATGTAGTCATAAAAATGAACAGATATTACTCTTGTACTCATGCAGTCACCCTGGTGTTACCTATGTATTCCTTTAATCCCCCAGTGGTTACTTCTGTATTCATGCAATCACGAATGCATTAGCTATACAGTGCTTCAATAACCGAGGCACTATCCTTGCACTCTCTCAATCACTATATTTCAGAAATATTGTATATATATTTCTTTTAGATATGATGATGATTTGAATAGGTAGAGACATATGTATGCATTCTTTTAATGATATAGAGAGACTTATGGTTGAATCATGTAATAGTCTGCTGTTTTATATTTGGCTAGGCCCAACACTCATGCACTTATAAAACACCCTAGTACTACCATGTTAGTGCCTGACTGATAATATAAGTACAAATGCACTGATGCAATCATCCAGACATTACCCCTGCACTCATGCAATCACCCAGGCAGTAGCTATGCACTCATGTAATCATGTAGCCACTACTCATGCACTTATATAATCACTCAGGCACTAATGGTGTTATGAGATCACCCAGGCACTACTTTTGCTCTCATTTATTCAGTCAGGCGTTATCTCAGTACTACCCTTGTACTCCTTCAATAAAGCAGGTATTACCCTTGTACTTATGTAATCACTCAGCCAGTAGTCATGCACCTATAAAATCACGGAGGCACTACCTTTGCACTCTTCCAATCACTCAGACATTCCCTTAGTACTCCTGCAATCACCCAAGAAATACTCATTCAGTTATAAAATCACCCACTGATTTGCTATGTACTGCAGTAATCCTCCAGATATTACCGCTGTAGTTATGCAATCACCCAGGCAGTCGTTACGTACCACCGTTGCAGTTGTAGAATCATCCAAGTCCTACTGTTGCACTTATCTATTCAACTAGGCATTACTCAATGTATTTCTTTATTTATAGATGACAATATTTGTATATAATTATTTTAATAATATGAAATATTTTTTAGAAAGATAATAAACTGTTTTTTTTTTAGATATTCTTCATAATTGTTAAGAAATATTCAGTATGACAAGAAAAGTTCAAAAGAAAAGAGAACAAAGGAAACAGAACTAATTAAAGGATAGAGAAAAGCAGAAAGTAGATGACTTACAACATGTGACATTGAAGAAATAGTCTTCTGGTAAGAGAACAAAAGAATTTGTTAAAAGTGTTTTTAAAAAAGTAATCGATTTTGAAAATGGGGAATAGAGAAAGAAAAGTACTACAAGCAATCAGAAGGAAAAGAATAACGGAGAAATTAATGGAAAATCAGGTATAGGAAAACTATCCAAGTTGAAATAAGGATGAAACAATATAAAGACATTAGAAAGAGAATGTGTAAAAGTAGAGTACTACAAAATGTATTGAAAGATTGCAAAAAATATAAAATAAAATCAGCATTTTACAAGAAGAAACAACAGATTGAAAATGTAGTTGAAAAAGCTTTTGAATTGAAAAGAAAATTGTTTATTTTGTATTGAAGAGAATGAAAACATTGAATAAAATAATGCACTTTATGAAGGAAAAAAGTAAAAGAAAAAGACTGGTTAATAGAACTAACTTTTGCAAAATCTTTTCTGGTGAATGGAACCATACTTCTAGTACGGAACATTTTTTTAATGAAGAAAGCTATTTTCAACAAAGTACATTAGTTCATGCAGTTGATACCAGGGGTCGTTGTTACGAGGTGAAAAACGGTTGTGCAATTGAAAAAGAAAAGATGGTTCCTAGAAATGTAAAAGAAGTAATAGCTGAAGAAGTTCAAGGGAGACGTACACAAGCTCCAGTGTATAAGTGGGATTGTAGTAGTATTTGTAGTATACGACAGGAATCTATTTATATAGTACGAAATTTCTTACAAGGTTATGGTAAAAAAAAGTGTTAAACAGAAGATTAAGATGTTGCAAGGACTAGATCCTTGTAAAGTGAGAAAATATAGTGGCTTGCAGGGTCATTCTCTGGCTTGTCTTTCTAGAAAAGTGTGTCGAAGTACTTTTCATCATTTAAGAATGTTAGCAGTACATCACTCTGAAATGCGGAAGTTAGTAAAAAGATTGTACTATGTGAAAAGTCCTGCATTATCTTTAAGTGAAATAAACTCTTAAGCTCTTTTGCATGGTTCAGTGTTGGATGTAAAAAAAGTTTCTGATGATATAGAGTTTTGTTTCTTTGGTCCAGAAGAGGAGTGTAGAGAAAGTGAGAGTTTAATAAGTGTAGGTGTTGGAGAAGAGTTGGAAGAAACTACTACTGTGAAGTTTGCAGAAGAAATTACAAAGTTTAAGGTAGTTTCTTGTGAAAAACCAAACTATGTTTGTATTTGTTGTTGACGTACTCACTATAGAAGTCAAAATAGGAATGTTGATGTGTATTTAAAAAGTGAAAAGGAAAATAATGATAAGTGGGAGCAATTTGGTGCTTATTTGTTGGTGGAAGGTCGTTTTGAGTTGGGTAGTGATCAACGTATTTGTAAATATTGTTACAGCAAATTAGAAGAGAACAAAATGCCAGCTAGAGCTGTACATAACAACCTAGAGTTGGTAGCTATTCCTCCGGAACTGGTAGATTTAAATACATATGAGTCCATTCTTATTCAATCTGTGCACCCATTTCAGGCTATAATTCGTATGGAGCCTAAAACAGGTAAGCTGCCTCCAACAGATTTACAAAGAGGTTTAAAAGGAAGCGTTGTGTATTTATTTACCTTTAGATTTTAAGAAATATATAGAAACTGTTGGTGTAGACAGAGAGGAAAGTGAACCTGTAGTTATTCTAGTTAATGGTGTACCAACAAAGAGTCGGAAAATATGGCAAGAGTTAGTAGATGTCACCAAACTTCAAAAGGCTACATTATATCTTGTGCAAAACAATATTTATTATAAAAATGTATATGTGGAAGAACAAGAAATATCTTTAGAAGATGAAAGAGAAATTTCAACTGGACAAATAGAAAAAGTGGATAACTCGAGGAGAGAAGAAATTTAAGAACATTATAGTATATATCCTCTACATTCAAAAGAAGTGATAGGAAATACTATTGAATTATTCCAAATTAAGAAAGCGAAGGGAACTCCCATGAGTGTTTGGGAAAAACGATTGGAAGCGCGTTGTTTTCCACAGCTCTTCCCCACTGGAAAAGGTGGACGATATGATGAACGACCAGTACAGATTCCAGCTTCAGAATATCGTACAACAAGATTGTACTCAGAAGATCCAAGATTTTGACAGTGTATTCCATACTTATTTCATCTTCTGTTTGAAAGTGACTTGTCTGGACTTTCATATGCAGTGAACCACATATTAAAAACAGGAGTTCATCTTGCACATCTTTCTGCAAAGGAATTTTTGGACAAAGTTCAACAAAGAGACGATCTTTTAGAATCTCAGTTAATTAATTTGTCAACGTGGTACTAATGAGTATTGGTATTGTCGTCACGGAGAACTTAAATGTATGTTAAGAAACTTAGGAACCCCTACATGGTTTGTTACGCTTAGCTGTGCTGAATACGCATGGGACGACTTACTTGAATTTCTACAATAAGCAAATTCAAATGTAAAAAATATTGAATTGAAGACAGCTGGAGAACTGTGTTCCTTGGAACCTGTAAATGTGTGCAGATATTATAATCATAGGTTTCAAGCTATGATGTCTTTTATCTGCAATAAAAATAATCCACCGCTTGGAGAAGTTATTGATTTCTTTTGGAGAAAGGAGTACCAAGCCAGAGGTGCTCCTCATATACACATGTTATTATGGATCAAGGATGCACCAAAATTTGGAACTGATAGTGATGAAAGTGCTTTGGCTTTCATTGAAAAATATGTTACCTGTGCCATTCCAAAAGAAGGAGGAGAAAACAACTTGAGGCAGCAAGTTTTACGGTTTCAAAGTCACCAATGTGGGAAATACTGTCGACAGAAATACAAGTCAAAGGGAAGATTTTATACAAAATGTCGTTTTGGATTCCCTCGTCCAGTAATTTCAAAAGGAAGAGTCAACAGTTTCATGTCAGCAATAAGACATACTATAACTCAAAAATCTCCGAAGAATACTTACAACATAAAAAGAACTGAAGATTCAAAGTATATTAATGACTACAATCCAGTGATTTTGACAATGTGGAATGCAAATATGGATATCCAGTATGTTGCAGATAATTCGATTGCTGTTGCTCACTATGTTACGTCATATATAACCAAATATGAAAAGAAGGAGTTGAAAGAAATGTGGGAAGAAATTTCACAAGAGAAGACTCTTAGTAACAAATTGTACAGCTTTAGTTTGAAGATGCTATCCCATCGAGAAATTGGATCCTACGAATGTTCGGATCGGTTGACCTCTGCAAGTTTATATTCAAAGTCAAGAGGAATTATTTGGGTAAGTCTTGGTCTTGCTGCAACACGAAATCGAGTATTGAAATCTGTACAAGAAATTGAATACTTAGCATTGAATGAACCAGAAAGTACAGATATTGTTAAAACGAATATGTTGGATACATACTATCCTAAAAGAAGTCCACATCTGAAAAACATATGTCTCTATGAAGTACTGCAACATTACAGCTTTAAGAGAAACATTACAGAAAATATAAATGAAGAAAAATATGCAGTAATTGGATGTGTAGGATGTTTGGTAAAACATGCCAAATGAAATCTTATTAACCACAGGAAACTCAGTTGTGAAACTCCAGATAAAAGGTAATTTTTCTATTTGGCACTTCTGTAACTTTTCAAAACTTGGCGAAGTGAAATGGAATTACTTGGAGAAATGAAGAGATTGAACAAGAAACTACTATTACAGCTAAAATAGCTAATGACAGTTCTCAAGATAGTCAAAGTTCTGTTCCTCTAAGTCAAGATCCATCAGGACAACCAATTCTTGAAAATGAAGCAGCAATAGCCATGAATGAAGTAGAAACGGCTATGCAACAAGCACAACAGGATATTATTGAGTTGGGAAACTTGGAAGAACAACTAAATATTGAACAAAAAGAAATATATCAGCAAGTGACAGAACAGATACAACATGGTTTACTGCATGAAAACAAATAAATGCCAATGCACATCATTTAAACCTATTTGAATGTACATCAGTGGTCAAGCTGGAACAGGAACAAGTTTCTTAATTAAAGTTTTGACCAGTTATCTAAAGAAAACCACTGAATCACATTTATCTTGTGTTGTAACTGCTCCAACTGGGTTAGCAGCACACAACATTAAAGGGATTACATTACATTGTTTACTCATGCTACCAGTTGAACATGAAAATAAGTTGGAATATCACAAGCTATCAAGAGATGCTTGTTAATAAGTTTCAAGAGTACTCAAGAAAATTAATCTTCTGATCATTGATGAGGTGAGCATGGTCTCAAACTTAATGCTTGCCTTCGTACATTTAAGAATGCAACAGATTTTAAAAACAGATTAGGATGTTCTGTTTGGAGGAAAACATGTAATTGTATTCGGCGATCCACTACAACTTACTCCTGTGAAAGGACAACCAGTTTTTAAAACACTTGTTCATGAAGAAACTAGGAAATCTTTGGGAAGTATTGGAAATGTGAACATTTGGTCTCATTTTGAATACAAAGAACTTATTAAGAATATGCGACAAGCAAGTGATGAAGATTATGGAAACATTCTTCAAGATATAAGAATTGGTGTTTTGACAAAACATGGTAAAGAAGCTTTACAAAGTCGGCTACTAACAAACTTGTTTCCAAATGAAAACATTGCACCTGAAATAATGTACAAAAGATTGGAGAAAAGAACTCTATCGTTTGCCTAATGCCAACGCTGCAAGAGTGTTCTACATTCAATGAAGAACTTTTGAAACTGGAAAAACTACCAATAGTGAAAATTGAAGCCCTTGATAAAAATGGAACACAAAGGAGTTACTATGTCTATGACTGCAGGTTTAGAAAAGACTTTGGGGCCGATTCCGATCTCGGTCGGAGGCGCACCCAATACCATTCGGTCGGGAAAAAAGCCATTCGAAAGCCTGTTTCCCGACCGATCCGTACAGCACACCGAACGAGCAAGTACGATGCGCACAACAGCAAAGAATCCGGCCGAGCCGTACTCACCCAAACCAGGTCATGTTCTCCGACCGAGGCGAATCCGGAAACGCCGAATCGAGTCGCACGGAAGGAAAAAAGCAGCCCCGTCCGGCCGGACAGAGTACGATGTGCTTTCCGTACGCGCCGAACCCGTCGCTACGCACGGCACGTCAAAGCATCCGGGAGAGGCGCACATAAGCTCCGATTCGCGCCACAACACGATCCACGGCTCCGAGGCGAACACGGCAGCGACGAGGATGACGCGAGCGACGAGGACGAGGCGAAGCGACGAGGACGACGCGAAGCAACGAGAAGGACGAACGACACGAACCAACCATGAATCCCTTCGTCCCGATCATACCAATATTCTACATATACTACCGGAACAGGCACGGACACGTACGGCGCAGAAGGTAAGCCAGAAACCAACCACAAAACACATACAACACGTACACGACACATCACACACACACACAGGGATGCAGAATATACTTACACCAGCAACAGCAGCACCATAGGGGCGGGATGCCCATCACCAATGCCACATATGCACACAGGGGCCTGAACGCGCACCACCACCCCTACCCAGGGGGGCAGGATGCCTACCACTACTACCACCCTCACCCAGGGGGGCAGGATGCCTACCACTACTACCACCCTTAGCCAGGGGGGGCAGGATGCCTACCACTACTACCACCCTCACCCAGGGGGGGCTGGATGCCTACCACTACTACCACCCTCACCCAGGGTGGGCTGGATGCCTACCACTAGTACCACCCTCACCCAGGGGGGCAGGATGCCTACCACTACTACCACCCTCACCCAGGGGGGCTGGATGCCTACCACTACTACCACCCTCACCCAGGGTGGGCTGGATGCCTACCACTAGTACCACCCTCACCCAGGGGGGCAGGATGCCTACCACTACTACCACCCTTAGCCAGGGGGCAGGATGCCTACCACTACTACCACCTTCACCCAGGGGGGGCAGGATGCCTACCACTACTACCACCCTTAGCCAGGGGGGGGCAGGATGCCTACCACTACTACCACCCTCACCCAGAGGGGGCAGGATGCCTACCACTAGTACCACCCTCACCCAGGGGGGCAGGATGCCTACCACTACTACCACCCTTAGCCAGGGGGCAGGATGCCTACCACTACTACCACCCTCACCCAGGGGGGCAGGATGCCTACCACTAGTACCACCCTCACCCAGGGGGGCAGGATGCCTACCACTACTACCACCCTTAGCCAGGGGGGCAGGATGCCTACCACTACTACCAACCTCACCCAGGGGGGCAGGATGCCTACCACTACTACCACCCTCACCCAGGGGGGCAGGATGCCTACCACTACTACCACCCTTAGCCAGGGGGGCAGGATGCCTACCACTACTACCACCCTCACCCAGGGGGGCAGGATGCCTACCACTACTACCACCCTTACCCAGGGGGGCAGGATGCCTACCACTACTACCACCCTTAGCCAGGGGGCAGGATGCCTACCACTACTACCACCCTTAGCCAGGGGGGCAGGATGCCTACCACTACTACCACCCCCACCTAGGGGGGGCAGGATGCCTCCCACTACTACCACCCTCACCCAGGGGGGCTGGATGCCTACCACTAGTACCACCCTCACCCAGGGGGGCAGGATGCCTACCACTACTACCACCCTCACCCAGGGGGGCTGGATGCCTACCACTACTACCACCCTCACCCAGGGGGGCAGGATGCCTACCACCACTACCACCCCCACCCATAGGATGGACAATGCATGACACAACCAGCACACCACAACCTAGGGAATGCAAGAAGAAGACATCCCCCAACACCATGACAAGCGTGTGTAGACTGTGTCAAATGCCTACAACACCGAACATGACTTCGAACATACAATGTGACCCCCTAGCACATGTGCCACACAAATATGTGTGTGGCACACACAACGCAAGCAGGCCATGACCATTGTGGCAATGGGGTCCAAACCCCCATCATCACAGTGACCAAAAGGCAAGTGTGGGGTCCATAGCTGCAGCACATTTTGAACATTGTGGCAATGGGGTCCAAACCCCCATCATCACAGTGACCAAAAGGCAAGTGTGGGGTCCATAGCTGCAGCACATTTTGAACATTGTGGCAATGGGGTCCAAACCCCCATCATCACAGTGACCAAAAGGTAAGTGTGGGGTCCATAGCTGCAGCACATTTTGAACATTGTGGCAATGGGGTCCAAACCCCCATCATCACAGTGACCAAAAGGTAAGTGTGGGGTCCATAGCTGCAGCACATTTTGAACATTGTGGCAATGGGGTCCAAACCCCCATCATCACAGTGACCAAAAGGCAAGTGTGGGGTCCATAGCTGCAGCACATTTTGAACATTGTGGCAATGGGGTCCAAACCCCCATCATCACAGTGACCAAAAGGTAAGTGTGGGGTCCATAGCTGCAGCACATTTTGAAGATTGTGGCAATGGGGTCCAAACCCCCATCATCACAGTGACCAAAAGGCAAGTGTGGGGTCCATAGCTGCAGCACATTTTGAACATTGTGGCAATGGGGTCCAAACCCCCATCATCACAGTGACCAAAAGGTAAGTGTGGGGTCCATAGCTGCAGCACATTTTGAACATTGTGGCAATGGGGTCCAAACCCCCATCATCACAGTGACCAAAAGGCAAGTGTGGGGTCCATAGCTGCAGCACATTTTGAACATTGTGGCAATGGGGTCCAAACCCCCATCATCACAGTGACCAAAAGGTAAGTGTGGGGTCCATAGCTGCAGCACATTTTGAACATTGTGGCAATGGGGTCCAAACCCCCATCATCACAGTGACCAAAAGGTAAGTGTGGGGTCCATAGCTGCAGCACATTTTGAACATTGTGGCAATGGGGTCCAAACCCCCATCATCACAGTGACCAAAAGGCAAGTGTGGGGTCCATAGCTGCAGCACATTTTGAACATTGTGGCAATGGGGTCCAAACCCCCATCATCACAGTGACCAAAAGGTAAGTGTGGGGTCCATAGCTGCAGCACATTTTGAACATTGTGGCAATGGGGTCCAAACCCCCATCATCACAGTGACCAAAAGGTAAGTGTTGACAAAGTAAGAGGTGCAACTGCCAAACTGCATGGATGATTCCTGGTCACAGAACAACAAACACATCAGTGGCAAAGTAGTGTATGTGTCCCATTGCAACATAAATTGGGGGAGCCAAATCCTGCAGTGCAAATAAGACATAACTTTGGCCATGTGCAGACAAACAACACCCATGGGGGCTGACACCGTCAACAATCATCAATGACACAATGACAGAAGTGACCATCCGAATGCAGACCCACATATTTGCACCAATGGGCACACACATGCAGATACCCTGTGGAGACTGCAGATGTGAGGCGAACAGATACCATACCATGGCAGCAATGGGACACACAATCAACAATTAGCACCAAATGAGGGCTCCCGTCCCATCAGCCTGGTCATGGAAGTGCCAACGGAATCATCAGCACAGATCCAACACACTTGTATAGCAATGTTGCACTGACAACACAGATGAGTCCTTCCCCATTGATGCCCAAACCTGCATGTTCACTGGAGATGGCCACACGGTCAGGGAAGTAGACGAATAGAACAATGGCAGGCACAACAGATGTGCAGGGGTGGAAGCCACATATGTGAAATTGCCAATCTAAGTAGGAAATCCCATTGCCAAATACTGAACACATGACACCCTCAGATGCTGCTATGGATGACATGGATACACCACAGGATAGGACACATTCCCCCTGGACCACATGGGTTCCTGCACAGTAACACTTCATTATCATGAGACCAAATATCACCATCACTGCAGCAAGGGCATTGTTAGCATCATCAACATCATGTACATCAGAAGCAAAAGCACTAGAGAACAGAAAGTTGCTTTATTCAGCATATGTGGCATTAAAAGTAGAAGTCCGGTAGAACATAAACAAAGGCCAATGGCCAGTCCATCAACAAAGTCACAAGTGGGTGACAGTGGCAGATGCCACCCTACACATGCCTGCACAAAACCAGGGACAATCCACTAGGAGGGGCAACCGGGGGGGGTAGGCCAGGCACCGCAGGGACAGGATCAGGGCTCACCAGGAGGAAGCAGGGAAGGGGTGGTGCGTGCTGAAGAGCCACTGACAACTGCACTGGAGGTGTCTGACATGGTGTGTGCCGGCACAACTGGGGGGCATGGCTCAGATGTTGTGGGTGCCGGCACGACTGCAGTGGACCCTGCAGATGGAGTGGACAGGTCCGCCACTGCAGTGCCCAAGTCAGACAGGGTGGTAGTGGACTCCACTGCAGTGCCTACCACCAGGGGAGTAGAATGGGGAACAGGCAAGGTGGGCTGGACAGAGGGGAGGACACCCTCACCACATCAGTGGCACAGACAAGCGCAGCGGGGGGTGTGGTGCCGGGAGAGCAAGTGGCAGGGGGAGAAGGCCGGAGCCTCTTGGGGATGGTATATCTGTGGGTGGGGGAACCTGGGGCAGGGTGTGGTGGGGGCACCTGTGAAGTGGGGGCCTGAGGGATGGAGGAAGGAGACCTGGTGCTTGAGCTGCAGGGCGGCGGCGGGGTCTTGCTCTTAGCACTCCGGGGGACTTGCGGGTGGGGGCCTCAGTCTGTCTGCGCCTGGGGAGGGTGTCCGGGGGCGAGGGGCACTCTGCTCCGTGTGGGGGCTTCCTCTTCCCCTGGATGCTGGGGCAGCTGGATCAGAGGGGAAGAGGCCGAGGTCACTGAGGAAGAGGCGCTGGGTCTTTGGGGTTGCAGGTGAGGCAAGGGAGGGTGCTTTGGAGGGAGAGGCAACTGAGGACTGTGCAGTGCCCGTGGATGCGTGTGTGTGTACCAGGGCCCCATCCCCTGTGAGTCTGGTTTCAGTCCCCTGACTGTGCGTGCATGTGCGTTTAGTTTGTGGCGTGTGTGTCTGTGTGCTGGATGTGTGTGTGCTGGTGTGTGCCTGTGCCGGTGTGTGTGTGCTTGGGACGGGTAAGGTGCTGGGGAGTGTGGATGGAGCAGAGGCAGGAGGGGTGAGGGACTGTCTGAGGAGGGACACTGCTGCCGTCAGGGAGGAGTCCAAGGACCTGTTGCCCCTCTGTAGGTCAGACATGCCCGATGAGATGCCCTCCATGAACGACACCAGCTGAGTCAACAGTGCGGTGTGCGCATGGAGGACACTCAGCATGGCTGTCTGCCCTACATGGAGCTGGCGAAGGAGGTACACAGACTCCTCACTCAGGGCAGCAGGGGACACAGGGGCAGGGGTGCGGTGCCTGGGCCAAAGGAGACACGCTCCCGAACATGGGAGCCTCCACGGACCTTGGGAATGGGAGCCGATGGGAGGGCGGTGGTGGTGCTGGTGGTGGCGGGGACAGCAACACTAGCTGGGGTGTGGTGGCTGCTGACACCCGCCTCCACAAGGGAGTCATCCTCCGAGTTGCTCTGGTCCTCAGCTGAGGTGGATGGTGCTGAGGACTCCTCGGTGTGGCTCCCTCGCCCTCCGTGCCACTGGGTCCCTCCGACCACTCCTCGGCTGCTGACCCAGTCTGGCTCTCTGGCTCCTCCTGGTCCATGGAGCTGTCCCCTTCCGTGGCCGTGGATGTATCTGCAAACAATGGGGAAACAGACAGACATCAGTCACCTGCACCAAACGCACACACCACTGTGAGCACAGCACATTACAGAGCAAGCCCTGGCATCATTAGTTGTACATTGCTAAAAGTGCCCTAACTGAACAGGAGAAGCCAATTGTCAGTCTGATGCCAAGCATGGCACTCACATCCCACATGGCCTTGCACCCATCTGTCTGGTGTCTGTTGGATTGCAACACCCCAGTGTGGACACATGCACCAAGTACACAGTAGTTGGACAGTGCAGAGGACACGGTGTGGACACATCACAGCTCTTGCCACTGAGTCAGTACAGGTTTCCGGATGAAAGGGATGCCCAGAGTAAAATAGGAAATGCATGTGATGCATACCAGCGACAGACACCATGATGCACCCATGTCCTGATAGCCAGCGCCACTATGGTGTGCATGTAGCACATGTCACTCCCCTGCAGGACCACCAATAAGTTGACACATGCCATGGCAGAGGCATGACTGCTAAGTCATACATCACTGTCTCAGTGATGTATGACTTGGCAGCCAGACAACAACACTATGCACTGTGTCACAATAGTAGGTCATGGGGAATGCAAGTCCTGGAGCTGCACAAGTGCACATGTACATCCCCCACACAACACATCATCTCAACCCTCATCTGTCCAGGTCACACCTATTGGACATATGGGAGACCTGTGACACTACCCTCGGAACCTGAGCCCCTCACAATTTGCTGTGAATGGGGAACAGCTGCCTGAACTTCACATTCGCGTACCCCAGTCTGCACGGGCAGCTGATCAAACACCTATGTGACACACAAGTATCGTCTCCTATGGTCACATCTCCAGGGGCATGCTGAGCCCCTACCAAGAAACACCCCAGCAGTCCTGGCAACTAATCCACAGCACACTGACACAGAGGCAGACACCTGAGGGGTCAAATCACTGTGCACAATGTGTCAGCTGATACACGGGAGTGGGAGTACAGAGTGCATTGCATGGCCTGGAGTAGGCATGACTGTCCTGCTCCACATGAATGAGGGATGTGCCCTGGACAGTGGATAGCTGGCTATGTATGTGTGACACACGTAATCTGCACACTCCTGGGGCCCAAACATTGTTCCCACCCGCTGCATGGGCGTGTGCCACATACCCCAGGCACATGTGGTGGCTCAGCTCAGCAAGTGGACCGCATATCAAAGCAACACGCAGATCACATGTCCAAACCCAGGCGTTGTGTGAACAATGGACCCACCCATGATGCCCACAACAGAGTTAGGGAAACAGATGCTGTCCCCCACCTTTAGTGAAGCAAACTGCAAGGACACAGTCCCAAGTGACACAATTCCCTGAATGTAAGGGCCACACCTGGGTATCAGATGAGCAGTGGGCAGTGCACAATAGAGGGACATGGCTCCTGGACAACATGACTGCTGCACTGTGGCAGTTGAACCAGGCCAGAGGAGGGCACAAAGCATGTAATACAGAGTTCACAGTGCAGTCTTTGACTCACCCCCTCCTTGCTGCTGTCTGGCCTTCAGCTGCCCATCCAGGTCTGGAAAGACCACCGCCAGGATCTGGAGCATGTGGGGGTCAGGGTCCGTGTTCCGCCCCTCCTGCGAGGAGGCGACAGCTTCAGCTGGACCCGTGCAATCCTCCGGGTCCAGCCCCGAAGGTCCTGCCACCTCTTCTGGCAGTTGCGGATCCGGCGCTTGTAGACCCCCACGGACCGGACAGCCCGGACGATGTCCTTCCAGATTTCCTGCTTCCGATGGGCATTAACCTGTCAGGATGACAAAGTGAAAAGGCCATTACCACACATGCAACATATCCGTGCATGACACAGTTGTATATACATGTCTCAATCACAGGGGCACATGATGTACACAGGCAGTGCAAAGCTGACCATGGACAGTTTGCCAGACGTCACTACATGGTATCATTGCATGGGAAGTAAAACCATGTTCAAATGCACTGTCACTGCACCATACCTGTCCAGTGCAAGTCACTACACACTATGGGGGGTGACAACTACTCAGTGAGCCTGCTAGCCAGTGGCGTGCAGACTCTCAGCCTTGCTAGTCACACAAAATGCACATTCAGAAAGGCAGTGCACAGAACACTCACCTGCTCCCCTGGTGTCCCATACAGCTTGCTGTACTGTGGAAGTAGGCTGTCCAGCAGGGCCTGGTTCTCTTCAAGGCTGAAGGCTGGGGCTCTCTCCACAGTACGTGCCATTGCAGGGTCCAGAGGGGCAGAGACAGCAGCAGTGCAGTGGCAGATGTCGTCCTGGAGCATGTAGTGCAGGCAAGTGAGCTCTCAGGGGAACAGCCAGCAATATATATGTGCTGGAGAGGCAGATACTGTCCCTTGTGTCCAAAGTGATAGGTCCAAGTCGTTTGCATCTTCTGAATCTGGCCAATCCATGGAATAGCAGCACCAAAACACGCCCACAGCATCCTTCAAATCCTCAACTTCATGGCATACATGATTTTGCAACATTGTTGTGGGTGACCAACTGAATTTCCAGCAACCGACTCGTTCGAAATTCGAAAACGCGTCCGTTGCCAGGCAAGCCCATTGTCAATGGGTGCGCACCGATCGGTCCATTGCGGTACAACGCGCACAGGGGTACAACGCGTACCCGCACACATTGAATGCAATGGGCAGGCCGGAGGCACCGATCGGTCCATTGCAGTTCAACGCGCACAGGGGGACGACGCGTACCCGCACACATTGAAAGCAATGGGCCGGCCGGAGGCACCGATCGGTCCATTGCGGTACAACGCGCACAGGGGGGCGACGCGTACCCGCACACATTGAATGCAATGGGCCGGCCGGAGGCACCGATCGGTCCATTGCAGTTCAACGCGCACAGGGGTACAACGCGTACCCGCACACATTGAATGCAATGGGCCGGCCGGAGGCACCGATCGGTCCATTGCGGTACAACGCGCACAGGGGGACGACGCATACCCGCACACATTGAATGCAATGGGCCGGCCGGAGGCACCGATCGGTCCATTGCGGTACAACGCGCACAGGGGTACAACGCGTACCCGCACACATTGAATGCAATGGGCCGGCCGGAGGCACCGATCGGTCCATTGCAGTTCACACGCGCACAGGGGGACGACGCGTACCCGCACACATTGAATGCAATGGGCCGGCCGGAGGCACCGATCGGTCCATTGCGGTACAACGCATCACTGTACATGTGACTGGCATATGTCAGCATGCCTGTCTCAGATGGACATATGCCAGCCACAGATAGCTCCCAGGTAGTGAGGGGCACACCTACATCACGACAGCCTGTCCAAACTTTATCATAAGGCATGTAAGGATGCATTTCCTATTGTGTGTATGTTGGTGTACATGTTGTCCTGTGGGTGTCACCTGTGGGCAGCCACCCCCAGGCTGTGCACGTGTTCATGGGGACAGGATCCTGGGTGTTACGTGTACATGACCACTGTGATGTGCAACTGTTCATATCTGTGCATGTGCCATGGTCACATTTCACAGTGGTGTATGTGTATGTCATGTCACATACCCCGTGAGTCCCATGTGGGACGGTATGTTTGAGCCAGGGTGTCCCAGTGGCACAATAGTGATGGTCCTCCACAGTCTTTGTGCATGTAGTGTTTACAATGTCTCTGATTACATGTGCACAATGGGAGACAGTCTCCACATCCACGTTGTGTGTGCATGGACTCTGATGTTGTGCGTGTGTGTCACAGACGTCCATGTCTGTCCTGCCGTGGCAAGTGGGGCCACTACCTGTGGGGGTCATGGTTGTTTTGCTGTGGTGTATACATGATACTCCATGTAATGCCAGTGTCCATGTGGCATTACAGGGTCCCTGGGAATGTACCTATCGTTGATCTGTGGTGCCTGGGGCACATCTGTCCTCACATGTCACTGTGGGGGGTTATTGTGACACGGCAGCAGGAGATGGAAACTGTGACACGGCCTCATGATATCCAATGGGCCAACCTGGGACTAATTGATGCCACCTGTTGGACCGTGTTGACAGATGTTGGCCATGTATGTACCATACATGTCCTTCCGGTACTGCACACTTCATGTAGTTGTGCCTCATAATGATGTATGTTGGGATCTTGAGTGTGTTCAATGCCGCATATGTGGGGTGACTGACAATCTTGCTTACTTCTCCTCTGCACTGCAGGGCTCCTGCTGTCCATCGGCCATTCCCAGACCTGCCAACGATGGTGAAACGGGACAGCATCCGACGGTACCGCTTCACCAGGCAGCTGATTGAGGATTTGGCAGTGCAGTTGTCCCCACATTTGCAGCCTGGCCGGCCGTATCCTACAGCGCTGACCCCCAAGGTGAAGGTGATGGCAGCCCTACACTTCTTTGCCACTGGTACCTTCCAACATACTGTGGCGACTGCTGGTGGGATGTCACAGACCATGTTCAGCCGTGTGCTCCGCGATGTTTTGGCGGCAATGTTGCTCTTCCTGAACCGGTACATCTATTTCCCTAGACTGCGACGACTCACTGACGTGAAGAGTGACTTTTATGCCCTGGGGAGGATGCCGCATGTAATTGGCTCCATTGATGGGACACATGTGGCTTTGGTACCACCACAGGCCCAGGAGCAGGCCTACAGGAACCGCAAGCACTACCACTCGGTCAATGCACTGGTGGTGTGTCTTGCAGACATGACCATCACACACGTGTGTGCCTGTTTCCCTGGTTCAGCACACGATGCCTTTGTGATGAGGAGTAGTCGCATCCCCAGGATGATGGCACAGATGCAGAACCAGCATGCCTGGCTTGTCGGTGTGTACTGACTTTGTGCCATTGTGTGTGATCTGATCTGTAGTATTCCGCCCACTTTTCCAAGTCAGCTAATGTGCACTTGTCTGTCCGTAGGTGACTCGGGATACCCCAACATGCCGTGGTTGCTGACACCCCTCAGGAACCCTGTGACACCTGCCCAGATGCGCTACAATGAGGCACATGGTCGGACCAGGAGAGTGATTGAGCGGACCTTTGGTCTCCTGAAGAGCCGCTTCCGCTGCCTGGACAAGACCGGAGGGTCCCTCCCATATGCCCCTGCGAAAGTGTGCAAGATTATCATCGTCTGCTGCATGCTCCACAACCTGGCAGAGCGGAAGGAGTTGCCTCTCATCCAGGATGACAATGACCAACATCCGCCACCTGTGGAGGATCCTGGCCTGGACCACGATGCCAGTGACGATGATGATGATGATGGTGATGGTGATGTCCGCACACAGCTCATCACCAACTTCTTTAGCTGAATGTGAGTATCCTGAGGTGTCATGTCAATGATGTGAGTTGGCATGATGTTGGTGGTGCTCTGGTGCTGTTGGAGTGTGTCCATGGGCTACTTGACTGGATGTGTGTTGCGATGTGTGGTGACAGGTGGGCTGTACTCCCCAACAGTGTTGACATGCTAACTTGGTTCTGGGTGGGTATCTTGTAACATGTATTGTGCATGAGTTTTGCTGTTCTGTCCTGTACTCCATTGCTTTTGACTGTGTGTCATTTCTGTCCTTCACAGGGTACTTTCAGATTCGTTTGGTCAACTGTGTCCACCGACGACGTGATTGCACATCCAGGCTGGTAGCTGTTGTGCCCCTACAGGTGATGTGCGCCACACCCATGGACTTCCTTCCGTCTACAGTTGTTGACTGTGTGCCCGCTGCCAGGTGGGGTTACCTTGCATCTGTAGTGGTTACGGCATGTTGCAACTGTGTAATAAACCTGTGCTTCACTTTGTGATGTGCGTTGTCTGTGGTCACACATTTGACTGCCATTTGCTTACTGCACCTGTGGGCTACTTGACTACAACATGGAATGGGTGTGGTGTCTGTGCATTACACCGTCTTCCCTGGCAACATCAGTGTAGGCAATGAGTCAGATGGCCTAGGTGTGTATGTGTTGTGTAGCCCTGGTGGTGTGTCTCCCTCATGTGTGTCACGTTGCCTGTACTCACATGCCTGTGTTGTCCTTGCTGTTGCAGTTCGCATACACAGTGTAATTTTGTAGTTCATCATCCCCATAACAGCACCCACGTTGGAATCACGACAGAGGCAAGTATGGTGTATTAGTGTGTTTATTGTGATACATTTGTGTTAATAGTGCATAGGATGGGTTGTGCTGTACATAAATCTTGCAATCCCAAGTTCCTAGGTGAATTGAAAGTCCTGGTAGACAGGATCCCCAGTATCGGGGCCACAGTTGTCTGACACATTGGTCCAACTTGTACTCCCCATGCAATGTGTGGGAGTAGTGTTGCCGTCAACAGGGTGAACAGTCTGTGCACAAAGGCGAACATCCAGAACAGGTTCAGGCTTCCTGGGAGTTGCGCTTGGCCATCGGCCTCTCACTTTTCCCTCCTCGGACGACCCCTCTTCTTGGGGGGTCCCCTCAAGTACAGGCTGCTGCGGTGCAGGGGACTCTCCGCCAGAGTCCTCCTCCCTCCCTGTGGCAGTTGCAGTTTGTTCGGCACCAGATGTTGTTGGCACACAGGGAGGTGTGGACTGGTTGCTGTTCATCTGGCGGAGGCATTGTAAAATGTCCCTGTGCACCGCCGTCATCTCATGCAGTGCATCCCACTTGGACTCCACGCGGGACATGTGTGAGTCCACACGGGACATGTGTGACTCCACGTGGGACATGTGGGAGTCCAAGCGGGCATGATGGGCAGCCTGCTGCTGTTTAATGTCTCTGAGGAGCCCCACTACCTGGCTGAGCTCTCCGGTGCTGGACTGGTACGCATCAGCTATGCGTACCAGTTGTGGGTCATCATGCACACCAGCAACGTCTGCAAGCAGCGACCTCTGTCTCCCACCCCTCCCACCACCCCTGCTGACATGTGCAGTGTGTGCAGTGGCACGCACAGATAACCCTGGTCCACCTTGGGGGTTGGTGGTGGTGGTGGTGTCCATGGCCCCAGGTTGGTCCAGGGTCACTGTGCTGGTGTTGCTCCTTGTCCTGTCCATGTCGGCAGGGATGGTATTCGTGGTGACAGTCGTTGGAGGGGTGGGTGCGGGGGGTGCAGCTGGTGGTCCTGCTGGTGCTGCAGCTGGTGGTCCTGCTGGTGCTGCATGTTGACTTGCACCGGATGTGCCAGGTTGTTCTTCATCGTCCGAGGAGGACAGAGGCTGTACGACGCCAGTGAGCTCGGCATCCTCTTGAGCCTGGGACTGGGACTCCTCAGCGTCTGCTGCTGTGTCCCCATCATCACCTGTTTTTGGGAGACACAAACAATGTATGTTATGTTTCTGCGGGCATCAATGGTTGACACACATGACAGTTGTGACTGTGCCTCTGGGTGCGGGCCTGTACATTGCATTGTCCTAAGTCGTCACAGTCAGGGGTTGATATTGGTGTGGCACATTGTCCAGCATTATTTGGGCATTTCTATGTATTTTCTGGGGTGTGAACATGGTCTGCATTGGTTGTGTTTGGTTGACAGCCGGCCCTCCTTCCCACCCACTCAGCCAGTCAGTTATCCCACCATGGAACGTGCTTGCGTTGCAGGGAGTGTAAGTTGTCTCTCAGGATGCCAGTCAGTGGTGTCCTGCTGTTTGTTGGTGCACAGTTGCCAGCAGGGCCTTGTGCTCCCCACAGCAGTAGCCAGTGTCAGCCATCTTGTGAGTCCTTCTCCACTTCCTGTGATGTGAGCATGGTTCAGGGTGGTGTTGATGGGCCAGTTGTGGGGGTGACCAATATCAGTGACTACGACTCCCATCATGCTATTGCCTCCACCCCCCTTCCCAGCATGCCCATACTTCCTTCCTTTTGATTCTGCTTCCCTGTGGGGTGGGCTGGCTGTGCTGACAGGATGGCTGGGAGTGTTGTCCTGGCAGTTGTTTGGCTAGGAGTCCCAAGAGTGGCCCTGTGCTTCACACAACATAACCCAAGGTGGTGGTTCTTTGTGGGATCTTGTGTTAGGATGGGGGGCATTGCATTCTACCAGGTGGGTTCTGTGGAGTTTGTGTTGGGGGGGGTGTGAGGGGAGGTGCTTGTGACTATGGTCAGTGCTGCAAGTCCCCCTTCCCACCCAGCTAGCCAGATATCCCACCATGGAACGTGCTTGCATTGCAGGGAGTGGAAGTTGTCTTTCAGGATGTCAGTCAGTGGTGTCCTGCTGTTTGTTGGTGCACAGTTGCCAGCAGGGCCTTGTGCTCCCCACAGCAGTAGCCAGTGTCAGCCATCTTGTGAGTCCTTCTCCACTTCCTGTGATGTGAGCATGGTTCAGGGTGGTGTTGATGGGACAGTTGTGGGGGTGACCAATATCAGTGACTACGACTCCCATCATGCTATTGCCTCCACCCCCTTCCCAGCATGCCCATGCTTCCTTCCTTTTGATTCTGCTTCCCTGTGGGGTGGGCTGGCTGTGCTGACAGGATGGCTGGGAGTGTTGTCCTGGCAGTTGTTTGGCTAGGAGTCCCAAGAGTGGCCCTGTGCTTCACACAACATAACCCAAGGTGGTGGTTCTTTGTGGGATCTTGTGTTAGGATGGGGGCATTGCATTCTACCAGGTGGGTTCTGTGGAGTTTGTGTTGGGGGGTGTGAGGGGAGGTGCTTGTGACTATGGTCAGTGCTGCAAGTCCCCCTTCCCACCCAGCTAGCCAGATATCCCACCATGGAACGTGCTTGCATTGCAGGGAGTGTAAGTTGTCTCTCAGGATGTCAGTCAGTGGTGTCCTGCTGTTTGTTGGTACACAGTTGCCAGCAGGGCCTTGTGCTCCACACAGCAGTAGCCAGTGTCAGCCATCTTGTGAGTCCTTCTCCACTTCCTGTGATGTGAGCATGGTTCAGGGTGGTGTTGATGGGACAGTTGTGGGGGTGACCAATATCAGTGACTACGACTCCCATCATGCTATTGCCTCCACCCCCTTCCCAGCATGCCCATGCTTCCTTCCTTTTGATTCTGCTTCCCTGTGGGGTGGGCTGGCTGTGCTGACAGGATGGCTGGGAGTGTTGTCCTGGCAGTTGTTTGGCTAGGAGTCCCAAGAGTGGCCCTGTGCTTCACACAACATAACCCAAGGTGGTGGTTCTTTGTGGGATCTTGTGTTAGGATGGGGGGCATTGCATTCTACCAGGTGGGTTCTGTGGAGTTTGTGTTGGGGGTGTGTGAGGGGAGGTGCTTGTGACTATGGTCAGTGCTGCAAGTCCCCCTTCCCACCCAGCTAGCCAGATATCCCACCATGGAACGTGCTTGCATTGCAGGGAGTGTAAGTTGTCTCTCAGGATGTCAGTCAGTGGTGTCCTGCTGTTTGTTGGTGCACAGTTGCCAGCAGGGCCTTGTGCTCCCCACAGCAGTAGCCAGTGTCAGCCATCTTGTGAGTCCTTCTCCACTTCCTGTGATGTGAGCATGGTTCAGGGTGGTGTTGATGGGCCAGATGTGGGGGTGACCAATATCAGTGACTACGACTCCCATCATGCTATTGCCTCCACCCCCCTTCCCAGCATGCCCATGCTTTCTCCCTTTTGATTCTGCTTCCCTGTGGGGTGGGCTGGCTGTGCTGACAGGATGGCTGGGAGTGTTGTCCTGGCAGTTGTTTGGCTAAGAGTCCCAAGAGTGGCCCTGTGCTTCACACAACATAACCCAGGGTGGTGGTTCTTTGTGGGATCTTGTGTTAGGATGGGGGGCATTGCATTCTACCAGGTGGGTATTGTGGAGTTTGTGTTGGGGGGTGTGTGAGGGGAGGTGCTTGTGACTATGGTTAGTGCTGCAAGTCCTCCTTCCCACCCAGCCAGCCAGCCAGTTATCCCACCATGGAACGTGCTTGCATTGCAGGGAGTGTAAGTTGTCTCTCATGATGTCAGTCAGTGGTGTCCTGCTGTTTGTTGGTGCACAGTTGCCAGCAGGGCCTTGTGCTCCCCACAGCAGTAGCCAGTGTCAGCCATCTTGTGAGTCCTTCTCCACTTCCTGTGATGTGAGCATGGTTCAGGGTGGTGTTGATGGGCCAGTTGTGGGGGTGACCAATATCAGTGACTACGACTCCCATCATGCTATTGCCTCCACCCCCTTCCCAGCATGCCCATGCTTCCTTCCTTTTGATTCTGCTTCCCTGTGGGGTGGGCTGGCTGTGCTGACAGGATGGCTGGAAGTGTTGTCCTGGCAGTTGTTTGGCTAAGAGTCCCAAGAGTGGCCCTGTGCTTCACACAACATAACCCAGGGTGGTGGTTCTTTGTGGGATCTTGTGTTAGGATGGGGGCATTGCATTCTACCAGGTGGGTTCTGTGGAGTTTGTGTTGGGGGGGTGTGAGGGGAGGTGCTTGTGACTATGGTCAGTGCTGCAAGTCCCCCTTCCCACCCAGCTAGCCAGATATCCCACCATGGAACGTGCTTGCATTGCAGGGAGTGTAAGTTGTCTCTCAGGATGTCAGTCAGTGGTGTCCTGCTGTTTGTTGGTGCACAGTTGCCAGCAGGGCCTTGTGCTCCCCACAGCAGTAGCCAGTGTCAGCCATCTTGTGAGTCCTTCTCCACTCCCTGTGATGTGCGCATGGTTCATGGTGGTGTTGATGGGACAGTTGTGGGGGGGCAATATGTGTGACTGCGACTCCCATGATGCTATTGGCTACACTGACTTGGCCAGCATACACAGAATTCCTTCCTTTGAGTGGTCTTCACTGTGTGTTGGTGTTGTTGTGGTGGCTACATGTGTGGATGTGTTTGTTAGTTCTATTTGTGCCACTGCCTAGCTGTAGTTGTGGTTGTGTTTGTACATGTGTTGGCACAGTTGGATGTGACTTTTTTGATGGCATGTGTTGTGTTTATCTGACTGACATACACATTTTGGGATGATTCTGTTCTGGTTGCTGTGTAATTGCTATGAGTGCATGGTTTGACTCTCCCCTTGACAGTGATGTGTGTGTTTTGTGGCAGTATATTGTGTACATTTGTTGTGTACTCACCAGGCTCTGGGATGTCCTCTAGTCCATATACGCTCACTGGCGGAAGGATGGCCCGCACCTTCTCCTCCCAGGGCCTGAGGTATATTGGCTTGGCAGGAGGGCCACTGCCGGTGTATTGGCTGTTGATGTAGTCTTTCTTCAGCATGTCCCGTACCCTCCTGCGCACGTCATACCACCTGTTCTGGATGTCGGTCTTTGTGCGCCGGCATGGTGATTGGGCGTTCACCCTGTTGATGATCCTCTCATGATGATCTTGGTTTTCTGCGACATGGGGGTCTGTTGGACCAGTGTGCCAAACAGCTGTGGCTCCACCCTGAGGATCTCGTCTACCATGACTTCCAATTCACTATCTAGGAACTTGGGATTCTTCTTGGGGGGCATGGTGATGGGTGGTGATGGTGGGTGATGTGTGTGTTGGTGTGCAGGTGAGGGTGTGTGAGGGTGTGTTTTGCTGGGTGTATGTGAGGTAGGTATTTGTTGGTGTGCTGATGGTGTGTGGCTTGTGTGAGGGATGAGCTGTGGGTGTGTGGTTGCTTTCTCTTGGGTGCTGGCAGTGGAATGGCATTTGCAAAGGCTCATGGTAGTGATTTGTGTCCTTTATATAGGTGGAGTTGTGGGTGTGTCTTTGTTCTCTGTCCCCACCCCCCAGTATTTATTGGCTTGGTAATTGCTTGTTTGGCCTTTTTTTGGGTGATTTTTCCTTTGTGCTGTTTGTGTATGTTGGAAACGTTCTTGTGACCGAGTCGGACCCTGCATTGGTCTCGTACGGTGTTCTCCGTTTCGTTCACGCTGTGTTTGTGCAGTTTTCTATGCTGCGTACGCGTCGGTCGCGGTGTATTCTGTTGCTTCGGCTCGGTTTTGTATGCGTGTCGGTCGTACGGCTTGTCCTCCGTCCGACTCGGTCGTGGTTTTCGCGCCTTGCATCGTACTTTGCGGTTTGGAGTTCGCGTGTACGTTTCGGTCGGATTTGTTCCGGGTGCGTGTCGGTCGGTTGGATTCGCGTGTTTTTCCGGCCGGATTGCTGTTTTCCGTGCGGCTCGTTCGGTCGACTTTGTTTCGGTACGTGTCGGTCGGATTTTTCGCGCCTTGCATCGTACTTGGCGTGTCGTGCGCCACGGGTACGTGTCGGTCGGTATTTTTTCCGGATCCGAGTCGGTCGGGGCTTTTTCCGGCCCGAATCGGAATCGACCCCTTTATATGTATGTGTAAACTGTCGGGTAATTTTCCGGCGTAATTTGGATGTAGAAAAAGGTTCAATAAATGGAGCAATGGGAAAAGTTGTTGATTTTGTTAAATATCAGGACAGAGATGGAATTGAATTTTTGAAGATTAAATTTGATCAGATTGAAGAAGTAAAACAGATTGGACACTGTGCTGTTCGTTTTCTGCTTGTAAAAGACTTGTATGTTCGTAGAAAACAGTTTCCTCTTTCTCTAGCATATGCAGTGATTATTCATAAGTCTCAAGGTTTAAGTGTAGACAATGCTTTGGTAAATATTGGAAGTACAGTGTTCAAAGAGGGCATGGCATACATTGCATTGTCTCGAGTGAGAACATTATCTGGTTTGTATTTGATTGATTTTGATGAGAAAAAGATTAGTGCTGATGCAAACTGTGTAAGAGAGTATAATCGGTTAAGAAGACTTTATGCTCCTAACTTATGTGAATATCCCATATATGAGAAAAGTATAGTATGCCCAAAACAGAAACATGAGAAAAATTCTAGTGAAATTCAAAAAAAGAAAAGAATTGAAGAGAATAATGAAGCTGCAAAGAAAATGAAAATGGACACTGTTGATGATATTGTAGGATACCAGTTAGAAAATAGTTCAGGTATCAACTGCTATGCTAATGTAATTGTGAATGTTGTCTTTTATCTAGAAGATCTTCATCATAAAATTCTGGAAAATCAAGAAAAAAGATTCTGTTCTTTATTACATTATATTTGTCAAACGTTGGTAACTGACAGAACTAAAATCCATACTGCTTCTAGCATTTGGCATCTTTTGGATATATGTACTGGTTCTTCGCAATTTACACTCAATATACAACAAGATGCACAAGAATTTCTTATGTTTATGCTTGCAGTATTGGAAGATGAAGGAATAGAAATTGAAAATTTGTTTGGACTAAGTTACAGATGGGATCATAAATGTGAAGAGTGTTCATTTTCTTCTACCACTGAAATAGGCACTGAACGATTCATATATTTGACAATACCAGATTGTGAACCAGTGTCTTTTAATAAATTAGTAAAATCATCTAATCAAGATATGAAATGCTCACATTGTAAATCAGAAATGGTGTCAACCTTATCTATAGAAAGATTTGGAAAATATGTCATTTTAATGCTACAACGTTGTAGAGCAAATGGAAGAACATTGGAAACCAAAATTAAAAATTTTGTGGCAAGTCAACTATCAATTTCAGGAAGAACTTTTAAAGCTGTGGCTAATATTTTCCATGATGGACCTACTACAACATCTGGACACTATACCGTGTATTTAAAGTGCAATAAAGGTTGGACACATTGCAATGATGCCCATTTGGAATTCAAATGTAGGTTGCCTTACGAATTACCAGATTCATATCTGATTTTTTTATGCCAAAGTTTTGAAAACATAATTCGGCCTATTGGGAAGATGTAAACTCAAATTAAGGAGTTTATTTTGGATATTTTTATTGCAAATTGATTTGGAAACAATATTCGGCCTATTGGGAAGATGTGAAAAATTACTTTTTGGGTTATTGTTTGTTCTAATTGTTATTGCATTTGAAAAATTGTGTTTGAAAGAAATAGTTTATATATTCAATTTTTATATTATATGTGATGTAAATGAGAATGTATATTTCAGAAAGGTACTTCAGAGAAATAAATGATTTATTGTAGTTGAAGAATGCAGTTTAGAAACTGTAGATAGGTAAACAGATAGTTGAACTTGTAAATATTTTCAACGCAGATTTGTTTGTTTTTTTACAATCTCATTGATTGTATTTTTTTCCCCGCTGTTATATGATGATCTACATTGAAATCACTGTGTATGGTGAAATTCAGTAGAATCTGAGAACAGCAAAAATGGGAAACTGAATATGTTATGTAAATGCAAAATTATGTTGTATTCTTAAAACTATAATATTATATGCAATAACTATTTTTCTTCTTCTTTTTTACAGAAAGTAATACTAAAGCTTGAAAAGACTTTCAATTCAGTTTACAACAAAACTACTGTAAAGTAGTTTCACTGAGTTTTGTATCTTGTTTAATAAAGAAGGTAAGATGAAATAATGTAATAAGTATAACAATATGAAGTAATGTTTACAGTTACTTTTATTGCACTCATCTATTTTATCAACAACTACCCATGCACTGATTTATACAGTTTGGCACTATTCCCCACTCCTGCCATCACCCATGCACTATCCATGCATTTCTCAAATCACCTAGCCTGCATCCACACAGTTATAATATCACCCAGACACTACCTATGTACTCTTCCAATCACCCTGGCACTATCTGTAAACTTATGCAATCAGCTAAACATTACCTGTACACTCTTACAATGTCCAAGGTTATACTTATACACTTCTGTAATCCCCTAAGCATTATCCCAGCACTCATGCAATCACCAAGACACTACCTTTGCACTCTTTCAATCATCCACGCCGTATCTATACAATGGTGTATTAATTCGGGCAGTACACATACACTTATAAAATCAACCAAGCTCTATTTATACAGTCCTCCAATCACCCAGGTACTACTCGTGTACTTCTGAATTCACTCAGCCACAACCCTTTAAGTTTTAAAATCACTCAGGCACTACCTATGCACTCCTACAAACACCTAGGCTGTACCCTTACACTCTTGCAATCAGCAAGACATTACCCCTACACTCATGCAATTCCTCAGGTATTAACTATGCATTCCTCTAATCCCCCAGACATTACTCCTGCACTCATACAAACACTTAGGTATTAGCTATGCACTCCTATAATAGCACAGACATTATCCCTGCACTCATGCAATCACTTTGGCATTACACATGCACTCCTCCAATGACCCTGACATTGCCCCTGCACTCATACAATCACCCATGCATTACTCATTCACTCCTTCAATCACTCAGGCAGTATTTGTGCATTTATAAAATCATTCAGTCACTACCTATGCAGTCATGCAATCACACAGGCACTACTAATGCACTTCTCCATGCACTCAGGCACTACTCATACACTCTTCCATGCACCCAAGCATTATCCATACACTCCTTCAATAACCCAAACATTACCCATGCACTCATGCAATCACCCAAGCACTACCCATGCAGTCTTTCCATCATTCAGGCACTACTTCTGCACTCATGCAATCATCCGTGTACTACACATGCACTCCTCTAATCACCTAGGAACTACCCATGCAGTCCTACATGCCCTCAGGCACTACTTATATACTCTTTCATGCATCCAGGCACTACCCTTGCACTCAAGCAATCACTCAGACACTACCCATACACTCATACATGCACTCAGGCACTTCTGTGGCATTCATGCAATCACCCAAGCACTAACCATGCACTTACAAAATCACCCAAGCAATACCCATGCACTTACAAAATCACCCAGACATTACCAATCCACTCCTCCAATCACCCAGGCTCTACTCATGCACTCATGCAATAGCCCAGGCACTACCTATGCACTCATCCAATCACCCATGCACTACCCATGCACTCCTCCAATCACCTAGACACTACCCATGCACTCCTCCAATTACCCAGCCAGTACCCATGCACTCCACCAATCACCCTGCCACTACCCATGCACTTATAAAATCACCACGCACTACTCTTGCCCTCCTCCAATCACCTAGGCACAACCCTTGCACTCATGGAATCACACAAGCACTACCCATACACTCCTCCAATCACCCAGGCACTACCCATGCACTCCTCCACTCACCCACGCACTACTCTTGCACTCCTCCAATCACCCATACATTACCTCTGCACTCATGCAATCACCCACGCATTACCCATGCACTTACAAAATCACCCAAACAATACCCACGCACTTACAAAATCACCCAGGCATTACCAATCCTCTCCTCCAATCACCCAGGCACTACCCATGCACTCATCCAATCACCCATGCACTACCCATGCACTCCTCCAATCTGCTAGACACTACCCATGCACTCCTCCAATTACCCAGCCAATAGCCATGCACTCCAACCAATCACCCTGCCACTACCCATGCACTTATAAAATCACCACGCACTACTCTTGCCCTCCTCCAATCACCTAGGCACTACCCTTGCACTCTTGGAATCACACAAGCACTACCCATGCACTTCTTCAATCACACAGGCACTACCCATACACTGCTCCAATCACCCAGGCACTACCCATGCACTCCTCCAATCACCCAGGCACTACTCATGCACTCATGCAATACCCCAGGCACTACCCATGGACTTATCCAATCACCCAGGCATTTCCCATGCACTTACAAAATCACCCAGGCATTACCAATGCACTCCTCCAATCACCCAGGCACTACTCATGCACTCATGCAATAACCCAGGTACTACCCATGCACTCATCCAATCACCCATGCACTACCCATGCACTCCTCCAATTACCTAGACACTACCCATGCACTCCTCCAATTACCCAGCCAGTAGCCATGCTCTCCTCCAATCACCCAGCCACTACCCATGCACTTATAAAAATCACCATGCACTATCCTTGCACTCCTCCAATCACCCAGGCACTACCCTTGCAGTTATACAATCACTCAGGCATTACCCATGCACTCCTTCAATCACTCAGGCACTACCCTTGCACTGATGCAATCACTCAGGCTTTAGGCATGCAGTCCTCCAATCACCCACACATTACCTCTGCACTCATGCAATCACCCAGACATAACCCTTGCTCTCATGCAATCAGAGAGGCATAACCCTTGCACGCATGCAATCACTCAGGTATTACCTCTGCACTCATGCAATCACCCAGGCACTACCCTTGCACTCATGCAATCAGTCAGGCATTACCCATGCACTCCGCCAATCACTTACACATTACCTCTGCACTCATGCAATCACCCAGGCATAACCCTTGCACTCATGCAATCACTCAGGCATTAGGCATGCACTCATCCAATCACGCATACATTAGATCTGCACTCATGCAATCACCCAGACGTAACCCATGCACTTACGAAATCACCACGCACTACCTTTGCACTCCTCCAATCACCCAGGTACTACTCTTGCACTCATGCAATCACTAAGACATTATCCATGCACTCCTCCAATCACCCACACATTACCTCTCCACTCATGCAATCACTCAAGCACTACTCATGCACTCCTGCAATCACCCAGACATTACTCTTGCACTCTTGCAATCACCCCGGCATTACCCATGCACTCCTTCAATCATATATGCACTACCCATACACTTCTCCGTATATTCCATTTACCGCAATTCATACAACACTTATAAATGTTTTCTTTTTTAAACCAAATAGGCGGTTCTGAAAAGAACCCTTTTTTTTTCTTTTTTTGTTTTATAATTTTTTTGTATTTTTTTAACTCTTTTTTACATTTTTGGGGTGTTTTGTTTGTTAAAAAAATGAGAAAAAAAAACAGAACCAACAAGAAAAACAATGAAAAAGTTATGCAATTAAAATTCATTGCATAAACAAAAAAATAAAACAAAGTTAACACTTGTGGTTCTGAATGGCAACCAGGATAGCATTCACTGATTGCTCACCAACACATAATGTCTTTCTACATTTCAAACAACGCTGTTCCACTCGAGCTAAGTCAGGGTAGATGTTGGTTGCAGCAGTAGTTGTGCCAGCAGAAGAGGTACTGGGTCCAGCAGTGTTGTCATCAGTTGAATCTTTTTGCTGTTGACGACGCAGTTGTTCCCTTGCGAGACGTCGAGGGTGTATTGTCTGCAAATGATTGAGCATAGAAGACGTCCCGCAAGAATATTTTTTGTCAGACCCTCGTGACAATATTTTTTCACAAATGGTGCATGTCACATTCCTGGCATTCACCTTTTTTTCACCAGGTGGTATAGTGAAAAAAGCCCACACGATACTTTCATACCGCACTTTGATGGGTTCCTCCAAATCTTCTTCATCTTCTGGTGGAAGCTGCAGTGTTGGATTTCCAGCTGCCATTTTTTGATGGAACAAAACAAACACCAAAAAGATACAAAGAAGAGATCCAAAAGACAAGAGGTGTGTCTTCTGAGATGGTCTTGAAAGAATGAAAAAATGGGTGGGGTCCTTCAAGTTCTAGAATCAAAAGCCTCTAAACCAATGAAAGTCTTTCTTTTGAAGTCACATGGGATAATAAAGTTATATACATATACTTTCAAAACTTAAAGATTTGCAATGGATTCGCGCACCCGGCGCGACCCCCGGAAATACGTACGTGACATTATGCGGGGCCGAGAACCGTGCACCCATCGCATACCAAACGCGCATCGTACACGACTTAACCAATATGGCGGCAAAATTCTTGGATTCGCGCAACCACCGTGACTGGTACACGATCGGTACGCGAATCCAATTTTCTTAAAAAAAAAAAAAGATAAAAGCATATTTTAGAAAGCAGAAATAGGTTTCAGGGACGTTATAGTTAGAAATTAGCATTCAAAAAACCTTTGAAATTCACTGAAAAAACCATAGGTTTCAGGGACGTTATAGTTAGAAATTAGCATTTAAAAAACCTTTGAAATTCACTGAAAAAAGCATAGGTTTCAGTGACGTTATAGTTAGTTGGACATTTCACTCGTACAAAACCAGTGAAATTCGACCGTTATAGTTAGTTCAGCTAACTATAACTCGTGCCCCCGCAATGCACTGCTGATGACGTCACATATTACATCATTCATGACATGGTCAGTGACATCACTGATGACATCACTGATGACATCTCAAATGACATCACTGATGACATCATCCAGTGACTGTGTGTTTCTGTAAAGTTTAAATATGTTTTATATATATATATATATATATATATGCGAAGGTGTATTGAAGAATGAGTGGGTGTATAAGTGTCTGAATGGATGATTTAGTAGGTGCATGACTGTCTGTATAAGTGAGTAATTAAACGTGTTTTAGTCAAAGAAGCCCTCAGGAGGCGCACTGACAGTGCACCATTTAAAAGGTGGTGCACTGTCAGTGCGCCCCCTGAAAGCAGCCCTCTGCAGGGGTTAAAGGGGGTCCCATGGACCCCCCAGACATCCCCTTGCAGGTGGGTGCAGTCACTGACTGCACCTGCCTGCAAGGTGATCCCTAATCCCCTTTGAAAATGCAGGCTGATGCCGCCTGCACAGTGAAAACACGGAGCGGCTGCTCCGTGTTTTCACATGAATGCGCTGCCCCCAGGGCAGCGCAAGTTGGCGACTGCCCTGGGGGCAGCGCATAGATCATAATATGGCGCATTGTCATTGTTTGCGCCCGGTGCACCTTTTGAAAGGTGCGCCGGGCGCAAACAATGCCAATGCATAATACGGCCCCAGGTGCTTAAAACAGGTATTTGGGTCTGCGCTGATGTGTCCCCTTAAATGAAAAAAGCAAAGGTGTCCAGGTCAACACAGAGCCAGCGCAGCCCATCATAATACTGCCCCAGGTGGGCATGTTCATACACTCACTAGAAAAACATGATAGTTGCTGATTTTTCTGCAAGGTTCATATTCGAAAGCGATTACTGAAGCTACTTCTCCAGGATGCCTGCAGCTGCATGGCCTTTCCAGTGTTATGGGGCCATCCCCTGTAAAGTCAGCTGCAGGATTCTAAGAACTGATATATTTCTAATACATGGCTCATAAAGTTCTTTGGTATTGTAAAACAGCAGGCACTTTCTATTTCTCTGGTTTCTCCTTCTCAAAGTCGCCTTCACTGAAAACCATCAAAGCCAGTTTATGGCAAATTCTCCTCGTCTTCTAATGCGGTAGATGCACCACAGCTGCCAACTGACAACCTTCCTCTGTAACTCTGTCAATTCACAGACAGGGGCTGATTCACAGAACTAATCTGAGATAAAATCCGAAACTTACTACTTTTGGTATTCACAGAAGGCATTTAATAGTAGTAAAGTTAGGACTCCTAACTTTACTACTGATGGAGCAGGAACTCATAAAGAGACCTGCTCGGAAGCAATCTCCTCCCAGTATCAATTTATTAAACTTTGTATTGTTCATACTAACTATTGCATACACAAACACAAGTAGAAAGGAAGCTTGCTTATGTGTTTAAACTAACAAATAACGCTTGTCTGTTCTAAAATGGCCGCTAAAGCACGGGAATCTTTATTGCGCATGTGTCAACCATATCACGTGGTGTGACGTTTTTCTTTGCTTGGTGGGAAATTCTTGCTTCTGCGCAGTGTATATTAAAATGGTTGCTTTATGTTTTCACGTGCTACAGCTTGCTCTCATGTTGCAATTAAACTGTGGTATTCTAACGCTATTAATGCGGGATAGAATTTATAAGTAAATGGGAATAGAGTAGAAAGAGTGGGTATACAGTGAAACAATTTATTTGTGATTTTAATATTTTCTTCTTTGACTTTTATTAGTTCGTAAAATGGGCCTGGGGTTGGTGAACTGAAACTCGAGAGACAAATGGTTCTGCGCATGCGTCCTGCATGGCTGCCCAGAGAGAAAAGGATGAAGTCAACCTGGACGACGTCCAAGGCCGTGACCTGATGGCCAACACTGTTGTACCCATGATGTCCCTACTGAAACGCATACAATGTACATAAACAATGTATAAACTTTGTCGTGAGACGGGTGGGAAATAAAGCAAATGTATTAACTGTGATGGGCGGTATTTTAAAACAATGGGCTTAAAGAAATTGATCTAAATCGATATGGTGTGAGGATCAACCCCCTGTCCCCGTCCAATCAGAAGTAGTGGGCCCATATTTTTGCAACATTAATGGGAGGTACATGGGCATAGAAGGGTATAATAGATATAGAATTAGCTAATTAGATAGACTAGACTAGACGCTGACAGACACAGAAGAGCAGGCGTATCGAGCGAGCTGATTGCAGACTGAACCGCTGTCCAGAGAGGTCCTGAGGAGGGGCGGCGGATTCCATTAGAAGGAAGACACGGGAGAATCGAGGAGAAGCGAAGTATCAGAGAGGGGAACGACGCAGGCGTCGTTGATAGAGAGGTCACCTGTCCGGTCCTGAACCTGGAGGAGGTCTTTGCTCTTCATCCTTCCTGGGTCCTATCTTTCCAACTCCTTGGCCAAGGGGTTTGGTTCTCGCACTTTAGGTAAATATACATGCAACCTTTAGTTGCGCTGCTGTCTCTATCTTCTCCTTTCTGAGGGACCGTCATTAATCGATAATTGATTTACTATGCTTCATCCTTGATATACGATTAAGTATCATGTGGTTCTGTACTTTACTCTGCTAAATCTTTTTAGATAAACATTTTAAAACTTCCTGACTCAGTGATTATTTCAGGATTATGAATTGTAATGAATGTCACTCATTTTAAACTTCCCAATTAGCAAAGGGTCCATTGGTAAGTCGTTACTCTTCAATCAGAAAAGTAATTGGTAGCAGGGATTTTGATAAAGAGTACAACTGACCCACCAGCGGAAATTGTTAGCGTAGTATGAATGTATGGGCCCAAGTGAGTATCTGTTGTATGAATGCTCATTGCTAGTAACCCGCTGGATCAGTTTTCTGGTTAGCAGAGGATGGTTGTACTTTGTTAATTGGGTAATGAGAATTTTTTTTTATAAACTAACATCCGTTTGTTCAAAAGTTTGTTTTATGTTGTCCAGAATTCCCCGGAGAAAATTGAATAGCGGATGGTAAGTGGAAACCATACTGCAGTGAGGTTATCTGTCGGGCAGAAATAGTACTGAAAAGTTAGGCAGGGCTATCAGCACTTGTTAGGGACTCTATGCGTATGAGTAATAGCAAAAGGAATAATGCTGGTGAAAATTTGATGTTATATCACCTAGAAAGGGTAACATTGAAGAAGTAACAGGTACTTCTGAAGCTTGCGTGAAGAGTAAATGGAAGTGTTTTTACTCGTAGTGTATGTTTAGTAAACGGAAAGGTTTTACTAATTGTGAACAAAACTATCTTTTTCAATTTAGAGAAACTGGCACGATAGCGAATGTTTTATGTTGTTACTGAATTTTAATTAAAGGCGTAGAGAAAATAAAGTTTTGCGTACGATTTTGTAAAGGGAGGGTCAGTTGCCGGAGAGGGAACTGACGTCACAAAGCGCCGCACTGGGATTGGTTGAAACAGCGGGCGTGGAACGACTCTTAAAGGAGGGGTCAGGAGTAGTACTGACGTCACAGGTGCCGCGCTGGGATTGGTCGAAACAGCAAGGGACAGAAAAGCGCAAATTGTCAAGGAGGGGTTGGCAGACAAACGTCACAAAAAGGCCGCGCTAGGATTGGTTCGGAGACAAAAGTTAGCTGGAATTTGATTGGTTGTTACCATAGAAGCTGAAATCCTAGTGGATAGTGGAGATTGTATGTTAAAACGTGATCCAACTTTAATAGGAATTCGTCCGGATAGGAGATTCCTAGGCTTTGCAGAATATAATTTTATACATCGAGATTTACCCAAAATGTACGGAGATAAGAGAAAAATGTCATTTCTACAAAAGATTAAGAATTATTTTAAAAAGGATAAACCAATCAAAACTAGGGAAGGAATTATCATTCCACTAGCTAAAACGCCCGCTTCATTCATGATGATGGAGAGAGGTTATCATATTTGCGTATGGTTAGAAAATTGGATAGAATATACTAAAAATGATGGAATATTAGCGTTCCCTGAGAATGGTACTTTCAATGGGAGAATTCTTCAAAATTTGAGATTAAGGATGAATGATTTAGAACCCAGACCTAGACTAACCCAATACGAAGCCTTAGAGGAGTGGGAAACTGAGGCATTTGAACATGACCGATCCAGAAGTAATAGGGGTTATCGGGGATTTTTTCCAAGATACCAAAATGAGTCAAGGGATGGTCAGATGAAACAGTGGAGAAGAGCAATGCTTACAGAAGGTCTGTATCCAATATTAGTGGCAGAAGAATCGTTAGGGAGCAAATGCACAGAAAAGACAAAACACTTGACTAGATAGATTTGGAGATTCTGAAGATGAATTTATGGAAGAGATATTAAAGAACCCGCCACCATATCAGGAAGGGACAAGTGGATGCACCCCAAGTGCACCACTGTTAAGGACACCATTGGTACCACAAGTATTGCATGATTCCCCAGTTAGTAGGGTACTTCACGATAAAGAAAAGGAAGCAATAGATAAAAACAGAGCAGAATTAATACAGAAAATAACACAGTTGAATGTACATCCTGATTCCTTGACCATACCTGTAACAATTGGTCCAGTGGTTCCCTTATATGGTGACAAGGTAAATTATCCCAAACCTCTAGTTACGCCTACACCTGTGAATGTTCCTAAACCTGAAGCAGTAGTAATAGTTGATGATCACTTTAGTGATTGTGAATCTGTGATTTCATTAATGGACTTGCCCATTCGAGAATCTGCAAATAGTACCCCCAGAAGAGCTACACCTGGTTGCTCAAAAGATGTAAACATAGTAACCTCATCAGGAACCAAAAGTGCCACAGTAGTTACACCAGAAGACTTAGAAAGGTGGGCACAAGGATCAGACAGACAGAGTTCACCCCCAAAGATCATGGACATTTATAAATTAAAGGTCAAATTAGAAGAAATGATAGCAGGAAATGTAGGGGTAGATCGCCTAAATACTTACGATGAAGAAGAACTATTGTTCGTGTGCAGAAGTATCACAAGAAATGTAAAGATATTCCATGAGAAATTATCAGATTTAGCTCTGCAGATGGGAATTGAAATAGGGAAGTCGAAAGTGTTACAGAAACCCTATAGAGCAGATTTTTCAGACAAAGATTTAGAAAACATGAATGCCTCTGGAAGAAAATTACAAATAAAGGAATTAATGACAGTCTTGCAGAAATGGGGAGACCTAGATAAATGGAAAGCTAGATGGACAAGAAAAAAGGAAGAGGCACGATACAGTAGAACAACTTCAGAATATTTAATGAAGGAAACAGGGAAAGCAGATCAAATGTACCCGATGCGAGAAGTTCCAGGAGGGGGATATGTACATGTCCCATGGAGCAGACAGGATATTTTGTCATTTACGAATGATTTCCCAAAATTGAGAGAAAAACCAATTGAATGGTACAAGCAGGTTGAGAGGTTTGTGAAAGTGTCGAAGGTATTGTTGAAGGACTTGGATGGTCTGTTTGACATAGTGGTACCTGCTGATTTATGGACAGATTGTAAAATCACAGTAGATTGGCCAAGTGAAGAGTATCCTAGAGATCCAAAGACAGGTGCCCCGTCAAGTGATGTCATGAAAAAATATCAGCAGGTAATAACTTACCTGAAAGGGAAAATACCACCAAAAGAAACAGATTGGGTGAAAATAGACAGAACTACTCAAGAAGCCAGTGAATCGGTACATGCCTACTACGAACGTTTATTGCAGGTATTCAAGCAGTATAGTGGATTTGAGGATATTGGAGATAAAAACATGAGTCAGTTTGTTTACCGATTTGTTTATGGATTAAAACCGGAAATTTGTCAGATGATTAAGCAGCACATGTTGTGCTGGCAGGGGAAACCGATTGACGAGATTTTGAAATATGCGAAATATTGTGGAGATGACATTGAGGATAGACACAAGAAATTGCAAGAGAAAGTGATGTGGGCTCAGGTAAAAATGGCCGAGAGACAGGGAATTAATTTGGATAATCCAAGTGATAATCAGGGAAAGATTCTGGAACGAATGGTGACACTGGGAATGGTGGAAAATTGAGAGGACGAATGAGCAGAGAAGAGGCTAAAAAGAAATTTCCTTGTCATGGATGCGGAAAATTGGGGCATTGGAAGGATGAATGTAAAAAGATTCGAAATAATAATGGCCCAAATCAAAATTTAAATCCACAGACGCAGAATGACTCACAGCAGGGTGTAAATCCTCAAAGTCAGTTGCCACCTGCACCTATACAGGGTAATGTAAGCAGAGCAAAGCATGGTACAGACGTCGGATATCAAGGAGGAAGTGGTAAGAATGATTATGTAACCTCACAATTTCTTTTACAGGATGACTTCTGTCCATACAGTCAATGACGGTGCCTAGGAGAGGGGGAGAAGGAGTGCGTACTTGGCGCGTCCTTACCGGTAGATCAGACAGGTCCATATGTTGAAGGGAATGTGAAGGGTAATGATATTACCTTCCTTTTGGATACTGGTGCTACCAGGTCTACTGTGAGAACAGCAGACATCCCAGACCTTCCTCTCTCTGGAGAAGCTATCCAAGTGGTGGGTGTAGCTAATCGAAAGTTTAGAACACCTCTTACCGAACCAATGGAAGTTAAAATTGGAAATTTTAGAGAAATGCATCAATTTGTAGTATGTGATTCCAGTCCAGTAAATTTATTGGGCCGAGATTTGTTGTGTAAAATGAACTGAACAATTTTCTGCACGACGGATGGTGTGGCAGTTCAGACCACAGATGAAGACCATGTATATAAATTTATGATTGCAAAGCAAGGTACAGAAGTAGATGAGATGTTTTCTTTGATAACAAAAGACGAGTTACCAGAAGAACTAAAAACTACAGTGAATTCCATGGTATGGGATTTCATGGGAAAGGAAGTAGGACTTATGGCCAAAATAGACCCAGTTAAAATTATTGTAAAGGAAGGTGCAATTTTCCCAAATACCAGACAGTACAAAATGAGTGCAGAAGTAAAAGCAGGAGTCATTGAAGAAATCAACCGAATGGTAAAACAAGACATACTAAAAGAAGTAATGAGTAGCCCTTGTAACTCACCAATAATGGGTTTGAAGAAACCTAGTGGAAAGTATCGGATTGTTCAAGACCTGCGAAAAATAAATAAGATTGTGGAACCCTGTTGTCCTATAGTGCCAAATCCTGCAGTAATTCTATACCAGATTCCTTGGAGTGCAGGAGGGTTTACTGTGATTGATTTATGCCAAGCATTCTTTTCAATACCATTGCACCCAGATAGTCAGTATCTTTTTTCATTTAAATTTGAGAACAAAGTCTATGTCTGGAATCGTGTTCCTCAGGGGTACACGGAAAGTCCTTCCATCTTCAATCAGATATTGAAAAAGTGCTTAGAGAAACTAGTGATGCCAGGAAGTTCAGTCTTAGTGCAGTATATAGACGACTTACTGGTGGCATCTAACACCAGAGAGGACTGTGTTGTTGACTCCATTGCACTATTAAATCATTTAGCTGAAGAAGGGCATAAAGTCTCACCTGAAAAATTGCAGTTTTGTACAACAGCAGTTAAGTATCTAGGACACCAAATTGAGAGGGGAAAAAGAAGAATAACCTCTGAAAGAGTAAATTTAATCAAGAAAATGCAAATGCCTGTCTCTCAACGAGAGGTGAGAATGTTCCTTGGAATAGTGGGTTATTGTCAACAAGGGATACTAGGGTTCTCTCTGCTAGCAAAGCCATTAATCCAAATGACGAAAAAGAAGGCAAAGGACCCAGTTGAGTGGGACGATGAGAGTGTAGGAGCTTTTGTAAAATTGAGAAATGCTTTGTGTGCAGCACCTGCCCTAGGCATGCCTGATTATAAAAGAAAATTCGCATTATTCTGTCATGAGAGAGAAAATTGTGCACTCTCAGTCCTAACTCAGAGACATGGTTTGGACAGACGTCCTATAGCATATTTTTCTGCTACATTGGACCCAGTGGCAGCCGCATTGCCGGGCTGCCTAAAAGCAGTAGCGGCTACATGTTTGAGCATTGAACAAAGTGAATCAATTGTAATGGGACACCCTGTCAAAGTGTTTGACCCACATTCAGTTGTGATTCTGTTGACAAGAACCCGAACTCAGCATCTTACTCCTAGTCGGCTGACTAAATATGAAAGAATAATATTAGGTGCTGAGAATGTGACCATTGTAAGGTGCACAATAGTAAATCCTGCTACCTTACTACCAGACCCATACCATGAGGAAGTTAAAGATGATGAAGAGGAACATGATTGTTTACAAGTCACAGAATTGTGCACAAAACCACGTCCTGACCTCCAGGAACTACCCCTCAGGAAGCCAGACAGGGAGCTGTTTGTTGATGGTTCGTGCCAAAGGCATGAAGATGGAAAACTAACTGCTGCATATGCAGTGTGTGAATTAACTGGAATAGTCGAAGCATCCTATTTACCAGGAGTAAAATCTGCACAAGTAGCTGAATTGATTTCGTTAATAAAAGCCTGCAAAATTGGGAAGAATCAAAAAGTAACTATATTTATAGATAGCCAATATGGTTACGGGGTTGTGCATGATTTTGGCCAACTATGGATGCAGAGGGATTTCATGACTTCTTCAGGATCCCCCATTAAAAATGGACAGTTCGTAAAGGAACTGCTGGAGGCAATACAATCACCAAAAGAATTGGCTGTGGTGAAATGTGCCGCACACCAGTCAGGAGATGACTGGGTGGTAGTCGGTAACAGATATGCAGATTTGGTGGCTCAACACTGTGCTAAGAACAGGTTGTCAGTTAATAAAAGGGTTTAAAGAATGGGAAACAGCTGCCAACTTATGCTGTATGCACCTCCTGAAACATGGAATGATGTAAAGAGATTACAAGATGATGCTGATGAGAGTGAAAGAAATGCATGGATTAAAATGGGGTGCTCTCAAAGGGCAGATGACGATGTATGGATTTTTTCCGATGGCAGACCAGTCATGCCCGACTGTCTGATTTCACAAATGGCCAGAATGTATCATGGAGACACACATGTAGGGAGAGATGCAATGATTAGGCTCTTCAGACAAAATTGGTACAATCCAAGGTTTAGGGCTGTAGCAGAGAGCCTTTGTCAGAGATGTTTAACTTGCCAAATGCATAATCCTGGAAGAAAAACATTAATTGGGTTTGGGAAAATAGGAAAGGCAGAGGGTCCATTTGTGAGATTGCAACTTGATTTTATTCAGTTACCACCATGTAGAGGACTGAAATACGTACTTGTCATAGTGTGTCTGTTGTCAAAGTGGGTGGAGGCTTACCCTACCAGGAGGAATGACAGTATTACAGTTGCAAAGTTGTTGCTACGAGAACTCATTCCTAGGTTTGGTTTCCCAGTAACTTTGGAATCAGATAGAGGAAGGCACTTCAACAGTGATGTGATTAGAATAATCTGTGAAGCATTCCAAATTGAGCAAAAATTGCACTGGGCATATCGTCCAGAGGCTTCTGGAGTGGTTGAACAAATGAATGGCACAATAAAATCCAGACTGGCAAAGATGTGTGCATCAACATCGCTAGATTGGCCGGATGCATTGCCACTTGTCTTGATGGGACTCAGAAGCATTCCTCATAGAAATACCGGATTGAGTCCGCACGAAATAATCATGGGAAGAGCAATGAGACAAGCACATGTTCCTACAAATAAACTGCTGAATATAACTGATGATATGGTTCTGGATTATTGCAAAGGATTGGCTGAACTAGTGCGTTCTGTCTCTCACCAGGTTGGGGAAGACACAGTTTCCAGGCAGCCTGAGCAAGAGCATGATCTGAATCCCGGAGACTGGGTGTTTGTGAAGAATCACACAAGAGAAACGTGTCTATCACCCAGGTGGGACGAACCTCGTCAAGTCATACTAGTTACGAATACAGCAGTAAAGTGTGCAGGATTTCCTAATTGGATTTATGTAAGCCACACCAAAAGAGTACCAGACCCTGAAGAAGAAAATCCTCAGGCAGCATCGATCACTGAGGAGGCTGAAGGTTGCCCAGCTGAAGAATCTCAGGAACAAGATTCGAGGAAAGCTGAAGAAGAACAACCGAGCACAAGTCAGGATTGGATACCGGTGGTGGAAATTCCTGAGGTTTACCACAGAACAAGAAGTCAAGCCAATTTAGAAGAAATTGAAGAAGATCAGATAGGTGAAGAAGAAGCAGCTCAGGAAGAAGAAGAAGAAACAATAAGAGAACCTGAGCAGGATCAAATAGGGAGAGAAAAACAGGCTCAAATCAACAATGAATCAACAAATTTTGAGCAGGGACAGACAGGTTTAGAAGAACGCGGTCAGGCTGCAGAAGTACAAAGTGCAATAAGCCCTGATCAGAACCAGTTAGATCTAGAAAAATACATTCAAGAAGAAGGTCCCGAGAATCTCGAACATGACGACGTAAATCAAGAACAAGACCAGTTGCTAGAGACTCACAGTGGAGCAGCTGAAGAGAAACCAATAAGACCTGAAAAAGAACAAATAGCAGAAGGAACTGAAACTGAAGAAAACCAAGCTGTGCCAGATCCTGAAAATAAACGAACTACTGAAGAAGAAATAAAGAGTAAAGAGACAGTGCAAACAAAGAAAACAAGAAAAGGTGATCATTGGCCTAGTGTCATTAAAAGAGTAAAATACCACATAACAACCAGAAGTGAAGATCCAGAACAAGTAAACGAAGTGACAAGTCAAACAGGACAAGAAAGTGGAACTGAAAAACGAAGAAGCAAAAGACTGAAGCTTATAAACAATAAGTTTAAAGGTCCTGATTGGACTTATATTATCCTCGAAGACTACGAGAGCTCAGAATCAAGTGAAAGTGGTGACGAAGGAACCAGTGCGGAACTGATCTATGAAAAAGAAATAAGACCACCTTGATAATACAAGAATACTTGAAAATAGATAAGAAGAGCAATCTTCCTTGTCAAAATGTCTGACGATAGAGTTTCTGGGAGACCAAAACGGAATTGTTGTAAAAGATGCTGTGCAGTATGCATATGCAGTCTAGTAATGGTACTTGTAGTATGGTTAGTTCTGATCGTAGCAATTCTCTACCTTCTGATTACGGATAAAAAGATTAACAAGGAAACGAAGGGAAGGATAGATAACTTAAAGGGTGATAGAGTAAAATTAGAGGCAGAAGATGAATCAGAATTTCATCATGAAGTAACAGATAACGACACTAGTTTGAATGTTTTCACAAAATTATTGTTTCAATATGTAGATACCATGGAAGTTAGTAATTGTTATGTTTGTATGAAGTTACCAGAATCAGTAGCAGAAGGGTTAACGTATCATCACTTGCCATTAACGTATGGCATATCATGTAGTGTTTTGACCAGTCTATTTTATAGAACAGGGAGACATCAGTATTATTATTCAAACTTAGATGTGATATTTTCTGAGGTTCCAATTCGAAAGAATATGAACCCACTGCTTAGTAGTCAAGATGCACAGTTTATGGGAGAATTTTTCTTAACAATGAAATCAATAGATATAACACATGCACATAGAAACAATCTAACATGTTCATTACATGAAGAAGAAAAGATATTTTTGAATTTAGTAGAAGATAGAAGACAAGATTTTCAAAGGAAAGCTTCTGAGCATAAGGCTCATCTGCCACCTTGGGCTGAGAAAGAAGGGAGTTACACACCTGGCAAGGCTCAAACTGCTATGGCTCTGGATTTTGTAAAAACAGGGAAAATTTGTCTACATAGGTTAAAGACTGATTATAACAATGTTTTCATCGGTACCAGTGAATGTGAACATAATTTCTTAATTCTTGGAGGTTGGGGACTCAAAGGAGGAACAGATTGAGTTTTTCCTGGAATCTATTATGTGTGTGGGAATAAGGCTTACTTTAGGCTTCCTGCACAGTGGTATGGAAGTTGTTACTTTGGAATAGTATTTCCAAAGATATACCACGTAAAAAGAAACACTGGGAGCAATGAAAATAATGGTGAATTAACACGTAGCAAAAGTGCTAGTTTTTCTGAAATTGTAGGTGATATATTTGGTGCATTGATACCTTCAGTGGGAGTAATTCTGAACTCAAGAAGAATATGTAAATTATCTACAGTGGTTGATCGTTTATCAACGGATACTGCTGGAGGCTTTCTAATGATTAATGCGGAAATGGTTGCGATTAGATCTATGGTTATGCAAAATCGACTTGCTCTTGACATTATATTGGCAAAAGAGGGCGGAGTCTGTAAATTATTGAAGACAAAGCACTGTTGCACTTACATACCTGATAAAAGTGCAGAAATTGGAACGTATATACAGAATATAACAAAACTTGAGAAGGAACTAAAAAGAGACCTGCTCGGAAGCAATCTCCTCCCAGTATTAATTTATTAAACTTTGTATTGTTCATACTAACTATTGCATACACAAACACAAGTAGAAAGGAAGCTTGCTTATGTGTTTAAACTAACAAATAACGCTTGTCTGTTCTAAAATGGCCGCTAAAGCGCGGGAATCTTTATTGCGCATGTGTCAACCATATCACGTGGTGTGACGTTTTTCTTTGCTTGGTGGGAAATTCTTGCTTCTGCGCAGTGTGTATTAAAATGGTTGCTTTATGTTTTCACGTGCTACAGCTTGCTCACATGTTGCAATTAAACTGTGGTATTTTAACGCTATTAATCCGGGATAGAATTTATAAGTAAATGGGAATAGAGTAGAAAGAGTGGGTATACAGTGAAACAATTTATTTGTGATTTGAATATTTTCTTCTTTGACTTTTATTAGTTCGTAAAATGGGCCTGGGGTTGGTGAACTGAAATTCGAGAGACAAATGGTTCTGCGCATGTGTCCTGCGTGGCTGCCCAGAGAGAAAAGGATGAAGTCAACCTGGACGACGTCCAAGGCCGTGACCTGATGGCCAACACTGTTGTACCCATGATGTCCCTACTGAAACGATACAATGTACATAAACAATGTATAAACTTTGTCGTGAGATGGGTGGGAAATAAAGCAAATGTATTAACTGTGATGGGCGGTATTTTAAAACAATGGGCTTAAAGAAATTGAACTAAATCGATATGGTGTGAGGATCAACCCCCCTGTCCCCGTCCAATCAGAAGTAGTGGGCCCATATTTTTGCAACATTAATGGGAGGTACATGGGCATAGTAGGGTATAATAGATATAGAATTAGCTAATTAGAGAGACTAGACTAGACGCTGACAGACACAGAAGAGCAGGCGTATCGAACGAGCTGATTGCAGACTGAACCGCTGTCCAGAGAGGTCCTGAGGAGGGGGCGGCGGATTCCATTAGAAGGAAGACACGGGAGAATCGAGGAGAAGCATAGTATCAGAGAGGGGAACGACGCAGGCGTCGTTGATAGAGAGGTCATCTGTCCGGTCCTGAACCTGGAGGAGGTCTTTACTCTTCATCCTTCCTGGGACCTATCTTTCCAACTCATTGGCCAAGGAGTTTGGTTCTCGCACTTTAGGTAAATATACATGCAACCTTTAGTTGCGCTGCTGTCTCAATCTTCTCCTTTCTGAGGGACCGTCATAAATCGATAATTGATTTACTATGCTTCATCCTTGATATACGATTAAGTATCATGTGGTTCTGTACTTTACTCTGCTAAATCTTTTTAGATAAACATTTTAAAACTTCCTGACTCAGTGATTATTTCAGGATTATGAATTGTAATGAATGTCACTCATTTTAAACTTCCCAATTAGCAAGGGGTCCATTGGTAAGTCGTTACTCTTCAATCAGAAAAGTAATTGGTAGCAGGGATTTTGATAAAGAGTACAACTGACCCACCAGCGGAAATTGCTAGCGTAGTATGAATGTATGGGCCCAATGCTCGTTGCTAGTAACCCGCTGGATCACTACTACTAAACTGAGACAAAATCCTAACTTTACGACTTTCGGTATTCACAAAAGACATTTAGTAGTAGTAGTAAAGTTAGGAGTCCTAACTTTACTACTACTAAATGCCTTCTGTGAATACCAAAAGTAGTAAGTTTAGGATTTTATCTCAGTTTAGTAGTAGTAAAGTTAGGAGTCCTAACTTTACTACTACCAAATGCCTTCTGTGAATACCAAAAGTAGTAAGTTTAGGATTTTATCTCAGATTAGTTCTGTGAATCGGCCCCAATGTTGTTTTCTCACCTGTGAAGTCATATCTACTACTGCCAAACTTCAGCTAAATTCAATGTACTAACTGCTATGATGGCAAGTTCATATATTACTACGAGTTCAGGTGGTCTGCTGTAGTGGTTTCTTCTGTACCTGTAACATCTGGTGCCTGCATTGAGTTAATAGTTTTAATCCGATCAGGTAGTTTTGGGTCAAACGAAAATCGTATGGGAGACTTTGCAATGAGCTTCTACAAGGCAAATCATCGTATCCCAGACAATCTTAAATATGTCTTGCAACAGATCTTCAAATGACTGTGTAAGCGCTTAGAGACCGATGGTGGTAGCACAATAACATAAGAGGAGGAGGCATCCACTGGAATTTCACAGGCTGATTCTTGGAGTAACTGTTGGACCTATAGAATTTGTTCCAAACTCGTTAAAAAATGGTTTGAGGTTCCTGAGTTCTTCAATCAGCTTGCTAAAACTCCTCTTCTAAGAGGTCCTTGAATCATGAAGGGAGATACTTCATACATACTTACCGACATGGACATTTTCATACTGTTCTCCTTAAATATGAATCAATGTTTTACACTTATCCTGTCTGTTTTCTATTCACTCCTCATACTCTCCATTTCGTTCGGGGAAGAATGATAATAAAAAGTCTATCTCCCAATTCGCCAAGAATGATAAAGGGGTCACCAAGAGTTGTGCAGTTTAGGGAACTGGCGTACTGTTGTCCATTCCAAGGTGACGGCACCAGCACAGACCATAAGGGAAACCAAAAAACCTTCATGGATGTAGCATAGGAGCTTTCTCATGTTACTAGTGCTCCTTCCCCCAGTCACATAGCGTCTTGGTCAGGACTCACTCCTGAATACTCATGTGCTGCTAGTGGTACAGAACCCAAACGTCCCAAATACCATGCGCAGTCAGGGTTGGTTGCCAAGTGGATGGGGTGACTGACTTGTGACCAAGTCCCACAGTTCATGGCAAAGATCTTGCTCAGTGGGGGGTTGATCATACAATGAATTGAGCTCAGGACCTGGTCTTGTGTATCTGGAGTTCAGCACAACGCCTATGATACACAACCCCTGCTGCACATGGCCTAATTCCATGCACAGTCAGGGTTGGCTGTTGAAGTAGTTACGCAGGTGCCTGTGACCAACACCCACTGTGCATGGCCAAAGGCTATTTCTAGCGGGTAAGTCTTCAGCCTTGGACCATGCTACTAAAAGATGAGAAAATGGTACTTTTAAAAATCTTTTATTTGCCTTTAGATTGTTTCATTATCCAGTTTTTGTGGGAGACTGTCCTGAGCCATAATCATCTTTAAGCCACTCTCCTGCCCCATCATGTCATTTAGACTCCAGTCTCTCTTACCCCTCTCGGTTTCTCCATCCTTTTTAACCCCTCTTTTCATATCTCCTATTCCCCTCAGATCCTCTAACTCCTCTCTTTTTCCAGGCTCTCTTCTCTCTCTACTATTTCTCTTTTTCTGAATTGAACTAACAGAAAACAAACATTTGTAAAAGAAAAGCCCACGACAGGAGCACTGCGTCCTTGAAGTCATTGTAATCTTCCACATAATCTCACGCGGCTTTCTAAATATTTCTGCTTGCCACCCATGTTTTAAATGTTTTTAGAGAGAATTGTGTTTGAGAGACGCATTTCAATAACACATTTTCTAGAAACTACTTGGCAAGTTCTGTCTTGCTCACAGTCGTGACAAATAAAGATTTATAAATGCAGTAGTAATTGGAGTTCAGCATCTGAGTGCCAATTTAACGGCACGGCCAATTGCTATTTTCTATTATAAAAACAGATAGAAGCACCATAGTGTGAACAAATATGTTTGCAATGCAGTCAATTAGCAACACCTGGATACAATTTCCCATAATAAATTGAGGTAAGACCTAGGACATATCATATAAAGCATCCAATTTGGTAAGCCGCGTTTTGTAATGTAGTTTCCCGTCCACAACAAAACATTTGGCGTGCCAGATGAGAAAAAAAAACAAGCTGCGTAGGGACGAGATGCAAATGTTGCTTCTAAATTCATTTAATTAACCTCTTTTAAGGTCACAAACAAGAACAACAAGTAAGGAAGAGACACAATGCGTGATGCTTGCACGAATCAGTTAATTGGGGTTTATATTAGGCAATTTATTTTACTGCCAAGGATGTTTGCCATATTTAAAAAAAAAAAAAAACCATCAGATTAAAAATGTTTCGTTTGGTGCATTTGGAGTATTTCCATGGCCTTGTTAGATGACCGAATTAAATTCTTGATATTCAAAGTGTTTTTCTTCAGCTCCAATTATGTTGTCAAAATTAATACCAGAATGTACTTTTCAGCACAGCTAGGCGTTCAAGCATTTTAAAACAAACAGTCACATGATTTCCTTTATTTGGTTCCTGCAAAATCACATTGCTGCTCTAATAAGATGAATCGCACCACCTGCCTTCGAGCAAGTGTAGAGCTCGTATGTGATTAGCATGCTTTAGTGGGCATGTTAGCTATGTACTTTTTGGAGTTCAAGGGGGAAGGTGCAGCTTCAGTGAAGGGAAAGGCCGTCTCCACAATAGGTTTCTTTGTTGCCACACAATTCATCCTCCATTTACATATATCTATTAACTTACTCAGGCCCCAATGAACCACCCAATAGCCCTTCCTCACGGCAAAATTTCCGCAATATTTTTTTGTTTTGTCAACTGTCTCTAAGGCCTGCTCTGGGGTACTGCTTGCAGTCAACACGTCACTCAGACAGCAGGTAACACTCTGAAGTTCTCCTTATTCCATTGTATTTCCCTCCCAGAGTCTCCTCTTTGAAAAAGTTTCATAGGAAGTACAACCAGAAGTGGGAGAGGGAGCATCTGGCCAGGGATAGGTTCCCACTCTCACCGCGCTCTTCTGTTTTATAGCCTTTGATATGCAATTTCCCCTCTTGCTTCTAGACTCCTCCAATGACCCAACCAGGTACTCTAGTTTCTCTTGTGCCCATTCCAAATCAGTACTCCATCACTCCATACTCACACTGTAATGTTTTGGTAATGTGTACAATTTTGTCTACTCAGAAGAGTTGTGATAGTTGTGATGGCTCTGTGATGTGCCAATTGCAGATATATTTGGGGGTGTAACACTGCGGTCCTTACCTCTGCTCCAATAATATTTTTGACCTTCTACATATCATAAGGCACTGGTTTACAATAACCATTTCTTGACTGCAATTGACAGGAAAGAAAAAAGCCATGTGAAAGACAGGAACCTCACCAGTGGATTGGCAACCGTGATATCAGTAGGTGGACTTCATGGATTGATGGGACTCTAACAAAACGTATCTCACTTCGCCCCCCTATGCACATGAGATTTGTAATAAAGTCAGCCTGGGAGGATATTAGAGCCGGGCTTGGACGTTAATTGAGCAAGTAATAGAGAGAGAGCGACAATTTTGTCTGATACCTGAAAGGCACTCAATGACCCCGTCAAGAAAGAATGCTACCAAAGCCGAACACTTCTTTCAGTTCAAGTTACACTCTGCGACTGGAGAAAATATAGCAGCGGTATGAGGAACATCCTGACCTCACTTGAGAGGACTCAGAGGAATTCACTCTTCTGGCTCACACCACTGTTATGAGCCCCAATGTACCCCAATATAGGCCTAGGTAGTTACACAACCTTTTACCTACATCTGTCCTACCATTGTTCTACATAACGGGTCTGATGCTGAACTATACCTAGTTAGGTGCTACATGACTGTTGTGTGGTTTTCTCTGAAAACTAGCCTTGTGTATTATGCATGAGGATTCTCTGTATCACAGCAGGATTACCATCTTCTGCATAATAACTCTGTATAAGGGTCACCTCTATCGTCAACCTTGCCGGACATGCCCATAATACACTTCTAGGTAGAACCCCTGAGGGTACCTTTTGGGTATATAAGGACTACATCTTTGCTGGGCAAACCAGAGGAGAAAAAGACTTCCATGTTGACACGCTGATGCGAGACGCTGCGGTTCCTGCATGCAGTGGTCTGACATCCCAAGCTGGGTGTCCTTCTTGAGACCAAGACGGGGTCATTCATTCTCTCACATCAGGTAATGGGGTTGACTTTATCCTACGGGGGTTCTTGGCTATACACCTACATACATGCTAGGTACACTTATGTACATCTAGTTAGGGTTTGCATTGTAGGAGTATGCATTATTACTGTCATGTATCTATATGCCTGCATATATCCTTTGCTTTAGCACTATGGTAGAATTCTACCTTTTCTTTACTCAGCTGGTGCTTATATACGTATATATCTGTTTCTGTCTAATGGCTGTTACAGCACACATAGTTTACACTAGAATGCTTATTGAAAACATCCAGACCGTTTATTCTGTGTATCTCTTCGACGAAGTTATCACGAGTGACTGAGCGAAAAGCACTGTACTGTTTCCATGATCCCTGAGGGTTCAGGGTTTTCATGTTCGATAGTTGCCAGAAACTATTCGCTCCTTGGTAAGAGGGGCTCATAGTGGCACTGTGAGCTAGCTGGACAAACAGACTAACATATCCTTTGTGGGTGTCTGGAATCAGTCTGTACACCAATCCCTCAGTTTATGTTGTCTAAAGCGCAGGTCCTATATAGATTTGTAGGAACTACACGACATGGCGCTGCCAACATTGGGTTGGTTCTTATTTAATGGTCAAATCTGAGTAGTTCAGTCGTGCTTTCTCAGAGACTCCTGCTCACATCTACCCAGAGACGTCTGGAGTGGGAAGGGAAAATCTGCCACAGCTGAGTAGGTATATCCTATGTATTGGCATAAAACCTTATCTTATTCTCCTTGAAACTATTTTTTTTGTCAAACATATTTTTATTACTTTCCAGAAGTATCTCGTCACAGTTTGAACATATATTGCCCCCATCAGATGGTACATACAGCTATTTCCAGATGCAATTTCTACACATTTCGGTGGGCATTCATAAACTTCACCATAAAGTAACTGTGATCAATACATCTGTGTACCTTTTAGATTCCCCCCCCCCCCCAAAAAAAATGAAGAAAAAAAGTCAGACATAATCCTAACCAGGTGGTGTGCGGGGTGATCCAGCTAAATATATCAAGTTAGTGCGGAGCAGTACGGGAGCCTAGGCCAGGCGAAGACATGTGGTGGGAAAAAAATCAGCTGTCCGAAGTCTAGAGTGATTCAATGAGGAGGCTCTCAGTAGTGGAAGAGATGAAGCGCTCTTGTGCGATTGGGGCATGCCGTGAGAGGCAGTCCCCTACAGAGGCTACTAGTGGTCCCCACATATATTCGAAACCCGCATAATTGTCTATAAAAATGCTTGCCATTCTCTCCATTGTGAGTGCCTGCCACAATCGAGCATGCCACTGATGTAAGGATGGGGCCTCTTTCTTCTTCCATTCCTGTGCTATTGCTATTTTTTCTGCCCCAAGACAGAGCCACAGAATAGATCAGTCTCCCATGGTTTGGTACTTAAGAGAGTCATCTCTGAGCCCCAGTAGGGTGAACCCTATGGTATCCGGTACGGGATAGCTCAGTATATCTTTAATCTGGGACAATATTTCCTCCCAGAATGGGCGAATCCCTGGACAGTCCCACCAAATATGTCTGAAGTCTCCCTGCAGTTCACAACCCCGCCAACATAAATCTGATGTTTCTGGGAATATCGTCCGCAATTTGGTGGGGTAAAGGTACCAATCATATGCTATCTTGTAATGCACTTCCCTTATCCCCATAGAGTGGTTGAACCGCGATATATTCTTCCAGAGATCCCCCCACTTCTTGTCTGTGATTGGGGAGTCTATGACCCTCTCTCAGAAGGCTTTGTAACGTGGGTGCGTGATAATGGTAGAAGTGAGCAGAAGAGAATACAAAAAGGATATGCAGCCCTTCGAGCTTCCCCCCTTTCGAACAAACTGTTCTATGGGCTGTAAGCTTCTAGTGGCGGCATCTCGTATGCCCGGTTGGAGGGCCCAGTGTCGAAGTTGGGTGTAATGGTAGTGTTCCATTGCTGATAGGTGAAAGTTTCTTTGGCAAGTCTCAAATGTTTTGAGCTCCCAATTGTGGAAGAGGTCACAAACCGTGAGGCAACCTCCCTGATGCCAGGCATCGAACGGGCCTGTCTGTAGGGCCGGAGGGAAGGCCGGATTAAAATGGATTGGGGTATATGGGGAGGTAAAAGTTGTCCAACCCGATCGTGTGGGGATTCCATCCCATACCCATAGCGAAGTTCTGGTGGGAGTGCTGAGGTATACATTGGGTGGTCTATCTCCCTTAGGCTTCCAGAGTAAATCCCATATATATCTGCCTGCTATTGCTCAGTCCATATGGAGCCAGGGTTAATCCGACTCCCTCGCAGACCATTCTGTGATGACTCTCAATTGAGAGGCTTGGTAATATAAATTAAAATCTGGGAGTGTCAACCCCCCTTTGTTTTTCGGGAGAAGTAGTTGCCTATAGGAAAGTCTAGCTAGTTTCCCTTGCCATATAAAGTTGGTGACTAGGGTTTTAAGTGCTGGGATAAAATCCCTCTCTAGTTCGATTGGTAGGCCCTGGAAGAGGTACAGCAATCTGGGCAACACATTCATTTTTATTACTTGAATGCATCCCATCCAGGAGATATACACTGGTGCCCTCCTGCGTAGGTCCTCCTTAAGACGGCGGAGGAGTGGAGCGAAATTAGCCCTAAAGAGGTCCAGGATTCGGGACATAATCCTGACTCCTAGGTATATTATGTCTTTTTTGGCATCGCAAAATGGCGTGGCTGCCATCACTTGCTCCATCTCCTCCCGCTTTATTGTCATATTAAGGAGCAAAGACTTGGTATGATTAATACGAAAAACAGATACTCGCTCAAAGGCCTGTAATTCCGACTGTACTGCGTTTAGAGAGGTTCTAGGGGCTGTCAGTGTCATTAAGATGTTGTCCACAAATAGTGAGAGTTTATGCTCATCCGCTCCAAAGGGGATACCCAGAATCTGGGGATTCTCCTGAATTTTTGCTGCAAACGGTTCAATGCTAAGAACAAATAGTAAGGGCGAGAGAAGGCATCCTTGACGTGTCCCCTCTGCTGCTGAACAAGGTCTGAGCTCATGCCGTTTATCAGGACCCATGTGCAGGGGTGCACGTAGTTAGCTTTGACCTTAGTGATGAACTTCTGGCTAAAGCCAAAAGACTGTAGCGTAGCGAATAAGAATTGCCAGTCCACTCGGTCGAATGCCTTTTCGGCATTCAACGCAGGTAGGACCGATGGGACCGCTTTCTTTCCCGCTTTTTCAATGAGATGTATAACTCTGTGAAGATTATCATGGGTTTGCCTACCGGGTATAAAACCTGATTGGTCCGGATGAATCAATTCGGGCAGGATGGCTTTCATTTTAGTAGCTAAAAAAAATTAATACAATTTGACATCTAGGTTAAGTAACACTATTGGCCTGTAAGAGCCACATTGTTGCGGGTCTTTACCTTGCTTATAAATTACTGATATCAAAGCTTCGCTCATTGAGTGGGAGTGCCCCAAAGTCTGTTATGGCATTGAAGATGTTAACTAGGTGCAGAATAAGTTCCGCCCCATAGGTTTTGTGGAAGTGGGCCGTTAAGCCATCCAGCCCCGGAGATTTATGAAGCTTCAGAGCCGTGATAGCCACTCAAACTTCCTCTTCCTCAATTGGTCATTGTAGCAGATCGTTTTGGGTCGCTGATACTTGTGGAAGAGAAGCTCCCTCCAAGTATGGTCTCTGGTGTGTCCCACTGCAGGGTTCTGCCGCACATAGCGTTTTATAGAAGGCTTCAAAGGCTTGCGCCTTCTCCCCGTCTTTGTGACCAATCTCCCTGAGTCCGATTTCATCGCCCTAATGTATTCTTTCTCCCTCGTTACCTCTTTACCCGCAGTTGCCTGGCTAATTGGGCCCCCACTTTATTGCTGTGTTTGTCTGTGGTGCGCTTAAGTTTTAAGAGTGTGAACTCTGCTCCATTAGCATAAATAGCTGAAATTTTGCCTTGGAGAGCTGTAACCTTTCTCTGCAGAGGGAGCGTCAGGTGTGTCTTGTGTGCTTGCTCTGCCTGGAGGAGTTCAGTCTCTAGGGATATTCTATCTTTAGCCCGTTCTTTGTTAAGCGCAGACATTAATGCAATGCATTTGCCTCTCAACGTGGCCTTAAAAGAGTCACAGTTATTGGCATGATTTGTGTGTTGTGGGTCATTGAATGAAAAGTACTCCCATATATCTATCCTGAGTTTGTCTCTCAACTTACTGTGACGCATCAGTGCATGGGGAAAGAACCAGTGTCTGCTCTTCGGAGGGCCCTGTTCCCACCGGAGCGTCAGCGAGACTGGTGCATTGCCCGAGATGGTGATCGAGTGGGTGGTGGCCACCTGTATAGCGGGTGCTAGAGCTTGACTGAGAAATACGTAGTCAATTCTGGAGTAAGAGCGTCGGCAGCGCGAGAAGAAAGTGTAGTCTCTGTCTTTGGGATGAAGTGCCCGCCATGCATCAAAGATGCCCAGCGCACTAAATTCCTTTTTCAGGGCTTTAGTGAAGGAGCCCATGGTTGCACTGTGAGTGGATGAACTGTCCTGTCCCCCCTCCCAGGTGAGATTAAAATCTCCCATTAGAATGATGTCCCTCTCTGCAAACCCTCCCAGTGTCGCTAGAATAGAGGAGAGAAATGGTCCCTGATTTGCGTTGGGAGCATGTATAGATGCGAAGGTGCATTGTCGCCCCTGGAGTTTCCCCTTAACTGTGATAAATCGCCCCTCTCTGTCCATCTACTTTCTGTCTGGAACCCCAGAGAGGAATGAAAAAGAAGTGCCACCCCATTGTGCTTGCTGGGAGATGAAGATTTGTATATGAATGGGTATGTTCTGTGTCGAAGCCTATGTTCTTCCGATCTTTTCAAGTGGGTTTCTTAAAGCGATACCACATCATATCTGGCATTCAATGTATATTTCCATAACTTTAGGCGCTTTGCTGGGGAATTGAGCCCCTTAATGTTCCATGTGAGAGAAGTGACTACCATCGTGAGGTATTAAACTGGGTTATCATTCTCACAATTGACCACCCAGAGTTGCTATTCAGATACACCACCTCCCTATACTGTTCCCTAGAAGTCTCCTCTGAAGTCCTGCCTCCCCTCCCGGCCCCCCTTTCCCCAAGCGTAGATCTTTTCCCACACACCATCTGTCCAAAAGATACAAACCACAAAACCAGAAACCTAAAAAATAACTGGGGAAGAATTCCCCTGAAAAACTTGTTATCTCTCGAAAAAGTTCTATAGAGGATGTCTAGGTCAACATCCGCTAGTGCAAGCTGAATACAGTTATCTTGTGTAAGAAAAGCTGATCTGGCTATAGCGTAGGCTGCCCATTGATCTCACAGTCCCTTTTTGGTGGAGTCTGCAAAGTGAGAAGTCTGTGTCCCCTTATATCAGAGATCCCGAGAATGGTCAGGGTTTCTCCAGACTATGCACTAGTGTCGTGTAGGTGTCCCTGAGTTCTGATTTGCTCAATCAGTAGTGCGGTTCCCAAAAAGATCACTGGGCCGTCAAACGTCTAATGCAGGATCAGCGATTACTCCTTCAGCCTTGTCTCTTTACTTGCGGTGTTGGTGATTTCTAGCTTGAGTATTCCATTGCTCTCGTTCCTCTTTGTTCGATCGTGGATCTTGGACTGCTCTCACACTCTCCTCTGCTGTTCGTGGGTTGGGAATTTCCAGTCCCACCACCCGTGCCGCCTCACTGAGATCTGATACATGGCGGCTCTTGTTATGGAGTGTAAATGCCAGACCAAAAGGATATGTCCATTGATATTTGACATTGTCTCTTCGGAGTTTCTCGGTGATGGGTCTCAACTGTTGTCAGTGTGCCAGAGTGGCGGAGCTATGTCCTGATAGAGAGTGCATGTAAATCCTTAAAAGGCAATCTGCCCTGCCTTGCGGGCTGCCTGCAGTATTGCCTCCTTGACTTTGAAGGAGTGGAGCTTGGCCAGGACATCTCTCGGCCTTCCCTTGGCACTCTGACCCGGAGACACTACCTTGTGGACTCTGTCCACTTTGACCTTTGGTCCCGTTGGTCTGAGCAGTTCAGAAAAAAGCCCCCTCACAAATGCTTTTAAGTCAGTCCCCTCAGCTCCCTCTTCCGAGTTCCTCAGTCTAATGTTCTCTCTCCTGGACCTGTTTTCTAGGTCTTTGCACTTTAGGAGGGAGTTCTGAAGTTGAGCCTTGATGGTATCCATGGATTCTTCTGTCTGGTTTACTCGGCGGTCCATTTCCTGCATTTTATTCTCTGTGTCCAGCCCGCGGGTGCCCACAGAGTCCACGTCCTGCTGGAGGGAGGTGAGTTTAACTTGTATGTCGGAATGGAGTGTTTCTAGTGAGGTCTGGAGATCCGCTTTAAGTTCTACCCTTAATTCCTTTTTGAAGTCCTGTAAGGAAGTCAGGAGGTCCTCTTTAGTCAACGCCATGGTGCTTTCCGCCTCACCTAGAGGGCTTGAGTTTCACCCAGTTGTCAGAGTAAAGTAGCTGGAGACCCGGTTGGGTTGTGATTTCTTGGGTGGCATATAGCCGGTAGCCCACTGATGCGAAGGCTGCGGGTAGTCCCCTCAGGCTGCCGGGGACCCTCCTCCGTTCTTCTCCATGGTCCCACCATCTCTGGATGTCGTTATGTATTAGAATCCCAGGGCGTTCCCCTCCTTGTGGTCATTTGCCTGGTGTTCCTGGGGGTATTGGTCCGCCTATGCCTTGGAGGGCCCCCAGCATTAATTATGCTGCTCACTGCAATACACCACTTGGGGATGGTCAGTATCCCCTCTGAATGGTGGTGCCGTTCTTCCCCGTCTAATCCGCAAAGACGGGGGCTCCTTCCCCCTCCGCGAAGTCTGCTCTTCTGGGAGCAGCGGGGGCGTCCACTGCCTCCCGTGCGATCGGCTATTACTCTCGGGGGTATACGTGGTTCAGGAGATCTCAGGAGGCTCAGACAGAGAGGAGTTCGCACACACCTCCTTCACTCCTCTCCTAGTACTGCCGTCTTGACGGGGTCACGCAGAGCAGGGGCTACAATGCCAGACCTCTGTGCAGAAAGCTCTCGCTCCAAGACCCTACACCCAGCCTAATCGTCAGGGCCTGCTACAGGTGCCTCACGTACAGAAGCACTCCTTTCCTTGTATTAGGAGGCTGCCATCTTAGAGTCAGGCACTCCGGTAAACTCGCCCAGGCTCTCCTTGTGCCATCTAATACCACATCAGCCTCCTTACTTTGCAGAGTGTTTGTCCTCTAGGACCAGAGACAGGGGTCTGCTTTCTGGGTCCCTCTCTTCTGAAATCGCACTGCGGCCCACCTTCCGGATTCGTCCTTGATAGCGGCCCATGTGAGAGGCCACTCCCGTTACTCTCTTCCAGATTCGGGCATCTCCAGGAGTCCACTGTGGAAGGTACTTCTCCAAAGTGTCATAAAATAAGGGAGGTACCCTAATCCTTGGAAAAGGGATGGGTGTATGTACTTAAATAACAAAAAGGTTCCCTTTTCCCACTGTTACAAATAAAAAGGCTGTGATCCAGCTTACAAACCAGATATAGTAGAACCGTGATCAAATCTAAAATACTCAATTTCCGGGTTGCTAAATTTCAAAACATATAATTGAATAAAACAATACAAAAAGTGTGTATCAACAAATCATACAATTTCAAAAGGAATGCTATGTGAGTCAATTTTTATTAAAAAAACTTCTTTGTTATTCTGTATACAATGGTAAAGCACAAAATGTGCCTGTGTGTAAAAACATTAGTCAATATTTTAACATTTTAAAATACATTATTGATAAAACAAAGAACAAACTGTCGACGCGGCGTTTTGGTGTTAAGGTGGTTCGGCACCTTCTTCAGGACAATAGTTCAATATTAAAAATCTTAATTCTTGATAATGTAGCCCTTTCAATTGGCTATCAGAAGGGATGAATCTCCCACGTGTCTTCTCTTTTTAATATTGGGGACACTCTAGTTGGTTCTGTGTGGTCTGGCTGTTTTAGTTTCCCAAGGTCCGTGTAACTAGTCTATCGTGCTCCTTGACAGACTTGATGTTATTTAAAATTCTTAAAAGATTATGGCTAGGGCAAACACGCAGTCCCTGTGGCTGCGGGCCCTTGCTGACCTCTGCCTCCAGCCTACACTGAGGACAGCAGGGCTCACAATTCAGATCGAGTCGCGATTGCAGATGACGCAGTCCAGTAGGCAACAGACATTGACCCCAGTGCGGCCCGCCCGGACCACGCATCATCACTGGCTGCGCACCCCCTGAGCGCCACAGGTGCCACTAACTCTGTGCACCACAAATCAACGCCACATGGCTGCGGGCCCTTGCTGACCTCTACCTCCGGCCTACACTGAGGACAGCAGGGCTCACAATTCAGGTCGAGTCGCAATTGCAGATGACGCAGTCCAGTAGGCAACAGACATTGACCCCAGTGCGGCCCGCCCGGACCACGCATCATCGCTGGCTGCGCACCCCCTGAGCGCCACAGGTGCCACTAACTGTGCACCACAGCTCATGGACCCTTTATGATTGAGTCACGTGCTGTGGACTGCGAATGCAACAATGTCACCTCAGGCAGTGTGGAAGACCTGGGACGATGATGATGAAGATGAGGCAGGTGTAACACACCCCACTGCAGCTGTGGCAGGAATATCCCGAAGGGACACAATCGTTGACAATTACTTCACATGAGCACGCCCAGGTCTGGTGCCACAATCTCAGTGCACCACAAGTCATGGCCCCTTCTGATTGAATATTGGGTGACCTCTGTACTTGCTCTGGCTACCTCCATGGTGCTTCGCAGTTGTTAGTGTTATGTTGGTGTTTTCTGTTTCCGCTTTAATAGTGATCACTGTACAAGTTGTTGCCAGCACCAACCACTCACTGAGGGCTGGCTTACACTCACCCCACACCCATCCAGCACAGGTGTCACTGGATATGTGATCCTGGTAATAAAAAGGGGCCGGGCGCACGTGCCCGTAGCCAGTTCCACTATCTATCCAAGTGTGTCCGTGTGGTCATCATGCATGAATGATGGCCCCTGGCCCTACCACATTACATTGTGCTGTGGACAGCGGGCGCAACCATGTCACCTCAGGCAGTGGGTAATAGCTTGGACATGTAGCTAAGTTGTCCCCCCCTGTAAGAGAGAATGTTGCAATGTGGCATGCACCTGGAGGGCGGGCTCGCACGAACGGAGTAATGAAGGAGCGCAAGACCGCTCGGGGGCCATGATCATACATGCCAAGTGTTGTGTGTAACTGTATTGCTGCAGCATGAGCAAAATGCCCAGCCACATTAGCAGCGCCAGTTCAGCCAGGCATGTACTCTACATCTGTGTCCGCCCTATCCTTTACATAGGCCTACACTCATGTGGCCCACGCCCTTCAACGGCCAACATCACAGTGTCGTTGTCAGGCTTGTGGACATGCGCAGACAGGCATGACAATACTGTGCCGTAGGAGTGCAAGTGATGCAATCGAGCAGCGCACATATGTAAATGGGTACGGGGGGAGGGAGGAGCAGCTGTGAGGCAATGTAACACACAGTGATACCGCTCATATGCCACATGCAAGTCATGTCAATAATGAATCACAAAGTCCCACTCATCCCACCCCACCCCCAACAAGCCACTTCACATCCCATGAATGGAAGCAGATTACAAACTTATACTAGGGATGATAGCTCCTTTGTCTGAACTATCAGGCGGAAGCACATCTGCACCTCCGACCTCGGAATTGCATGTGCCCGGCACCCCTGACAGATACTATAGCAGCTGATGACGACTCCCACACTACGCACAGCCAGACAAAAGACCACCGTATACACACCCCACACACAGAAGTCCATGCTCGAAGTTATCTTGCATGGAATGGCCTTCACACTTACTCCCACAACATCCCAGGCGTACAACCGGTGCACACTATAACAACTCATTGATACGAGATGTGGCATTTCATCCACAGAACTGGCACAGGTCAGAACAGTGGCGCCTCCACAAGAGTCACTTATGCAATGGCCGAACATCCCGGACACATGCACAACCCCTGTCACGTGGAACTGTACCGTGCACGAATGCTGCATTCACTGGGGGCACTGCCATTGGCACTGCTGCGGATCAGTTACCGGCTAAGCTACCGCCTTGCCAACGTCACCTGCGTTCAGCCTGTGTTGCATTGTCGATCGTGCATGTTTGAGTGGTCCATGGATGTCTGCCTATCCAACAGGACGGTAGCTGAACTGGATTTTGACATGTGTGTGCGCCCCCTGTTGGCCCACGACCAGGAGTGACACCGTGATACCCGTTTATGGGATGCCTTGATACTTGGCATACATGCTGGCAGCTGGACCAGGGAGATTGCACAAATCCTCATGTGCAGTGACCACATTGAACCGCTCCCATATTGGGCTGTAGTGCTAATTGGTGAAAGGGGGTGGACGCAGCACATCTGTCCGGACCTGCTAATGGATCGCCTCGCCGTCCTGTTTGAAGTCGACACCGACCTCATGTTGGAAATGTTAGCCTACGAAGCTGCAATGGCTTTCATGGACGAGTAACTAAGTGCCTGCAGCCACAACTGATTGGAACACATTGCACATGTCCCGACACCTTGTTGCATCTTGGAGATCTGGTCACATATCCCACGACAACAGTGGACATGGCTGCACTCGCCTGGACTCCGGAAACATGAGCGGACAACAACGCGTGTTAACACACACCTGTGAAAGGTGAGGCACTCCCCCGGAGTGGACAGCGGCGCTTGGCAAGGTTCCTCATTCTGACATACTGCTGCATTGGTCTGCATGTTGTGGCACTTATCTTGACTGTACTGACACGCATATGCTAATAAAGTCTATGCAGCTTCACTTGTATTCAACTGGGATGAGTGTTGATTTGAATGACAATGTGTGTCTCAATGCCTATCTGGGTCACGGCCATACATGCGCATTGATAGCATTACCCAGGGAGTGCCTCTTTTGTGGAACCACTGTCCCTACATTCATCCATACTTTCATTCTTAAATAGTCATGGCCATGACACATCAGTGTGAATTGGGATGTTTTATTCACATTCAGTGGAGTGTTGAAGCTGGGCCAGTACAGGGCCATGCAAACCCCACTTTACATTGTTGCCCTGTGGAGGGCCAGCCAGAGTCCTTTAGGGATTGACAAGTTCATAGGGAGTGGAAGACTACAGTCCGCAATGTGATTGCTGTGTCATTGGTAACCACACCAAATATGGCAGTCCATGTCGAGGTCCAAGGTGAGTGTCGCTCGGTGTATGGGGGGACAGTGGGAGGTGTTATTCCAGGGCATGATGCAGAGGGCAGAACCAAGCTGAACACGGCCATATGGCAGAGATGAATGCTAACACTTGATTCTAGCCACAAAGCCAGATTCATCATCATCTTCGTCCTCTGATGTGTCAGGTGCCTCACATGCGGCTGGTGGTGTTCTGTCTGCATCACTGTGTGGCACTGACACTTCAGGGGACGGAGGTGGGAAATCTGCCGCACTGTGTGGCACTGACACTTCAGGGGGAGGAGATGTGGATGTAGTAGTGGCACCAGCATCCATCCGCGCCAGGCCTTGTGGTGGCAATGCCATGACGAGGATCTGCAGGGCATGGAAGATCACAGCTACATCTCGCTGGTGTGCAGCCGTGGCACACATTCTTTCTGCCTCCATCCGCTCCAGGCTCTCCATCATTCTCCTTATGTGTCCAACTCACGGATGACATCGCTGGAGCCACTCTGACTGGACAGTTGTTCTTGTCTCAGAGTCATGACTTCAGCGATGTCAGCCATGGCTTGTTGTGGAGCAAGGAGCGGACAGTGGGTGTCCGTTAGGGACTGTGAGTGGTCCCTGATGGGACTTAGACACCCACGTATGGCATCCAGTTTGGCTGCCATGAGGTCGAACCCCACCCACAGCTGGTCAGACATCTCCTCCTGGCACCCTAACACACGGCGTTGGGAGGCCATATGTTGGTCGTGGGGGTCCTGGGAGACAGCCGTGGGGGTGGGTGCTTCCTGCTGTGTGGCCTGTGCAGGGGGTGGGGTCTCATGGATGCAGCTGGGCTGCCCTGATCCTGGAGGTGGTGTGCCGGAGCTGTCCCTGAGCTGTTGGAGTGCGTCGGTGTAGATGTTGGGGAGGTCCTCTTCATCATCAGTGCTGTGTTGTTGGGTCTGCTCTGCAGGAGGTGTTGATTCTCCCTCTGCAATGTGAAGGGAAATGCAGATTGACATTGTGTTCACATGTATGTTCACACATTGTGCAAGTTTACTGTCAGACTGCATGGCAATGTACATTGTGACTGTGTATGAGGAGACGCGTATTTGAAGCGGGACACTTGGCCTTTCTACACCATCAGGGATGTGAGGTTGTACTTTTACATTGTCATCTCACAGTTTCCTGCTATGCCAAATGCGAATGGCCATTTTCTAAACACAGGCGGCAGCAGTTGTGTCCTCTGTTCTGTTGTGAAAGTGTTGCAGTTTGTACCACATTGTTGTGAATGTTGTGTGCTGCATTGTGGGTGATTTGCCCCTTCGGGTCTGATTTTGCTGGCCCTTATCCCTTTCAGGCGGTGTGTCTTTCACTTCTGTGCTTGTGCAGTGCTGAGCTGTTGCAGACTTGGGTAAATTGGGCCCTGGGTCGGAGTTGTGACTCTTGGGCATGGTTTGTCCGCAGATGTGCTATACTTACTTGTGCATGTGTGCCATTGTGCCCATCTCCCCCCGTCCCCCCAGTCCCTGGTCGTTACTCACCCTGTTGCTGTTGGGTCAGGTCATGTTGTGCAGTGTCCGGTCCCCCGACTCCTGCCACCGTTTCCCCAATGATGGTCCCAGGCTGGTCCTCCATGGGGCTTGTGGGGTTCTGGTTGTCCTCTGTTCTTGCTCTGGCTACCTCCATGGTGCTTCGCAGTTGTTTGGGTCTTGTTTGTGTTTTTGGTTGCCGCTTTTATGGTGATTTTGGCCGCCTGACTTGTGGGACTTGTAGGCTGGCGCAGCTTAGCGCTGGTTTGGTATCGCGGTTGGGCCCATCGCGACTTTTGCTGCGTTCGGGTTTGGATTTTTATCGCCATCCTGGTGATGTTATCGCGGACATTTTACGTGTTATCGGGAGGCTATCGCATGTTACCGCCGTGTTGAGAATACAATGTTGACACAGAGTTATTTTCCCGCGATAGACGGCGATATGAAAACGTGCGTTAGACTTTTTTGGCGATGATTATCGCACGTTCTTGAGAATATCCCCCTTGAAGTACGAAATGTACACAGTGCCGCATTAATGAATAACATTGTGAGGAAAAAATACAAAACAACACTAGATTCATTTGCCAAAAAATAGCACCTGAGAGCAGATATTTGACAGCATTCTCAGCCCTAGGCTCTCAGTCTCAATTTTATAGACTCCCCCAAGGGTATAAGAATAGTCCGGGGTTGTTCTCAGCAAGAGTATCAGAGTTACTTCAAAATTTTGACGAGGAGGCATTGTCCTATGTAGATGGTATATATCTGACGGACGATGAACTATTGGATCATTTGGCCAGGGAGAACAACATAATTTTGTGGTTCGCCTCAGAGGGCCACAAATGTACTTTAAGAAATCAAAATTGCCCACCTCAATGTTCTATTATTGGGATATGAGCTCTCAAGTGAAGGGAAAAGCCTTGCAGCAAACTTTTTAGAAAAGTGTGAGCTGCTCCAACCTCCAAAGACTGAAAAATCTGCAATCCATTTTAGGATTCCTAAATTTTGGCAGAGCATACATTTTGGATTACGCAGAAAGAGTGAAACCTTTCTATGACTTAATTAGACCTGATTTCTCAGTTCAACATTGGACACAGGAACACACAGAGGTACTTCAATCCCTACAAGCTGACATGATGGCTTCCAAATACTTGCTCACACGTGTAAACACCACAAATTTGGTGACCCGTGTAATCGTGTGTCAATCCGGGTACACTTACCTCACCTTCAATGAAGGGGAAACAGTACCCATGGCATACAAATCACATTTGTACACAAATGCTGAGATGCGTTTTGCATCAACTGAAAGTAGTGAGAGAAAGAGCACTGGCTCAGGGGAAACGAATAATTGTTGTAACTCCGGTACCAACCTTAGAGGCTGTTACAAAAGCAAGCGTTCCTAATGCTAAAGCATTACATCCACAATGGATACAATGGGCTAATTCTCTCACTGCAACAGATGTAGAGTATAAATTTGATTCTACATTGAAAACACAAGCATTTCTGCAGTACGAAGAAGAATATCCTCTATCGAATTAAATAATGCCTCTAGATCAGCATGAATATATAATTTACACTGATGGTTCAGCTCAGCCAGCCATAGGTAGTAAACAGCAATACAGCACAGCATGGGCGATTGTAAAGGGTCGTATACGGGACGGCAAGTTCCGTCCTAGCAATACGCAGACGCAGTCCCTAGGAGATTGCAGGGCTCAGCTGGCAGAACTAAAAGCCCTGATACTGGAACTAAAAAATACGGATCGAGAATTCCCTAGACTCCATGTGTGCGATTTTTTTTACTATGTCCAGTCATACAATGAACATCTTCACTACTGGGGCCAGAATGGATTTAAAGATTTAAAAGGTTGCACAATAAAGCATAAATTGCTCTGGGAACAAGTGACAGAGCTGAAAAACGGCTTGCCGCGGGCTCACCTGATTCATACACTGAGTCATCAACGTGAAGCCGCCAAGCGAAAGTGAGAACTGTTGCCGTAGCTGCAATCACTTATTCTTGCACGAGAATAGACAGACAGATAATGGAAGCTGTCATTGCTTCACGCAAAATCAGCACAGCCTTGCCAAAAGGTTTTCCACTTAAGTACTCCTACAAGTTAGATGCACAAAATATTCTGTATGCTCAAATTCCAGGAGTGGGGGATAGAGTAATATCAAACATAGATCGCAGATTAGATTTATTACTAGCTACACACAAGTGTCTGGGATCAGCACACGCAGGTATCACTGCGACAGTTTCATTGCTGAAACAACGTTTTTGGTGGCCAGGTCTCACCAAACAGACCAAGGGCTTTGTCCTTAAGTGCAACATCTTTCAGCAGATGAAGGGTTCCACCGAAGCACGTCCGCCATAAACACCACTACTGATTTCAGACAGACCTCTTGCATGTATCTATTTGGACCACTGCAGCCCCTTACTATCTGATGGGGTTTACAAGTACATCTTGGTGGCGGTGGATTCATGCTCTAGATTCCTGTGGGTTTGGCCCCAGTGCTCGGCTGATGCCCAAACTATTATAAAGGATTTGAGAGTCTTCATAGGGACATACTCAATTTGCACATTACATTCTGACCGTGGTCCCGCATTCAGCTCTCGGGCTTACAAGGAAGCCATGGGAAGTTTGGGTGTAGCATTGCAGTACTCCTCTCTGTATCATCCCATGGGAAATTCGATTGTGGAAAGGATAAACCGGGACTTAACGCAATCCTCAACAGCAAGGGTATTAGGCTCGGGTGGCAGTTGGGTCAATCACCTATATGGGGTCCAGAGGGCACTTAATAACATGCCAAGAGGCTCCCTGGGAGGCCGTACTCCATACGAGGTCCTGTTTGGGATGAGAATGTGGGTAACCAACCTCGATGGTGGCAGCACAGTGGGGGATGAAAAAGCATTTGACATCAATGATTATTTGGCTGCTTTACAGGAACTCAATGAATTACGGGCATTACATAGGAACGTCCAAGTAAAACGCACCACCACTGGGGAAGTTAAATCAATTTCGGAAAAACCTGCCTGGGTCCCAAAGATTGGGGATCTGGTCAGAGAAAAGATTGTGGACAGAAAAACATTTAGGCCATCATACAGAACGCCTGTCCCTGTCTTGGCTGTCGCAGGAAAAAGAACAGTACTTCTTCCGCCCCTTGCCGGCACGAAAGAAAAGAGATTCGTCTCCATTGATCTGATCAAACCACACTATGTGGCCGATACTGAATAGCAGGCCACGTGGGCTCCTGGGTAGCCGCCGATCTCCTCTCGCTACCATAAAGGAAGTTCAGACAGAAAGACTAATAACGTTTGAAGATTCTACTCTATGAAGTAAAGGAGTTGCTAATAACTGAATGGAACTCGTGCCTATTGAAATTGAGCAACAACAAAGCACAAATGAAACACAGATTTCAATTCAGCCTAATACCGACATCTATGTGAATATGTCTCACAACGAGGCATCTGCCAGTTCAACAAAACCTGCTGAGCTACGAGAGATAGACCGAACAGCATCTGGCTACTTCATCGATTTTAATACCTTCTCTCTGGATCCGAGTGAACCTGAGTCAACGCCAGATTCTGTTTCCCAAAAAGAAAAAGTATATAACATCTACCTTTGGCTGAAAAAGACTTACTTTGTTTTTCCCTGGCTACAGCTATGGATTGCAATTGGTCTACTGTTCCTAGTCCTCTGGATAGGTGTAGTGACTGTCTTTTTCCTGCTTCTGAATGGACATTACCTCCTAGAATGCTCCGCAGTACAACATGTGAACTTGGTCCTGAAACCTCATACGTCATCTCATCGTGAAAAAAGAGACCTGACCTTTGTGAACATTACAGCAGTTCCAATTCCTGAAGGAATAGTTTGGGATAGGGTTTCATATGATGTATTTGGTCCCACAGAACTTTTGAAAATACCACATGTATTTAAAATTTCTTTGAATGGTATCATCACCTCCAGTACATTCGCTGATGATTGGGGACTTTGAAACTGTGAATAGCATGCTGTCTGATTTAGAACAATGTGCTGCTTTTTCAAAAAATGAATTGTAAGATGAAACATCAGATTTTGACTCCATGTATTGTTATCAACACTATGGTCATCATTTCTTGTACAAGAAAAGTGTTCCACGTAATGTTTTTACTTACCATCAATGGGAACATTGCACAGCACCACCGAAAGGTAGTTCACAAATGTTTGCACAAAGGTTTGCTTATTTTTCTAGGTTTAACACTTCAGACCCGACCTCATATTATTATAAGGTTGCACCTACATTTGCAAAGGAAAATATACTCACCAATACGAAACAGATATACTCTGCTACCTTTATTTCCCAGCTGTCTTTACAAAGTTTCGACTTTTGGAGGGACACCATAGACACAAAATCTGTCTGGGGGACTAAAGATTGGCAAGTTCATGGAACTGAGGCATTATTTAGAGCATGTCTCATACCACAGCAAATTATTTTCCTGAACGATACCGTGCAACAAACTTCCTGTCTCCGATTACCCAAGATTAAGGACTTGAAAACACCACAGATTCTCTCACCTACACTCTTTGAGGGTTGGCAAAATTATACATCACATAGTGAGAATACACTGAATGACATTATACATGAAGGTTCATACAATTCTTCAGACCCCAATAGGAAGAGATGGTTAGTTTGGCCTATTGACACAAATGGGTGTCAATCAAGATTCAAGGGTATCACCGGAGGGTTTACTATCCATAGGCCTGACAAACGCTATGTACAATGAGAACATCAGGGGTGGTGACATCCTACAGTGTTGGGAAGTTATGCTTAGATTGGCTAAAAACCTCAACACTGTCCCAGGTGAAACAACACTTGTCCTTACTCTCAGATGACATGGATTTAAGGGATTTTTTGCTAGGTCCCCGGAAACCATGTCGAAAACGCTTATTATACGCTATTTACAATGAGGTATGGAAGATCTCTCAGCAGTAAGCTGCGGAGAGATTGCGTGAAATTGATTGGGTTAATCTAGAAAAGACTTTGGCAGTGTTCGATAATGGCATGACCTCACTAACATCCAGGATTTATTCACTGGGCAACATTGTGTCTTCTACTATAGATATAATGGAACAGGATCTGTCCATCCTACAAAATGGGCAATCACAGTTGCGATCCATCCTGTTGTTAAGCTGGACGCTATAATCATTGCGGTCTGGTCACGTGCCCTGGCGATATATTAACAGTACGTCTCTGTTTTTGGCCTATAATTTAACAACCAGTCAGACAACAATGGCACAGAGAGATGTGAAGTATACAATGCTGCACATTGAAAAATTGGACCAATTACCTTTCACCGTGGCTGAGTCACTGTCCACAGAATGGTTAATCCATGGCCATATGACATTGCCAGTAACAACATTCCAATTTCAATACTGCCTTGAGAACAATCAAGTAGCCAGGTATGAAGCGTTAGGGAAGGAATATATCCATGAATCGTGGGAGTTACCTTACAGATTTAGATGCAGGAATGGGGACACTGAAGTTTTTCTCAGCGTTTCAGATTGCGAGAATTCGTTAAGTGGGTCTCTAATTTGGCAGGATATTATGCTTCATGGAGCTTGCAACGCTTCGGCTGCAAACCTATCTTGCCACTTGAAAAGATCCCTAGCTGCCGTTATTCATCCAGTGTTCAAACTGATCTTGAATGGGAGTTACTTAATGCTGAATGATCAAGGTTGTTGTGGGATAGTACCGGGCATCACATATCTGGTCACAGTAAGTTCCAGGGTTAATTGTTGTATGCAAGTATTGTTTCCACCAACCCACACAGTCAGGGAGGCGCCGCTCTGGCCTTCATTGAATGTTTCCCTTATACGGTTTGATTCTCTGAGCAGACTGAAAGCCATACTTTTACAGAAGAAAGTGACCTTAGCCTCAGCTCGTGAGACTTTTGATCTCCAGGTTGCAAGGTCTTCAGCTGAGATACAGGCTCTAGTCTGAACTAACTTCCAGCTCCATTTCGGAGAAAGGGTACATCGTATCTTTAACATGTCTGATACAAGTGGGATAGTACACCTATTTAAGTTTAAGACTATAGGTTCTGGGCTATTAAGCACTTTTCAGACGGTTTTGGGAGTTATTCCATCTTTAATAGACTCCATCTTTGGAAGCATTTTTTGAGGGCTTCCGCTGATCCTGCTACTGGATATCCTGATTTTAATTTTTCTGCTAAGCAATGGATGTCCCCAATTCCAAGGAGATGGAAAAAGCGCTCTTGGAGCGACGTTGTCGTGAACGCATGGTACTCCATCTGGGCACAACTCTGCTTCAGGAGCTAAGCGAGCATTGGTTTCTATCAATCAGGTCAGTCTGGGTAGACTGAGTCTTGCCTGCACTCCGCTGCTTGTTTTGCGGACACGAATGCATGTTGGACATCTGTCTAACACTTCCATCAATTGCGTCTCCGGACGTGGATGTACTGCTGGACCCGCTAAAGCCCATGTAGTGCAGTGTCCTCAGCGTATTCCAATCCTGATGAGGGCATTCTTAGAGCCACCAAGGGATGATTCAGCTCCTGTTGGAATGGACACCGGCTCTGTACCAGGCTTACAGGCATCAAGTGCTTCCTCAGCAACGGCTGAGGGAACCGGAGAAGATCACCTTTGCTTCATTGACCTGATCCAAGAGGTGTTACAAGGACTGTCGTGTGTGAAGGCAGGCAAGAGTGATGTTGCATCTCCCGCACAGGACACATAAACATTCGGCTCTCCATGTGCTGGGAACAATTCGGCTCTTTTTCAAAAACAACTAAAACTGGAATTCGAAAACATCATTTTTGTTTTATTTTTCTCTTCTGCTCTCACTGAGCACTATGGCTTTCGGCATGCTCAGACGGTCTCACAGTATATTGATTTTCTAGAGGACTCATAGGGTTTTGTTACTACTATATCATTTACATTTTAAACATATACCGTGTTTTTAGATGTTTCTATACTCATATTTTAGCAATGTTTTTATGCTTTTTTAACCAGGCATATTTTAGCATCCATTATTATGTCGTCCAGTTGGATGAGGAGTGAGTGTTATGAACCCCAATGTACCCCAATATAGGCCTATGTAGTTACACAACCTTTTAACTAGATCTGTCCTACCATTGTTCTACATAACAGGTCTGACGCTGACCTTTTACCCAGTTAGGTGCTACATGACTGTCGTGTGGCTTTCTCCGAAAACTAGCCTCATTTATTGTGCATGAGGATTCTCAGTATCACAGTAGGATTACCATCTTCTGCATAATAACTCTGTATAAGGGTCACCTCTATCGTCATCCTTGCCCGACATGCCCATAGTACACTTCTAGGTAGAGCCCCTGAGGGTACCTTTTGGGTATATAAGCACTACATCTTCGCTGGGCAAACCAGAGGAGAAAAAGACTTCCATGCTGACACGCTGACGCGAGACACTGAGGTTCCTGCATGCAGACACTCCAACACGCAGTGGTCTGACATCCCTCACGGGGTGTCCTTCTTGAGACCAAGACAGGTTTCTTCATTCTCTCACATCAGGTAATGGGGTTGGCTTTATCCTAAGGGGATTCTTGGCTATACACCCACATACATGCTAGGTACACTTAGGTATATCTAGTTAGGGTTTGCATCGTAGGAGTATGTCATGTATCTATATGCCTGCATATATCCATTGTTTTAGCACTATGGTAAAATTCTACCTTTTCTTTACTTTGCTGGTGCTCATAATCGTATATCGGTTTCTGTCTAATGGTTGTTGCAAAACACGCATTTTACACTAGAATGACGCTGGTTCAATAAATGCTTATTGAAAACGTCCCCACCTTTCATTCTGTGTATCTCTCTGAGACGAAGTGAACACATGTGACTAGGCAAAAAGCTCTGTACTGTTTCCATGATCCCTGAGGGGTAAGGGTTGTCATGTTCAATAGTTGCCAGAAACTATTCGCTCCTTGGTAAGAGGGGCTCATAGTGGCACTGTGAGCTAGCTGGACAAACAGACTAACATATCCTTTGGGGGTGTCTGGAATCAGTCTGGACACCAATCCCTCAGTTTATGTTGTCTATACGTACAGATCCTATATAGATTTGTAGGAACTACATGACACCACCTCGACTAATGACTGCATAAATAGAAAATATGAGGGCCAGTAGTAGAAATACGGAAATGGGACTGAGATAACAGAGAAATCAGAGAGATTGATCACCCCACTTTGATTCTGCTGGCACTGACATATGTAGGCTGAAGTGGGTATCTAAAGGAAATAGGAGATATCTTAGTAACCTGCATGAAAGTCCAGCATCTAACCATAGCAGATAAGAGGATACATCTTAACTGTCTCTTTTTGTAACCAGCTCTCTGTGTTCCTATATGAAGCTTTCTAATGGTGAAACTGAAGCAATACAAGAGATGAGTACCTTTATATATATATATATATATATTCATCAACCATTCTGTCCTACTGATAAGTAGCTTCCTCAAGCTTCATAACTATGTGCTCTCCGATGAAGATGAATTTAGTTTCTATTTTACTCTTGTGTATTGGAAACATTCTTAACAGCTCATATATAATTTGCTAAGAATCCTTAGTACCTTCATCTTAATAATAGTGCATATCATGTGTAACATCATCTAGACATGAGAATTCTTCCTTTTCCATCACAGAATCAAACCCCAAGTTTAGATGCAATTATTCATAAAGTGTTTAGCAATGCTCACAGTCAATGTTAACAGCAGTTCCATTTGATTGCTCAGCCAAACCTGATTTTCAGAATACTCTGGCCCTGATTTCCAAAGGTAAGTTACAATTTTGAGTAAGTTTACACTGTATAGTACGATTACTACTTTGGTATTCACAAACTCTGAGTGTAAACTTGCTACAACAGTATAAGTTACAATGCTTCACCCCCCAAAGTAATGCAGTTGGCTTACTCTTGTGTTGGTGGGTGATATCCCTTCCTAAACCCCTCCCTGTCCCTTGCTAAACCCCTCTTACTCTTCCCTAATCCCATCCCCTTTAGTAAAAAGTCTGAGGCTTTTCCCAGCCATTCCTCTATGTCCCTCTCAGATATACTACCAAAATCTAAACTCACAGGTGTGGAAACTCTGCAGTAGGGGAGAACTCTGCACATATAAGTATAGGAAAAACTTAACATTGGCATTACCTTATTATATTTTTTTAATGTAATTCCCAATTGTGAAAAGATAGACTTTTTGAGTTTGGTGTCTTTGGAAATACAATATAAAATCCAAAATTATGGTGAAGTCGGATTTTAAATTGCCATTCTGAAAATGCCACTTTTACAAAGTAGGTATTTTCTCACTTTAGCCATTTGGTACCTGCTACCTGTCTCTGATCACACGTCTGGGGTGGGTGAGAGTTGGCCTTTGTGTATTTGTGCATGTCTTTGAAGTATCCCCTACTCCAAAGGCACAACTGGGTATAAGTACAGGACCTCTGACACCACCACTTCAGTACACCTCTAGACTTGTAGATGCTCTGCCAGGAAGAAGGACTGCTGTGCTGTTAAAAGGAATGTTACTCTGCTAGACTGCCATTCTGAAGGAGTTGCTGCCTTGCTGTGTTGCACTGCTGCCTACTACTCTCTTGCCTGGAGAGGAACTGGACCCAATCTTAATCCCTGGACCCAAGAGGGACTGAAAGGGCTAGTCTGCTGGCCTCCTGATTTGACCCTCAGGGACATAATAGGCTCTCCACAGCCCCTGGACCCATCTTCAACAAGTTCCTCACCCTCAAGAGGCACCTCCCAGATCTCTGGGCCCTTGGTTTGGTTCTCGAGCCCTCAAAGTGCTTTTGGGCTCTTTGCGAATGCAAACGGGTCAGTTTGCTCCGGAACTGAGTCACTTGCACAAAGATTCAGCTTGACCCACCGCAAGTTCATCTCTTCACACAGCAAGCATCATCTGACAGCATGGATCACCACCGCAAGGCTTCAGCCTGCCTGTCCATGATGCCTGGCCTGCTCTTCGCACCACGCCGACCACCACCAGAAATCCTCTCCTTGCTCCCAGGGAACTTCTACCCCATGCATGGCACACTTGACATAAAACCTGAGAAGGTAAACCTTCAGCAGGACTAATCTGGGACTGAATCCGACCCACGCTGCATCGCAGTTGGCTTGAACGTTTGGATTTGACCCGGTCAAGCATGACCAGATATCCCCAGTTGGTGCTTTATGCTTTTAGGCACTACATTGCAGTTCATTCTTTAAAAAAATCATAACTCTGGTTCTACTTATTAGATTTATGTCATTCTGGTCTTCTTTTATTTATAAAATTAAGCTCTATTTTTCTAACCTGGTGGGTTTTTTTTTTTGATAATCAAATTTATTGGTTTTAGAACATATAAGCAAATCAGCAAAAACACGGAAGACAGTAGATCTGTTACATCTTTGAGAACAATGCATCCCACAGTTTTCACACCCCATGAGATACACATCGGCAAAATGGTTTAGCAAATCACTCAGTAGCTTCCACAGTGCCCAGCCATTTACCCCACATCCTACGATACTTCTTAGGGCATCCTCGTGCCATGTACAAAGCTTTTTCTTGGGTCGCGCACCAGTCCACTCCCTTGCCCCACTTCCCCAGGTCCGGTAAAGCGGGACATTTCCATGCCGCCGCTATATCGCGCATGGCCACTGTCATAGCTGTGTTAAAAAATATCTTGTCGTTTCGGGACCCATCCAGCCCATCCGTGATCCCTAATAGTGAGTGACGTGGGTCATGGGGAACCACCCATCCTAAGACTTCTGTAAGCTCTTCCTCAATAGCCCCCCAAAATCTCTCCAAGTGAGGACAGGACCAGACCACATGAAAAAAATCTGCCGGGGTCTGGCCACACCTTGCGCAGGACACGTCAGGGCGTAAGCCCGCTCGATGGAGGCACAGTGGAGTGAGGTAGGCAGCATGTAGATAGTATAGTTGGATTAGCCTAAGTTTGGCGGAGGTGGTGATTGTCTTGGGTGCCATGAGGGCATCGCGCCAGTCCACCTCGTCCAGGGGGCCCACCCACTCTACCCATTGATCCCTCAACTTGTCCAGAGAGGTGGGAGTGTTATTGACTAGGGTGCGGTATATGCGGGAGATGCCCCCCTACCTAGATCTCCTAACAGAGTCTGAGCCTCGGTAGGGCTGTATTCCGGGAGCTGAGTGCCGTCGGTGATGTGTGCCTGGAGGGCATGTCGTAGTTGTAAATACTTATAAAATTGGGAGGGGTGTAGGGAATAATGGGCTCGCATGTCTTGGAAGGAGAGCATATGGCCTCTCGCCCATACGTCCCCAAGTTGCGTGATGCCGATAATATCCCAAGTTTTGAACCCCCGCAGACCACTAACCTCCCGAAGCCAAGCCCCGTGCCAGAGGGGTGTGCATTGGGTCAATTTGCACAACCAGCCAGTGTGACGTAGCGATGCCCGCCAGGCCAGCAAGACAGACCGCGTCACGTCTGGTAATTGGGACGGGATAGGCCCCCGTACATCATGGCCTGGACTTTGGATAGTCCCATCTCACTCAGTTCCAGCCGGTAGGCCGGGTCAGACCACCCCCCATTGAACCAGTCATGGACCACTAGTAGACGCGCTGCTAAAAAATACAGATACAGATGCGTCAACCCCATGCCCCCATCAAAGGAGGGGATCCGGTATGTGGACATGGCCAGGCGCGCCCTTCCCCTGCCCCAGAGAAATTTGGTCGCTAAGCTGTCCAATTCCCTAAACCAGGTCCTAGGGAAGCAGAAGGGAGTATTTTGAAGGACATAAAGAAACCTGGGAAGGATCATCATTTTAAATAAAGCAACCCTACCCAGAGGGTTTAGGGGTAACGTCTTCCATTTTTGAAGGTCTTCTTTGGCCTTGTTAACCAGTGGGGTGACATTGAGGGACCAGCACAACTCCGGAAGCAGGGTGACCCATATCCCCAAATACTTAAAAGAGTTGCGCCGAAGCGGTATACTGGTCTGCCAGTCATAACAGTCTCTCAATAAATGGAGTGGGACCAACACCGATTTCCCTGGGTTCAATCGAAGACCGGAGGCTTGCCCAAACGCCTGTATAATCCGGAGGCAATGTGGTCCTGAGGAGGCGGGTTCGGCCAAAAAGAGCAAGACATCATCTGCGTATAACGTGATCTTGTCTGTTTCAGTGTTTGGCCATTCCCAGCCCCTAATGCGGTCCTCAGCCCGCACCAGGGACCCCAAGGGCTCCATCGCCAGGGTGAAAGGGGACATCCCTGCCTTGTACCCCTAGCAATGGGAAAGGCTTTGGACAATACGCCGTTGACCAGCACTCGCGCGCGCGGCTGTGCATAGAGTACACGGACCAGAGCCATGAACTGGGGTCCGAACCCCATCTCGGCCAATACATCGTGTAGATACGCCCAATCCACTGAGTCGAAAGCTTTTTCAAAATCTATGAGGAGAAGAGCTAGGTAAGGGGTAAGTAAGTGTCGATGGGCCAAAGCCAGCTGTAACCGCCGAAGACAGTGTCGGGTCGCACGGTTGGGCATAAAGCTGCATTGATCCGAGTGGACCAACAGGGTCAAGTAAGGCTTCAGGCGCTGGGCCAGGATGGTGGCGTACAGCTTGATCTCCGTATTGAGGAGGGAGATGGGACGATAGTCCGCACAGTGACGGGAGGGAGGCTGGGACTTCGGGAGGACCACGATAGTGGCAATATCCGTCTCTGCCGGAAAGGAGCCATTTTCCAAAGCTTCCCGAAATAGGCCGGCCAGATGGGGCACAAGAGTGTCGTGGTACATCGCATAATATCCTTGGGGAAGGCCGTCTGGTCCTGGAGTCTTACCCAAGGATGTGAGGGAAATTCCTTCCTCAATTTCTTTCCTAGAGATGGGGTGGTCCAGGTCTTTCTGGGTGGCCGCCTCCAACCGAGGGAGACGTACGTTACCTCTTTCAAGGAGAACGTGAAGCGGTAGGTCGGGGGTTTGCGCTGCGTATAAACGCCGATAATAACCGGCGAACGTGCGGGCCATCGCTAGTGGGGCACTGTGCACCGTGCCCGGGTCGTCTACCACCTCTGGAATTATGCGGTTCGCCCTGGGATAAGTGGCTAGCCTATGCAAAATCGTACCGTTTTTGTCTCCCCAGCCATATACTCTCGCTACCGACGACCTCCATAGGAGCTTGGCCGCATCTAGGGATAACTGCCTAATCTCGGCCCGGAGGTGAGCGAGCTGTCGGCTTTGGGCGGCCTCCTCAGACAGAGAGAGTGATTGCTCCAAGCGAAGCGCCGGCGCTTCCCTCAGGGCAATCTCTCGCAACTGCGCCTGTCTCTGTTTCTTAAGCTGCCCCTTCGCGATGCCCCGTATGGTCGCCTTCCCCGCCTCCCACAGGGTACCCGGGGAGGACACTGAACCCTCGTTGGTAAGAAAATACTGTTCGAGTTCCTTCCCTACCACCTTCTTGAAGTCTTTGTCTTGGAGGAACCATGCGTTCATCCTCCATGTTTGGCGGGCTGAGGGAGGGGGAGCCCCTGTACTAAGGAGCACCGGAGAGTGGTCTGAGATTCCTCTAGGTAGGATGCGAGTATCAACGATCACCGAGCAGTCAGTGGTGGGGACGAAGATCGCATCTATGCGTGCCTGTGTGCGATGGGCTGCGGAAGTATGAGTGAAATGAATGGTACGTGGGTGCCACGTGCGCCACACATCACAAAAGCCTAATGACTCGGACCAGGTCCTTAGCTGTTTCGGTTGCGCCGTGCGGGAAGCAGAGGGAGGGCCCGTTGTATCTAAGGCCGGGGAAGAGACTGCATTGAAGTCACCACCCACGACAGTGGAGCCCAGAGGGAGAGTGGTCAGCAGGGCCGCGGTCTGAGCAAGTGTGGGAGTGAGCAGCGAGGGGGGAGAATACATGGACACGAGATTGAGGGGAGAGCCAGCCAAGGAGCCACAAATTGCCACGAATGTGCCCTGGGGGTCGTGGGTCACCTGGGAAAGGACGAAAGGCAGATTGCGCTTCATAAGGATGGCCACCCCACGGGAGCCTCTGGAGAAGCCGGAGTGCCATACTCTGTCGTACCCATAGCGAGCAAGGAAAGGGCAGCAATTACCCAGGAGGTGTGTTTCCTGGAGCAGGAGGATGTCTATGTGAAGGCGTTGCGCATAGTGCAGGACTGCTGTGCGCTTAAGTCGGTCCAAGAGACCATTAACATTCCATGACAGGACATGGAGAGATGACCCGAATGTGGTGTCCTCGGTCATGGCGGGCGATATCTGGGTCTAAGACAGGACATCCCACAGGGGTGTGTGAAGGCGTGTGGGAGCCCACAGGTATATGAGTGGTCGCATGCGCTGGGAGCTAATACAGCCCGTGAGGAAGATGCATATGCCGGTCCGTGGAAGCTGAAAAACAAAACAAAAAGAACAGCAACTTAGGAAAAAACAATCCCAAACCTCCCCCTTCCCCCTCCCCCCACCCTACACTTCGAGAACGGAAGCATCTGTCGACCCCCCATTTAACAGGACCAAACTAAAACGCTCGGATTGGTTGCGTGGAGGACCCCTCCAAAAGAACGGATAGTCGGTGGATCGGCATTAAGACAATTTAAGTGAACATAGAAGTCTACTAGTGTCAGAGGACCCCGCCGGTGAGGCGCCCCACTCCGGTGGCAGACATGCAATAAACCTGACCCCATGGGCCTTTAGAGAGTAGGAGTGCGGGAAAGGTCCGAGACCATCTCGCGCGAGACCACCTGGGCCAGCGATGAGGATGATCTTGGTGAGTTCTCGGTAGAGCGGTGCCTTTTGCGGGGCGGAGAGCCAGATTGGCTGGAGGAGTCTCGAAGTCCAAGGGCCGCCACACTCGAGGATCTGAGTGCTGTTGCCTGTGACCGGCCCCCTTATGAGACCTCGTGCGACGCCGGCGTTGACGTCCCGGCGACCTCGGCCCCTCAGGTTGGGAGCCCACATGCTCTGATGAAGGGTCACGCTGGAGGCGGAGGGGGCGTTCTTCCATCAGCCATGTCCATGCTGCCTGGGGTGAGTCGAAGAAATGCGATTTGGCCTGAGAAATGACCCGAAGGCGTGCAGGGAATTGGAGCTGGTATTGTAGGCCCAAGGCGTGCAGTTTTTTCTTAACGTCCGTGTATGAGCGCCGGTGATCCTGGACTTCCCTGGTGTAGTCCGGGAATATCAAAATGACGTGGTTTTGGAACTTGAGGGGTCCTGCCGCCCGTGCCGCCCGCAGGATGGCATCACGATCCTTGAAGTTGAAAACTTTTAGGATGATAGGGCGAGGCGGGGCTCCGGGAGGAGGCCTGGGTGCCAGGGACCTGTGGGCTCTCTCAACCACAAACCACGTCGAAAGGGTGTCTTTAGGCATCCACGACGTAAATCAACCTTCGACGAAGGTGGCCGTCTGGCCAGTCTCAACCCCCTCGGGAAACCCCACCAGGCGGAGGTTGTTTCGACGTGCGCGATTTTCCGCATCTTCAGCACGCCTATGGAGCTCCCTGGTGTGAGTGCGGAGGTGGGCCACTTGTTCCTTTAGTTGTGAGATGTCATCCTCGGCCGTGGATATGCGGGAATCAGCTTCTGTCAGCCGCGCGGTGGCATTGCGGAGGTCTTGTTGGAGGAGGGACACATCCACCTTGATTTCCCCGATCTTCCCCTCAACGGATGCCTGCGAGGCACTGATGGCCTGAAGGATGGTGTCAAGATCTCTGTCCTGGGGGGGGGGGACCCCCCGCCGCCTTTCCGGGGTGTTCCGGCTCAGAAGTGGTAAACCGGTCCATTTTTGTCTGCTTGGGAGCCGGCGTAGACCATGGGGCCTTGTCTCTCCCCATGGCCGAGAGTAAGTCCCAATGTCTCCCAGATGGCGGGGGCCAGAAGTGGGGGAAGCCAGTAATCCCAGGAAGTCTGTGTGGAGGCCGGGGATCCACAGGAGTACGGAATGTCCGTTCGCAGTCAGTGGACCACCCACAATGCAGGTAGCTGAGGGACACCGCCCACCGGAGAAACGCGGTACCAGCAGCGCCGACCGCAGGTCCAGGGGGGGTGGGAGGCCGGTGGAGCTTCAGGATCCGACCGGGCCCGGAGCAAGTGAACCCGGCCCCATGCCACCAACCGGTCCACGATACCCCGGGTGCCCCCACTCCGCAAGCGTGACACCTAGGCAAGAGGAGACCAACCGGTGCGAGGGGCCACCGCAGGCAAACAGCCCAGAGGATACCCACAACAATGCTCCCCACCGCCACCCGATGTGGTGGCCGAGACCGTCCGTCCCCAAAAGCGGAGCTCAGTGCCACAGAAACGTGCTCAGATTAGCCCCTTCGGCGTCCTGAGTCCGCAGACCCCCGCTCGGCCACAAGGGCGGACGAGGGCCACAAACACACACCAGAGCCCAGCCAATGCGGAGTCAATATGTCTGGGACCCGTGCTCAGAGAGCACCCTCCACCACCCGGTGAGATGGCCGAATTCACCCACCGCAGATCCGGCTCCACCAACACCGCGGGCCACAGTCCAGGCCCCTCAAACCCCGCACTTCAAAGCTAATGAAGGTAAGGCCTCCGTTCAGGCCTGGAGCAGAAGAGAGGGGGGGGCCACACGTAGCTCTTCACGCGCACCGCTGCCCGACAGTGCAGCCGATCCCCCACCCCAGGCACTGGAGGGAGCGGAGTCGCCCAATGACCCGGCAGGAGGTTCGCCCACTCAGGGGAAGGCCCGGCCCAGCGCTATTGTCACTGCGGACCACGCTGCAGGCCTCATCGCCCCAGGCACCTCGGGTCCGCCAGGAAAGGCCCCTTCAATGCGCCGGAGCACGTCCGCCCCACAGTCAGCCTCGATGCAGGAGGGATGCACAGAGCCCATCAGAGGGAAGGGGGGGGCGAGTATCCCGCACCTGCGCCGCTGCCCGATCCGACAGCCGGTCCCCCCCACTCACCGGCAGAGTTAGCATCGGTGTCCGCGTCCAGAGGCCCGCCCGGCCCTGCGATCCACAGGCCTTCTTCGCCGCCGCTACAGCAGCGCCCTAGGCGCCAGCCGATGTGCTGGCCGATCCAACGTCGGAACCCTCCGAAGGCCTCTGGGCCGGTCGCGCCCGTCGATTGCAGGGCCTTGCACAGGATACGGGCAGCGGGTGCAGCTCGGGCCTCTCTGGACGCCGCCGGTCACACAGCTTCCCTCTGCACCACCACTCAAGCGGCGCCTCGGCTCCGCCGGCAAGGGTCCGCCCACGCGGGGACAGACAGGCCGCAACGGGCCGCGGGCTCCAGACGGCCTCAGAAGCCCCGCGACGGCACCGGGAGCCCAGGGGGGCAGCGCCACCGGTCGGGGGACACACAGCGACCAGGTAGGAGTCCCGGATGGGTGCCGATGTCTTCTGGATTCGAGGCGGATGACGGAGGGGTCCGGAGCACTGTTAGAGTGCGACCGCCATCTCGACGCCTCAGGCCACGCCCTCCAACCTGGTGGTTTTTGTGTGGTGTTTTCACAGTTTTACTGTTTAAAGTGTTGTACAGATACTTTACACATTGCCTCTAAAGTTAAGCCTGACTGCTTTGTTCCAAGCTACCAGAAGGGGAGTACATGTTAATTTAGGATGTGCTTGTGCCTTACCCTGACTAGGATTGTGGTCACTGCTTGACCAGGGCTTATACCCCAGTTAACCAGAACCCAATTTCTAACAATGGAGAAAAGGGCCTAATATTAGAAATAAGAGAGGTGCAATGACCTTTTCTAACACTCTCACTCCTATTGGCATTCCTATCCTACCTGAGACCGTTGCTCCCTCATGTGACCGGGTCATTTTCAGTCCCCTAAAAGGCCCCTGGGCCCAGATATTTCAACTTCAGATGTGGTAATGGATCTCCCCCCACCTTATGTTGAATTTTTATCCAATAGCACCCCCCATACTGCATAAGGAAGAGGTTGTGGGAAAACCATCCTCAATTTACAAACAAAGTCATGATTAGATGGGCAGACACATAGGCGCGGGCACTCATCTAGCCCATCATATTAACATGACCAGATGGGTCAGATAGATAAGGAAATATGATAATAGATTTGAAGGGGACTGTGTGGTGGTACCTTTTAAGAGCTCAGGGATGGCAGCTCAGGTTTTGGCTCATTTTCTTTCCTTAGTGATTAACGTTTTACTTGTATGGGTCTTTCCAATGGTTGTTTTACAGCCCAGGCCTAGTTGCAGCAATGCCACCACCTCAGGATGCCCATTTGGCTCGAAGGACTTACATGCAAACAGCAACTTATCATTTTCTGACGAATGAAAATAGATATGAACCCCTGTATATTTTAAAAGATTACAATTTACTGTCTTCTTTGCCTATGTCGGTTTCAGTAAGGGCTTTAGGCCCAATACATACATTCCTGTGGTTCTTGAAATTGTAAGCTGGAACATATTGGGTCTAAACAGTAAGAAATCAGATACTTTTTGGCTCGATTTTATTAAGCTTTTAGCATAATCTATTTCCAGGAAACATCCTTTTTTCCTCAGCCAACCCCTGTTCCTTTGGTAGAGCCAAAGGTGGGCTGAATATTTTGATTTTTCTTAATCTAAATGTCAAATTTTTTAGTTACACACAGGTTCACTGTATTTGTTGGTGGTGTTAATTGCTTTTCCAAAATCTGTTAAATTGTTAGTGCTTACTCTTTGCATGGAATGGAATTCTATTTGTACTCACATTATATAATCAGGTGACTTTAATATTCACCTTTGTGGGGGCTGACGTTCTAGCTCCATTGCCACACAGATGTGCTCAGTTGATATAACTTTGCACATGGAACCCTCAAGACAGGGCAAGTTTTTAAATAGTTTTCTTAATGAATTTCACTTAGTCTTTTCACTTGGTAATCTTGTTGATGACGGGTTACTATTATACCACCTATTTTCACAGGCTGGGTCTATTCTATGATTGATTTTATATTTGTGTTAGCTGTGTCTATGGTTTAATTTGTGATTTTAGTATCCGCCCCATTCGAGCACAGTGATCATAACCATTTATGTCTCTCTTTGTCTTTGGGCATGTCCAAACGGAGTGATGACCTTTGTAAGCTCCATTGTGACTCCTTTAGCCCAAGGTTGTAGATTAAAATGACAAAACTTTGTGCAAAATGAATTTATGATTAAATTGTTTAAGAACTGTGCCCAGGATTTTTCAATCTGTATAGGTGAGGACTCAACATTGAGATAGATTATATGGGCTTTTATCTCAATCTGTCGTAATTTTTCAGATTAACTATCTTTACCAGGGGGCATGGCCATGCCTGCGACCAAGATGGCCATCTGGCAGTGAAGCTCTGGCTGCAATGGCCCCTAATTTACAGGTTTTCCTACTCCTGCTCTATACGACCCCAACCAGATGGTGGGATCAGCTGCTCTGAAGGACGCAGAACCTGTTAAAAGGCATCAATGGCACCACCCAGGTCTGATTGACTCCTTGAGTGGGAGTCTCCGCTATCAGCCCTGCATTCGCCTCGGGGGCCCTGCGGCGATAGGGACCACGGGTGATCCTGAGGCGGGGGCTATCGAGCCTTGCTGGGGCCGTTCAGCTCTCCCAGATCTACTGCCGGCTGAGGCGGGACGGCTGCGCACACCTCATGCCCCCCGCTGTTGCGACCTTAGTCGCTTACACCGCTGCCGCTACTGTGGCCCTGAGGATGACAGGGCTACATGGCACAGCCTCTGCTCCTTTGTGCGTGACTCTGCGGCCTGCCGGTGAGTTACCTGCCCGCTGTGCTGGGGCTGCCTTGACCGCTTTGCTGCCCCGCTGCACTGGGGATCGTTTCCTGCACTCGCCATTTGGGCTGCACCGTCTGGCCTCATAAGCCGGGAGTACTCCTTCTGCCCTGTACTCCCTCTTGCATTAATGACAAGACATTCTTCTGTGAGTGGCAGCACCCGGCAGCGCCAACCGCATGCTCCTTACTGACAGCGGACCGCATGGATCTTTCTCCCCTGCCCCCCCTCATTTTGACCACTGCTTCACGCAGTACATCGGCGTTTGCTCCTCAGTGTGTGTCATCGCTACACTCCCGACCTAGACATAGATCACAAAGACTCTCAACCATGCTGTAGACCCCAACTACACCGTCGCTCAGTTTTGTTGAGTTAGTTCCAAGAACTGGCTGACAGGGAGACGGCATACTTGGGAAAATGCACTAAGGCTCAACGCTATTGGGAGGGGGAACAGCCTGGTCACACATTGGCGCATCTCCTGAGTCCCAACAGACTGAGTGGATGTATCCCCACCTTACAAACAGCTGAAGGCGGACAGTTCTCCGATAATAAGGGTATCATGCATGAACGTCTGCGCTATTATGAACATCTTTATCACCCCTGTACATCTGGGGATTCTGCAGCAATTGCAGACTACCTTGCCAACGTTGCCATGGCATGGCTCAAGGATAGCCATAGACAGTTCTTAAGTGAACCTATCTCCAGCGAGAAAATTGTGCAGGCAATGGAGGATCTCGATGGCTCAAAGACCCCTAACCTTGACGGACTCTCTGGCGCATTCTATAAAATGTATAAACAGCTACTTGCACCACATCTGCTCGAGCTGCATGCCAAGGCTCTTGAGAGGGGTGTCCTTCCTCCCACATTGCGGGAAGCTTTAATCACACTATTAGTAAGACCGGGAAAGAACCTCATTTATGCACCTCTTACTGTCCACTTTCTTTACTCAACTTGGATAATAAAATCCTGGCTAAAGTGATAGCAACAAGACTGTCCCTCCTCTCAGAACAGATAATTTCACCAATACAAACAGGCTTTGTCCCCCACAGATCTACTTCTCTAAATCTGCGGACCCTTTTTGCATTCTTGAACAGAATATTCCCAGATGTTCCAACAGCAGTAGCCCTCTTAGATGCGAAAAAGGCATTTGATTCTTTGGAATGGTCATTCTTAAGGATGACACTAGACAAATTAGATCTTCCCTGCTGCTTCACTGCCCCAATCAGGCTCCTCTATTTGAACCCTGTGGCCTGTCTCATGGTCAATGGCCCGATTACTTGCCCCTTCCAAGTGACCAGAGGGAGCCGTCAAGGATGCTCTCTTTCACCACTTCCCTTCATCATACCTATGGATCCACTAGTTCGGCATTTACAGGAGCGACATCTCCCCCGAGCCTACAGTTTCTCCTGCGCCTGCTGCTGTTGTCGCTCTATGCATTTGACATACTGCTTTTTGTTCATCATCCCTCTGTCAATTTCCCACTGCTTATATGAGAGGTCATCCAATTTGGTAGCCTCTCTGGCCTTAACATAAACTGGGTCAAATCAGAACTTTTACCCCTCAGTGATATGAAGAAGCCTGAACCTCTTGAATACCCCTTGACCAGAAGCACAAACACAATAAAATACCAGTGCATTATTCTCCTCAGGGGAAAAGAACAGATAATTAGCCTCAATTACGGTCCCATCATCGACTGACTGACCACGTAGATTGATCATTCGATAAAATCCCACTATCACTGGCAGGACAAGTGGCGACCATTAAAATGATTGTCCTCACCCACTTCCTATATTGTTTCTTCAACTTACAGATCCAATTAACTAACAATATCTTCACTACCCTAGGTAGCATTTTATTGCACCTTATATGGGCAGGGCGCAGACCCCGAATTAGATGGGACACCCTAGTACTTCCTTACGAGCGTGGAGGATTCGGTGTACTAGATCTGCAACTTTACTATCTTGCGACCCAATACCAGTTTGCATATCATTGGTATCACCCAGATGCACATATTCCCTATACGAGGCCTGAAAAAGACCAGGCTGAACAGGTGTTTCTCCCATCCTTGATACCCAAGGGCAGTCCCATTAATCCATCTGACATACAAACACTTTCCACCATGAGCTGGGCATGACTGAAGCTTCGACGCTGCCTGGAGGGGACCTCTTTACTCTCCTGCCATACCCCTGGCTGACAAACCTTGGCTCCTCCTTACACAGGAGAAAATCATCCAGAGCACTTTATCGCGACACAATTTACACACTATTGGCAACCTTTTCCAAGATGGTCATGTGCCTACACATGCAGACAATGCCCTGTACCATGATGCTACAGTCATGGACCACTTTGTGCCTAGGCGCCTACATAACACACTATGCTCCCACATGCCCACCTATCCCCTTGCTCCAGATGCCTTCTCTCCCTTAACACTCATCATTGTTGACTCCGATGGGGGGCGATTAGTCTCCAAACTATATCAAGCTTGTTTATCACTAAAACCTGAACTAGATAGGCGGACCTGAGATACCTAGGATCGCAACCTGGGACAAACTCTCTCTGACAAAGTCTGGTATTACTGCTGCACACAGGCTAAACTCATCTCCAAAAATCCTAAACATAAGATTTTGCATCACTAATTTTTACACCATGCCTATGTATGCGCTTTGACCCTACCCGATCTTCTCAATGCCCTAAATGAGGAGTCGCTGAGGTGCATTTTGCTCACCTTACCTGGACATCTACTGTAGTGGGTGAATACTGGCCAACATTTTATCCCTGCTGTCTACAATTATAGGCACCTCACTGACCCTCTTTCTTCTCCTGGCACTCCTGGGATATGTTAATAACATTCCTAAAGATGTTCGCCGCTTCACTGCTATTGCGCTGCTGCTTGCAAAAGGCAAGATTGCATTGCATTGGGGTAGCAAAACCTGTCCCTCTGATTCTTCAGAGGAGATAGCTTAATAAATGATTGGTGTCTTAATCTGTGCCTCATTATCAATAAATCTGCACTCACCAAAACAGGTTTGATCCATTTGTCTTTCATGAATCTAACTGTAGCTTTTGATAGGGTGAACAGAGTCAAACTGTAGGACATCCTCTTGACCTTGGGAGTAGATCCAGACATTGTGTACTTTTTACGAGACCTCCACTTGAATAGGTCTGCTGTAGTTCACTATCATAGCGATGGCCATTGTATGAATGCTTTAGGTGTCAGGAGGTGTGTCCGCCAAGGTTGCATTTTGGCTCCTTTCTTGTTCGCCTTATATATAAATATTTTGGAAAAGTATCTGTTTATCACTGACACCCATTTCCCCAAAGTTGGTACTTGCCCCCTTCCTGTGTTACTTAGAAGATACAGTCTAATTAGTCAGAACTGCGCTTGGGCTGTGTGGAGTTGGCGGGCGCTAGGCCTGCATACTAGAATAAGGATCACACAGACACAGTCAGTTGGGGTGGATAACTGGCCCAGAGCACGTGCGCTCGGCCCCTTTTATTATCAGGGTCACCTGACTGGTGACGCCTGTGGTGGGTGGGTGTTCAGTGTGTGGTACAGCAGGGGGAAACACTAGAATGCTGATCGGACGATCACTACATCCCTCCCAAACTTTAATAATGGTCAAAACAATGAAGTCCGAACCTGTGTGAGAGAATATAATTTGTAAACAAAATGCAACACAATAACAATGACTTCCACGTAGTCTCTTCCGCTGCTGGCCAACCGCCGATGATGGTATCCTTGCAGCCTGGACCACTAGTTCTCCTTGGCACGATGTCAGGGTGCCCTGTAGATGTAGTCTTTCTTGGATTTGCAACGTGGAAGTGTGATCTACAGTCTCTCTCTTCCTATCCCACATCCAGTGAAAGTGCAGATGGAATGACGGTGGATCAGTTATGTGTTGTTTTCCACTGTACAGTCCTGGGTGAAGTACTTTCTCCATCTGGTGATTCTTTACCTCCAACGGGATTTGCAGTTGCAGGACGTCCCTCTCACGGATGTCCCTCTCTCGTGGGTGTCCCCTCTCACCGGACGACCCGGCGGCCCTTTGCTGCCAGGCTTCCACTGGACCGGTGGACTTCCGCCTTGACACTCCAATCAGGTTGGAGGAGTCGCTACGGGTCACCTCTGCGTGTCCTAAGTTCCACCTGAAAGGGTGTTGTTGGCACTTGCTCCTTTGCATGCTACCTTTGTCCTCCCAGGATTTCCAGAGCGAGCTTCAACAGTCCATCTCTCGTGTTGGGACCCGCTGCCACGGGTGTCCCAGAGGCCTCTGCCCCTTGGATATCCACGGTCCTGTGTCCGTTCCATCCCAGAGGTGGTTGTTACCAACGGACCGGCTTGCTCGCCTCTGTCGTCACCGGGTGATCTTGGGATTCGCAAGTAGATGTGTACTTCCAGTGATACTGATGTTTTCCAGGCACCGTGTTCCGATGTTCTTGCATCTTTGCACTTTCTTCTTCTTCAGGTGTTCCCCTTCTGGTGTTTGTGTTGACCTGTCACGCACACCTCTTTACTCTTCTCCTCTGCTTCTCTTCCTTCGCCATGGCTTCTTGCCACTCAATTTCTGTCTTCTTTTTCTTTCCTTCGTGACGTGGTCTGGTCTTCTCTCATGCCTGTTCGCCCTAACCAGGCTTCTCCGTGTAGCGTGCACTCCACACGTTTCCCCCTGGTCTTGTCTTCACTTCTCTCTGTGACTGGACCTGTCGTCGCGACCCTCTTTCGTTCGTTTACTTTTGACTTCCAGTTACTATTGACAGACTTCTCTTCTGTCTCTTCCTGGTCCTCTTTGCGGACCTCTCCTGGGGTCCTCTTCATGGACATCTCCTCGGTCGTTCTCTTCACGGATGTCTTCTTCGTTCTTCTTGTCAGACCTCTTTGTTAAATCTCTTCTCTCTCTCTCTGACTTCTTCGCAGGTCACCTCCTTTGCAATCCTCTGGTGGGTCGGCTCCTTCTTTGCGACCGCCTTGCAGGTCGGCTTCATCCTTGCGACCCTCTGGCAGGTCGGCTTCTTCTTCCTTGCGACCATCTGGCAGGTCGGCTTCTTCTTCCTTGCGAGCATCTGGCAGGTCGGCTTCTTCCCCCTTGCGACCATCTGGCAGGTCGGCTTCTTTCTCCTTGCGACCATCTGGCTGGTCGGCTTCTTCCTCCTTGCGACCATCTGGCAGGTCGGCTTCTTCCTCCTTGCGACCATCTGGCTGGTCGGCTTCTTCCCCCTTTGCGACCAACGGGCTGGTCGGCTTCTTCCTCCTTGCGGGTACTCGTGCTTCTGGTGGTCTGCGCAATCACTTCTGCTCCTTCTCTCCGCAGTCGCATCGCTTTGGCGCGCTTCTGACTGCGCCCTTCGTTTGCCTCATTGGACGCACTTGCTGCGCATTTCCTTCCGTCCTTCACTCCTGGACTGTAGCAGCTGTTGCTGTGCTGCTGCGCACTTGCTTGGTGCTGGGCTCCTAAATCACCCTCGTTTTTCTGGTGGTGCTCCTGCTTTGTTCCCGCTGCTGCAGCGACAACCTGTGGCCACCAGGTACCGCTGCACCTTCTGTCTCTGCTATGTTCAGGGCTCCCTTCTAGCCGGTACCCTTCCTGCTGTCGGTGGGTTCTGCAGCTCCTGTTCCTGCGCTGCCTTTCACCTTGGACGCTCTTCAGGGTTCTCTTGACACCAGGAGCTTGTTCTCTTTCTCTTTTCCTCTCCTGGAGGGAGTTGGTTGCTTCTCCCCTGGCACTAGCCTCAGGCGGGCTGCCGTAAACTGTTCCCTTGTTGCAGACTTGTGCTTTCACTCCGCTGTCACCTTGTGCTGCTCTTCTTTCCCCTGGCACTTTTGGGCTGCAGCAGCTACCCCTGTGCTGCATTACTTTCTTCCTGGCACACTGTTGCCTACTAGCTCATGCCATTTAGTGCAGTCCTTAGTTTATTTACCTAATGCACCACCTTTGACCAGCGGGTGCGTTTCCACGCGATGGCCACTAGGTGGCAGTGCTGCATTACAATGAAGCGTGGCCCCGACTGTTCGTTTGAGAACCAAGGCCTCGCGCTATCTCTAATCTTCTCCGAGTGTGCTGTCACCCGGATTGTCTCGTGACCTTGGCTGCTCCTCATCACTGTCCCCCACTCATTACAGGCACTCGCAGCAAGGTAGGTGCCTTCCTCCTTAGTTTTCTCTGTGCAATTTTATGACGGCTGACTTAAACTCCTGCTGGTGCACACACGATCAGAGCACTTTGCTGCTGCAATTGTTTACGCGCCCTGCAGCGCTCCGATGGGCCAGAGCGGCTTCACCCCCGCTGCGGGCCTCTCCTCACTGTCTCTTTGCTCTCGCGGCCGCTCCTGCCGCTGTCATAGTCTCATTGCCTGATCGGCTCGGGCCTCTCAGCCCGCTCTTTCTTTTTCGTGGCTGCCAGCCACGCGCGCACTGTCCCTGGGGGTGGGGCACTCCCACCGACGGCTGCTCCTCCTCACACACGCCGTAGGGTGCTCTCTTTTCGGCCCCACCAATGCCCACATCTGCTTCCTGGGACACACAGGGGCGGCCAGATGCCACATGAGGACTCCAGCTTCACTACGGTGAGTGTTACTCTTACTTTTAAAATCTTCCCGCCCCTCGCAGCAGGCCTTTTCTTTTCACGGGCTGCGCAGGGGGGGTGCTGGTGCCGCTCCGCTCGGCCGCGGGCCACATGCTTTCTCCTTTCTGCTCCCCCTCCCACCCGTGGCAGCTTCGTTCAGTTTGCACGCCGCGCGGGGTGGGGGTCGGAGCTGCAGCCTGGGCACTTAGCAGCCATACATGCTCGTGTTCACCTTTTGCCGCCTCGCAGCCGGCTCTCTAGTTCACGGGGTGCGCGCTGGGCTGGAGCCACCGCCAGTGTCTCTCCGGGGCCTCTTACACTGCACCCGTGCGGGCTCACCTCACGCCCGGCGGGCTTTCATATTGTTCAGATGCGGGGTAGGCTCCCGCGGACCCTCTGCCATTCGGGGCACTCCTCTCTGCTTGCCACGGCTTCACGACACTTTCCACACTCACGGGCTGACCTCATGCCCGGCAGGTCGTCGCGACCGATGCGGGTGGTCTCCGCTCGGCTCGCTCTTCTCCCCCACGGCTCTTCCACGCAGGGGGCGGATTAAAGCAGGCACATGAGGTGCGGGGTGGGCTCCTGATCACCTTCTTCGTCATGCAGGCCCGTGGCTCTTCACATGCCACGCGGGCCTTTAGGCGGGCGGCGCGCCTTCTCACAGGGGGTGCCTTTCACACGGCAGCTCTCTCCCCCTTTTCCTCCATCTGCTGGGCTGCTGCACGCACGGGCACAGCCCCCTCGTCGCCAATGTGGAGTTGGTGGGCGCTAGGCCCGCATACTAGAATAAGGATCACACAGACACAGTCAGTTGGGGTGGATAACTGGCCCAGAGCACGTGCGCTCGGCCCCTTTTATTATCAGGGTCACCTGACTGGTGATGCCTGTGGTGGGTGGGTGTTCAGTGTGTGGTACAGCAGGGGGAAACACTAGAATGCTGATCGGACGATCACTACAGGCTGTATAAGCTTTTGTGAAAACTCACTTAACAGAGAAGAGCTGTGACCAATACCCCTCCTTATACTGAGCCTACAGGAGCGGCGGTATAGAAAAAGTTTTTACTTTCAACTTTACAAAGTCAAAACAGAGGATGAAATAAGCAAGAGGGAAAACGAACGGGGAAAGACAACACTTGTCTTAATACTGCCCTCACACACTTTGCAGTGTCATGCTTCATCATAGGGTCGCATCTGACGTCTTGGTGCAGACCAACACCAAAGACGGAGCTGCAATTATTTTGAGTGTCTATGAGAAGACAAAGTGGTGAGGGTACAGAAAAGGTGACAAAACAACGCACTCTACATAAACCCACAATAAAGGGATGTAAGGAAAGAGTGTTCCCTTTAGAAGGGACCAAAGAGTGCAGACACACACATTAAAACAACCTAAGGGGAAACTGCCACCATTCTCTTATTCAGGAAACCCCTTGGTAGTATTAAAAGCCAAACAACGGGATACTCAGGGAGGTAAAGGCCCCTGTATCCCTACTGCATTGACCAACATGTTTCTGCCATTAATTCTCGCCCAACAGGGTCGTTCTGGCATTCATCAGGGTGTAGGTCCCACGTTACCCGGTCTTCACCCCAAATTGGAGTTATTACCTTACTTCCACAGGTTACCAAATCCTGTCAGTTAGTCTCCTATATATCGACGGAGGACCTAAGTGAGGGATTGAAGTATCACGGTTCTTTGGAGTAAGTGTGACTTTAAGAATACGGCCCCACGAAGGTCCCGGGTTTGGAGATTTTCTAATAAACCCGTGAATTTGTTCCCTCTCGGAAATCTCCCAGAGGAGACTATCTGACAGGATTTGGTAACCTGTGGAAGTAAGGTAATAACTCCAATTTGGGGTGAAGACCGGGTAACGTGGGACCTACACCCTGATGAATGCCAGAACGACCCTGTTGGGCGAGAATTAATGGCAGAAACATGTTGGTTAATGCAGTAGGGATACAGGGGCCTTTACCTCCCCTGAGTATCCCGTTGTTTGGCTTTTAATACTACCAAGGGGCTTCCTGAATAAAGAATGGTGGCAGTTTCCCCTTAGGTTGTTTTAATTGTGTGTGTCTGCACTCTTTGGTCCCTTCTAAAGGGAACACTCTTTCCTTTACATCCCTTTATTGTGGGTTTATGTAGGTGCGTTGTTTTGTCACCTTTCTGTACCCTCACCACTTTGTCTTCTCATAGACACTCAAAATAATTGCGCTCCGTCTTTGGTGTTGGTCTGCACCAAGACGTCAGATGCGGCCCTATGATGAAGCATGACACTGCAAAGTGTGTGAGGGCAGTATTAAGACAAGTGTTGTCTTTCCCCGTTCGTTTTCCCTCTTGCTTATTTCATCCTCTGTTTTTGACTTTGTAAAGTTGAAAGTAAAAACGTTTTCTATACCGCCGCTCCTGTAGGCTCAGTATAAGGAGGGGTATTGGTCACAGCTCTTCTCTGTTAAGTGAGTTTTCATTGATGTTAGGGGAGTCAGAGGAGGTTTTCTTTCCCTAGTCTCTCTTTTTGTGATATTGTATAAGCTTTTGTACCCATTCATGGCTTTTATAAACAACTTGGATCTGACAACGAAGTATAGCAAGTCTCATGTTATGACAGCTGCACCTAAATCTACCAGGCGTAGAACCTTTCGTGTCCAAGGCCGGGATCTGACTAGAGTTAATTCTTTTACTTATTTCGGACTCTGGATTGACTCAGAAGGTACTTGGTCTCCTCTTCTTAACTCTAAGAGAAATCTATATATGCAAACAAGTGGTAAAAACATTTTTTGCCTCAATGATGGGGAAATATTTCTGAAGGCACTATTGGCAATTTATCGGGCTAAAAGTGTTTCTGCAGTGGCATATGTACGTGACATTTGGGGTTACTTTGACTGTGTAATAATACAGATTGGAATAAAAATTCACTAGGCACCTCTTGAACGTTCTTTAGCCCGTTCCTGCCAACGCTGCCTATCAAGAATTGAGTCTTAGTTACTTATCTGATGTACAGGCCCTTTGCCCCCTTTTAAGATGGGTTGCCATTTGGTCATGGACTGAGCCGAAACTGAATCAAGCTATTTTGCTGGATTATTGACACACAGCAAACAACGACAGGTGGCTATGTCCTTTGCGAATGCACATCTATTCAAATTGTTTTACCGGATGATAGTAGAGTAAACAAAATAGTACCTTGTGGTGCTCTCAAGGTATTAGCCCTCCAGCCACTCGGAGGGTGTACACTCTAGAGAGAAAGCTCTCTAGGGAGATAACTGTTTACATCCACAGATACCGAGGCACACAACAAATAGTCCATGCAGTATATAGGTATAGTAACCATGAGAGTAATCAAAAGTAGTCCAATTCAAATTTTCTTTCTTTGATTTTCCGGTCTTTTTCTTATGAAATCGGTGAGACACACTGGCAGCCATATTTTGCTGGATTGTCTCTCCCTCAACAAGGCTGAGCTCAATTCTTGGTTCAATTATATCGATAAGATGTTTACCCAAATGGGGCTTCATGATTTATTTGTCAATTCTGAGAAAATTACCAAATCTGGTTTGACCTGGACAAAGAAAACCTCCCTTTCTAGGCATCAGGCTGAAAGAGAAGGTCAGGAATTTTCGAAGCCCTCTGTCCGAGCATATTTACCACCGAAAGCAGTGGTTTATGCTGAGCTCTATCTCACCCTGGTAATTAGCATCAGTCATTGTTTCTTGTTAACATGCTTCAGGTCGATTTTAGCACATGTACTTTTTTCGGGCCCAAAAGGTAGGATTGATCAGAAAAATTTAGATCCTTGTGGCTGCGACCATGTGTCTCCACAAATTAACAGCCACTTGTTGTTTTGTGGCTTTTATGTTAAGCGCAGATGGGTTTACATCATCTCCCGTTTTTTTAAAGAGATTGAATTTTAAACAAGTGCAACAAGCTGTAAAGTTTTTACAAATGTTAAAAAATGAGTTATCCTGTTACTCTGTGGCATGCTATTTATCGTCTGTTATGGGTATTAGGTGGAAATTTGACCTGTGGTTTTTCAAAATTGTGTTTTTTTCTAACTGTTCTTTTCTTTTTATAAACTGAATTTTATTGTTATGAGTCAACAACAACATTAATACATAGTCAAGCGGGTTGGCAGAGTAGGGATCATGGAGCGACACAATGCAGTTCAATTCAACATGTTTGCGCATTAAACAGTACTCAAATAAACTTGAGGCTCCGTGAAGGAGGCAGCATACTCTCTGCCTCCATGAGTGCCTACCCTATCTCGGGCCGAAAGGCCTGGACTGTAAAATCGACAGATTTTACCCTCAGGACTAGACCTCTGAGAATGCCAGATGAACTGCACTTTAGTAACTTGTTGCGCCAAAATGAATGCAGATGAAATGCACTTTAGCCTTTGTGTCACAATGAAGGTATGGTTTTAGAATGTATGCTTAATTCTCCCAGTGCTTAGATTCGCCTCGGTGAGGCGTTGCACTCCGCCCTAAATGGAAGCATTTAACCTCTTGTTAGATTTGGACTCAGATAATTACGGTTCAACTGTACCTAAGCTTTTTTTGGTACCTTAATTAACGCTGTTGTACGGCATTTTACACCATTGTGATTTTAGTTCTTCACGTCGATTTTAATTTCCTTCCATTTTTGATGCAATTTACGCAATGGCATGGCAATGTTTCTTTTCATTTTCTGATTACAATGGTTTTTATTAATGGTGCAATTAAAGTTTGTATATAAAGTGTTTACAATGTTTTGACTGATCTTTTTTTAGATTGTAAAGTGAGATCTGAAATAAAGAATAATTATGGAGAGAGGTGCACCACTAATGATTGTAACTGCGTCCTGAGTGCGTGTTCGTATGTTCACGATCATTATGACAAAGGTGATATACCTAATATTCACAAACATTTAAAACACACCAAAAACATGATCATGAAGTGGCCCTCATCCATCCTAAGTCAATGGACTTAATTTACATATTGAGGCCCGTGGGCAACATCTGTATAATGCAGTTCCAGCACTCATAACGGTCAAGATCTGAAAGACTGCATAACATGAGGGACAAATGGATAAATTGATTGAAGGTACAACTGAACAGGTGGTCTTTGTATTCTTACCTGTGGTCCCGGGACCCCTGGGGTCTGCCACACCTACTCAGGGGATCCGCGTTTGCTCAGAAAATAAAAGAATACTAACAGATTAATAAAGTGCTTATCAATAAAGGAGCAAAATGTAAAATTGAAAACATAAAAACGTTCTGTAAATGTGAAGGAAATCGAAATTGGAGGCGAAAAATGAAGTTGGTATCTTTCAGATTGAATCATGGTAGCAGCTCAAATACATCAAACAGAAATTATTTGTATATCTGTTTGTGAATTAAACAAAATATTTCAATGTTTGTGTATATGTGTTGAAGGCTTGTTTCTGTAATTTCATGTATTGTTTTGCGTTTCAAATCATGTAAATTGCTTAGGCCGGGGTCTCCGAATTCCAATAATGTTCAGTGGAGATTCCCGTATTCCAGTAAAGATTAAGTGGGGTCCACACAACTCAAAAAAATATAAGCCACTGAAGTATCACAATGAAATCTATTTTGGATCCTTTCCTGTGCCATTGCCAGCTAAGCGGCCTTCTTACTACTGCCCGAATTACTACCATGGAAAAGGCATGCGTTCTTTTTTTTTATTTTTTTTTTTATTGAGGAGAGCTTCCCGGAAAGACAATACATAATTGCATATTGGAAATAAAGTAAAGACGAGACAGAAATAAGTTGCATTAAATAGAGTTCAAAAGAAATCATAGTATAATAAATCTCAAACTCAAATTTCACAATCAGTAAGATATTTCCAAATCAGAGAAAAAATTTTGATTGCCCCCACTCGTTTAGCATAAACTTCTTCAAATTTTTTAGTACGCCTCATCTTATTAAGCCATTTCTCATACGAAGGTGCTTCCAACGATTTCCAGTTTTGTAAAATTAAGGAACGAGCCACCAACATAGAAATAGCTAAGAAATGACCCTCTGATTTAGACAACCTAACCTCCCGACTTGTGATACCAAACAGAGCGGCTTCCGCTATTGGAGCGTAAGGTTTCTGGATTGCCCGATTAAAGTACCCAAAAATTTTCTCCCAAAACATCCCCAGTTTTGATCAGGTAAAAAATATATGCCTCCACCCCCCTTCCATTGGGGTGAGACAACGGAAACACCTATTTTCGACCTCAGGGTAAATTCTATTTAGGGCCTTTGGAGTGTAATAGGCCATCCAGTGAGAAAGAAAGGCCATCCTTTTGAAGTTGGCAGCTCTGAGAGTCTTATTTCCTATAATGGAAATAGTTTGCCATTCTTGACTGGAAAAAAAGCATTGGGTTTCTGAAGCAACTTTCTCCAGAAACTTTTCCACCAAAGATTCATTTTGCGCTCTAATCAAGCGATACCAATTTCCCACCCCTCTCATATTTACGGAGTACAAGGCGGTAGCTGCCTTGGAAGGGGAACGACTTACTATTAATTTATATTTATTTAAGAAATGAACTATTTGCAAATATTCAAAGAATAATGGCTTATTCCGATCGTGACACCTGGTCTGAACTTCTTCCCAAGTAATCATCCTCTCGCAAATAAAAAACTGATTTACTACGCCCAGACCGGAATCCTGCCAAGTTTTAAGATGGGTGGAGTGAATGTGAAGACCCAGATCTCTACACTCATTTAGTTTTAAAGTATATTGGCCAGACAAACCGCTCTGTTTAAAAAAAAACTGAAGTCGACTTGACAGATCCAGAAGCGTTTTGTACCTGTTTTTTATCGGAAGTTTAGAGCTTTTCAAAAATGTGGGGATTTGAGCTCCCGCTTCTTGGATCATCTTATTTATGAAAAATGTATCTATGCGTCTTGTATTAGACAATAAACACGCTGCCAAATCCAAAAATGCTGACTCGTAATATGTACGAATATGGGGTAATGCTAAACCACCCAAGTTTGTATCTAACTGTAAAACCGAGAGTTTAACTCTAGAGACCTTTTTATTCCAGATAAATGATCTTATCATAGAGTCTAGCCCTTTAAAATAGCTGGCATTGATCTTAATAGTAATATTAGAGAAAAGAAATAGTAATAGGGGTAATATAGACATCTTGATAAGCGCCACTTGGCCTATCAAAGTTAGTGGAAGACTGGCCCATTTTTCTAATAACTTCTGAATTTTGATACCAGTGGCCTCATAATTCAATTTAACGAGCTGGTCATATTGCCCTGTAACGAAGATCCCAAGATAGCGTATAGGATCAGTATTAAGAGCCTGTTGTTTCAAATTATCTGGCAAGAACTCGGCTGCCGTATTTAGTATTATTATCTCTGTTTTAATTGGATTCATTCTATATCCCCCAATTAGTTCATATTGTCTAAATTCGGCCAAAGTCTGATCTATATTCGATTTTTCAGGACAGAGATATAGAATGGCATCGTCAGCAAATAGCTTTAATTTGGCCATGCCTGGAATCGGGGCTTGAATATTCATATTTGTTCGTATTTTAATCGCTAAAGGTTCTATAAAAAAAGTAAACACTAAGGGTGATAAGGGGCAGCCTTGCCTGGTCCCCCGATTAATATCAACTGACCCTATTTGATTACCATTAATTACTAGCTGGGCCTGCGCCCCCCAATAGATGTTTTGTAGCATGGAGATAACTTGAACCGGGACACCAAACCCTTCGAGCCCAAAAAATAGAGCGTCCCAATTAACTAAGTCGAAGGCTTTTTCCGCATCAACCATCATGAAGCAGGCAGGTGTCTTATTGACATTAAAATAATCTAAAGCTTGAATCAGGTACCCAGTATTAGATGACATCATCCGTCCCGCAACAAAACCCGTTTGGTCAACATGAATTACTTCCTGAGCCAAAGGAGTAAATCGCTGTGCCCATATCTTCGTAAAATCTTATAGTCGGCGTTTAAGAGACTAATCGGTCTGTATGAGTTGACATTGTTAGGTTCCTTGCCCTCTTTCATAAGCATGCGTTCTTATTGAGTCTTTTTAGGCCTCTTTGGTCTGTGATTACTGTCCCTTTATATAAGGGACTTTGCCAGGGTTTCAGTTCATCATCCTGTGTAAACGCAACTAAATGTAACTGAAGCCTTGCCTTTTGTGCCTGTGCAAGAGGTCAATACTAATTGGCCACTCTTTTCTGCACTTTCGGGGGGATATTCTCAAGAACGTGTGATAATTACCGCAAAATTAGCTTAACGCAACTTTGCACATCGCAGTCTATCGTGGGAAAATAACGCTGTGTTAACGTTGTATTCTCAACACGGCGGTACCATGCAATAGTCTCACGCTAACGCGTCAAATGACCGCGATAAAATTACCGTGACGGCAAAAAAACGCAAAACACGAACGCAAAAAAAGTTGCGATGTGGCCAACCGCGATAAAAAAAATTAGCGATAGCCAGCAACAGGCCTGCAATTCCCACGCGTCATGCGGGAAAATGCACTATAAAAGCACCGAAAAACACAAACAAAATAATTCAAACTGCGTAGCACCATGGAGGAAGCCGGAGCAAGTACAGAGGACGACCAGAACCCCACAAGCCCCCAGGAGGACCAGCCTGGGACCTCAGGGTCACGGAAGGGCAAGGAGAGGAAGACGAGGTTCAGTCCGCAGGAAAACAGGATCATCATCACGGAGGTGATAGAACACCACCAACAACTGCTCAACATGACCTGACACAACAGCACCAGGGTGAATACCGAACAGGGACTGGGGGGACGGGGGAGATGGGCACAATGGCACACATGCACAATTAAGTAGAGCACACTGCACACCCACAATGACTCTGGATCATGTCCCAGATCCCCTTGGCATGCTGCAGCACACATACAAACAGCAAGTAGGCCCCCGTCCACTATGGGCACAAAGGGGTCCCTCCCCACACAGCACCAATCTCACAACCATCCCATGCACACGTGTCAAAACCAGCAAAGCTGCGTGTCTGTGAGCCACACTGACAATGCAAGCGACACTGCATGACGAACAGCATGGCTGCAGTCCAATTATCATGACATGGTGCACGCCACGACACTGAGGTGGCTGAGTGTAGAACACATCCGTAAAGGAGCAGGTCACACTCTGACACATCCACGTGCACAAACAACCCCTGACGTCAACAACACATCTGCGGATAAACCATGCCCAAGAGTCCAAAATCCGAACTAGAGCCAAAATTAGCCAAGTCTGCAACATCTCAGCACTGTAGAAGCACAAAAGTCAAAGGCACACCGCCTCAAAGGGATAAGGGGCAGCAAAATCACAGCTGCAGGGGCGACTCTCCCACAATGCAGCACACACACATAGCAATAACAGCACATCATCATTGACGACAATGTGGTACAAAGTGCAACTCTCTCACTACAGAACAGAGGACACAACTGGTTCCGCTTGTGCGTAGAAACTGGCCAATCACATCTGGCATAGCATGAAATTGTGAGATGATGATGTACGTGTACAACCTCACATCCGTGATGTAGTTCAAATGTCCACTGTCCCGCATCAAATAGTCAGCTCCTCCCAAACAGTCACAATGTACATTGTCATGCAGTCTGTATGTAAACTTGAACAATGCGTCAACATACATGTCAACACAATGTTAAAATGCATCTTCCCTTCACATTGCAGAGGGACAATCAACACCTCCTGCAGAGCAGACCAGACAACTCATCAGTGATGATGAAGAGGACCTCCACACCTTCGACACCGACGCCCTACAACAGCTCATGGACAGCTACGGCAACCCACCTCCAGGAGCAGGGCAGCCCAGCTGAATCGAGGAGACCCCACCCCCTGCACAGACCACACAGCAGGAAGCACCCACCACCACGGCTGGCTCCCAGCACCTCACCAAAGAACACATCGCATTCCAAGGCCATGTGTTAGACTGCCAGAAGGAGGTGGCTGAACAGGTGCGGGTGGGGTTCGACCTCATGGCAGCCAAACTAGATGACATACGTGGGTGTCCAAGTCCCTTCAGGGACCACTTACACTCCCTAACGGACACCCACAGTTCGCTCCATGATGTCCAACAATCCATGCCCGACATCGCTGGAGTCATGACTCTGAGAGGAGAACAACTGTCTAGTCAGAGTGGCCTCAGCGATGTCAGCCGAGAGTTGGCACAGATGCTGAGGATAATGGAGAACATGGAGCGGATGCATGCGGAAAGAATGGCTGCCACGGATGCACACCAGCGAAATGTTGTTGGGATCTTCCATGCCCTGCAGATCCTCATCATCGCATTGCTGCCACTAAGGCAGTCGCTGATGAATGCTGCTGGTACTTCTACACACACATCTCCGGCCCCTGATGTGTCAGTGGCACACAGTGCTGCAGACCAAACATCAGCACCCACATGTCAGACAGATGACATAGAGGACGAAGATGCGGGTGATTCCACCTTTGTAGTAAGAAGGAGCTAGTAGCATTCTTCTCCGCCATATGCCCTGTTTCAGCTTGGTTCTGCCCTCTGCATCATGCCCTGTAACAACACCTCCCACTGTCCCCGAAACACTCTGCGACGCGCACCTTGGACCTCGACATGGACTGCCATATTTTGTTTGCTTACCAATGACACAGCAATCAGACTGCGGACTGTACTCTTCCTCTTCCGATGTACTTGTCAATCCCTAAATGACTCTGGCTGACCCTCCACTGGGCTACAATGTAATGTGGGCTTTGCATGGCCATGTACTGCTCCAGCTCCGACACTCCACTGAATGTGAATAAATCATTCAAATTCACACAGATGTGTCATGTCCATAATCAATCAAGTATGAAAGTATGGATGAATGTAAGGACATTGATTGCCCAAAAAGGTACACCCTGGGAAATGAAAGCAATGCGCATGTTTGACCGTGACACACATAGGAAGTGAGAAGACTGGGAATGTGTGCACTAGCTGTGGCCTCATTGCTCTGAAACAACAATCGCGCAATTCCTCAACTTTGCCCCACGCAATGTTAGAAATAGGGCTGGGTATGAAATGTCAAAGTCGTTGGCAGGCCTAAAGTAGTGTCCCCCATCACATTTGACAACAGAACATCTCTTCGCATACCTACTCACACTCAACTGGGTGGACACAGCCTGTAGTGATGGATCACATTGATCCACATGGCAAGAATATGGACACCATACTCACATTGTTGAAGACACGTAAGAGCACAGGTCTATCAGCAACTATCCCAACCACTATGTCTGGCTCACAGAGGTGGAGCTGGCAATAGGGACTCACCCCTAAGTGAAATGCGTCAGTCAGTCCCTCCCTGTGTACGGACAATGCTCATTGAGGCACACGATTTGTCATTCTAATCAACACTCATCACAGTTGAACACTAGTGAAGTTGCGTAGACTTTATTGCCATGTGCGTTTCAGTACAGGCAAGACAAGGGCCACAACATGCAGACCAATGCATCAGACACTAACAGGCAGCATTCGGTCATGGTACAGTTCCACGTGACAGGCGATGTGCATGTGCCCGAGATGTTCTGCCATTGCGTTGGTGGCTCTCGTAGAACCGGCACTCTTCTGACCTGCGGCAGTTATGTGGATGATATGCCACAGCTCGGAGCAATGAGTTGTATGTGTGTGCAACGTTTGGACGTATGGGTTTTTGTGTACGTAAGTGTCAAGGGCATTCCATTCAAGAGTACCTCGAGCAAGAACTTCTGTGTGTGTGGTGTGGATACGTTGGTCTTTCATTAGCGCTGTGCGTAGCGTGGGAGTCGTCATCATCTGCTATGGTATCTTTCTCAGGGGGTGCCTGCCACATGCAAGACCAAGGTCGGAGGTGCAGATGTCCTTCCGCCTTATGTATTGAGACAAAGAGGCTTTCATCCCTAATGTTAGTCTGACTACTGCTTGCATTCTGGAAATGTGATGTGGCTTTCGCGCTGCAATTGAGGCTAGGCCTTAGGCTTATGGTGCACCAATAGCGATACACACACAACAGTTGGCATGCATGAGCCAAGAGCCCGAGCGGCCTTGCGCTCCTTGTACAATCCCTTCATGCGCGGCCGCCCTCCGGGTGCATGCAACATTGCAACATTGTCGATTGCGGGCCATGTGGCGCAGACACTGCAACAGAGACACACGCATCAGTTGGTTTCCTGTCCAGCCCAGAAATGAACCACGCCCAGAGCCCAAGGATACTTATTCACACCCCTACGCTGGCCTGGCGTGCGCCGACCCAGCCCACTCGTCTTACGTATAAACGGGGGGACGACGACGGTACGTGTTCCAGTTCTTCCCCACTGCTGGAGGTGACATGGCTGCGTCCGCCTGGCATATCACAAGACTCAATCAGAAAGGGTCCATGACTTTCGTTGCACAGAGTTGGTGGCACCGGAAACACTGCGGCCGGCACGGGCCTACCGCCACGGGACGGTGACTTTCGGTGCACTGAGGTAGGGGCACCTTAGGTGCTGAGCGGGTGTGCAGCCTACGATGATGCGCCATCCTGGCGATCCGGACTGGTAAGGATTTGTGTGAGCCCTGCTGGACCGCAGTGTAGGCCTGAGCCAGCGGGCAGCGCGGGCCTACCACCACGTGGCGTTGCCTCGCAGTTCACAGAGTTAGTGGCACCTATAGAGCTGAGCGGGTGTGCAGCCTGCGATGATGCCGTGTGCACTGATGTGATCTCTGCCATTGCGAAATCAAGACCCAGAATCACGTGTGTGACCTGGTGGCCCGCGGGGTGGGGCTGCATGATGTGGAGGCTGCCAAGGTCGCGGGCCCCGGGCTTCGAGCTTGCACCTGCACGTGGTGGGCCCTCTTGGTGACACGCTGGTGGCGGAAGGTGAGCAGTGAGGCCTGGGTGCGCAGGGGCGGGCAAACACTGCTGGGCGGCGAGAGGGGCTGGGGTGCAGCAGCCTGTGTGCGCAGGGGCGGCCAAGCGATGATGGCGTGTGCAATGATATGAACTCTGCCATTCATAAATCTGGACTCTGTTTCAGATAAGGGACCTGGTGGACTGCAGTGTATACCGGCACGTGGTTGGAGACACACCAGTGGCAGCAGGTGAGCAGTGAGGCCTGGGTCCGCAGTGTCGGCACTCTCTCTCCCTCTCCCTCTCTTCCTTTCACTGTCTCTCTTCCTCTGTTACTCTCTCTCTCCTTCTCCCTCTCTTCCTTTCACTGTCTCTCTCTCTCTTCCTCTGTTTCTCTCTCTCTCTCTCTCCCTTTCTTTCTCTCTCTCTTTCTCTCTCTCTCTGTCCTTTGATGAGCGCATGACACACCTTCTTATCTTGAATTTTGTCTTGCAGGCTGTGTCTTACAGATTGTCCAGAGAAGACCCGCCATGACTCTTCTGAATAGTTGTTTTGAGTTAAATTTGAATTAAATAATTTGTTTGGAAATTCAAAGATGAATGAATGATTCTCCTTTTTCTGACCACACATGAATGTTAATTGTTGTACTTGTGCGACATCAGGCGAATTGTTTTGTTCATGATTTCATAAAGTTGATGTAAAATATCTTTGTCCGGGGTAGGGCCACGGGGGGGGCTGGGGAGGGGGGGTGGCGGTGGGTGTTGTGGCCCTCTTGGGTGTCCGGCTGCATGATCAGTATCTCCATGGCATCTGTTGTTCTTCTGGTGTGGCTGAGGGCTGGGCTCCCATTTCTGGTGCAGGTTATCGTCAGACTTAATACCAGGAAAGAGCAGGTGTTAATTCCCTGCTGCTAACGTGCCTTATCGCATGTTTTGTGATCTTATCGCCGATCTGGCTGGTCGTTGAGAATGCTGCGAAGTGGTGTTGCCGCGGGTTTTTGCACGGGAACGCTTACTCTGCATCTCATTAGCGTTAGTTGCCGGTGTCATCCGTGGCGATGTTTTTTGCGGCTGCTATTGCAGGAAAACTGGCGATATCGGCTGTTAGCACCAGCTTGTGAATAGGGCGATAAATCTATCGCCACTTTGGCTGCGATAAAGTGCAGCTAACTCGGCGATAAGTCCTTGAGAATATGTGCCTCGGTGTGTTGTTTGATTGTTCCCCGGTCCAATGTTCCATTACATTCTTTTGTATTAAGGTAATTTGTGGGCTAACTCATTAATAATGCATACAATAAAAGAAAATATAGTGATTTCAATGTCTCAAATAATAACTGTATCATTCATTCATATATTACAATTTTAAATGTAGGCAAATCTGCACGTGCGAATCTTAAAAATGCAATCCCTGAATAATGCAATAATACGTAAGAAATGACGTATGTAGTGCCATTTCAAACCTAAAAACTGGATACAGCCTACCGCGAAACGGAATATGTAGCAGTGTTCCATTTAATCAGTAGTTTCTTTTGTCAATAATGTCATTATAAGAGAAGATGTTGGGATCCAGTAAACAGATTGCTTTGTAAAATAGCTAAATACCAATAAATTAAAATGATTCTAGGACAAAATTGAGTTCTTGATTTAAAGTGGTGCTGACTCCCTGCTTGTAATTGCAACAACACATTTAACCAAGCCAACATTGGTAAACACTGTCTTAGATGCAACCTGGTGCCTTCTGTCTGCCTCAGAACAAAAATAATAAACCAGGTCTGTGTTTTATGTCTCATAGACAAGTGTTCAATCATTTACCAGGTTGGCAGAAATAATGCATGCACATTTGAGGGACCGGAGTTAAATTAAGGATAACTCGGAAGCACCCCATAGAGAACAAATGCATCAGGGGACATTAAATTGTTGCAGAGGAACTACGAAAAAATTTGCTTCTTCGAAGCATATTTGTTTTAATTTGAAGCCATGATGCGGAGGCACACATTATCTAAAGATATTCTTCTGCAGGTGCAAATGTGACAGCACATTTTATTCTGGGTTATAATACTTCTTTGTAAAATATGTAGGTAACTTTTCGAAACACCATGAACAATTAAGAGCTTTTGATTTCAAACTGTCGGTATCATTCGACTGTCAGACTCAAGACCAGGAAAATAAACTACAACTCAACAGGTGTACCAAGAAAACACCCCGCCCTACAATTTGATTTGCCCTCACATTAAAATCCTGTCGATTTTAACAACAACCTCACTACAGTGTGTAGTATCCTCAGGTCATGTTAATATGTTCCCTTTCATCCTGTACCTAGCTGCTCAACCAGTGTGAGTGTTCTGTGTAGAATGTTAGTGTGAGTGGAATGCTTGGGTGACTGAATGAGTGAGGACAGTTGATGGATGGGGCTGAGCAGCCAGGAGGCTGCTCCCGGTGGGGTTTGCTATGACTTATATCTGGACTTGTTTACCTGTTTACCTGCTTACCTGATACCTGAATAAACCTACGTTGACAACATCTCTCCAGTGTGGTCTCCTGATTACTACACTTATTTTTGGCGACGAGGATGGGATACGAACCCACCCGTGCAAAGCACAATGGATTAGATTACAAGCTAGGCCGTCCTTCTCGCTGCATCCATTACTGAATCCTGCTTCTCCCAGCCATTTGCAAGCCTAAATTATATTTCGGAGTCCTGGATTGTTTAACAGATGTTTTACAAGTGTAAACTCAAGTTTTATAACCCCAAAACCTGAATTTGCACTCACAATTTGATTTACGCACATGTGTGAGAAAGGCTAGTCCCAAAGATATGTACTGGATGTTCCACAGCAGGAATGCCTTTGATAAGAGAGGAACACCAACAAAGCTGTTAGTTAGTGGGCGAACATGTGCTTCATAGGCTGAGTATTCATTCATGCATTCACAAACCTTTTGCAACACATATTCTTTTGATGGTTGCAGTCAGGAGCAGGATTAAATTCATATCTACATAAAGAGGTTAGCACCTCCAAAATTGAAGTGAGTGTTGGGCAAGACATTTCTCCATAAACAAAATATTTTCCATGTGGAGAAAAAGAGAGAGAAAATACACATGCACTTTTGAAAAGTATGTATGCATGCTGAAATGTACACCTGTTACATGCATGCATACAAAACTACTCTCGCAAGTGAGGAATCTAGAATTTATAAAGGAATTCCAGAACTAGAGGCGGCCGGCACGGATCGGGGTGGCAGGGAAGCAGGGGGCTAAATAAAAAATTACATTAAACTTACCTCCTCGCCCCGTCCTCACTGCGTCCACCTCATCGTGTCTCTCCAATCCGCTCTCTCCACTCTTCTCTCCAGCCGGAACAGGAAGCACCCAGGAAGCACCCAATCACCCAGGCTCCCCTGAGCCAATCACAACGTTGTGATTGGTGTGAGCTCTCAGATTTGGACTGGGGCCCTGGGCATGTAGTCCACCCAGGCTGTAATGCAGCCTGGGAGGAGAACATGCTAAGTGCGCATGAATGTTTGGCCAGCCCAAAAATTCATGCACACTTAGGGAGTAAAAACCACTCCTCCCCCCTGCTCTGTCAGCAGAGCAGCCCCGCCCCGTCTCGCAAAGCTGCTGCGCCCGCAACAAGAAAAAATAACATGATAATAACATTGAGTTATTATCATCTTATTTTTCCTTACACTGCTGAAAAGCAGTGGGGCAATGCTCCTCTGCCTTAGCGGAGGAGCCGCCACTGCTACGGTTTGGAATCTGTAACACAGGGCTTCCACCACAAATAATACAGCATTTCTAATCCGTATTAGAGAGTCGCAAATGCAATGTTTTAACTGTGCTTAATATAATGAGATATTTTTAACCTGGCATTAGTGGGTCTTGGCCTACTTGTGTTTTCAGATAGCACATTTATAAAGCGTGTGAAATGCTGTGCCTATCACTAACTTGTTTTCTCTCTCCATTCCTGTGCACCAAGGAGCTTTAGATTAGATCCATTTATTTATTGCACGATTACTTAAAATAATTTCAATGTAAAACCCTTTCAAGTTAAAAACAGCTGCAGTAAAAATATAACAATACACATGAATTATTCATTATTAAAAACGATTAAAAAAACAGAGATATGTTAAGATCAAATGTTTCAAGCGAAAGTCAGTAATAGGCCTACTGTTCCCCAGTACTGTTTCCCCCCAACCAACAAAATGTTCCATTTCAGCCCATCTATCTCTGTTTTGGACCGCATGTGGGGGAAGGAGGGCCAATAAATCAGATTTCTCTTCTGTGGCTGGTTAGGCATTATAAGCTATGAAGGGTTCTGCACCAAAAACAGTCTCTTCTGCTTGTCAAGCAGACAGCAGTACTCTTGCAGCCTTCATAAACTTCTCAAAGTGGGCAGCCAATTGTACAGATTCCCCTCTAAAGCATGCCTCTATGGCTCCTTGGCAGGTCCGGATATTCAGAATGCGCCAAATTGGTGGAAGCCAAAACTTCATTAGCGGGATCAACTCCTCGCACATACATAGCACATTGGTCAATGATTCCAGGTTCCTCCGCCCATACCAATAGGACTTCAGCGGGACTAAACCAAAGCACAGGCCCATTACCTGACATTTCATGGTGAGGTTGAGGGGCAGGGAAAGGTAGGATGGCAGGGACCCAGGCTCATAGAACATCGAGGCCAGACTACCATCCCTGTGTTTTTTCACCGCTTCCTAATCCAGGTCTGCCAATATTAACCTAGCTTGATTCGTCAGTAGCTTGGCCACCACGGGTACCGGCAGCCTGCTTGTCCAGATGTGCGTGCTTCTAAAGACTCCAAAGCGTGAGTTAAGAACTTTTGCCAGTTTGTTGCTGGGTTGCCTTAATTTTGGCCCTCACTCTTAAATTATTGTACCAAATTCAGCTAACTCTAGGATATTACTTGTTCTATAACATTTATAAACTGTAATATTTTCGGTTCCTGATGTTCCTGGGGAAGAACTGATTTACCTTTGTATATAATTGAAGGCCACTTCCTTTAGCCAAAAAGAGATGCTGTGTATATTTTTGAATGTGGTATTGTTTTCCATGTAAGGCATAGTATAGCGTATTTATTACAGTAAGAGTGAATTTCATTATACCATGTGATGTGTTTTCTATTTTACAATTGGATGGCGCATTGTAACTTTCTTGGTCACAAGTAGTCACTGTACAGTTTTTTGGTCTAAAAGCGTATAAAGTCAGACCATTTGAGAAACGAGCCAGGTTCTTTCTGACCGTTTTGGAGAGCAGATTCCATGTTGGTCTGTTTATTAATCTCAACTTAGAATAATTTCCATACTTTTTCCCTCCTGCCCTTATTGAGCAGTCCTTATGACAAATGCTCTTTGATTTTCCTATACCTTCTGCTAGACTATGGGCCGGATTTGGATCTCGGTGGGCTGGTTACTTCGTCACAATGGTGACCGATATCCCATCCACTGAAATATAAATCCCATTATATCCTATATGATTTATATTTCGGCTAACGTGATATCTGTCACCATTGTGAGGGAGTAACCCATCTGCTGAGATCTAAATCAGGCCCTATATTTGGTTTTTAGCTATGACTGGATTAGGGCTTAGTTTCTGATGCCAATTACATTTTACATGCATTTACATTATGAGCATTTCGAATTCATTGACCAATACCTTTTGCCTTCTGCATTTGACTTCCAAATTTTAATAAACCTTCATAGTTTGTACTTTTGAATTCTGTCTCATGTGGGTTTTCCTGAGTAGATTTCCTTTTATCACTGGATAAATTTTTTGTGTACGTTTAGGGATCTTGTCTCTCAGGGACTCATCAATCGGCCCTTTTGATGTAAAATGCTCTGACACTATCACAGCTTTCAAAGAATACTTCAGGAATCTCCTGCCAATTCCCAAAAGTCTGAAATATACTCCAAAATGCAGAGATGAAACATTTTAAGCATGACTGAGCACTGGACCCACTCTGCTGTGGAATCCCCTCTCCTTGCAATATGATTTTTTATAACATATTTCATATATTTTAGCTCCCTTCTCTACATTAAACAAGGCACTGTCCACCTACCACTACTGTCATGGTCAAGTCTACTACTACTGTTTTTTCTGTCTTCATCGGGAGACATATCCCTTGGTTCCCGAAAACACTATGAGCTATTTAATTCCTTAGGGTCTCCTGTCTTCGTCAGCTCCCAAGGATCCTCTTAGACCCTCTAATTCTCTGCCTCATCCTGAATACAGTTTGTTACAGTGTTGTGTGAGCAAGTTATTGAGGGCATTTCAATTCTATTATTACCCTCACCTGACAATTTTCTAAAGTGCTTCACTGCTGAAACCATTTTCTAGCACAAATAACAGATGTCTTATTATTCTACTTAGTGATGCTCATTGTAATGACAATGGAATGATGGATGGCTAAGAGGGACCACTAAGATTCAAACATGTGACCATATACTTAGTCCACTGAGCTAACACTTCTCTGTTTTCCTTCATCAGGCCTTACCAGATTTGTACTACTTCCACTCAGCAGCCTGGGCACCTAGAGTGAGAGTCGTCTTAAAACTGGTCTCCTTTCCACACTCCCTGATTCACAAAGGTAAACTTGGACTTTAGTCTACGTTTACTACTTATGGTATTCTGAAAGGCACTTACGAGTAGTATGTTTACGACTGTGGAGTCTCCGCACCCGGTGGGGAGAAAGTGAGAGCTCTACGTTAGACTAACTAGAAAGTACATACATATGAAATTAATTAATTACACTTCAAACTCATTATATCCAAGCCATACAAAACCAAGCCACATCCAAGACTCTGTTTCTTCCAACACAATTCAACTACCTGCTGCTCCCCGTGTTACCTGGCTACTGAAAAGGCCTGGCCCATAAGTTCTAGATCCGTTCTAGACTCACAATCCAATGGTTCTTTAAAGCAGCATGAAAGCATAGAAGGGAGAACATTTGTTAATTATTTACAAAATCAAGTCAAGAGAGTTATTTAGACTCATAGTAACCACAGACAACTATGTGCGGTTAGTTAATTTATTACAAAGCCAGGAATAACTGAACATAAAGACATCTCAAGATGAGAGTGTACAAATACATTGGAATTAGCATAAAAACAAATCTGCGCACCCAGCGCAATCTATGAAACATAAACAGGATAATTAATTCAAGGAAAAGAATGCAGAGAATCAAAGAGCATGAGTCCAAATTTCCCTGCATCGGGGGTTGATGATAATAAACCATTAATCTATCCCTACACTACCACTAGCGTGACATCCCTACTTAGCATTCTCAGAAGAGGTGAAATAAAAAGGTGTCAGCGTGTGGAGTCTTCCTAAGAAGTCTTCTCCACTTAAATGGGTCAATAGCTTAAAGCTGCAGAGCTCGTTCTAAGAGGCTCTTTCTCCTAAGGCAGAGAAGAAAGAAGTGGGGCACTTTCCTTAACTGCATCACAATTTACAGGTGACTGTTCCCATCAGGCCTTGTGGCAAGTCACGGCATCCACTCTGTACACGATCTCATAGGTAAATTTTCACTGGACAATGATTCTCCTGACCTGCTATATTGCTGAACTTGATTCCCAGGCCTTCTCCGGTGTGAAGCACAAGCAGTTCTTTTATCAAAGTAAGCGCATGATCTATCCCTTTCTCTCCTCTCCTGACTAAATAAACATAGACATTGTTCTATCTAACGAGGATGCTTCTTCCACCTGCAACACAAATGTGGGAAAGAACAAAATCCACAGCACACATGAAATTCAAACTGTTAATACTTAAATGAGAGCTTCCAGGGAAAATGCATTTCCGGCCTACAATTTTAGCTAACATAAGAAAATGGCACATGAGCATCACAAATTTGCACAGGAAAATAAGACTTAATCAATAAGTATTACTGCATACATCTAAATTAACACGTTCCATAAGCACATTAAAAGCATGAATAATTGTCAGCTACACAACACAAATTCTTCATGTTTATGTTTTTCGCACGTTGCATTTACTTTCTACATTATCTGCTTCATGTTACATTCAAATAACCTAAGACACATCACGTTTCACATTATTACATTTCAAGTCTAACACCCCATGTTAACACGACAAAGGAATATATGTGGATGCGAACTACACATATGATTATAATGCACCCCTATAATTTAAATGTGTTTTCCGCTACATCAGTCCCCCTTCTGATGATCTGTGTCATCACCATCACTTTTAGTTCCCTGTAGAGTAGACCGATCAAAACAGATGTTGTAGCTAGACTCCTCTGTCTAAGCTCCTCCAGTCGCTTCAGACTTTCATAATGACTGTCCTGCAGCCTTTCCACCCTTCTCTCTCTCTCCCACAAAGGAATCCTCCAACTGTCTCGACTTTTGCCAATTGTATGTTTTTATCATACCAAGCAACATGATAACACAAACCGCAACTATTATGATGGGCTTCAAAATATATCCAAGAATTCCCTTACCTAGGTTAGTAAACCAACTTCCAACTTGCCCAAATCCTTTTCAACTCTTATCCCAAACTCCTTCTGTTGCTAGATTATGTATCTCATGGTGTATTTCAGTGACACTACTTATATATCCCCTTGGTTCCTTACTATTATCAGTGATATAAGTAAAACAATTCAGCATTTTACAGACTTTGCACTCTTTTGCCAAAAACACATCTAAAGCAAGATGGTTTTGCATCACCATCGTACTTATCGAGACAATCTCTCCATCCAAGAGCAACAATGACTGAGCTGTGTTAACCGACAACATATCCACAATGGTAGATAACCTTCTAATCTTAAGGTCATTCAAAAGTACGCCCAGACTAGGTATATTTGCTCCAAATATGTCTCCCACAATCTCACCAGCACTCAGTCCACGTTTCTCCCTACAGGATGACTTTCCTTCCAAACTCTCCAAAACTTCCACATGATAAATATTGAAAATACAACAGCCACGTAACACATGCCATACCAATTATTTCACACACAGAATACATGCTTGGCACCACCTGGACAGCTTCCTACAAGACCTTCTTCGAAGAAGCATTAATTGTGAAAATGTGATCAAACACACTTTGTCCCACAAAAATGGTGTCATAACGGGTTTGTACCTGTCAAATGCAAAGCTAGCCTCAATGTTCCCAATCTAGTGCTATAGGACCATAGCTTCCCTTAGCCTTGTGAGCGAACTCCTCCTTGGCCCACTCAAATTTTCCCTTCCTACTGTTAAGCTTAACTGTTAGGGGCATATTTACAAGCCCCTATTGCCACCACAATGTCACTTTTCAGGACGTTGTGGTGGCGATAGGGGCTTCGCCTTATTTACAAGGCAGCGTTAAGCCACCTAATGTGGCTTAACGCTGCCTTGTAAATATGGCATCCTTTCACGCTATACTTAGCGTGAAAGGGGAGGGCAATGGGTGTTGCAGTGGGCATTCCACCACAACACCCATGATTATGATGCTGCCCCATATTTGCAAGGGTGGCATAAATATGGGGCAGCACCAAAATTAAGACCAGGGAAAACCCGGTCTTACCCTGGCGAAACGAGGAGAAACATTTAATTTCTCCTAGTTTTTGCTGTTTCCATGTGTGCTGTGTTGTGCAGCACACATAGAAACAGCAAAACACCATTTATTATTTATGTGCAGGAAGGTGTCCCTTCCAGCACATAAACAATCATTTAAAAAACATGGCGTTTTACAACTTCTATGTGTGCTGCATAAAGCAGCACACATAGAAGTTACAAAACGCCATTTAAAGATTGTTTATAGGCAGGAAGGGACACCTTTCTGCACATAAACAATCTTCCCCTGCAGCGCAGACACCCTTGCACTATGGTGCAAGGTTGCCTGCATTGGCGCTAGGTAGCTAAATTAAGCGCCAGCGCAGGGGGAAACGCAGGGCTGCACCATATCCTTGTAAATATGGTGCAGCCCTGCATTTCTAAAGTGATGGAGCGTGTCGCTAGCCTTCTTGGCTTCGCCACTTTACTTGTAAATATGCCCCTCAGACCTCTATGTCTATCCTCAACTTGATCTGCAAATTTCTTCTCTATATCTGTTAGTGTGCACGTTAAGTTGTGTCTATGCACATAAGCTGTATCTAAAGTTACTATGGGTGTGAAATACTTTCCCATTCTCTCTTCTTGTTTGTAATAATTGTATTTGTTCAGATGTTTATAGACTGGAATTTCTGAAAGCACCAGATCATAACTTGAGAAATAGTACTCATAGTGACCTTTTCCATAAAACATGCTAAGAAGCAAACTACATGTAATGCCATATGTCAATGAAAGGTGATGGTATCTAATACAGCTGCATACACACATAACAATTAGGAGTGGGTGAAGAATTTCGCTCTGCCGGCGGAGTTCGCGGAGTTTTGCCCACTCTGTTCTATGCGCGGAGTTCCGAAAAGCTCAGTGAAGTAACACGGAACAGAGTTTTTTCTCTCGAGCTGCTTGCCATCGGTAAGTTGGCATGCGCTTGTGAGAAAAAATCATGCTTTAGACCTCTTCACGGCGAAATTTCTCATCGCGGGCGGTCACGGCAGGTCACGACCGACCGCAATGAGAAATCTGACATTTGCGTTGGGAAAGCTGCAGCTCGAGTAGAATGTCTACTTGAGCTGGCAGAAAGCAGCAGCGTCCTTTGGCGCAACTTGGAGTGCAGTTTGCACTGATTTTAAATCACAGGACTCACTCCCGGCGTTAAAAATCAGTGTGAGCAGCGTGACTTAACAGACTCCGCTGCTGACGGAACTCCGCAAAGCGCAGCAGAGGTTTTCTGGCACTTTGCGGAGTTCCGCGGAGTAAAACTCTGCAAACTCAGCCGAGGCTTAATAACAATCTCTCAGATCCATGGTATCCATATACTCATACAACAGCTTGGCATAAGCATTCAATGTGTAATCACCCTTGGACAAATCTACATGCAAAAAGCGACTAGTTTGTTCTATTAGGGCTAGATGTACGACCCTAAATTGCCGTCGCAAACGGGCAATTGGCCCGTTTGCGACTGCAATTCAGGGCACGGCCATGTACAAACATCATTTTGCAAATCAGTGAATTTTACCGATTCGCATAATGAGGTTTGCGACTTGCTATTAGGAAGGGGAGTGCCAAGGGCGTCCCTTCCTAATAGCGACATTTATATGCATGAATGTTTTGTGAGCGCAATTGCGGTCGCAAAACACTCGCAATTTACCACCTACTTCAAGTAGGTGGTAAACCATTCGCAAACGGGAAGGAGTCCCCAGTGGCCCTCTTCGCCTTTGTGGTAGGTCAAAAAATATTTATAAGGGCAGGCAGGGGTCCCAGGGACCACTGCCTGCCCTTAAAAAATGAAACTGAAAAGTTTTAAGGAAAACGGGCTGCATTTAAAAAAAAAAAACTGATTTATTTAAAAGCAGTCACAGACATGGTGGTCTGCTGACCCCAACAGGCCACCATCCCTGTGAGTGCTAGCCATTCCTAATGGGGTCGCAAATTGCACCTGCCTCATTAATATTAATGAGGCATGCATTTTGCGACCCCATTAGGAATCGCAAACAGTGTCTGAGATGCGACGCAATTTGCGAGTCTTAAATTGGTAGGTCGTACATCTGGCCCTTAATCTTTTATCAGATCCTAATGTACTTTACGGTTCCAATTTCCAGACTCCATTTTCAAAGCTGCTCGGATTGTAGCTGTCCCTTGCTCACTTTGCCACTGGATTCAAGCTAGCCTGGCTGATGAGGGGTGTTACCCTGTAACCGGTCCCAGGATGCTTGTTTCCGGTCCAGGGAAGACCTGGTTCGGCAGTTCGGGCTGGACTGTTTCTATGAGGCACAGGGTCAAGACTGATTTACATATCTTTTACATATACAGGTCTGAACTGGGGTGGCGAAGTGAGCTAAAAAACGATGATAGATTCAACCCAGATCTGTGTCTGGGGGTGAGTGTCTGAAAAGTTTCAGTGCTCCGTCCATCATCTCCTTGTGTTTGCTTTGTTCGCCCTAAGTTGGCAGGGTATGCCCAGATGTGTGTCCCTTGCTTACTTTGCCACTGGATTCAAGCTAGCCTGGCTGATGAGCGGTGTTACACCGAAACCAGTCCCAGGATGCGTGTTTCTGGTCCAGGGAAGACCTGGTTTGGCAGTTCAGGCTGGACTGTTCCCGTGAGGCACATGGTCAAGACTGATTTGCATATAGCTGGGTCTGAACTGGGGTGGCGTAGTGAGCTAAAGAACGAAGATGGATTCAACTCAGATCTGTGACTGGGGGTGAGTGTCTGAAAAGTTTCAGCGCTCCGTCCATCATTTCCTTGTTTTTGCTCTGGAAACTAGAACCTCGTCCCAGACCCGGTTATTGACAGAACTGGTCCACTTGACAGATGCAAACCCATAGACAGAGTGGAATTATTAGACTTTCTTGGTAGACATAAGCCAAATCAACTACCCCACATCGAAAGACTATACTTTTATGTCATTGATGCACAACACCTCGTCTAGAATAGATTTTTTTAGTTCATCATACTAGACTGACATCTTATCAGGGTGACTATCTGATCAGAACTCTATAACATTAAGGGGCAGATTTACAAGCCCCTGGCAACACTTTTGCACAGCCTTTGCGTCACTTTTGTGACGCAGCAGCGGCGTAAACAATGTGGCCAATTTACAATGTGACGCATCTAGGGAGATGCTTCATGTTGTAAAGCCTTGCGTCACATTATACCTGCATCAGGTATAATGTATGCAGGGTGGCCGTTCCCACGCAGGAAAGCCTTGTAGAAGTGACTCAGTGAAATCTACAAGATTTCACTGTGCCACTTCTAGGATGCCACTGCGTCAAAACCTTACACCTGCTTGAAGCAGGCGTAAGGACTGACGCAGTACAATGAGTATAGGCCTTCCCATGCATTGCTAGAGTTGTGTCGTGCTTGCAACACGACTCCAGCAATGCGTGACTTTTGGGTCAACAGATGCATCAGAATTTCTGAAGCATCTGTTAATCCTTGAACTATGGTGCGCTGTATTGTAAATACGGCGCATCAATGGTGGCGCAAGGGTATCTACAGATGCGTCAGTTTCTTGTAAATCTGCCCCAAAGTATATAGATTGGCCTTAGACCCCCCCCCCACCCTCTGCAGGTTCCTGGAGGATGCCGGCATCCAAATACTGACTGCCAGAGGAGAAGCAGACATTAAATGCACATGTAAGGGAATATATATCGGAAAACAAGCAATGTGTTTCCTCACAACAGATGGTGTGGGCAGTAGGCAAGGCAACATGGAGAGGCCGTCTAACAATGGACTCAGCAGTAGCCAAAAAACGTATACTACTGTAAGATAACACTTGGAACAGTTAATAGTTTTGCTCTACAATGGTATACACACTAGGCCCACGTTATGCAGTAGGTGCTGCTTAGAGGCAGAAAAATGTGTATACAATAAGCTCTTCTCCTTTGTGGAAGAGAGAAACTTGTGAAACTTAAGTGGCGGCATTACAAATGCGGCTAGAAGGCAGGGAGAATGTTAGCCTTCCAACTTATATGACGAGAGACGCAAATGATGAACACCGTAAAACAAGCATCATTAGTGCACATTGTCACGCATCCAAAAGAGATTTCGGAGACATTTGTCTCCTTCTAAGTGTCTCCGTATAATTCCAGTAGCGATGTGGCCTCACAAATAGAAGGACAGTTTTTGGATTCTAGGCTTGTCTCTAGTGAGGGGAGGAGAAAGTTAGGAAGAGAAATCTCTCTTGAAGAAATTGGTGAGGCCATATAGAGATTACCAACATGTAAGTCACCAAGAGAGGATGGCTTTCCTTGGGTTTTTTATAAGAGGTGTGCACTTCCTATTACTTTATCCACCTGTAAAGAAGCAGAAATATAAGGTTATCTAGTCCTTATCTCTGATTATGCCATTTGCAATTATAACAGTGTTACCCAAGGAACATGAAGACCTACTTGAATGTGGGTGTTATAACCCAATATCTCTCCTAAATGATGACATCAAGGTACTGGTGAAAGTGCTTGTCAATATACTCTGTAAAGTGATCCCATCCTTCAGTTGCTTTTCCCAGGTGGGCTTCATGCCTGGTCTGTCTTTGTGGAACTATAAGCGAACCCTAATATACCTCATATGGGAGTTCTAGGACGCAGAGGAGGAAGTCATGGCCATATCTTTAGATGCAAAGATGACCTTCAACCACTTTGAATGGCCTTATATATTTTGGATCGTTGACAGACTTAGACTAGGTCAGGACTTTATTAACAAGTTTAAGTGGCTGTATGTAGAACTGACAGTGCAAATCAACTGTGGAGGCCACCTGTCCTGCACAATTTGGATAAAACAATGCTCTCTCTCACCGCTGCTCTTCCTTCTAACCCTCGAGCCTTTAGCAATCACTATCAGATCATCCTCTCATATACAGGGAGTTCCACATAGACCTGGGCTGATTAAATCCCTACTATATGCAGATAACATATTGATGATAATGACCAACAAATGGACATACCTGTATTGATATCATTGTTATCTGGATGCAAGGTGAAATGGGGAAATGGGGAAAATGTGAGGTAATGCCAATGTCTACCATAACAACTAGGGCCCGTATAGAGGGTTTAGAAATGAAGTGGGTCTCAAAGGGGATGAAATTCCTGGAAATACTATTGAACAGGGACCTGATACACATGATATAATACAGAATTATACCTTTAGTCGTGCCTAGACTTCATTAAGTGGTCCCACCTTCTGGTATCAAAGGGGGGAAGGTTGCAGGCAATAAAAATGGTAACAGCAGAAGGGTTCAATTATGTAATGGGATGTTACCAGTACCCATCTCATTCTCTGCTACAGCGCATCGATTCAGAAATCACAAGTAATATTTGGAGTACGAACAAACCTTGGCTCTACATGGTCAACCTCTATGAACACACAGATGCAGATGGCCTCCATTTGCCACTTCTGGGTACATACTACTTGGCTAATCACTGTTCCATTTAGTGTGCTGGTTACCAAATGGATGTGTTCCTCCATTATGGATAAAGATAGAGAAAAATATTCTAAACTGTGTAGCAGACCAAGATGCTCTTTACAGATCTAAACTGTAGACACAGGCAATAGGTGACCTTATAGTTAGACATAATCTGTACATATGGAAGCAGGCACATGTCTCTGCACAACTCCACACCTCTTTTGAATAATGCAGGTCTACACATGGGAGGATCATTGAAGGAATAAGGTATACACACCATAGATCAATTGATCTCGGGTGACAACCTCCAACCCTTGATCAATTACAACAGTGGAATACTTTGAGATATACCATTAACTCAAAGAGAAGCTAGGCACCCTCACCGATCCGTTCATGCATAGAAAAGCAGGGATATGTTAAGTGGGTGAAATCAAGGATGTACGAGCTAGTCATAGACATCAATTACTCGCTAACTGCTCTTGACTATGGTAGGTTCTACTGGCAAAAGACTGATGGACATTGCTGCTCCCTAGAAGATAGCCCTTGGTGGCCTTGGGTGACCCCCTTTTTCGTGAAGCTAGGCTGAAATTCTCCAACTTCACATTTGGTATGTTAGTCTCCAGTCAAACTTCATAAGGCACGTTTATTACCACATGCAGTTTGCTGGAGATGCAGCAAGAAGGGCTGCAATATGGTCCATAGCATATGGAGGTGCCCTAAACTCTGAACAATTACTGGATGGAGCTAGCGTCTGTTGTTACAAAACTGGAGGATGTCAGAATAACCCCATCCATATGTCTGGCACTCCTTCATGACACGAGGGGGAATGTGCTCTCCTTAAAACATTGGAAACAATGGGTAGCAACAACACTTGCTGCTGCAAAAGTATGCTTTCTGCAACACCACAGATTGATAGTGCAGATTGGCTGTCGAAAGTGGCAAAGATTGCGGACAGTTAATGGATTATATATAAACTCAATGACCAAATGGGCTTCTATAGCCAGATAAGACGAACCTTTTACAAAACTTCCAGGTAATGAAAGTTAAGGGTCAGAAATTAATTGATTCACTGAATACTCCAACCCTAATACACAGACTAGGGGCTGCTGTGGGTGATGTGCTTGCTACCCCTAGTAATAATATGTAATTCCTTTCTCTGTATAGAGTGTGTGTGAGGACAGAGTTATATTATTATACCGTTCTATGAGCGTATGAAATAGAAATTATGATAGACTGGGGAGTCAGCTTATGGTGCAATCTTTGTTTTTCTAGATATTGTAAGGGAGTGGGGAATACGGACTCACAAATGTGTTCTTCATGAAGTAATGGTATAGCTCTGAAATATACAGAATGCTATAATGATTTCTACCATTTATGAGAAAAAACTATTGTTAGAAGTTGAAGACTATGTTGACCTATGGATAGGGAAGATATGTGAAGAGGGGGCGGTACAGAATGCCAGCTCTGGCACACTAAGAAATATGAGTTCTCATTCAAAATGATACATGGGATAAATGTAGGTAGATGGGTGTTGCGGTAAACCCCTAAATGGTGTAACCCAGAGCTAGCCCTTCCTGATTATACAGCTAGTTCAACATTTACATGTCAAACCATACAACTTTTATGTTTGCATCTTACTGATGTATTTGGTGCAATTGCTTTTGAAAATCAATAAACATATATTGCAAAAAAACAGAACTAGGTGAAAATGTCTGTCTCCTGACTGCTTTGTGCTTGAGGGTGCCTGAGGCCTGGACCTGCTTCTCTCTGTATCGAAGGCTCTGGAAGCTCTTTCAAGGGATTACAAAATCTGGCTGCCTTTTAGCCTCATGAATAGAAAAGGCTGAAGAAAAATTCCTGTAATGAAGAAACCACTGTCCAGTTAGGATTGGGCTGCAATGGACCTTGTTGAGAGCCATTCCTAGTGTGAGTGGCTGAAGCTGACTCTCCAAAACATTGGGTTCATTGGGTGTGATCAGGAAGGTGTTTTTAATCCCCACCAGAAACCTGGATTTTAGAAACTTTTTAACTTCCAAAGAACCAAGAGAAAGTTCTCCCCCAAAAAGACATTACATAGATGGTCACTATTTTCCAGTATGTTGCAATCAGAGATTTTGATAGAAAAGCGTGGGGCTACTGTGGTACAACTGACAAGAATTATGTGACCTCACAGAGACCTTGTGGACTGCAGCATCTTGCCTAGGCCCCAATGGAGGAGATTGAGAGCTAAAACATGTTTCTAAGTGTGAATGAAAAATCTTAACTGAGAATAACCACTAAAGTTTAGCTGACCATTGCTCAAGCACAGCCATCCTGAAATTACACCTAGTTTTTGTTGAAATGAACTATTGATGTGTAATTAGTGCTTTGGGCTTTCTTAGTGCTTAAAGCTGAAAACATTCATATCTGTGATTCCTCTAATCACATTTTCACAATGTGAGTACCATTTTGTGTATTAAATGTATATCATTCTTTTCTATTTTATTTTGTTGATTTTACAATTATTTTGGTGTTGCTTTATTAGTTAGCATGCATGTCTCTGGGGAAAATCTGCCGTTTTAGACCTTGGCTGCCAGAAATTAAGTTCAGGTTTTCTCAATGAAACTATGCTAAGCAAGATATTCTATTTCTTAGGTGGCAGGATAGCCCCTCCCAAATTAAGAATTCACAGTCTCATAGTGTCTTTCACAGAAGAAAAAGTCATATACTTTATACTGACTTAAAACTGGTTTTGCTGCTCATCTCACCACCAGAGGCCAAGATACTTTCCTGCTCTCACAAGGACAATGTCCGGCCTGCACGTCCAGGAAGACAGGGTGTTGTCAACAGCTGGCCACTTAACAAGGCTCCAGGGAATTTATGCGGTAAAGAGGAGAGGAAGTGCTGCAAATGGAGGTGAGCACAGGATAAGAAGGTTGGCAGGATTGGGTGGTAATAATTATTCAATCACTAGCCATCATACAGGATGACTGGCGCCTCACTATCACCATGTCCTCAGAACATTCCCTCACCAACAAACCCACAACCCCCAAAACCAACTTTCACAACGGAATGAAGGCAGTCGCTACCTGGATGCAAGACAGCTGCCTCAAGCTCAACTCGGCCAACACCGAAGTACTCATCCTAGGATCCACCCCCTCAGCCAGGGAGGACTCCTGATGGCCCGCCACACCAGGAGCCCCTCCCACCCTTACGGACCATGCATGCAAACTTGGCATCATACTGGACTCCTCGCTCTCAATGAACCGCAAATCGACGCAGTATCCTCATCCTGTTTCCACATCGTCCACCTACTTTGAAAGACTGTCAGATGGCTCCCCACAGAATCTAGAAAGACAGTGACCCACACACTTATCACCAGTAGACGGGACTACGGCAACGCACTCTATGCTGGCGTAACCCAGAAACAGCTCAAGAAACTATAGAATGTCCAAAACGTCGCAGCCAGATTGGTCCTCGACATCCCCCGTCACAACCACGTGACACAACACCTCCAACAACTCCACTGGCTCCCTATCAAAAGAGAATCACCTTCAAGCTTCTCACACATGCCTACAAAGCTCTCCCCAACGCAGGACCAGAATATCTGTACCACTGCCTCGCCTTCCACACACCGGCCAGGCAACTCCACTCCGCGCAACTTTCCCTGGCCTCTGTCCCACGGATCCACAAGACCAGAACCGGAGGAAGATCCTTCTCCTACTTCGCCACCAAGACCTGGAACACCCTGCCCCTTCACCTCAGGCAATCCGCATCAATGACACAGTTCAGGAAGGGCCTCAAGACTTGGCTCTTTGACTGAACCTCCACACCTAGATGGATCAGCAGACCCCCTCAGCGCCATGAGACCCTCACGGGTGAGTAGCCATGCTCTACAAACCACTGATTAAGTGATTGATTGATTGAACATTCTGGCATCTGGGAAGATTACACCTGCTAGAAGGCCCTGCTGGAAGAAAGAAAACTCAAGAACTTTTGAATCCTGCTGCCACCCATGGACTGGAGTTTCTCTCCAAGTGATAGATAGCTGACTTCCTGTTTGACTGCTCATGGACAGAAAAAGTGGAAAGGCTCCGGACTACTGAGGATTAGATCCTGCAGGAGCCCTAGAAGCCAGCCCTGAGTTACTAGGAGGAATTTTCACACCTGTTGGAGAAAAGTTTACTGAGCCATTTTCTCCACCTCTGGAGGATTGGCACAAGGTGCTGAATCTTGGCCATGGAGGGTGCATCCAAGGCTGGCAAAAAGGTGTGTCCTGCTCAGATCTTTTTACCGTGCTGAAAATGGGTTCTGTGGGACTTGAAGGAAAAGGTATCAATTCTTATGGAGTCCTGCCCAGTTATAACTTCTTGCCTTTCCCCGCTGGAGGGTTTTTGAACCAAAAAGGTCACTAAGTCTGAAGCTAAAACCTTAGACTGGGGTGAGCCAGCAACGCTATTCCAGGGATCAAGCATCCTTAGCAGCTCTGAAATTCAGCTATGTTCTGCTTAGAGCTTTTGACTCCAAAACGAATGGCTCCAGCAGGAGCGCAACAATAATTCATCCAACTTTATTGGACCCTCGCCAGCTTCAGCCTTGGATCTTGCCTGGCAGGAGGATTCTAACTTCCAAAAAGTAGACTAAGGACCTTATTTAGAGTTTGGTGGATGAGATACTCTGTCACAAATGTTACAGACATCTCATCTGCCATTTTACCAGGGCACCTGTAATAGGGTGGACAGGATGCCCATCATGCTTGTGAATGAGTATCCCATCCACCAAAATCTAAATCAGGCCCTAAGTCAGAAGGAAATAATTAAGATAGCCCACTTAGTGTATCCAACAATAGCCTGGATTTTGCCTAAATCACGGTCAACCACAAGGTGAAATTTTTAAATGGCACTTTTCTAGGTGCTTTTTGCCTTAATGATGTAAACAAATCATATATCAAGGTCCCATTAACTGCTTTTAATCATTTTGGTTTGTTTTTGCCCATTACATTTTTCTCTTTTTCTAAATTAGGAATTTGTGGTATTGCTCATTTACTTTAAAATTATTGGTACTGCTCAAACTTAGCACACATTTCTCAGGGAATTGTAATCTTTTTACACCATAGCTACTAGGGGTTAACCAGAGTTTAATTGAGACTTATGATGAGACCAAACAAGGGTGTGTTTATACATTTTATGTCAATCCACCTTCATTCATTGCTTTGTTTTCACTGTTATTCACATTTTGGATTATACATAAGACAACCATTTGGTGACTGCAGTGTTAGTCATCTTGAGTGATAGCGTTTTGCCTCATTATATCTAAGCCTTTCTTGGTAAGGGAAGCATTGACATACAAAAGAGTCTGTCTGCTGTAACCTGCAAAGTGCAGCACACACCTGCCCTCAAGAAACTCTTCTGTTTGGTGCACAGTGTAGGGAGACAGCAGTACAGGCCCAGCTCATGGGTGGAAACTTGCAGCAGCATTTGTGGTGCTCACCACTGTACGTCTACCTGAGGTGCTCTCTGGTCAAGAACACATGTCAAGTAGTACTTGCATCATTGGTTACAGACTATTTCCCTGTTTCAGTAACCCAAGGGTACTAATCCTGTACTCTTTGTACAAACTGAGGACGTAAACTGTGCAGCACCAGTCCTCTTATATGTTACTTATGTGATGGAAATAATGCTTGAATTAATCTCAGCTACTGGAAATCACTCTGGGCCATGTTCCAGACCATTGTTTGCCCACTGTGACATTCTAGACAGAGACCCACTTATGGAAAGCAGTCTTGGACCACCCCCATATGAACGGGTCAGACTGAACTGCCAGGCCAGGTCCCCTCCAGATGGGAACACAAGCAACCCCAGACAGGTTTCAACATACTTTAGTCTCATCAGTGAGGTATAGCTTGAGTCCTATAAGCACAAAACCCACATCTGGGTATACCTGTCCCTCTTAGGGCATCTACTTCAAAAACAACACGCTAATGGAAGGAATGCTTGAATCAATCTAAGGCACAGGTGATTGCTCTGGACCACATTCCAGACCATTGTTTAGTTACCCACTCTACCATTCTGTAGTGTAGTTCCTATTTCCCTAATAGGCTCTGCGCATTGGAATAATATACCCTATAGGTTTGACATAGGACTGAGGTCAGTATGCCCCTATCGAGTATATTAAACTTAATTACTTTGTACCAGCTAACTCAGAGGCCACTAGAAACTCCTTGTGAACAAGTAGGGAGTAGTTTCTGGCAACCACATAAACATGACAACTTTGTTTCCCTTTAGAATCGGAACACTCTCAGAATCGTGGAAACAACAGATAACAGTTTCACTCAGCTAATCGTGCATGCTTAGTTTCTTCAGAGTTACACAGAAAGAATAGACGGGCGTTTCAATAAAAGGATTTATTGAACAGTCTTGTTTCTCGTGTAAGAGATATGAGCTGTTACAATCATAAGACAGTATGCGAGATATATTATGTACAGCGTAAGCAGTAGAAAGAAATAATACTGCGCTAGCATTATCTTTTAGCTATGACACATATATTCATATACATAAATAACATAAGCTAAAAATGCGAGTACTCATAAGATGCTTCTGTAACTAGTTCTACCCCAGTGTACCTAACCTAAGTGTAGTGCAAGGTAAGAAGTAGGTGATGTATTCTATAGTATGGTATGCTATGGTATGCCAAGTCTGGTATGCCAAGTCTGGTATGCCAAGAGTCCCTCTAGGTTCTAGTCAGCTCCATACCCTGAGAATGAGAGAGGTGGGAATCTCTTTCCGGGTCTCGAACTCTAACACCCCGCGAAGGGAGTCAGAACACTGGAAGCTGGATTCTCTGCGAGCAGGGATGACAGCGTCTCTTGTCAGTGCGTCAGGCCGGGACACGGGCTCCTCTAAAGTCGAGGTCTCCTCCTACTTGCTTGGGCAAGGGAAGGTATATTTATACCCGGTAGGTGCCTTGGAATGATAGCACTGATGTAAAGTCGGGCAGAGGAAGACGTCAGGAATGAACCCTTAAGGAATAGCGGTTCATGCATAATAAATGAGTTCTTGGAGAAATCAATAATCCTGTGCTAGGGGAACTCCCAAAAGCGTAAGGGTCTGGTTTCTAAGAACTCGTTGTGACGTTAGGGTGGATGGATGTAGGTGACCATGCCATTATTTGGATAGCATGGCTAATGCCTAAATAAGGACTGGGATCTTATGCCTATATAAGGGCAATGCGAATTGTGCCTATATAAGGACATGTATCAGGAAAACCTATATACGGACACCTAAAGTGGAATACAACACCCACTCCACTTTCGAATGAACGATAATACTAAATGCTTAAACATTAAATGCTAAACATTAAACTGAGAACCACATGTTGCTAAAAACATTTCTAGAAGCAAACTAAAAGAAGTTTTTAAAAACAAACTGTTGCAAAACATGTAATGCAATAGGTACTGTACATTTTTAAAGCATTTTTTCATTCTAAGCATATATTGGAAATAAACGCAACATGAATGATAAAACAGAAATATATACATATGACGAAATGGTTGACAAGTATTCAAAAAATCAAAGCCATTTCATATCATGATACTAAATGAAATTGTGGTAAATAAGGTGACAATGTGTCCCTGGAAGTATTCAAAGAATTTTAAACAAACCAGAAGAGGGGAAGAGGCTATAGCAAACCGCCCCTGACAATAATTTTTTTGAATATAACAGTTATTTCCTATTATTGCTGAGTGCAACGAACCTAGGAGCACTCCCCTTTATACTGCTGAAAAGGGAAAAAATCCCTTAAAACATAACACACTGGGTTCAGCACCCTATAGATACTTATATCATAATGTATTAAACAATGTGTGCACAAAAAAGATTCCAGTTTGCAGACGCGATCTTTTCTTGTTTAAAACTGTTCTTTATTGTATTTTTATAAAAATCCACAAAGCCATAGCCAACGCGTTTCGTCTCACACAGAGACTTCTTCAGGGCTATAGAAAAAAACACATATATACGAACATTTAAAAAAACACTCATATACAAATATGAGAGAATACGCACATCCATTAAAATTTAAACCAACATCATACATATCCTAGTGTTATACCATTTCAGAAATCAATATAATTAATTTTCAGTTTTTGTCAAGTACAAGGCCTGTGTTCATTAAAAAGACATGAAAGGAAGAAAGAAAGTAAAAGAAGCAGAAAAAACATATTCCTATTGAAACAGGGAGTTATAATTTAACAAGTGAGGACATTTCCTCAAATATAAAGGGAATAGTATATTGTTCTAAATGTGCACATATGTCTATGATCACCTTAAATCATGACAAATCTCAAAGCAAAAACATTAGGTATATCTTAAGGTAAATTCTTAACATCAAAATCCAAATAATAACTTTACGATACGTGTTATCTAAGAGTGACAGAATAGTGATCACTTTTAGTCAAAGAAGACATTGAGGTATAAATATATAGTGCTTGCATCTTTTCAATAAGAGAAAATAAAATCCGCTTCCAAACTACAATTGCGCCTAGCGCGGACCATTTCCCCATATGGTATGGCATCAATAGTGGAACGTGGGTGCGCACTAGTAGCATGCAGATAACTATTGCACGAGGTCTTCTTTTTGTGAATATCACTCTGTATACTAGTCCCCATAACAAACAATTTTAAATCAAGGAATTCGATGTTATTAACTGAATGCTGAGTAGTTAATTTCACATTAAATGAATTAGTGTTCAAATACAAAAAATAGGCATTTAGGCTTTCTACAGTTCCATGCCAGATCATTATCACGTCATCTATATAGCGGCCATAGAATATAACGTTGCCACTCCAATTATCTGACCCTGGGCCCCAGACATGCTCCACCTCATACAGCCCCATGAAGAGGTTCGCATAGGATGGAGCAAATCTGGAGCCCATCGCTGGCCCTTGCCTCTGCAGATACCATGCTTTGTCATGTAAAAAAGCATTTTTTTTCAGAATCATTTCTGCCATCATCAACAGCATGTGTGTATGTTCAATGTGTTGTGCTCCTCGTTTAAAGAGGAAATATTTAAGGGCCCTCAGGCCCTGTTGCAACTGAATGCACGTGTACAGGTTTTCCACATCCATTGTCACGAGAAAAAGATCTTCCATATCCCATTTAAAATCCTCTAGTTTGCATAGAAGGTCAGAGCTGTCTCGTAAGTAAGATGGTAAGTTCTTCACAATTGGTTGCAAAAAGTGATCTATGTATTGAGCCATGTTTTCAGTGGGCCCACCATTACCAGAAATAATAGGCCTGCCAGGTGGAAACAAGCCCCCCTTATGTATCTTTGGTAATATATAAATGCAGGGAAATCTGGAATGGTGGGCCCTAAGGAATTTATATTCCTGTTCTGTCAATAGACCGGATTCATGCCAGTCGCACAACTTAGAGTTGATATTACTCTCTATTTGAAAGGTGGGATTGGAATCCAACTTCATGTAGCAACATGTATCATTCAGTTGTCTATCAATTTCTTTGAGATAGTCAGTCTGATTCATTAAAACAATATTACCCCCTTTGTCTGCTTCTTTAATGACTAAACTGTCATCATTTTTCAAAGCCTGTAAAAGTTTCCAGTCCTCTCGACTCAGATTGTTATCATGTCTGCACCCTCTCATCTTATAGTGTTGATCCTCCAATTTATGTAGATCAGAAGTGACTTTGTTAAAAAACTCATCTATGATTGTATCCTGAGGTTGCGGAGGCATACATTTTGAATTGGGACGTAGTCCACTATCTATGGTACAATCCTCTAATATACCCAGGTCATCTGCCACCTGGAAAACATCTCCAACTGATTCTTCATCATATAATGAGGCAAGTAAATGTATGTTATATACATCATCAATTGTTAAAGATGTTTCCACGTTATCCCTTACAGATGGAACACGAGGGACAATCGGATGTTCTTCAAAAACTTCTTTATTTTAAGTTTACGTGTAAATTTGTATAGATCTATGTGTACATTAACAAAATCACATCTATTCGTAGGGCAATAATTCAAACCCTTACTCAAAACAATAATTTCTTGAGTTGTCAATATTCTAGAGGACAAATTAATGACAGTCAATTCATTAGAACTAGAGGGAGCATCCATACACTCTGAGAGCTGAGAAACACAAGAGACTACTTCTTGATGTTCACATTCTGTTCTCTGGCCCTTATGCCGGACCTTGTGTTTCTTGCCACCCCTCCTCCCTGCTCTTCGCTTACTGCCTTTTTGCGATTCCCCAATCTGTACCTCCGTACCTCCTGTAAAAAAACGGAGGGGGTATCTGTGCCAAGACTGCTACTGGTACCTTCACCTGGATCACTGTCTATAGAGGAAAGTGAGGTGCTGCTAGATTAAATGTTTACTGGTTTATCACTATTAGCTTCTGATGTTTGTTGTTTCTGGACAAGATCATCATATTTACGAGCAAACGTAAAGATACGTCCTCTCTTATAATCGCCCTCATCCCTCTTTATTTTTCTTTGCTTCTTTTCTTTGAGATACAGTTGATAACTGTTCAATTCTTTTTTCAGAATCTCTAGATTCTTTTGTATTACCTCTTTCAAATTTGTTTCATTAATCTCCCTCTCTAGGACAGCAATTTCTTCCTTAATTTTACTAATTTCCCTTTCGGAGTTGGAAATTAGTGTCCCCATCATTTTGTACGATGCTTCATACAGGCCTTCTTCCCATTCTTTAAGAAGATCGGATCTAGATCCTCATAATTAGGAAAGATGAGGATTCTCAATCCTCTTGGTATGCGTCTATTTTCAATATACTTCCTCAAAGTGACACCATCCCACCACTTTGCAAGCTCAATTTTCTTGAGCTTCTCAAGGCGCATGAATTTGCTTTTTAATCCTTCACTTTTTACTAATGTAGAATCTTTGTGTGCCACACTCATAGTCTGTTTGTCATTAAACAAATCATCAAACATCTTTTCGCGATTATCATCGTAATCCATATTTGTTGAACTTATAACTATTCACTTGACAGTGCTGGTAGCCCACAATAACTTTAAACAAACCAGAAGAGGGGAAGAGGCTATAGCAAACCGCACCTGACAATAAATTTTTTGAATATAACAGTTATTTCCTATTATTGCTGAGTGCAACGAACCTAGGAGCACTCCACTTTATACTCCTGAAAAGGGAAAAAATCCCTTAAAACATAACACACTGGGTTCAGCACCCTATAGATACTTATATCATAATTTATTAAACAATGTGTGCACAAAGAAGATTTCAGTTTGCAGACGCGATCTTTTCTTGTTTAAAATTCTTTCTTTATGGTATTTTCATAAAAATCCACAATGCCATAGCTAACGCGTTTCGTCTCACACAGAGACTTCTTCAGGGCTATAGAAAAAAACACATATATACGAACATTTAAAAAAACACTCATATACAAATATGAGAGAATACGCACATCCATTAAAATTTAAACCAACATCATACATATCCTAGTGTTATACCATTTCAGAAATCAATATAATTAATTTTCAGTTTTTGTCAAGTACAAGGCCTGTGTTCATTAAAAAGACATGAAAGGAAGAAAGAAAGTAAAAGAAGCATATTCCTATTGAAACAGGGAGTTATAATTTAACAAGTGAGGACATTTCCCCAAATATAAAGGGAATAGTATATTGTTCTAAATGTGCACATATGTCTATGATCACCTTAAATCATGACAAATCTCAAAGCAAAAACATTAGGTATATCTTAAGGTAAATTCTTAACATCAAAATCCAAATAATAACTTTACGATACGTGTTATCTAAGAGTGACAGAATAGTGATCACTTTTAGTCAAAGAAGACATTGAGGTATAAATATATAGTGCTTGCATCTTTTCAATAAGAGAAAATGGCATATTGGTGCACTTCCATCAATCAACGTGTGTGCTATGCGGTATGTTAAATTGTAATCATTATCTACATCAGAACGACCAAACATTCTCATGATATCAAATCCCAAACTATTCCTATCTCATAGGGCAATGTACAGTGCAAATGTGTAGGTACCTCGGGGCATTTATTTAAGCGCTTAGAATCCATTTATAAACAGTTATCATCATAGCCCCTACAACGCCATCTTTATTTAATCATTATATCCCAATGTAGGTTACATGAATTCTGTATTAGTCGACCACGGTGAAACAGAACATGTTATGACCATTTATGATCAATATCACACAATGTTAAAAGCCCGGGCTATAAGTAGTTTTCTAACCCCGTACAACTCGGTGTATGATATTAGTCCGTAATAACTTATGCATTACATAATCATACCTAAATAGTTTTAGGTCTGCTCTAAAAAACAGTTATTCTTACAATTGCGATAATAGATATTTGCATCACTCAATAAGCATTATGCATAAAAATCTTATTCTACACTCACCGCAATAATAACTTGGCAGTGAAGACACGAGTCAGTTTAATATTCAAATGTAAGATCCGAATAAAACCTTTAGCCCTAGAGGAGATATATCGTCCAATATTAAAAATTTACAAAAATATAGCCATTTACAATATTAAAACACATCGAGTGTTATCTACAACGGTCCTTTAAACACTCACCTGATATTTGGCAAGGTAACAGAAAAGTGATTAAAACTCCATTCTTATATCAGGAGTAAGACAAAAAGACGGTTGTGGAGGTCAGCATTGATTTTTCGATCTGAACGAAGAAATATAAAATTTCTTATATTACGAGTACAAACAGCATGACATGATAATTATCAACTTTGTCTTGTTGAATTAGCACATTCCTCAATGCATTCCATGATACTCATGAATGCAGTAAGTTAACCAAGAAAGTTCTAAAGACCCCGTATTTATACTAAAAAACAAAAACATAAGTCGAGAAAGAAACCTCAGGGCTGTGTAGCAAAAGGCACAAATGATTAGGCCTTTACTTATGCTATTATCTGCTATCCCAAAGCATTTCCAAATAATCGATATTACAGTTTAAAATACCGCTGGTCGCAAAACCACCAACTACATACCAAAACACACCTACTTATTTGGGGAACAGGACGTAATGGCAATACGAAGAGAAACATAATTGTTTTATGGACAACATGCGAAAATAGGAAAAAGCGTGCAAGAAATACCGTCAGAGAAGCAGCCAATTAAAGGACCCATAGTCCAATAAACGTATCGCCGCAAGAATCTACAATTTCTACTGAAATAAGGTCCCTTTGCATTCCATAATGTTGCAATATAATATATATAAATGCTTATTTGGGGAGCAGGACGTACCCGCTATACGAAGAGAGACATAATTATTTTTTAGACAAAAGCGAAATAGGGAAAAAGCGTGCAAAAAGTACCGCCAAAGAAGCGGCCAATTAAAGGACCCATAGTCCAATATACATATTGCTACGAAAATCTACCATTTCTACTAAATTAAGTTCTGTGGCATTCCGTAATATCACAATACAATATATATAAATAATCATGATGCATATAGGACTCACCATCAGCCTGGGATAATACAACGCCAGATATGTAAAATCGGTACTTGCGCGTGTGCTCAAGTTAGCTGTTCACAAACGTCCTCATATCTGAAATACAGACATGGACTCACTTTCACTTTACAAATTCTGTTGAAACACAGGTTACTACGATATCTCTACCTATGTTACACTTGCCCAAAAAGCGGCATGGTAGCCGATCAAGTCCGTACGCGTCGGTTTCACAAAAGAGAAACCGAGTAGCTTTTGGCGGGTGTTTTTATACTACAAATGTGTAGCACCTGATCGTGTAAACACAAACAAGAGCCTCAAAAAGCCGGTTATGTGAACCTTCAGCATGGCTGCCATTACTGAACGGTAAAATAGCCGAAAGTCTTTCAATATATTTTGGGAAATCCTCCATGTCGTTATTTGTACGAGGGCTTATTCTCATCCTCAATTGTTGATCAGAGGTCAGATATATTATGTATAATAAGCTCCATCCAGCTATGTGAATATAAACTATGACCCGAACAGAATTTAACCAGATCAGCCTAAACGATTGCCATTTTGAAACGGTCAATTTGCTGATAAATCTTCAATATCTAATAATAACCCTTCATACCATATCTGGTGAGAGTATAAGATATTATTCGTAAGTGAAAAAGAAATATAACATTCTACCAAAAAAATCATTATAAGAAAGAACTTCAATATATCTACATGATTATCATTATAATCACGTAAATAAAATGAAAAACAGATGTGTTAATAAGAACAGATCATACCCAACATCTTCACTATAGCTACATGATTAGCATTTCAACTACGATAAATTCTCAAGCTGCACCCCATTCATCTCGGGCTTCCACCATATTCTCATACCTGAGCAAAATTCACTATTCTCTCTAAAATGTATATTGGTATTAAATCATAATACACATGTTTAAGCACACAATTGTGTTACAATGCCTTATCCTACATGGAGATTCAACAAAAATGATGTTAAAACATACAAGTCTTACATAAATATCATCTGTTCATCATGGTTACAATATGTTTATAAGTTTCAGCTCTATTCATCCATAGATTCAATCCTGAGCGAAGTTCACTTTTCTCCACAATGTATATGTGAATAAAGCAAATGTGTTTACTGCACATGTTCAGACAACAGTCGTATTATATTGCCTTATCTTCCATGGAGGTTCAAGAAAACAGATATTGAGACAAACAGCTAATAAAATTATGAATAGTGTATATCACCAGCTCAAAGGGAATGATGAATCATATTATAAATGTGCAGATGAATATCAATATAGAAAGAGAACTCGAGTCATCCCATTGCATATACAATGTGTTGCCCTTTCATATAAAGTGATGGAACTCATCGTTGACATTCAGTCCATACTTAACAGTATGGACATTCAATCCATACTTAACCAAAGTCACGTGGTTGTCAGAAAAACCCGTTGGCTTCCACACGTGTGGGAACTGTTGCATTTGTAAATATGGCAAGAACAGACTGAAAAAATTCAACAGCGGTCAATCAAAGGAATATTCTATCAACTGTTTCATTAATTGCAATACCACCTTTACTGTCTACATGATTATTTGTGCCTGTGAGAAGATTTATATAGGCAGTAGTATCCGTAGCCTAAAAATGAGAATTCAGGAACATGTAAGGGCCATAAAAAACTGTGACATGAGGTACCCTATCGCCATGCATATGCAACAGGAGCATCCTGAGGATAAAAATATATCATTTGCTGGTATAGATCAGGTAATGCCATTGGAGAGAGGAGGCGATAGAGAACTAGCCCTCAGGCAACGAGAGGCAGTTTGGATCTGCCGTCTTAGGACTGTTAAGTATGGATTGAATGTCAACGATGAGTTCCATCACTTTATATGAAAGGGTAACACATTGTATATGCAATGGGATGACTCGAGTTCTCTTTCTATATTGATATTCATCTGCACATTTAGAATATGATTCATCATTCCCTTTGAGCTGGTGATATACACTATTCATAATTTTATTAGCTGTTTGTCTCAATATCTGTTTTCTTGAACCTCCATGGAAGATAAGGCAATATAATACGACTGTTGTCTGAACATGTGCAGTAAACACATTTGCTTTATTCACATATACATTGTAGAGAAAAGTGAACTTCGCTCAGGATTGAATCTATGGATGAATAGAGCTGAAACTTATAAACATATTGTAACCATGATGAACAGATGATATTTATGTAAGACTTGTATGTTTTAACATCATTTTTGTTGAATCTCCATGTAGGATAAGGCATTGTAACACAATTGTGTGCTTAAACATGTGTATTATGATTTAATACCAATATACATTTTAGAGAGAATAGTGAATTTTGCTCAGGTATGAGAATATGGTGGAAGCCCGAGATGAATGGGGTGCAGCTTGAGAATTTATCGTAGTTGAAATGCTAATCATGTATCTATAGTGAAGATGTTGGGTATGATCTGTTCTTATTAACACATCTGTTTTTCATTTTATTTACGTGATTATAATGATAATCATGCAGATATATTGAAGTTCTTTCTTATAATGATTTTTTTGGTAGAATGTTATATTTCTTTTTCACTTACGAATAATATCTTATACTCTCACCAGATATGGTATGAAGGGTTATTATTAGATATTGAAGATTTATCAGCAAATTGACCGTTTCAAAATGGCAATCGTTTAGGCTGATCTGGTTAAATTCTGTTCGGGTCATAGTTTATATTCACATAGCTGGATGGAGCTTATTATACATAATATATCTGACCTCTGATCAACAATTGAGGATGAGAATAAGCCCTCGTACAAATAACGACATGGAGGATTTCCCAAAATATATTGAAAGACTTTCGGCTATTTTACCGTTCAGTAATGGCAACCATGCTGAAGGTTCACATAACCGGCTTTTTGAGGCTCTTGTTTGTGTTTACACGATCAGGTGCTACACATTTGTAGTATAAAAACACCCGCCAAAAGCTACTCGGTTTCTCTTTTGTGAAACCGACGCGTACGGACTTGATCGGCTACCATGCCGCTTTTTGGGCAAGTGTAACATAGGTAGAGATATCGTAGTAACCTGTGTTTCAACAGAATTTGTAAAGTGAAAGTGAGTCCATGTCTGTATTTCAGATATGAGGACGTTTGTGAACAGCTAACTTGAGCACACGCGCAAGTACCGATTTTACATATCTGGCGTTGTATTATACCAGGCTGATGGTGAGTCCTATATGCATCATGATTATTTATATATATTGTATTGTGATATTACGGAATGCCACAGAACTTAATTTAGTAGAAATGGTAGATCCGCTCTGCAACGGACTACTCCTGGTGCTTTTGCGCTGTCCCTGGCCCCTAACCTGCACTAGCGCACTTTAGCCCCGCTCCCTGGAGGACGCTACAAGGCACAGAGCCGGCACCGCGACGGCAGGATCCGCTCTGCAACGGACTACTCCTGGTGCTTTTGCGCTGTCCCTGGCCCCTAACCTGCACTAGCGCACTTTAGCCCCGCTCCCTGGAGGACGCTACAAGGCACAGAGCCGGCACCGCGACGGCGGGATCCGCTCTGCAACGGACTACTCCTGGTGCTTTTGCGCTGTCCCTGGCCCCTAACCTGCACTAGCGCACTTTAGCCCCGCTCCCTGGAGGACGCTACAAGGCACAGAGCCGGCACCGCGACGGCGGGATCCGCTCTGCAACGGACTACTCCTGGTGCTTTTGCGCTGTCCCTGGCCCCTAACCTGCACTAGCGCACTTTAGCCCCGCTCCCTGGAGGACGCTACAAGGCACAGAGCCGGCACCGCGACGGCGGGATCCGCTCTGCAACGGACTACTCCTGGTGCTTTTGCGCTGTCCCTGGCCCCTAACCTGCACTAGCGCACTTTAGCCCCGCTCCCTGGAGGATGCTACAAGGCACAGAGCCGGCACCGCGACGGCGGGATCCGCTCTGCAACGGACTACTCCTGGTGCTTTTGCGCTGTCCCTGGCCCCTAACCTGCACTAGCGCACTTTAGCCCCGCTCCCTGGAGGACGCTACAAGGCACAGAGCCGGCACCGCGACGGCGGGATCCGCTCTGCAACGGACTACTCCTGGTGCTTTTGCGCTGTCCCTGGCCCCTAACCTGCACTAGCGCACTTTAGCCCCGCTCCCTGGAGGACGCTACAAGGCACAGAGCCGGCACCGCGATGGCGGGATCCGCTCTGCAACGGACTACTCCTGGTGCTTTTGCGCTGTCCCTGGCCCCTAACCTGCACTAGCGCACTTTAGCCCCGCTCCCTGGAGGACGCTACAAGGCACAGAGCCGGCACCGCGACGGCGGGATCCGCTCTGCAACGGACTACTCCTGGTGCTTTTGCGCTGTCCCTGGCCCCTAACCTGCACTAGCGCACTTTAGCCCCGCTCCCTGGAGGACGCTACAAGGCACAGAGCCGGCACCGCGACGGTGGGATCCGCTCTGCAACGGACTACTCCTGGTGCTTTTGCGCTGTCCCTGGCCCCTAACCTGCACTAGCGCACTTTAGCCCCGCTCCCTGGAGGACGCTACAAGGCACAGAGCCGGCACCGCGACGGCGGGATCCGCTCTGCAACGGACTACTCCTGGTGCTTTTGCGCTGTCCCTGGCCCCTAACCTGCACTAGCGCACTCTAGCCCCGCTCCCTGGAGGACGCTACAAGGCACAGAGCCGGCACCGCGACGGCGGGATCCGCTCTGCAACGGACTACTCCTGGTGCTTTTGCGCTGTCCCTGGCCCCTAACCTGCACTAGCGCACTTTAGCCCCGCTCCCTGGAGGGACGCTACAAGGCACAGAGCCGGCACCGCGACGGCGGGATCCGCTCTGCAACGGACTACTCCTGGTGCTTTTGCGCTGTCCCTGGCCCCTAACCTGCACTAGCGCACTTTAGCCCCGCTCCCTGGAGGACGCTACAAGGCACAGAGCCGGCACCGCGACGGCGGGATCCGCTCTGCAACGGACTACTCCTGGTGCTTTTGCGCTGTCCCTGGCCCCTAACCTGCACTAGCGCACTTTAGCCCCGCTCCCTGGAGGATGCTACAAGGCACAGAGCCGGCACCGCGACGGCGGGATCCGCTCTGCAACGGACTACTCCTGGTGCTTTGCGCTGTCCCTGGCCCCTAACCTGCACTAGCGCACTTTAGCCCCGCTCCCTGGAGGACGCTACAAGGCACAGAGCCGGCACCGCGACGGCGGGATCCGCTCTGCAACGGACTACTCCTGGTGCTTTTGCGCTGTCCCTGGCCCCTAACCTGCACTAGCGCACTTTAGCCCCGCTCCCTGGAGGACGCTACAAGGCACAGAGCCGGCACCGCGATGGCGGGATCCGCTCTGCAACGGACTACTCCTGGTGCTTTTGCGCTGTCCCTGGCCCCTAACCTGCACTAGCGCACTTTAGCCCCGCTCCCTGGAGGACGCTACAAGGCACAGAGCCGGCACCGCGACGGCGGGATCCGCTCTGCAACGGACTACTCCTGGTGCTTTTGCGCTGTCCCTGGCCCCTAACCTGCACTAGCGCACTTTAGCCCCGCTCCCTGGAGGACGCTACAAGGCACAGAGCCGGCACCGCGACGGCGGGATCCGCTCTGCAACGGACTACTCCTGGTGCTTTTGCGCTGTCCCTGGCCCCTAACCTGCACTAGCGCACTTTAGCCCCGCTCCCTGGAGGACGCTACAAGGCACAGAGCCGGCACCGCGACGGCGGGATCCGCTCTGCAACGGACTACTCCTGGTGCTTTTGCGCTGTCCCTGGCCCCTAACCTGCACTAGCGCACTTTAGCCCCGCTCCCTGGAGGACGCTACAAGGCACAGAGCCGGCACCGCGACGGCGGGATCCGCTCTGCAACGGACTACTCCTGGTGCTTTTGCGCTGTCCCTGGCCCCTAACCTGCACTAGCGCACTTTAGCCCCGCTCCCTGGAGGACGCTACAAGGCACAGAGCCGGCACCGCGACGGCGGGATCCGCTCTGCAACGGACTACTCCTGGTGCTTTTGCGCTGTCCCTGGCCCCTAACCTGCACTAGCGCACTTTAGCCCCGCTCCCTGGAGGACGCTACAAGGCACAGAGCCGGCACCGCGACGGCGGGATCCGCTCTGCAACGGACTACTCCTGGTGCTTTTGCGCTGTCCCTGGCCCCTAACCTGCACTAGCGCACTTTAGCCCCGCTCCCTGGAGGACGCTACAAGGCACAGAGCCGGCAACGCAACGCGGGACGCGCGCGGGCTCGGCACGGGCGAAGACCGGGCCAAGACGGGCCCGTCTTAGCCCGTCAGAGTCCGGAGGAGGCTGGGCTGGGCCAGGTCTCTTGGCTTGAATTGCTTTGTATGGGCGCTCATTAAGACTGTATCATTTAGTGAATGCTTAACCGTTAGATTTTGTAAGACCTTTCCCCCTGATTGTTCAGTTTTAAATAATAAGTAAACACGGTGTGCTGTGTAGTGGGAAGTACATATCATTAGCTTAACCTCAAGAGATAGCAAAATGGGGAAGAGGAAAATTCAAAGTGTGAGCCTAGTACAACCTGGCAGTAAATCAGCAGATGTGAATAAAACTATTCTGAAATATCTTAAGGGGGCGGTTGGAGCACTAGATAAACAAATATCCACGGTTGAGGAGTCCATTAAAGGGAACTCTCAGGAAGTGGATATTACGAGTAAAACCATTAACCTACAACAGACGGAGTTTGAAGAGGCTGGGGAGAAGGGGCCTTTGGGAAGTCATAATAGGGAGCTTACTAACGGTTGCATCCAGACTAGTGGTGAAGAGAATATCATCAGTGATCTGGATGCTGAGCGTTCGCCACCATCTAAAAAATGTCGCATCCCGAAATTAAAAAAAGGGCCGAGTAGCCCAAAGGTTTTGATACAGAATGTTCCAACTGGGCAAGACCTGCAGATGCTGGTAGCAGAGAACAAACAGGAGAACAAACAGGGGAATAGTAACTTGATACAGTCCAAAAATAAAGGTTTGGATAGGAAAATTAAAAAAAGGAGGGGGAAAGGGAATTTTAACGTGGCTGTAACCAATACAGGGAATGAATTAGTTGATCTAAGTAATTTTATTAAACAATCGTTTGAGGCTGTAGAATTAAGACTAGCCAAAATAGAGTTGGACTTGGCATTATTGGTTAAAAATCGAGATAGGCTTCCTATAGTGGACCTCAAGGATAATATAAAAGATCCAGAGAGAAGGAGTGACATCCCTAACTTACGCCAACTGAACACTAAAGATAATAACAATGAACAGCCAGTTAGGATTATTGATAGGATGGATACACGTCAGGATTACAGTCAACAGAGGGAATCAGGTTTAAACACAGGGAAAGAGAAGATAACATTACCAGAGCAATTGGAGAATAGGCAAATCTTAAATTTGCCTCCTGCGGCGCAACCTTACTCAGTGGTTCTGATAAATGTTCCCCCGTTACTTGAAGGAGAAAAGGAAACCTGGGAAATACTGAGAAATAGGACCATACACTTCTTGGGAATAAGAACGGGTCTAGTCCAAGATATGTTTTCGGCATTTAAGATGGTTAGAAGGGTCGGTTGGGTAGGAACAATTGGAAAAAATACGCAAGGGGATTGTATAGTACTTTCATTAGGAAGTCCTACTTTGGTCCGGGAAATTTTCCATAGGCTGGGTAACAATAATGATAATTTGGAAGTAGGTATTAGGGTATATCCCTTGAGCTTCTTCTACCAACCCGGCCCTACAAATCAAATTCGGGACAGGCATCTCCATGCACAGTCCTGGAGAAAGCAGGTACATAGTATAGAGGTTTCTAATAGATTTTTGCCACTCCAATCTCTGGATGAGAATGATTGACTTCAGGTTATTGGGGACGAGTATAATTATGCTGAACAAACTGCATCCATAGAAATAAATGAGATGATACGAGAGCGTGATAAGGGGAGTGCAATCCTGTCCCTAGTAGGATAAAGGATTATAGTGATGAGGCAAATAAGGTAGTAGAGGTGGAAGCTAGTGTGGGAGGCTCTATAAATGCTAATAATGATGGTGAGATAAATGAAAACACCAAGGGAAGTACAACTCATGATAGTCCAACTGTTTGTGTTTCTGATGGAATAAGGGTACTCTTCTGGAATATTGCCGGTCTACAATCAAAAATTAATAATTCTATTTGGTTAGATTTTATACATAGTTTTGACATCTTATGTTTTCAGGAGACCTGGTTATTGAAACAGATTAATTTAGATGGGTATAAGACGTTCCATATACCGGCTGTTAGATCTATGCATGGAAGACACAAAGGAGGTCTGAGTGTTTATATTTCAAACCTGATAACGGTTAGGAAAATAGAAAAGCTTAGTTCAACGAGTTATTATCAATTGTTGGGCATTTATTTGAACTCTCCGGTAGTATTATGTTTAGTGAATTTTTATAATAACATCGAACAGGACGAACTGGGTAGGGTTATAAACTCGCTTAGCGAGGAAATGTACAAATTAAGGGTACCAGATGAAGTTGATATGATTTTTATATGTGGAGGGGATTTTAATACTGGTATATGTGGTAACTCGGAAAAAGGGCAGTGTGGGCTACATGATGAAGAAGATATGTATATCCCACATTTTATACATAATGTAAGGGGAGATACATTTAATGATTTTATGGCAGGACATGATTTGGGCTTTGCAAACTATCTGAGCATTCCACGCGTCGATTTTGCTCCAACTTTTATTGGCAGAGGTTTTGCCTCGCTAATAGATTTTATAATCATTCCCAATAGATACGCAACCTGGTTCGATAAATTTAATATTCACTCCATTACCCTTAGCGATCATCTGCCTCTGAGCATCCGTGTAATTATTCCACATAAAGTTGAACAACCAAATTGTAGTTATCTGGCACTGTCACAAAATATTACCCTAGCACGCCAAAATGGCTATTCTTTACGATGGGGGAAAAAAATCAAAGTTGAAGAATTGATGAAACAAATTGTAATTAATGCTAATGAACATTTAGCGGTATGTTTACAAGAGAGTGCAGACTATAGTGATATTTTGAGGGCTTATTCCTCTATTACTCTGGAGATCCAAAACTCTCTAGGAGCAAAAAAGATGACATCCCAAATAAGGACTAATGGGTGGTTCGATACAAAATGTACGAAAGCATATAACATGCTGAAGCGCGCCCTCCACAAAGATGTGAGAAATAAGGAGGAAATTAGTGCATGTAGAAAGAATTATAATCTGGCTAGGAAAAATAGGAAAAAAGAAATAAAAGAAGAGGCATGGGACTCGCTTTATGAGGCTTCAAAGAAAAGGGACAGTACTATGTTCTGGCGGGCAGTAAATGCTCCATTTTTTGTAAATAATGAGGGACCCAGGATCGAAGTTGCAATAGACGAGGAGTCTTGGATCAAATTCTTTTCGAGGGTGTATAGTTCCAGGGGGCAGATAATTACATAACTGATTATGATTTACAGTTACAAGATGGGCTGGATAGATTTGTGACCATTGGGATAAATATAACACTAGATGAAGTCACGGCAGCTATTAATGAAAGTAAAGGTGGAAAGGCACCTGGGCCTGACGGAGTGCCCATGGATTTATTTAAACACTCTCCAGCACTATGGTCCCCTTTGCTGACACAGGTTTTGAATGCATGCTGCGAGAAGGGCTTCATCAAGACGTGGTCTGAATCTGTGATCATCCCAATTTTTAAAAAAGGAGAACGCGATAACCCTGCTTGTTACCGCCCGATATCCCTTTTGGACTCCCTGGTTAAGGTAGTAGGCAGAATAGTCCTGAATAGACTACAAATTTGGGCGGAGGACAATAACATCTTAAGTAAAGTGCAGTATGGTTTTAGACAGGGGCTGGGGACCATTGAGCAGGTATTGAATTTTATAATGATATCAGGGAAATACACCCAAGCTAAAGAAGGGAAAATGTACGTAGCATTTGTGGACCTTACGTCCGCTTTTGATTGCGTAAACCACGATAGACTCTGGGACATTTTGCTGGAATTAAAGGTAGACCCTATTTTAGTTCAGTTTTTGAGGCAATTATATAAGGGGGCCTCAGCAAAAGTGAGACATGGAATTGGGGGTGAATGCACTGCGTCATTTCCGGTAGAAAAGGGCGTGAGGCAGGGGTGCGTCCTGGCTCCGTTCCTCTTCTCATTATATACTAACGCATTGGAAGATGAGTTAACGGTCAGGACAAAAGATCCACCTTACTATAACAGCAAGCCCATAGTATCACTTCTTTATGCGGACGACGCAGTGCTTATGGCCAGAACTCAGTTGGGTCTTCAGAGTGCTCTTAATGCATACATTGGTTTTATGGATAGCCGGGGCCTAAAACTCAACATTAAGAAGACCTTTGTGATGACATGTGGGAAAGGGAGAAAAAGTTGCAAAAGTCTCCCTGTGGGAAAAGCTAGGATAGATGCAACCAACACATTTTCCTATCTGGGTGTACTACTGGATCATGCTGGATCATGGAGTCCAGCGGTCAAAAGTAGAACTCTTCTTTTTAAAAGGTCAATTGGGGCACTGATGAATTTTTCTATTAAAATGGGTAAAAGACCCCGGGGATCCTCCTTAAAATTTACAAAGCAAAATGTATGAGTGTAGCAATGTACGGGGCTGGTGTCTGGGGCTATCAGGACGTGGCTACATTACAAACAGAGGAAAATAAGTTTTTACGATTTATATTAGCAATCCCACAGAGTACATCAGTTTATAATTGCCATAGCGAATTGGGGATTCCATACATTTCAGATCTGATAAAGATGCAGCCATTGTTGTTATGGCACAGAGTATGGACGTCATATCACACACAGTTAAATAGAGAGATTATAAGTGATGCTATGAGTTTAACCTACGCAAACAAGATTTTATGGCTAAGGTACATTAGAAGCTTTTTAATAGACATGGGAAAACCTGATTTTTATAGAAACCCTGTTACACTGACTACAATTTCTAGGAAGGAGTTCAAAGTTCTTTGTCAGGATCATCTGGAATCTCTAAGGGCAGCTTCAGAAATGTATAAAAATACAGTTATTAAACATCAGATAACTCTTGTATGTCCCACCATTCAACCTTATTTGGAATGGTGCTTAGGAAGTTATGATAGGTTTGTCCTCACTAGATTAAGATTCGACAACTTCCACCGTTTAGTTAGCTTCCCTATACAAAATGATTGGGACAGCAAGCTTTGTAGGTGCCCCTGTGATGAAATGTCTCCCCAAACGACTATACATGTGATTTTATTTTGTAAATTTTATAAAGTAGAAAGATCTAGATGGATTTTGCCAATGTTGAAGGGCGGGGGATGGAGACAATGTCGACCTGCCTTCCTCTATTTACAAAGATTGGATAATGTTTACTGTGTGGGAGCCATGTCTGGTCTCTTGAAGGCCATTTTGAAAAAAAGGAAAAGTATTACATGGGAAACATAGCATGAGACTGTTTGATTTTTAGAACACATGGGGCATCGAGTAATTGAGGATGTGATTTTAAGATTTTAGTGATATTTTAAGATGTATATATGCAAGGTATTAGCCTTTTTAAACAGTAGATTGTATATTCATTATTGTGTAACTTTTATGATTTTTTTCTACTAAAAATCGAATAAAGTTTATTTGATTTGATTTGATTTTGTATTGTGATATTACGGAATGCCACAGAACTTAATTTAGTAGAAATGGTAGATTTTCGTAGCGATATGTATATTGGACTATGGGTCCTTTAATTGGCCGCTTCTTTGGCGGTACTTTTTGCACGCTTTTCCCTATTTCGCTTTTGTCTAAAAAATAATTATGTCTCTCTTTGTATAGCGGGTACGTCCTGTTCCCCAAATAAGCATTTATATATATTATATTGCAACATTATGGAATGCAAAGGGACCTTATTTCAGTAGAAATTGTAGATTCTTGCGGCAATACGTTTATTGGACTATGGGTCCTTTAATTGGCTGCTTCTCTGACGGTATTTCTTGCACGCTTTTTCCTATTTTCGCATGTTGTCCATAAAACAATTATGTCTCTCTTCGTATTGCCATTACGTCCTGTTCCCCAAATAAGTAGGTTTGTTTTGGTATGTAGTTGGTGGTTTTGCGACCAGCGGTATTTTAAACTGTAATATCGATTATTTGGAAATGCTTTGGGATAGCAGATAATAGCATAAGTAAAGGCCTAATCATTTGTGCCTTTTGCTACACAGCCCTGAGGTTTCTTTCTCGACTTATGTTTTTGTTTTTTAGTATAAATACGGGGTCTTTAATACTTTCTTGGTTAACTTACTGCATTCATGAGTATCATGGAATGCATTGAGGAATGTGCTAATTCAACAAGACAAAGTTGATAATTATCACGTCATGCTGTTTGTACTCGTAATATAAGAAATTTTATATTTCTTCGTTCAGGTCGAAAAATCAATGCTGACCTCCACAACCGTCTTTTTGTCTTACTCCTGATATAAGAATGGAGTTTTAGTCACTTTTCTGTTACCTTGCCAAATATCAGGTGAGTGTTTAAAGGACCGTTGTAGATAACACTCGATGTGTTTTAATATTGTGAATGGCTATATTTTTGTAAATTTTTAATATTGGACGATATATCTCCTCTAGGGCTAAAGGTTTTATTCGGATCTTACATTTGAATATTAAACTGACTCGTGTCTTCACTGCCAAGTTATTATTGCGGTGAGTGTAGAATAAGATTTTTATGCATAATGCTTATTGAGTGATGCAAATATCTATTATCGCAATTGTAAGAATAACTGTTTTTTAGAGCAGACCTAAAACTATTTAGGTATGATTATGTAATCCATAAGTTATTACGGACTAATATCATACACCGAGTTGTACGGGGGTTAGAAAACTACTTATAGCCCGGGCTTTTAACATTGTGTGATCTTGATCATAAATGGTCATAACATGTTCTGTTTCACCGTGGTCGACTAATACAGAATTCATGTAACCTACATTGGGATATAATGATTAAATAAAGATGGCGTTGTAGGGGCTATGACAATAACTGTTTATAAATGGATTCTAAGCGCTTAAATAAATGCCCCGAGGTGCCTACACATTTGCACTGTACATTGCCCTATGAGATAGGAATAGTTTGGGATTTGATATCATGAGAATGTTTGGTCGTTCTGATGTAGATAATGATTACAATTTAACATACCGCATAGCACACACGTTGATTGATGGAAGTGCACCAATATGCCATTTTCTCTTATTGAAAAGATGCAAGCACTATATATTTATACCTCAATGTCTTCTTTGACTAAAAGTGATCACTATTCTGTCACTCTTAGATAACACGTATCGTAAAGTTATTATTTGGATTTTGATGTTAAGAATTTACCTTAAGATATACCTAATGTTTTTGCTTTGAGATTTGTCATGATTTAAGGTGATTATAGACATATGTGCACATTTAGAACAATATACTATTCCCTTTATATTTGGGGAAATGTCCTCACTTGTTAAATTATAACTCCCTGTTTCAATAGGAATATGTTTTTTCTGCTTCTTTTACTTTCTTTCTTCCTTTCATGTCTTTTTAATGAACACAGGCCTTGTACTTGACAAAAACTGAAAATTAATTATATTGATTTCTGAAATGGTATAACACTAGGATATGTATGATGTTGGTTTAAATTTTAATGGATGTGCGTATTCTCTCATATTTGTATATGAGTGTTTTTTTAAATGTTCGTATATATGTGTTTTTTTCTATAGCCCTGAAGAAGTCTCTGTGTGAAACGAAACGCGTTGGCTATGGCTTTGTGGATTTTTATGAAAATACAATAAAGAACAGTTTTAAACAAGAAAAGATCGCGTCTGCAAACTGGAATTTTCTTTGTGCACACATTGTTTAATAAATTATGATATAAGTATCTATAGGGTGCTGAACCCAGTGTGTTAAGTATTCAAAGAAGTCCGTTCTATATGAATAGTTCTACTGTAAGCAGATTGAATTGCCATGTATTTTCAAATGAAAAAAAAAAAAAATTCAATTTTTAGGAAGAGTTCCAAGTTTTGTTCTGTTTTGAAAATATGGAGGCCAAATTCATTGCTTCCTCGGTACACTGTGAGCCGAATCAAAGTCAGTGTATGGGGCTGGTGTAAATATGAAATCATCTATTCCTGTAGACAAAAGATCGTCTACCGATGTCGGTGACAGTTGGAACACCTCGTTTAGAAGGTTAACTGCACAGAGATGCTGCAGCAATGTTCGCGTCCGTTGTTACCTGTGTGCCTGTTGATCCATCTCGTACCTCAGCAGCAGCAGGAAGCGTCTGTGAGATCTCAATGAATGCCGTCATCAGGATTGGTAGCCTCTGGGGACAACACAGAGCATGGGCCATTATCAGGTCCAGCAGAGTATCGATATCCATTGGCATGACTGATGGGAGTGTTAGACAGATGTCTAGCATGCATTCTTCACCGCAAAGCAGGCAGCATAGAACAGGTAAGATGCAATCTTGCCAGATTGGTCTAAATTACAGAAACCATGTTGTATTAAGTTCCCGTAGACGAGGTATGCCCAAAAGTTGCACTATGCGCTCACGGCACTTCCGTTCTAGGAGAGCTTTCTCTAAATTGCTGGGAGTGACGCCGGTTGATAGGCTTGCCATAGCGTAGTAGTAGGAATAAAAACAGGATTCCTGCAACGAGTGCTAGAATTAATGGCACACCTCCAAACACCGAATGTGCGAAGTTTGGAATGATTCCGAGGACTGCCTGAAAAGGTGTTAACAGTCCTGAACAGATGGTCTTAAATACATGTACAATCCCGCTCGTATCAGACATGTTTAAGATACGTCCCATCATTTCTACGAAATGTATAGGGCAGTTTGTACGAATTAGAGCCTGTATCTCAGCCGAAGTCCTTGCAATTTGTAGATCATAGATTTCTTTGGCCGAGGTCAAAGGCACGGTTTGTTGTAAAAGCATGGCTTTCATTCTGCTTAAAGTATCAAAACGTATAAAAGAAACATTCAATGAAGGCCATAGAGGCGACTCCCTGACTGTGTCTATTTGGGGGATCAATACTTGCATACAACAAGTAACCCTGGAGCTAACCGTTACCAGATATGGGATTCCTGGCAACATGCCACAGCAACTCTGATCATTCAACATGAGGTAACTCCCGTTAGAAAGTTGGCCAAACGTTGGATTAATCACAGCAGCTGGTGTACCCTGCAGGTGGCAGGACAAGTTTGCCACAGAACCATTACAAGCCCCATGTAAAGAAATGTCCTGACATATGAGAGATCCGCTCAGTGCATTTTCACAGTGTGTACCGCTTAGAAACACTTCACGATCTCCACTCCAACATCTGTATTCATAAGGTAAATCCCAGGACGTCTTAATGTATTCTTTACCCAACCTTTCATATTTGCCTGCTTGCATTTGTTTGAGGCAATACTGAAAATGAAAAGTAGTGACAGGCAGAGTTATTTTGCCATGGATAAGCCATTCTGTAGCTGGTTTTTCTGCTACCGTAAATGGTAATTTTTCCAGTTTTTCAATGCTCTGCACTGTATACTTTGCTCCCCTTTGTGCCAGTTTGACCTGTTTATCCGTGAGATTGTATTCTGAAAACAGAGACGACATGTTGATAAAACGCCAAGGCACATAGCCTGCATGCAAAGATTGCAGCGTCCAGCCTAATAACATAATAGAACGTAACTGAGATTGGCCTTGTTGTAACATGGCTAAATCTTGTTCCAGTATGTCAATAGCAGAGGATACAATGTTGTCCAGTGAATAAATTCTGGATGACAAAGTTGTTAACCCATTGTCGACCACAGTGAGAGATTTCTCTAAGTTAATACGATCAAGCTCACGTATTCTTTCTGCGGCCTCTGCCTGTAGAAACCTTCCATATTTCATTATAAGCAGCATAAATGCCGGCATATATGAAACGTTTTTGACGCGGTTTTCTTGGTCCTAGCAAGAAATCCCTAAGGTCTGCGTCTTCTTTAAGTAAAGATAAGTGTTGTTTCACATCCTCGAGTGTAGAGTTTTGTAACCAGTCGAGGCACAATTTTCCTACACTGTATGTTGTTACTACCCCCGGATGTTGTCATTGAACATAACGTGGGTCTGGCCTATGGACAGTAAACCCTGTATTCTATTCAGGAATCTTTCTTGACAGATGTTTGTGTCTGTGGACCAGAGCAACCATTTTTCCCAATCAGGATCTGATCTGTTGTTTTGTAGTATTGTGTCTACTGTGACCGCTCCCTGTGTAGTGCTATTACTTGCAGGTGTTGGTACAGAAGGTGTGTTCATGTCTTTGATCTTGGCTAAACCAAGGTAAGACGTTTGTTGCACAGTGTCATTCAAAAACATTATTTGCTGTGGGATGATACAGGCTCTAAACAAAGCTTCTATCCCTGCACTTGCCAATCTTTAGAACCCCAGACAGATTTTGTATCGATTGTGTCTTTCCAAAAGTCAAATCCTTGTCTAGACAGTTGGGTAATAAAGGCTGCAGAATAAATCTGTTATGTATTAGTTAACATAATTTTCTGTCCTGTTTTGTTTACATTCTTATAGTACAATGTTTCTGGATCAGATGTATTGTACCCTGAAAAATATGGAAACTTATTTGCAAACGTTTTTGAACTACCCCATGGTGGTGTAGGACAATGTTCCCATTGGTTAAACATAAACACATTTCTAGGTGTTGCAGATTTATGCAAGAAATGATGACCATAGTGGTTGTAACAATAAAGCTGTTCGTAGTCTGATGAACCCTCTAAGTATTCATTGTTAGAGAACGCAGCAGACCTTTCTAGATCAGACATCATGTTATTAACAGTCTCAAAGTCCCAATCATCAGAATAGGTACTGGAGGTAATAAAGTCACTTAATGAAATTTTAAATAAATGTGGAATCTTCAAAAGTTCCGTCGGGCCGAATATGTCGAAATCGGTTTTGTCCCAAACTATACCATCCTGTATAGGAACGGCTGTGATGTTCACTGCTGACAAGTCTCTTGCTTCACGATGGGATGATTTATGTGGTTTTAAAAGTAAGTTCACATTTTTACTTTTAGTGTCCATACGAATGTATCTGCCATTTATAAGCACGCTAAGAGTCATAACCAAAGCTAGCCAAAGCAGAAAGAAAAATATTCCAGAAATAATCCATAGTTCAATCCATGGTGAAACCAGATAAGTCTTTTTCAGAAAATGAAAAAAGTCTTGTACTTGTTGTTTGAAAGTTTTAGGGCTGGCGTCATTTCAGGCTCACTTGGATCCTCAGAAAACGTATCAAAGTTAATGAAATAGCCAGAAGCAGTTCGGTCAATTGTTGGAATTGCATCAGGATTCGTTGAAATCGCTGGAACCAGTTGATCACGTGTTACGTTGGTGTAGACAGGTGTATCTGGACGAACTGTTACTTGAGTTTCAAGAGGGATGAGTTCCATAGCATTGTTGCTTAGTCCTTCATCTCTTACTGCTGAATTCTCGATGGTTATGAGTCTTTCAGTCTGAACCTCTTGGATAGTAGCGAGAGGAGTGCGTCTGCTATTAGGTCGGAGTCCACGAGGCCTACTATTTAGTATTGGCCACATAGTGTGGTTTGATGAGGTTGATTGACACAAATCTTTTCTCCTTTTTTCCAGCAAGGGGCGGCAGAAGTACTGGTCTTGTTCTGTGGACGGCTAGGACAGTTACTGGTTGTCTGTAAGAAGGTCCAAATTCCTTCTTGTCCGCAATCTTCTCTCTGACTAGATCCCCAACTTTTGGGATCCAGACAGGCCTTGCTGGGACTGCCGGTTTTTCCCCAGTGGTGGTTGGCTTCAGGAACACGTTGCTTTGTTTCGATCTTAGTTCATTTAGATCCTGTAAAACAGCCAAACAATCTTTGATATCAAAGGGTTTATTTTCCACCACTGTGCCTTTACATTCGAGATCAGGAACCCACATTCTTGTCCCAAATAGGACCTCATATGGAGTGACCCCCCCTAGAGAACTTCTTGGCAAATTATTTAATGAGCGTTAGACCCCATAAAGATGTTTGACCCACCCATCACCCGAACCTAATACTCTAGCTGTTATAGACTGCTTTATGTCCCGGTTTTTCCTTTCCACAACAGAATTTCACTCAGGATGAAACGGAGAGGAGTACCGCAATGCTACGCCCAAACTGGCCATGGCTTCTTTGTAAGCCTGAGAGCTAAATGGAGGGCCCTGGTCAGAATGTAGTGTGCCAATTGCGTATGTGCCGATAAAGACTCGCAAATCTTTTATAACAGTTCGAGCGTCAGCCGAGCGCTGAGGCCACATCCATAGGAACCTTGACTTAGTGTTTGTGGGATTGCATTTGTCATAAAGGACGCCTGCGCGTAGATAGTCTAATGCTGTCTAACAATGGTGTCTGTACTGGGCAGGCTACTTCGTAGTCTGGTGTCTGATGGCGTTCTGCACCATGTTGTCTATTGCAGTCTCTGCAGTCATCGATGAAGATGTGAATCTGTGTATTCATTCCAGGCCACCAGTACATCTCTTTTAATGTTAATATTGTTTTAGAGATCCCTTGATGTGACAGACCCTCCCCCAGATGTGCTTCATAAATCAAAGCTGCTCTACGTTCCATGTTTGGAATTACCCTATACCCCACTCCAGGGATTCGAGCAAAAGGAACGTTGTTCGCATCAATTACATAAGAGTACTTGAGTGGAAATTTCTTTGGTAACGCTGCACCACTGCCTTTGCTTGAAGCATTGACAGCCAACAATATCTCACTGTCTATTCTCGTTTTTGAATGAGTGATCGCAGCTACGGAAGCCGTCTGAACAGCCCCCTTTGCGGCTTCATCAGCCAATGAATTCCCTGTAACTTGAACGCCATCACGTTGATGACTCATCGTGTGTATCACGTGAGCTTTTGGTAGTTCGTTTCTCAACTGAACTACTTGTTCCCAAAGCGTTTTATGCTTTATTGTGCCACCTTTTGCATCTTTGAATCCGTTTTGAAGCCAATTCTGTATATATTCATTATATGACTGAACACAGTAAAAGTAATCGCACACTATGTGTGGGGAATTCGCGATCTATATTTTCAAGTGCCAGTTTGAATGCTTGTAGTTCAGCTCGCTGAGCTGTACAATCTCCTAGAGATTGAGTTTTAGTGACCATTGGTCTGAAGTTACTATCGCGCATGCGACCTTTAACGATTGCGCATGCTGCACTGTAAGCTTGCTTACTCCCTGTAGCGGGTTGTGCTGATCCGCAGTATAAATTATAAATTCGTACTGATCGAGAGGCAGAATTTCAGTGGGCAGAGGACTTTCATGTTCATATTGCAGGAACGCTTGTGTTTTTAAATCAGGATCAAAAACATATTCAACATCTGTTGCAGCAAGAGAATTAATCCATTGTATCCATCTAGGATGTAAAGCTTTTGCATTTGGAATGCTCGCTTTTGTGACCGCCTCTAAGGCTGGTACTGGAGTTACGACAATAATGCGTTTCCATGAGGTAGAGCACTTTCTTTTGCAAAAGTGGTTTGAACTGCTGTCAGTATTTTTTCTTTTGAAGTGAAGCGCATTTCTGCTTGTGTATACAAATGGGATTTGTATGCTATTGGTACTTTTTCACCCTCATTAAATGCTAAATAGTTGAATCCGCATTGACCCGAAATTATTCGGATCACTAAATTGCGTTTATTTACGCGTGTTTGTAAGTAATTTGTTGCTAACATGTTAGCTTGGAGTGAACGCAGGATTTCTGTGTGTTCTTGTGTCCAATGTTTTGTTGAAAAATCAGGTTTGATTAATTCGTAGAGAGGTTTAACCCTTTCTGCGTAATTTAGAATGTAAGTTCTTCCAAAATTTAGGAAACCCAAGATGGATTGTAAATTTTTCAGTGTTTTTGGAGGTTGGAGCAGCGGGCACTTTTCTAAAAAGTTAGCTGCTAGGCTCTTGCCTTCACTTGAAAGCTCATATCCTAGGAAAAGGAAATTGAGATGGGCAATTCTGGATTTTTTAAAGTTGAATTTATAGCCTTCAGAGGCGAAGTCCAATATAATGGTACTCACCCTATTCAAGTGCCTATCTAGGTCATCGTCTGTCAGATAGATGTCATCGACATATGACAATGCCTCATTATCATAAATTTGTAGTAACTCTGTTACTCTTGCTGAGAATAACCCCGGGCTGTTTTTGAACCCTTGTGGGAGTCGACAAAATTGACGCTGGGTCCCCATTATTGAGAAAGCTGTTAAGTACCTGCTTTCAGGTGCTATGTTTTGACAAAAGAAACCATTTGAAATGTCCATAGTGGTTTTATATTTTTTACGCACAATGTTATTCATTAATGCTGTACTATGTGCATTTTGCACTGCAAATGTTTTGGAACAAGTGTTCAAGTGTCTGTAATCCAAAACTAGACGATATGTATTGTCTGGTTTGGATACAGGAAACAAAGGATTGTTCATTGAGGAGGTGCATGTTTCAATCACCCCTTGGTATTCAAGTTGATCTAAGATCTCCCTGACCTGTTTTTTAGCTTCTTACTTTATTGGGTACTGCCTTTGTGCAGTTGGTTGATTTTTTAGCTGTATTTTGTGGTGAGGTGAGTCCTCATCCCACCTACATGATTTTTGTATAATGCTGGGGCCTGGGCAACTGCCCATTTCCTGGCATAAGTATATTTGAGGTGAATTGGAATATGGTTGGAGAAGGCTGGCATAATGATGTCCTCGCCATGTGGGCACTCCCTGACAAAGTTTGGTGGCCAGTCCTTTTCTGCTAGAAGTATATCATAACCCCTTGAAAGTTTCTCCCAAAAGAGTGCTTTCACTTTTCTTGGCATGTCTCCCTCCATTCGGAGTGTTATTCCATATAACTTTTGTGGAGTACTAACCCTGGTGTCTACAGTCTCTACTGTGATGTACTCATTCAAGTCCACTATCTCCAGAAGTTCCTTCAGGTTCTGGCGAGCTATTGTTACTTCTGCTGCACTGTCCAGCATTGTCTGAGCCCATTCTCCGTTCTTGAGCTGTGTTCTCAGTATTCTCGGCATGTCTGATCTTCAGACCTGCTACCTTCTTTTTGTGAATTGAGGTTTTGATTTATTTTTCTGAACGTGTTTATCGTCTTTGGATTTCATGCGTTCTTCTTTGTGATCTGACCGTCCTCTTCTTTCTGATGTCTGTGACGATATCTGAAAGGTACGAGAGAACGTGTATCAGTATCTTGATACCTGTCAGGTTTTCTTAAATTATCCCTATTCCTGAGGTTATACCTCCTTTCAGAGGGCTCCTTTTGAGGAGACCTACCTCGGGATTGAAAACGTGTCTCGTTTGAATTTTGTTTATTAGTTTCCCACTTCTTTTTTGTAGATGTAGGATTTTGTTTAATAGAGTCCTTCTCAGGACTTTCAGATAGTTTTGGCTTCAAAGGTTTTCCACCCAAACTATCTCTGCCTAATTCTGCATAAGATTTTTCTATTATTCTGGGTAGTTCATGTTGATGTTTTGTTACATCAAATTCCTTAAGCGTTGGCGGATCGCCACTGATGCTGCCTCCCTTTAATATTAGATAATATTATTGTTGAGACCTGGTCGAAGTTTTTCAGTAATTTCATACCTAAATTCAGAGCAGGTTCTGCCCCGTATTCGTTTTGAATTTGTTTCAGGACATCTGGTATTACTGCAATTGACGGAACACCATGTGTTTTAGTATAGATGGCAGCAAAGACTGTGCCCCAAGTGGTGCAGTCTTCCAGTTGTGGTGTAATCCCCATTGGTAAACAGATTGTTAGGATTCTGTGTAAGGGCTAGTATTTGGAAATACTGCTTCGATTTGAGTAATTTTTTGAGCTATCCAGAATGGAATTTGTTCACGTTTTGTGGGCATTTTACCAATGACTGCGTGTAAAGTCTGTGGAGTAATTTTTAGTGTATACCCCTGTTGGGGTGTTTGATTTGGAATGGTCATTGGTGGTTGGACTGTGAAAGTCCGCATGACATATTGGACTAATTGTCTGTAAATTTTTATCAACTCTTGTAGTTGAGTAAGTAATTCTTCGTCTGACATTTCTTCGATGTCAGGATGAGGTGTTTAGCCGGCTAAAATCGGCCATGTTGCTCCTGGTCTACCTAGTGGACCGAGCCTGGTAATGTTTTTGTGATGTTTTAGGGCGCCTTTAAACCAGAGATTATGCTTCTGGTATGTGAGTGGAATTTCAATATCGTCGAAAGGAATATATTCCTCTGGTGGTTCATCTTCTTTAAAGAAGTGAAATACTTTTGTTATTGGATTTGATTCTGGGAATACAATCCATGAATGGAATACCTCTGTCTGAAAGGATTTGTGTGCCTCTATCACGAAAACTGCTCTACCACCTCTTGGTGTTAGGCCGTGTTTTATAAGTTTTAGAGTGATGGCTCTCCTTAAGTTTGGAGGGATGTTTATAACACCCTCATCGGTTTCATTTAAACCTGTAAAATTAAAAGCTGTTACGACTGGATCAGCTGCAGCTATACCGTTCTCGGTGTTAGTATCTCCGTTAAGGGACAGTGTTTGAAAAAATGCAGAACAAGTTTCAAGGAAACAAAGATAAGGTGCACAATATTTTGGAACACTGTATCCTTCAACGTTGAACAAACCAAACAGTTAATATATAAGATTTTTGTCCTATTCATCTTTGGCGGATACTTAACCCTTCCCACTCCAGATGTCTTATGGAGTATGTGAGTAGGGGTCTCTGAGAAAAGCACGACTGAGTTACTCAGTATCTAGCGTTAAATTAGTGCCATACCAAACGTTGGGCGCCATGTAGTGTAGTTCCTATTTCCCTATTTCCGGCTGATTTATGGTGGCCAATACAGCTGAATCCCCCTCCCACCCCAGTTCTATCGGTTAGAAACTTGGGTTTTAGATTTGACTCGGACCTGTCGGTGAAAGCCCAGATTGGCCGAGTTTCCAGAGCATGTTTCTGGAAGCTCAAATGCTTGCGTAGATTCCTGTATTTATTACCGATGAACTGTCGGGCCACCATAGTCCATGCTTTGGTTACATCCCAGCTGGACTATGCCAATAGCTTGTATCTAGGCCTCCCTGCCTATCTGATTAAAAAGCTCCAGACAGTTCAGAATGCTGCAGCTAGGTTTCTTAGAAACGTGCCTCTTCGGCATCACATCTCCCCCACTTGCGCAGTCTTCACTGGCTTCCAGTGAAGAGAAGAATCGAATTTAAGGCCTTATTACTCGCTTTTAGAGCTACCAGAGATAGTGGACCTGACTATCTGAGGCTCAGAATTCGGAAATACCACCAAAATAGGACTCTGCGCTCGAACTCTCAGTTTCTTCTCTGCTCCCCTTCCTACTGCAAAGCCAGGATGGGAGGGCGCGCCTTTGCAGTTAAAACTGCCGCTCTTTGGAATGCGATGCCGCTCTACTTGCGCAAAACTGAATCTGAAACCACTTTTAGGAGTGCTCTGAAAACCTGGCTTTTTGATCTCCCTTAGTCTGCCTTTCCACTCTTTATCTTCCCTTGTCTCTGTGTAGCGCCGGGACACCGCCGTTGGTGGTAGCCGTGCGCTTTATAAATGTCTTGGTATGGTATGGTAATAGGCTCTGCGCATTGGAATAATATACCCAAAAGGCTTGACATAGGACTGAGGTCAGTATGCCCCTATCAAGTATATTAAACTTAATTACTTTGTACCAGCTAACTCAGAGGCCACTAGAAACTCCTTGTAAACAAGAAGGAGTAGTTTCTGGCAACCGCATAAACATGACAACTTTGTTTCCCTTTAGAATCGGAACACTCTCAGAATCGTGGAAACAACAGATAACAGTTTCACTCAGCTAATCGTGCATGCTTAGTTTCTTCAGAGTTACACAGAAAGAATAGACGGGCGTTTCAATAAAAGGATTTATTGAACAGTCTTGTTTCTCGTGTAAGAGATATGAGCTGTTACAATCATAAGACAGTATGCGAGATATATTATGTACAGCGTAAGCAGTAGAAAGAAATAATACTGCGCTAGCATTATCTTTTAGCTATGACACATATATTCATATACATAAATAACATAAGCTAAAAATGCGAGTACTCATAAGATGCTTCTCTAACTAGTTCTACCCCAGTGTACCTAACCTAAGTGTAGTGCAAGGTAAGAAGTAGGTGATGTATTCTATAGTATGGTATGCTATAGTATGCCAAGTCTGGTATGCCAAGTCTGGTATGCCAAGAGTCCCTCTAGGTTCTAGTCAGCTCCATACCTTGAGAATGAGATAGGTGGGAATCTCTTTCCGGGTCTCGAACTCTAACACCCCGCGAAGGGAGTCAGAACACTGGAAGTTGGATTCTCTGCGAGCAGGGATGACAACGTCTCTTGTCAGTGCGTCAGGCCGGGACACGGGCTCCTCTAAAGTCGAGGTCTCCTCCTACTTGCTTGGGCAAGGGAAGGTATATTTATACCCGGTAGGTGCCTTGGAATGTTAGCAATGACGTAAAGTCGGGCAGAGGAAAACGTCAGGAATGAACCCTTAAGGAATAGCGGTTCATGCATAATAAATGAGTTCTTGGAGAAATCAATAGTCCTGTGCTAGGGGAACTCCCAAGAGCTTAAGGGTCTGGCTTCTAAGAACTCGTTGTGACGTTAGGGTGGACGGATGTAGGTGACCATGCCTGTATTTGGATAGCATGGCTAATGCCTAAATAAGGACTGGGATCTTATGCCTATATAAGGGCAATGCGAATTGTGCCTATATAAGGACATGTATCAGGAAAACCTATATACGGTCACCTAAAGCGGAATACAACAATTCCATTCATAGACCCACCTTATAGAAATCAGTCTTGGTTCTGCTCCAATTGGAACAGTCCAGCCTGAACTGCCAGGCCAGGTCCCCTCCAGATGGGAACACAAGCAGCTCCAGACCAGTTCTGACCTTCTTAAAGCTCCTCAGTGTGGTATGCCTCGAGTCCTATGGAACAGTGAGCCCGGGACCCACATCTGTGCATACCAATCCCATATAGGGTGTTTACTGCAAAACCAGCATCTGTTCCTATTGGAGTAGAGTCTAATTTGATTTTAATATGGCTGGGACCAAATGGAGATGGCATGTTGGGCAAAAAAACGATGGGTTGAAATGCTACTCTGAGTGATTGCCAGTGGTTAGATCCATTGCTAGAATTCCTTCCATCACCTTTTGTGTGTTTGATGTATGGCTCTAAATGGCATGGGTATGCCCAGACCTGCGATCCATGCACACTGTGCCACTGGAACCAAGCTACCCTAATCAAGGCGAAACCAGTCTTGGGTTGCTTGTGTTCCGGTTAGGGGAAGACCTGGCCTGGCAGCTGGTGCTGGACTGTTCCTGTTGGAGCTGGGTCAAGAGTGATTTGCATATGGCTGTGTCTAAACTGAGGTGGTACGATGAGCAAAGGAACAATATGTTGGGAAGCTACCTCAAGCAATTGCCAGTGGTTAGACTTATTGCAAGCATTCCTCGAGTCACCTTTTGCATGCTCCCAGAGGTTGCAGCTGGCCAGTCCCAGCAATCACTTTCAAGTACACTTGCCACCTCCATTACTGAACAACCCACCTATGTTGATGTTCTGAGCCCAACTCTGTTGTAATATACACAAGAGCAGACACAGACTGCCATTTATGGCTAGCACTTTGCATATCATGCACATTGTAAGCTGGGTCATGAATTGCAGTCTCTGTTTGCACTTTTGTTACCAAAAAGTAGTTGGAAGCGCAATGCAGGCTGAAGTGGTCATCACCCACTGACTGTACTGGGGGGAGAACAAGGAGGGGTGCACTGAGACACAGGTGAGGCAAAGAGAAAGGCAGGGAGAGAGGCATATTTAGGTCTACAGGTCTGGCTAACACAAATTAACCTTTTCTTACAAGCCAAACCAAGAATCAGCCTGTCATTGCTGATGCTTTTAATACATGAGGGGTTGCCTGCCTGTGCCAATATGTCTGGAATCAATGTACTAATGCATGCAAATACTTTCATGCACAAATGCAGTATGCATGTGTGAAAACATTAAATACAGACCGATCGGTTTTGCAAATACTTTTTTCAGGGAAGATTTAAATTGTCACTCTAGTTTAGTTTAGTTAATTGTTAAAAAATGTTCACAGCATATTTCATTGTGGAGTAATGATAATTTGCTTCAAAGGTATATGTATGTTATACTAAGGATTTTTAAGTAGATTTTCCGCAAGGTACTGGTGCAGGTCTAGCTCTGTTTTTTGAGTTTGGCACATATTTATCAGATCTGTAGATGTTTCTGTTTCCATGGCTCTCATGGCTGTTTCACTTCTCCTATCAGCCTCTTATGCACTGAACTGCACTCCTCTCTAGAGAGACAGGCTTATGTGGAAAGGCAAGCATGTCCTTCCACATAAGTGATAGCTTTAATCTGCACCCACTGATACAAATGACTCACAGATCACTTGCACTGGCTCAGGTATTCCTTGAAAATGTTACTAATCGTCTCGATCTCCCACTACCGTTTCACTTTGTTTTACGTGATCAATACATTTTCAAACTCAGTGACTTATATACTAATATTACAAGTAGTAAATCCTAAATTGGGACCAATACGCATTCTCAATTTACGATTTCTTATTTGGAACGTACTAACATTTATTCAGTAGAAGTGGTCACAATTTGCGCAGAACTTCTACCAAATGTATTAGTATTTTGTGAACCAATCTCTGTATTAATAGGTCGGTCCACATTAAAATGCGTAAATTAGGTCAGAAATTGCAACCCACAATGATTGGTTAGAGTCAGAGGCATGGTGGCCTGCCGGGGTCAGCAGACCATCATGTCTGTGATTGGTCTTAAATAAAGCAATTTTTTTTAAATGCAAACCTTGTACCTAAAAGGAAAATGGGAAGCGTTAACATTTTTTTTTAAATGTAACAAACATTTATTTGTTAGGAGCTGGCAGTGGTCCTATGGACCACTGCCTTTTCCTAAAAACTGTTTTTGTTCACATTCACAAATGAGAAAGGGTCCAATGGGGACCCCCTCCCATTTCCAAACGGCTTACCATCTTCTTTTGGGAGATGGTAACATTTTAATATGTTGCAACTGGATTTCAGTTTCAAAACATTAATACATACCGTAAGGAATTCATATCTGGAAAGAATGCCTTTAACACACCCCTTCTAAATACCAATTTGGTAGGTATTTGCAAACTCAAATTGCAATTCTGTAACGGGTTTCTTAAGTGCAATTTGGGTTTTGTGAATACAAAAATTTAATTTTGAGGTTGTAAAGGCTCTGCTTTTACAAATTGGAGCCTTTGTGACCGTAAAATCACTTTATACATGTGGGCCTTAGCAAATTCTCCCAATCTACTATAATCATTGACAGGGGAACTTTGCTAGCATTTATATCATCGCACACTTCAAGATAATAGCCTCACTAATTTACACACTGCCAATTCTAAGATGTCAAATGCATCCTATAATCATTTGCCTTTTGCTGTCATTTCAGTAGGAAAATTCTCACAAAAGTCATTTCTCCCAAGCACTTCCTGAATATAAGAATATAACTCTACCCACTTTAAGTATTAAAGGGGAACAGAGAATACAGTTGCCCTATTTTAACAAGCCCCCATCAACACTGCCCATCCACAAGGGAGGGAGGGAGGGGACATAAGTAGTGGGACGAGGAATATGGAATCGCAGTAAGGAAAATTATCAGTAGTAATCCAGACATTATCTCCTCATCCAATTCCTTTTCCCCTTAATTACATAATGCAGTGATAACCAAGCATGCAAAGGGAAAATATACCACTTGACAGGATTCACTCACAACACTTTATTAAAGCAATAACATGAATTTGTCAGACAAGTGCAGCTTCACAACTCTTTAGAGGGTAGAATAGCTGACCAGAATTCAATTCAGAACCCTGAGCAAAGTTTAACCTATTATGACAAAGGTAGACTGAGAAGCCCATGTCACTGCATCACAAAATTCAGTAACAGAGACACCACCCCAATCTGCCCATGAGGCAGCCATTCCTCTAGTAGAACAATTCTGAACTGAAGATCTAAGGTCAAGATCAGCTTTAGAGTAAGAAATTAAATTTACCTCCTTAATCCAATCAGACAAGTGAGACAGAGAACACATTTTTCCCTTATTGACCTGAGCAAAATTAAGAAAAGGGGAAGCACATTTTGATAGTTTTCAATTTATTTTCAAGGCACATTGGACCCAAAAAGTGTAGCTCAGCAAGCAAGCTTTTGCTTCAGTTGAATATTATCTTGAAAAAAAATTTTTTTATCATAAAGGTCCGAATAAAAAAGAGATAAACTATACATATATTATAATATGAAAGGTAATAAACAACTCTGACGTTAACTTCACTTGCCGTTAATTAATTCATTGTATGTCAAGGTCTCTCTTGCCTAGACATTGGAATTTCCATTAAAACGTATTGACTATCAAATAGTTACACTTTAAACATAATTAATGCGAGCAAACATGATGTTTTTCCCCAATACAGCACCCTCTCTTCTTAGTATTGGCAATATGTATCTACCTATCTATTATCTATATTGTCGCAATGTTTGATAATTTCAATCTCTTTACAGCAAAGCCTGCATATCCATTGTGCCGTACTCAGATCCATCCATTCACCCTAAATCTTCAAAAATATGAGCTTATCTAAATTGGAAATGCATGAAATCCTCTTTGGGTACAAACGAAGTGACTCAGACGCAATAGAGGAGCTCTAAAATGTTAGTGGTATGTGAAGAGGATTCTTAAATGGCAACTGTTAATAATGGTCCAATTATGGCATAGAGGGGTTCTGATGCCAAATATGGTTTGTAAAGTGACCTTTAACCCCATAAGAGATTGGTTGGTTATAGAACATATAACCCCTTTGTGGTGTTTTGGTACCATGGTCTAGCTGTGTCGTGGAGACCCTAGCTTTGGCCCATCATTTCTCTCTTAGAATGTGTTCTGTTAAGCATAGTTGAGCACTTTATGAGAGACAGCTAGGATTACATCTGGGACTAGCTAATGGATGAAACCCTTTACTTGTGGAATATACTGCCCAGCTGAAGTGGTTCGAAAGTGCAAGTTTCTAGTTTGTAAGTAGAACTACGTAGAACTACGAGTGGAAGAACCACATTTCCCCTATTTATTAAAGTTCTGACTTCAACATCTGATAATATTTCCAACTATTTAAATGTGTCTGTAAACGGATTTCCTACCTAGTTGTTTACAAACTGCTTATCTGTGCAGATAATTTGCCTCATCAAAGGTACTGACAAAGATTTGCTTTAAAAACTAAAGGCCTAATTTAGATTTTGGCGGAATGGTACTCCATCACAAATGGGACCGATATTCCATGCGCCTTATTCCAAAAACCATTGATATAATGTCAGATTTACTTACACGTAATCTTCAGTACTCTCATTCCATATTCCTTGTCCTATTACTTACAAAATGGAGTAGTGAGGAAAATCTTCACAAAAGTCACCCCTTCAAAGCTTTTCCTGAATAAAAGAAAATAACTTTGCCCACTATAAGTATTAAAGGAGAACAGAGAATATAATTGTCCTATTTTAACAAGTCTCCATCAACACTCCTCATCATGAAGGGAGGGAGGGAGGAACATAAGAAGTGGGATGAGGTATATGGAATCATAGTAATGAAGATTACCAGTAAGTGATCCAGACATTATCTCCTCATCCAATTCTTTGACCCTTTAATTACAAAATGCAGTGACACCCAAGCATGCAACGAGAAAAGATACCACTTGACAGAATTCATGCAAAACACTTTCATAAAGCAGAAATATGAATTTGTCAGACAACTGGAACTTCATAACTCTTTAGAGGCTAGAATAACTGACCAAACTTCAATTCAGAACCCTGAGCCAAATTGAATATATAACGACAAAGGTAGACTGAGAAGCCCAGGTTGCTGCAGCTCAAATTATAGTGATAGAGACACCACCCCATTCTGCACATGAGGCAGTCATTCCTCTCGTAGAACAAGTGTGGACTGAACCTGGAGGGTGAAGACTGCTCTAGAGTAAGAAATCAAAATTCCCTTTTTAATCCAATGAGAAACGTTGGACAGCGAAGACTTGTTTTCCCTATTGGCCTGACCAAAATTAACTAAAGGAGAATAGCATTTCCTGTAATCCGCTACTCTGGACAAATAGATTCTAGCTGCCCTTACCCCATCCAAAGGAGTCTTCACGTTAAAAGAAGAAGGAAGAGCAGAAAGAATAATCTCTTGTGACTTGTGAAACTAAGAATTTACTTTAGGATTAAATTAAGGACCTTGGGGCAAAACAACATAGTCCTCAAAAATTTTAAAGTAGGGAGGATTACACATTAGTTCACCTAGTCTTTGGACCAAAAATACTCCTTTTAAAGTCAAGAATTTTAAAGAAGAGTAAGCACGAGGTTCAAAGGGGGCATCCTGTAGTGTTATTAGAATTAAAAGGAGATCCGAAGTTGGGAAGGTATTCCTTACTTTACGCCGTAGCAACTCAAAGCCCATAAAAAGCCTTGCAACCCATACTCAACCTCAAATAAGGAACCCCTGTCAAACCTGAAGGTTTAATCACTTCCCATTGTACTCTTAGGTTAGCAGGGGACCAACCCTTAGCAGATCCATCTTGAAAACTGCAATAGGAGAACAAAGGATCGGAGAAACACTCCTGTCCTTACACCATTTTAAGAAAGAGGACCAACGATGTACATATGCCTTCCTCATGGATAATGTTCCAGAAAACCGGATACTTGCCGTAACGGAGACAGACAGGCCTAACTTTCTAAGTCTTTCCCACTCGATTTCCAAACCACTATCCTAAACATCTGAAGACACTGTAGGGGTAAAAGACAAGGCGGAAGAATTGTATTCAGAGAGGGTGACACTAAACCTGGAAGTTCAACATTTGCTTTAACATAGGAAATCATGTCTCTGAGGCCAAAAAGGGAAAACTAGAATTACATCTGCCCTCTCTCTCTGAATTCTTGCCGGAGGTGAGGGATCAGAGGAATTGGGGTAAGGTGTATAGTAGATGGTTCATCCAATGACATGCTAATGCATCTACTCCCACTGCTCGATGATCTCTGAACTTGAAAAGAAGAGGGGAAGAAGGGCATTGAACCAATCTGCAAAAAGGTATATCTAGGGGGTTACATATTTTTGGAAAATCGTGAGAAACACCTTCCTTGTGATTCCCTGATTCTGTTAAGAAGGAAAATGATGCTCAGAGAGTTACCTATTGAGTTGTTCTCACACCAAATATGAATTGTTCCTAGAGGCAAGAGTTTCTTCTCTTCCCAGTCCATATTGTTCAAGACAAATTGAATCATGGAGGGAGAGCCTGTCCCGAGCTGCCTGTTCAAGTAAGACATTGCTACTGCATTGTATTTCCTTCCTACTACATTCTGTTCAAAGATTTTGGATAGAAACATTTGAAGAGCTTTCCAAATAGCTGAGTTCCTTCCAGTTCGAATAATGCCATCTCTTGTGGATCTGCCAAAAACTCTGTCCATTACTGGAACCCAGCACTGCTCCCCAACCTCTCCTGCTGGTAACTGCGGTTATTACTACTTGGATAGATCTGAGATAGCAATACCCACTTCCAGATTACCTGGTTCAAGCCACCACTGAAGTTGTTCTCTCAGGTTCTGGGTCACAGGTATAAGAAGATTGAAATTGTTCAAAGTTGGAAGCCATTGTTGACGATTATGAAGGGCAAGATGCGCCAATGAACAAAAGGAAACACTAATAGAGAGGCTGCCTAAAAAAGAGCAACACGGAAAATAGCCTTAGTTAAAATAAACAACAGTTCCTAAAAAGGCATAATTGTAAACCACAAAAAACATTTTAAGCAATACTTACCATGTCTTCTAGTACCCAAAGGAAATCCCTTGCTGATGTTTGATTCATGCTTAGAAGGGTCTCCAGTCTGTGAATCAACTTAACCCTTCTCTCCATAGGTAGGCAAGTGAGACCCACTTCCAGATAAGGTTGTTTGAGTTTAAGAAGAAATCCAAAATCACACATGGTCTGCATTACCTGATCCATATCTATCAGCAATGTCTGTAGAGAACTGGAAATCATGAGTAGCTCAGCCACATAAAGATAAATCTGAATGTTCTGTTCTCTTGGAGAAGCTGTAAGCCCAAATAGCAGGATTTGGAATTGCCAATGTGAACCATCCACTGCAAATCTGACGAATTTCTCATGATCCACTGAAATGGGAACATGTAAATTGGTGTCCTGAAGATCCAGGAAACCCCCATGAAAAACCATCGGAATTGCTTGCTGTAGAAATCTATTGTCTTTAAGAAGACATTCAACACATTGGGCGATATTCCCAAGAACGCGTGTTAACTATCGCCAAAATCGATTAACGCAACTTCTCGCATCGCAGTCCATCGCGGGAAAATAACACCGTGTTAACGCAGCATTCACAACCCGGCGGCACCATGCGATAGCCCCACGATAATGCGACAAATGCCTGCGTTAAAATCAATGCGACGCCAAAAAAATGCGAAATCCCAACGCGAAAAAAGGTGCGATGACCCCAATGGCGATACAAAAATCAGCGAAAACCAACGACAGGCCTGCGATTCCCACGCGCCATGCGTGAGAATGCACTATAAAAGCAGAGAAAAAAAAAGACAAATAAATGCAACTGCGTAGCAACATGGACGCACCCGGACCCAGTGCAGAGGACAACGCGAACCCCACAAGCCCCACAGACGACCAGCCAGGAACCCCGGGGCCGGAGAAGGGCAAAGAGAAGAGGAAGACGGGGTTCAGTCCGCAGGAAAACCGGATCATCGTCACGGAGGTGACAGAACACTACCAACAACTGTACGTCACCTCCACTGTGTCATCGGCAACACAAACGGAAATATGGCAGTCCATCGTGAACAATGTGAATGCAGTCGGAGTGTCGAGGAGGTCAATGGAGGAGGTCAAGAGGCGCTGGCATGACGTCAAAAGCCAAACCAAGCAGAAACTCGCTGCCAACCTGAAGGCAGCAACGGCCACTGGAGGTGGGAGTCCTGCGCCACAGGAGGAGCTGGATGAGCTGGAGGAAATGGTGGCCACAGTCATCAGTGCGGAGACGGTGCAAGGAGTTGGGGGTCCGGACACTGCCCGAAATGACCTGACCAAACAGCAACAGGGTGTAACCACCAGGGACTGGGGGGACGGGGGAGACGGGCACAATGGCACACATGCACAATCAAGAATAGCACACTGCACACCCACAATGACTGTGGAACCTGTCCCTGATGGCCTTGGCACACTGCAGCACACATAGAAACACCAAGTAGGCCCCCGAACACCATGTGCACAAATGGCCCCCCTCCCCTCACCAATCCACAACCTACCCATGCACATGTGCTGAACACAGCAAAGCAGCGGCTCTGTGAGCCACACTGACAATGCAAGTGACACTGCATGACCAATAGCATGGCTGCAGTCAGAATACATGACATGGTGCACGACACGACACTGAGGTGGCCCAGTGTGGATAACATCCTCAAAGGAGCAGGTCACACTGTGACACATCCACGTGCACATACAACCCCTGACGTCAACAACACATCTGCAGACAAACAATGCACAAGAGTACCAAATCTGTCCAAGAGCACAAATGACCCAAGTCGCCAACATCTCAGCACCGTAAAAGCACAGAAGCCAAAGGCACACCGCCTCAAAGGGACAATGGGACGCTAAATCAGAGCTGCAGGGGTGACTCTCCCACAATGCAGCACACACACATAGCAATCACAGCACATCAACATTGACGACAATGTGGTACAAAGTGCCACACCAACACCACAGAACAGAGGACACAACTGGTGCTGCATGTGCGTAGAAAAAGGCCAATCACATCAGGCATAGCAGGAAACTGTCAGATGAAAATGTACGAGTACAACCTCACATCCTTCATGTAGTCCGAATGTCCACTGTCCCCCATCAAATACCCAGCTCCTCCAAAACAGTCACAATGTACATTGACATGCAGTCAGTATGTAAACATGTACAATGCGTGCACATACATGGAACACACTGTTAACCTGCATCTCCCCTTCACATTGCAGAGGGACAATCAACACCTCCTGCAGAGCAGACCAGACATCTCTTCAGTGATGAGGAGGAGGAACCCCTGGCCATCTGCTTCAACACCCTCCAACTGCTTGTGGACAGCCTCCGCACCCCACCTCCAGGAGCAGGGCAGCCCAGCTGCATCGAGGTGATACCACCCCCTGCACAGACCACACAGCAGGAAGCACCCACCACCACGGCTGGCTCCCAGCACCTCACCCAAGAACACATGGCATCCCAACGCCGTGTGTCAGACTGCCAGAGGGGGCTGGCTGAACAGGTGCGTGTGGGTTTCTACCTCATGGCAGCCAAACTAGATGCCATACGTGGGTGTCTCAGTCCCATCAGGGACCACTTACAGTCCCTAACGGACACCCACAGTCCGCTCCATGCCCTACAACAATCCTTGGCTGACCTCGCTGGATCCATTACTCGGATACAAGAACTGTCTAGGCAGAGAGGCTCCAGCGACGACAGCACAGAGTTGGCACAGATGCGGAGGACAATGGAGAACATGGAGCGGATGCAAGCAGGAAGGATGGCTGCCATGGCTGAACACCAGCGAGATGTAGCTGGGATCTACCATGCCCTGCAGATCCTCATCTTGCCATTGGTCAGTACAAACCAAAAACATATTTATGGGAGCAAGATTCGGCAACTTGCCAGGCTTAAAACTTGTAATGCCTTGGCTGAGACCATCTACGCCAACTCCATGCAGACTATGCAATTTATGGGATGAAAATATTATTCATTTGGTTTGTATATGTGCAGTAATGACGGCTGAAAGAAAACGATATCTGAAAAACTGCTTCATTGATAGAGGTGTTCGCACATGTAGACATGCTATGACAGTTTGTTTTAGACCAACGGACATTAAAATGAATGCTAACTTTACTAAATTTTTGATACTTGTAAAAAAGAAACTGGACGCTAGTGAGTTGAGCCCAGTAAATTTGGAAGTTTTAAATTAGCTAGGGATAAACTTTGCACTATATAAATGAATTTGCACAAAAGTAATGAAATTATAATTGCTATTATCCATATTAAGCCTTGGCAAAATGACGGACTGAATTAATGTTTATAACTTATTTTTTGGGACTATTTGAAAAAAATTATTTGAATGAGATTATTAGGAATTTTAGATTTATTTGTCATATTTTAAACGGTGTGTATTAAAGATTGTTCTAATTGTAAGATTTTTATTAATCATGCAATAAAATTTTACTACTCATCTTGCCATTGCTGCCACAGAGCCTGTCCCAAATGACTGCTGCAGGAACTTCGACACACACATCTCCACCCCCTGATGTGTCAGTGGCACACAGTGATGCAGCCATACCACCTCCGCACCCTTATGAGTCCGTGGCACACAGTGATGCAGCCATAACACCACCACACACACCTGGCACACCTGACACAGAAGAAGTATGAGAGGATGAAGATGTGGACGGTAATGACTCTGTGTCAAAAAGGAGGTTGTAGCATTCATCCCCCGCCATATGGCCCTCTGCATCATGCCCTGGTACAACACCTTCCACTGTCCCCCGAACACCCTGCGACATTCACCTGGACCCCGACATGGACTGCCATATCTGCTCTGGTTACCAATGACACAGCAAACAGGCTGCGGACTCAACTCTTCCTCTACCGATTCACTTGTCATCCCCTAAAGGACTCTGTTTGGCCCTCCACTGGGCAACCATGTAATGTGGGGTGTGCATGGCCATGTACTGCTCCAGCTCCGACACACCACAGGATGTGAATAAAACATTCCTAATCACACAGATGTGTCATGTCTATGTCCAATCAAGTATGACAGTATGGATGACTGTAGGGACATTGATTGCACAAAAAGGTACACCCTGGGAAATGACATCAATGCACATGTTTGACCGTGACACACATGGCCAATTACATGACTGTGGAGGTGTGAACTAGCTGTGGCCTCATTGATCATGAACAACAATCTCGCAACCCCCCAACGTAGCCCCACGTCCATGTATTAAATAGGGCTGTGTGTAAATATGTCAGAGTCGGTAGGAGGCCTAAAGTAGTGTCCCACATCACATGTGACAACAGAACATCTCTTCGCATACCTATACACACTCAACTGTGTGGACACAGCCTGGTTTGATGAAACACATTGGTCCACATGGCAAGAAGTTGGACACCATACTCACATTGCTGAAGACACGTAACCGCACAGGTCGACCAGCAACTCTCCCGAACACAATGTCTGGCTCACAGAGGTGGAGCTTGCAATAGGGACTCACCCCTAAGTGAAATCCGTCAGTCAGTCCCTCCCTGTGTACGTACAATGCTCATTGGGGCACACGATTTGGCATGCAAATCAACACTCATCACAGTTGTACACTAGTGAAGCTGCGTAGACTTTATTAGCATGTGCGTGTCAGTACGGGCAAGACAAGGGCCACAACATGCAGACCAATGCATCATACACTAACAGGCAGCCAAGGAACATGTAGAGGTGCAAGACATGGGGAGGCACACATGAACACCAACCATGACGGATGCTGACGGTCTCAGTCCACCTTGCCCTGCTGGACGAGTCATGTGGTGTTTGGCGAATGCTCATTGCACCGTGTCAGGGGACACCACTCACAGCCCATGGGATCTACATAGTCCTGTACCACCGGACAGCGCTGACTGCCTGCTCTGCTGACAGTGAGAGGGTGAAGGAGTCCAACAAGGTCACATGTAGTACTACATTGCCATGTGTGTACTCTCCCTCCAGCGGTGTGTCAGGTTGAGGAACGTTGCCAGGTGCCGCTGTCCACTCACCTTGCACAGGTGTGTGTCAACCCGCAGTCCTGCACGCACATGCATTCTGAGTCCAGGCGAATGCAGACATGTCCACTGGCATGGTGGGATATGTGTCCATCTCCCCAAGATGCAAAAGGGGGTTGGGACCTGTGCCATGGGTTACAATCTTTTGTGGCTGCAGGAATGTAGTTACTCGTCCATGAAAGCGAGCGCAGCTTCATGGACAATCAGTTCCAAGAGTACGTCGTTGTCGACTTCAACGAACACGGGGGCGAGCCAATCCATTAGCTGGTCCGGACAGATGTGCTCCGTCCACACCATCTCACCAATCCGCAACACAGCCCAATAGGGGAGCGCTTTGATGTGGTCACTGCACACGAGGAATTGTGCGATCTCACATGCCCAACTGCCAGCACATATGCCCAATTCCAAGGCATCCCATGAATGGGTATCACGGTTACCCTCCTGGTCGTGGTCCAACAGGGGGCGCACACACATGTCATAATCCTATTAAGCTACCGTTGTGTTGGATAGGCAGACATCCATGGGTCACTCGAATATGCATGATCGGCAGTGGAACCAGGGCTGGACGCAGGTGACGTACGCAAGACAGCAGCTCAGACGGTAACTGATGCGCAACACTGCCAGTGGCAGTGCCCCCAACAAATGCAGCATTCGGTCACGGTACAGTTCCACGTGACAGGGGTTGTGCATGTGCCCGGGATGTTCTGACATTGCGTTGTTCACACTCGTAGAACCGGCACTCTTCTGACCTGCGGCTGTTATGGGGATGATATGCCACAGCTCGGAGCAATGAGTCGTATGAGTGTGCAAAGTTTGTACGTATGGGTTGTCCTGTACGTAAGTGTCAAGGCCGTTCCATGCAGGAGTACCTCGGGCAAGGACTTCTGTGTGTGGGGTGTGGATACGTTGATCTTTCAGGGCGCCGTGTGTAGTGTGGGAGTCGTCTTCGTCTGCCATGGTATCTCTCTTAGGGGGTGCCTGCCGCATGCGTTTCCAAGGTCGGGGGTGCAGATGTCCTTCCGCCTTGTGTATTGAGACAAGGGGGCTTTCATCCCTAATGTTAGTCAAAACACTGCTTGTATCCTGGGTATGTGATGTGGCCATCGCGCTGCAATTGAGGCTAGGCCTTGGGCTTATAGTGCACCAAAAGCGATGAACACACACACCAGTTGCCATGTATGAGTCAAGACCCCGAGGGGCCTTGCGCTCCTTGTACAGTCCCTTCGTGCGCGGCTGCATGCAACATTGCAACATTGTCGATTGCGGGCCGTGTGGTGCAGACACTGCAACAGAGACACATGCATCAGTTGGTTTCCTGTGCAGCCCAGATATGAACCACGCCCAGGGGCCAGGGATAATTGTTCACACCCCTACGCTGGCCTGGCGTACGCCGACCCAGCCCACACGGCGTACGTATAAAGGGGGGGACGACGACACTACGTGTCCCAGTTCTTCCCCACTGCCTGAGGTGACATGGCTGCGTCCGCCTGGCCTACAACAAATAGGGTCCATGACTTGCGTTGCACGGAGTCGGTGGCACTGGTTGCACTGTGGCCAGCACGGGCCTACCACCACGGGACAGTGACTTACTGTGCACTGAGGTAGGGGCACCTAAAGTGCTGAGCGGGTGTGCAGCCTGCGATGATGATGTGTGCACTGATATGGTCTCTGCCATTGCTATATCAAGACCAAGAGTCAAGTGTGCGCCTGCTGGACCGCAATGTAGGCCTGAGCGAGCAGGCAGCGTGGGCCTACCGCCACGTGGCATTGCCTCGCGTTTCACAGAGTTAGTGGCACCTAGAGAGCTGAGCGGGTGTGCAGCCTGCGATGATGACGTGTGCACTGATATGATCTCTGCCATTGCAAAATCAAGACCCAGAGTCAAGTGTGCGCCTGGTGGCCCGCGCTGCGGGGATGCGTGATGTGGAGGCTGCCAAGGTCGCGGGCCCCGGGCTCGGAGCTTGCACCGGGACGTGGTGTGCCCTCTTGGAGACACGCCGGTGGCGGAAGGTGAGCAGTGCGGCCTGGGTGCGCAGGGGCGGCCATGCGATGTTGCCGTGTGCAATGATGTGTACTCTGCCATCATTAGCTGTGGACTCTGTTTCAGATGAGGGGCCTGGTGGCCTGCAGTGTGAACCGGCACGTGGTTGGAGACACACCGGTGGCAGCAGGTGAGCAGTGAGGCCTGGTTGTGCAGGGGCTGGCAAACACCGCTGGGCGGCGGGGGGCTGGGGTGCAGCAGCCTGTGTGCGCAGGGGCGGGCAAGCGATGATGGCGTGTGCAATGATATGAACTCTGCCATTCACATATCTGGACTCTGTTTCAGATTGGGGACCTGGTGGCCTGCAGTGTGAACCGGCACGTGGTTGGAGACACACCGGTGGCAGCAGGTGAGCAGTGAGGCCTGGGTGCGCAGGGGTGGGCAAACACCGCTGGGCGGCGGGGGGAATGGGGTGCAGCTGCCTGGTTGCGCAGTGTCGGCACTGTCTCTCTCTCGCTCTCTTGCTCTATCTTTCTCTCTCTTTCTCTCTCTCTCTCTCTCCCTCTCTTTCTCTATCTTTCTCTCTCTTTCTCTCTCTCTCTCTCCCTCTCTTTCTTTCACTGTCTCTCCCTCTCCCTCTCCCTCTCTTCCTTTCACTGTCTCTCTCTCTTCCTCTGTTACTCTCTCTCTCCTCCCTCTCTTCCTTTTGCGGTCTCTCTCTCTCTTCCTCTGTTTCTCTCTCTCTCTCCTTCTCCCTCTCTCCCCCTTTCTCTCTCTTTCTCTCTCTCCCTCTCTTTCACTCTCTCTCTCGCTCCCTTTCTTTCTCTCTCTCTCTTTCTCTCTCTCTCTGTCCTTTGTTGTGCGCATGACACACCTTCTTATCTTCAATATTGTCTTGCAGGCTGTGACTTACGGTTTGTCCGGAGAAGACCCGCCATGACTCTTCCAACTATTTATGTTGATTGGAATTTGATTAAATTGATTATTTTTGGAATTCTGCGATGTATGTATGTTTTTCCTTTTTCGAACCACACATGGATGTTGGTTGGTGTACTTGTGCGACATCAGGCGAATTGTTGTGTTCATGAATTTGTGAGGTAGATGTGAGATATCTTTGTCCGGGGGGGTGCCCGGGGTAGGGCCACGGAGGGTCCTAGGGGGGGTGGTGGGCCTGGGGGGGGTGGCGGGGGTGTTGTGGCCCTCTTGGGGCTCCGGGCTGCATGGTCAGTGGCTCCATGGCATCTGTTGTTCTTCTGGTGGGGCTGTGGGCTGGGCTCCCTTTTGTGGTGCAGGTTGTCGTCCGACTTAACACCAGGTAGGAGCAGGTGTTAAATCCCTGCTGCTAACGGGCCTTAGTGCATGTTTTGTGGTCTTATCGCCGATCTGGCTGGTCGTTGTGAATGGTGCGAGGTGGTGTTTCCGCGGGTTTTTGCATGGGAACGCCTACTCTGCATCTCATTAGCGTTAGTTGCCGGTGTCATCAGTGGCGATGTTTTTTGCGGCTGCTCTCGCAGGAATACTGGTGATATTGGCTGTTAGCACCAGCTTGTGAATGGTGCGATGTATTTATCACCACTTTGGCTGCGATAAAGTGCCGCTAGCTCGGCGATAAGTCCTTGAGAATATGCCCCTTTCAGTTTATAACTAAGCATTACTCTCCCAAAGACTTCCTTACAAAGAACCCTGGATCTCTGGATCAAGCTGGTACAGGAATTACAGCTCTCTGTTGAGCCAATAAAAGAATGGTAACCTGCAATCCCTTTCTCTTCTCTGGAATTCAGGGAAGAGGGGTCAAATGAAAAACATTTAGGGAGGGAGCTTGTGGAATCCCAAAGAGTACCCTTGGCACACCATCTGAAGAACTCAAGTGTCTTTGACTTGACTCTGCTATATGATGAAAAAGTGAGCTAGTCTCCCACCAGATGGGCCCTCTGGCATTCCCTCCCAGCATAGTGAGGAGTGCTGGTTGTTCTTTGAGCTCTGGGAATTTTTAGAGTTTAGAGTACGATGAAAATGACTCCGGTTAAAGGAAGTGTCAAACATCTTCCCTCTAGAGCAACCATAAGGTTTCATTCTCTTTGAAAATGTTTTTCACTCAAATTTAAAGGTAAGAGTATCCTTTCTGGTTCTAAATGAATTTAGGATAACATCCTCCAGCCCCTCACAGAATGGTTTATCTCCTGAAAAAGGCATCTTCAGCAACTCGGTGTATGTGAAGAATCAGCTTTCCATCTCTGTACAATTGGCTCCTAGTCGCAGCCATCCCACTTGCTAACATAGCAGATGCTTTTAAATTATCAAATGCTATGTCAGACAAAAAGTTCACCTCCATGTCTGAAAGTAAATCCCACCCGCTTAAAAGAGGCTTGTTCTGCCTTATCCACTGGATCTGGAACCATGACTTCATCTGACAACAATCTAGATGACTGACTGGATAAATGTCAGAGTAACAAATCTATGGATAGCTTTTGAGAAAATTCAGTGTCCCCCCTTAGACAGTGGGTAGAGTCTTCAAACTACCTAGGAAAAGAGGCTTTGTTTGGATCTTTCCATTTCCTTTATTAGAGCTCTCTAACAGCTAAATTAACTGGAAATCTTGGACAAAGGGGTTTGTTGAACTGCTTGAAAGGGTCACCACTGATTTAATTCAATCCTTTAAATGAATTTGCCTTTTGAAAATCTAGACTGTGACTCATCAGTGCCATAGATGGGAGAAGACCAAGAAGAGGAAAGTGAAGACTGAGAAGTGCAGGACCTCTGAGAAGACTCACTTCTGGTGTGAAACAGACAGCCACCTTGATCTTCCTATTGCCTGTTAAAATCTTCGAGGATGGATTTTATCATTAACTCAACCTGCTTCTCTGAGAAATTATGAGCACCTAGAGTATCCATTCTTAGAATGGCACTTTACTAGAACTGGAAGGCCCCTTCTCCTGGAAGGAAAAGAAGAGAGGGGTCTTCACTTTTTGCTATACTTCTCCATAGTGAGCCTGAACACTAACTAGGCAACAAAGAGAACTATTTATACATCCCATAAGGACTCAAGGAAATCAATGGAGTTCATTTAAAAATATTTCCAATTATTATTTATATGTAACATGTAAATAATAAAATGCCTACTTCTAAAATAAAAAAAGGAATAAAGAAGAGAACAGGCAATAAAGAGGGCAGATCTAATCCCTCCACACCTGAAAATTCTTCTCCTCTTTTCTCACCTCTCATCTTTTTCATGACCACCTTATTATAAAAATAAAAGGACAACTTTGACTGGTTTCAAGAACAAAATAACATAAAACATTACAAGGGATAAGATAAGTTTGAGCTCTTTAATATAATACATTTAAATTTGATTGGCTTCAAGAACAAAATAGCATGAACTATTACAACAGATAAGATAAGTTTAAGCTCTTTAATGTACATTTATAAATACCATTAGAGATTTTCTTTTTCATAAAGACTTACCCTACTCATCAGGTTCCAGTATGAGCAGAAAGGTATTCATTGTGATCGGAAAGAAAAGGGATAATACACTTTTTCTGCTTCTTGTACTTCCTCCTTTTTTTAATGCAGGCCCTCGCACTGCACAATACACATTACAAAAACCAAGAAGAAATATGTTTCCAACATTGTACCCTATTGGAGAGAAATACTATTCCCCAAAATGAGTGTCTGCGTAAAAGGAGAGCAGTTATCATACCGCAAGGTGACACCAAAAGACATAGAGAGAAAAACTGCCTTTAGCAAGCTTCTCTATCACCCAGCAAATGAAGAAGCAGGCCCCAAACTGGTGAAGAGATAAACAATCATTGACCATGCCAGTAGGTCTGGCTTTAAAAGAATGTTGTCTGGTAATGTGAAGCATTATAAGTGAATAGCTGGAGAATGAATATGCATTTGTGTCAAAGCAAATAACTGTAAAGTAATATTGGTGTAGGTTGAAAGGTCAATTGAAAGTTGCACTGTCAAGCCAGACCTAAAAATCCATGTAGGTTAATGACTGTCCTCCTCCCATCAGTGATGCTGTCAGACAAAGTACAATGTCACGTGTGTTCCCCTGAAAGTCCTACACATGCATCTGTATAAATAAACAAACTGTTCAATGCTGTGTGGACGGCAAGCATGTTTTTGTGGAAGCCCACAACTTTTGCCCAACCAAAACAGATACCCCTTGGCTCATAATATGTGGGCTGAATCAAAGCCCCTCTCTAGTAATACTCACATAATTGTCTAGCGACAGCTGCACTGTCAAGCCCAACCATAAAAAGGCAGCGTATCCGACAGTTCTTTACGAAAAGACCCACTGACTTTCAATCTGCTTAGTGTCCATAACACGGGACCATACACCACAAGGACCACCCAGGAGAGGCCGGCAACAGAGACACATAGATTTCAACATGTTTCTTCCTGTTTATTTTGGTTGTTGGGTTTATGGAGGATTGGTTAAATAGTGTTTTTAATTATAAGTATATACATGTATGTTAATTGATGAATATATGATTATACAAGTTTTAATTGGAAATTACTTAATTTTATATTTAATTGATAATAAAATGCAAATTATATTATATTCTTTAAAGAAATTTTATTCATTTTTTAACAGGATGTCAGGTATATTGGGCTAATAGAAGGACAGCTTTTTTAAAAAAACAAATAGCACTTTATCAGGAATTAAAAATTGATATATGTAAAATTTAAAAAATGGAAATTGTTTATGGTTTGTCTGTTTTTGTTTGAGTTTGAAGGATCTTTTCTATTTACTTTTTTATGTAGTTTTATTTTTAAAACAAATTCTGTTAACTTTGATATTTTTCAAAAATATTTCAGTCTTTATCCAATATGAATATATTATCATGATTTTTAGTGTTTTCAAACATTTTGATTGAATATCAATACATTTTATTGTGTACTTTTATAATTTAGGTGTCATTACTCTGGCTCCCCCTCAAATATTTGCACACTCCCCAATGTAAAATTATACCCTCCTAATGTATGAACTTTCCCCATTTGCTAATCTGTAGTAAGAATAGTATTTTTTTCCCCAACACAAATGAATGCACTTTGCCCAATCTTTGTTGGGCTGGAGTTAAAATAGTAAATGTACCCCTCCCCCCAAAAATATACATGCTTTCCCTGATGTATGTTAGACTTGAGTTAGAATAAGTAAATTGGACCCCTCTCCACTGGCATGCAATGTTTGCTGGAGCAGAGTTATAATAGTAAATCCATCCCCCCCACACACACAAATGTATGCATTTCCCAACGTTTGATAGATTGGAGTTAAAATAGTAAATCTGCCCCCGCGTATGCATTTTCTTAATTATTTCCTTAATGTAGTTGAATTTTAAGTGTTTATTTCATTTTTAATGTTTTTAAATTGGAATTAGAAAACTATTTTCACTTTCATCTGGATTTGTTTTTCAAGGGCATTTAGTTGAAAAGCATACATTTTATTTAAAGTATTTAGTTTATTTTTTATTATGCTTTGTTTTTTTCTCTTATTTTCTATATTTTGTTCTTTTAATTATTATTTAAAAACTGTACTATCCCAGTTGTTTGGCTTCCTCTCCATTAAGCCTACATTTTTCAAGAAAAAAGCAGATACAGCATGGTGGATTACCATACACTGCGATGAAGCTACTTTACAGCATCTTACAAGGCATCTGCTACGCCAGCTATAGAGATGAGCAAGATGACAGTGAGAAGCTACTCAGCCCATTATCGGCTCTGAGCACAAAGAGACTGTTCCCCCTATGCCCCTACTGCAGTAGTAGTGTGAATACCTGATGGGTGGCACAGATCCCCAGGGAGGTGAAACCAGAGATAGCACTAGGCTTTAAATTTGTGACTTTTATAGACAATCCAACAGTAATTGTAATCAAGGTTCACCTTGAAGAACATTTTGGTTTTTGACAATTGCATACAACCACTTTTAAAAAAGTAGTCATTGGTCTTAGGAATATGGATATAGACCCTGAGTATGGTGATTAATACTGAGCCGTGCATAAACCCTTGTTTACGCACAGGTTGGAATTGCAAGTTATTAGGTATTTAACATATTTTATAATTATTGTATGCATTAAATAACTAAACCATCATTACATTTCAGCAGATCAAGCTTGCAGAAATTTAACAGGGAAACCATGAGGTATTTAGTGTATCATGTGGATTTTAGTATTTTAAACACCAAAATCTGCATGTTATTACCCAACAAGTTGTAATAGGCAGCGGCGGGCGCTCCATTAGAGCGTAGGAGCAACCCCCCGCCACCACCAGCAAATAAAACGATAATAAAACGTTTTTTAAACCCTTTTTTATTATTGTTTTATTTTAATCCCCTGGACCCGCCCCAAGACTCTGATGAGGTTTGGGGGCGGGTCCAGGGGGATGACACTGCTGGTGGGGGAGTGGTGGGGACTCTCTTCACTACACATGAGGGTTTGGCCGGCCCTCTCAGGCGGGCCAAACCATCATGCGCAGTGAAGCTTTCTCCAGCCCCAGCTGCGTTGCTGGGGCTGGAGAAAGCAGGCACAGGCTTTCAGTATGGCTGGGAGCGCAAGTTGCCGGTGCTCCAGCCAGTCCCGATGCTGCTATCCTGCAGCGTCAGTATTGGCTGCTGTGCATTCTGGGAGCCTGTCCCAGAAGCAGGAAGAGTGCGATGAGGCAGGAGACGGCAGCGGAATTGGCGTGAAGGTAAGTTTTCTTCTTATTTTATTTTTTATTTTTTGGGTCTCCCCCATCTCCCCCGAACCCTCCCCACCTCCATCCTCCAGCCCGGCCCGCCCGGCCCGCCTCGCCCCTTTGGCAGGGGATGGGCCACTACTGGTAATAGGTGGTATTTATCTCACTTGATAACTAATGTACCCAGTGCTATTGTTATTTATCATGTGCAATAAATAACACCTTTACTCATAATCAGGGTTATAGTCTATTGAAAATAACTGAAATGTTTTTACAGATGAACTACACAGATTTCAGTGACACAGATCTGCACATCATTTCCATTCCTACAACAGGCATATTGTGTGTAGGCAGCGTCATAAATGTACTCCTTCATTAATACTATACATTCAAAATTCTGAAAGGTGAAAGAAGCACTTTATATGTGGCCGCTCTGGTTGCATTGCACTTAAAAGCAAAAAAAATGGGCCTGAATCACAAAGATAAGAGTACATAAATGTAAATGTAAGAGTACATAAAGAGAGCTCAAGTTATCTTTTATATACTCTTAAATGCTTTGTAAATCAGCCTAAAACATCCAACAACCTATTAGTAAAAATGCAAATAGGGGCAAAGTCATTTTCATTTCCAACATTTGTTTTTGAATATTCCTTGAATATTCCCATTTTAGATGTTTTGGGATCAATTCCGTATGTACGCATATCTAAAAGAGTACTATAGGAGTTACTTTACATACTCCATAATGCCTTTGTTAATCGGTCCCATAAAATGGGAATACGAGGAGATTAAAATGGGTATACTATTCATATGCAATTAGTACATACTGGAAGCAGTGTGCCTTCTTTGCACTGCTGCTAATAAAGAGTTGGACGATCCAGGGCTGACTCACAAATTCAAGTAAGCATGTATACAACAGTACTCCCGTAGTACTAATTCCCATACACATACATATTCATTGACAAAATCAAAAGAAAGTGAAAAACTAAACCGCTGACAGTAATTACAGGATATGAGCCAGCATTTCCCCTGGGGCTGGGATGTTTTATAGGGCTACATGTATCAAGCTATTTAGCGCTTGCAAACGGGCCGATTTTTACATGTATCAAAACCCAGTTTGCTATTCGGTAAACTGTTACCTAATCGCAAAATGGGGAGTGTTTAGGGCGTCCCTTCCTGTTATCGAATCGCATCAGTATGTACGAATGTTTTGTGACCGAAATGCGTTCCCAAAACATTCACATTTTACCACCTACTTCAAGTAGGTGGTAATCCATTCGCAAATGGGAAGGGGCCCCGAAGGGACCCCTTCCCCTTTGTGAATGTTTGTTACAGCATTTGTTAAGAGCAGGCAGTGGTCCCACGGACCACTGCCTACTCTTAAAAAATAAAAATAAAACTTTTCATTTTTGTTTTAGAAACGCATCCCGTTTCCCTTTAAGGAAAACAGGCTGCATTCCCAAAAAAAAGATTGGTTTATTTAAAAGCAATCACGGACATGGTGGTCTGCTGACCCCAGCAGACCACCATCCCCGTGATTTTAGCGATTCCTAGGGGGTTGCAAATTGCAATCTACCTTATTAATATTAATGAGGTTGAGTGATTTGCGACCCCTAGGAATCGCTATATGAAACTCTTTGAGTTTCATACATTGTAAATTGTGATGATCTAATTGATATTCTCAGAAATTCGCAATTAGGTATTTGCAATTTACAATTTTGATACATGTAGCCATAAATTCTCTGATTTTATGAGAGAGTGCGACTTTGTCCTTCATTTCTTCTCAGGAAAAGCCGTGCCAGTGATCACACCGGAGGTAATATCACTGCAAGATTCCTTATAAAAGGTGTTTGTGCACAGCAGCAGTAGACACTCGCATCTTTATATGTACACAACCGCTGAAGCATAATACCTTGGAAAAGAGGTACTACGGTTTCAATTGAGATTCCGCAGTGCTCTCCCACTGGCCCTTTCACAATAAATATCCCCAGCACAGAGAGCACCAGAACTCCCTCTAGTGATATCATTCCTGTAGCCGGACACATTTATGAATTCTATTTCCACATCAATCACAGAATGTCATTGCATTTTAACTCAAAAGAGACATCAACTGAACTCCAAGAAATTGCTCATTCCTGACTTGCCAAAACATCCTTCGAAATGATGCCAACAAATTATATAAAACAAATACATTGCTATAAATAAGATATGATGCTATGTTGGACTGTTTCCTAAACATTGTAGTCTGAATATTAATATTAATAAACGTGTTGTACTTGATGACACTGCATCATTTCCAAGGTCTGTATTGATGAAACATCAGCTGGTAATTTCCATTTATGGTGCATTGATTTTGGACATTGCAGAATGTATCCACAGGGAGGCATTACTAAGGATTCAGATATCAGGCGTTTCAAGATTTTATTTTTGCAAGCTTTACATTTCCCTGTGCGATTTTTTATTGCATGCATTTTATGTAATAACTGTTTAAAAAGAGAGAGTCAGAGCAAAGTTTTCAGTTAAGTTAAAACAAATTGTATTATGTTTGGCTTTCTGATCTATTCTCAAGTATGGTACTATCACTAATTAAGAATTAATTGTTTAAATGAATTGAGGTTGCCACCATTCAAGGACCATCAGAGCATAGTTGCTGACCTCATCCAATTCCCAAAATGTGGGTCAAAACACTGTGGAATGTAATCTTGCAGATATACGTTTATCCAAAGTCAAGGACCCTTTGTCATTTTAAGGTCCGTTTGTATACAAGATAGCCTGGTGGATACAAATGAACAGAGCCCTTCAATGAGAGTCCCTAATTTCCTAAAGTGACAGTGATAATAAAAAAAAAATCCAGTTGATGGACTACTGTGGCAGGGCCCCAGAAGGTGCCAGACATGTCAAAGCTAGGGGAGTGTGATGTGAGTGACCCCAGCTGGTTTGTCCAGGTAATGATGGAGACTAGTCACCTGGCTGACACATCATATTGCTCCTTGGCAGTGGCGTAACATAAGCCCCTGCAGCCTCCTCAGTGGGTGGGGGGGAACTGAGCTCCAGGGGGCCCCTCAGCAAAAGTGATAGCTGGTGGGCTTGGGAGTGGGGCCCCCTCTGTGTACTTTGCAAGAGGGCCCCCTCAAGTTTTGTTACGCCACTGCTCCTTGGATTGGCATCGCAGTGGGTTGGACAGAAAGAGCAGAAAGGAGTGCTTTGATGCCCCTTTAAGGTCCCAACCCTTGGTGGAGGTGGCACCAACCAGTACAGAAGACTCCGAACATGAGATAGAAGGACGCCAATGCCAGTAAGTATTGAGAGAGCATGATGACATGAAAACTGAGTGGAATGCTGGCACGCTTCTTAATGAGACTACTTTGCAGCGATGCTTGAGCCACGATTTTGAAGCATGATTGCCTGGCATTTATAAGGAAGGAAATGGCCAGATAGTTACAACCTTCCGTTGTAGGAAGGTATGTGAGATATTAGGGCAGGCCCCCATCTGGAGGTCACATCTCCCAGGACTAGTATTCGTCAGTCCTTTGTGAGCACATGAGATGTAAGTGAGCCTGCTGAAAAAGAGAAAACCACAATGGGGAGCAATCTCATAAAAGGAGTATAGCACATGTTATGAAAAGATGCTACCAAATTAGAAAGAGATTGTTATGGAAATCTCTGCACTACTATGAAACAAATTGTCCATTGAAACTCAGACAAGAAACCTGTGCAATTGTTCTGATCATACCTGAATTGAACAAACAACTTTAACTCATGAAAACGTAAAGAATCAAAGCTTAATAACCACTCTTCAATTAGTGAAAAAAGAAAAAGTCATTGGTGACATGCTTGAATTAATTTCAGCTACTGGTAATTATTCAAACTACATTTTAGTTTTTGGCTACTGTGCAATTCCAGACAGGGCCCAGCCATATGCAAATGTGGCTTGAGACCTGATTAAGAGTTTGATATAGGGTTTACTCCGTCACAGCTGTGATGGATATTCCATCCACCTCATTACCAGTGCATTATATCTTGTGGCACTGTCTTGCAATAAGGCAAACTTGCCAAGCTGTGACTTCTCTAGGCAGGAACCCTAGCAACATCACCCTGGTTACGGGCTTTTTAGGTCTCATGAGTGAAATGCAACTTGACTTGTGTGGTACCGTGAGCAGAGGACATACATCTGGGCATACCTCTTACAATTAGGGGATTTCACTTAAAAACAAGCATTGGCATAGCCAATAGGTCTCGCCTTTGGGACGTTATAAGTGTTTAGTGAGAGCTATTGGCAATGTTTTTAAGGTATGTTGTACAGAGAGGGTTGGGGTGGATAGTATCGTGCCTAGATGGTGTTTGTAAAAAGGAGACAACAATAGTGAATCATTTGTCAGTCCCGAGGCCGGCTCAACATCCGGTGATTCTGGGCAAATCACTTAATCTGCCCGTGCATAAAACATCAATTTTACCTCTTCCATTACATTTTAATGTTAGGATGTACAACGTCTATATGCGGAGGACTAATAGTACAAAAATGAAACATAATGATCATAAAAATGAAGTAAATTGTTGTCATTGGGTGCACAAATTTAAGAGCATGTATTATTGTGAAAATAAATCTTTAGCCTTTGTCATCAACGCCAAACGTTCGAAGGGCTGTTATTGGCACAGAAAAGTCATTTAGCACTGGCGCCACGTCACTGGTGTCCTGTTTGTGCCTGTGAAGGGGTAGGGAAGAGTCCGTCGCTTGCCCAGCCAATTAAAAGCTTGTTATGTTGTGGAAAGTCAATCGCAGCATATTGTTGTGGCAATAAGGGGCACGTTGGCAGCACTGCGCAGCCAGTCACATGTTAGTGTAGCATCTGTGGAAGGTATGTAGGTTAAGGGCGGAGTCAGTCAGTCTGAAGTTGTGCCATAAAATTCCGGGAGGGTTGGGGTAGAGAGTATCGTGCCTAGATGGTGTTTGTAAAAAGTAGACAACCATAGTGAATCATTTGTCAGTCCTGAGGCCGGCTCAACTTCCGGTGATTCTGGGCAAATCACTTAATCTGCCCGTGCATAAAACATCAATTTTACCTCTTCCATTACATTTTAATGTTAGGATGTACGACGTCTATATACGGAGGACTAATAGTACGAAAATGAAACATAATGATCATAAAAATGAAGGAAATTGTTGTCATTGCGTGCACAAATTTAAGCGCATGTATTATTGTGAAAATAAATCTTTAGCCTTTGTCATCAACGCCAAACATTCGAAGGGCTGTTATTGGCACAAAAAAAGTCATTTAGCACTGGTGCCACGTCACTGGTGTCCTGTTTGTGCCTGTGAAGGGGTAGGGAAGAGTCCGTTGCTTGCCCAGCCAATTAAAAGCTTGTTATGTTGTGGAAAGTCAATCGCAGCATATTGTTGTGGCAATAAGAGGCACGTTGGCAGCACTGCGCAGCCAGTCACATGTTAGTGTAGCATCTGTGGAAGGTATGTAGGTTAAGGGCGGAGTCAGTCAGTCTGAAGTTGTGCCGTAAAATTCCGGGAGGGTTGGGGTAGAGAGTATCGTGCCTAGATGGTGTTTGTAAAAAGGAGACAACGAGTCGAAGGGAAGACGCTGTCTGTGAAAGGCATACAGCACTGGACATTCAGTCAGATTGCAAGCGAAAGAGAAAGCACGGTAACCTGACCCACGAGGAATGCAGCTGCCTCCCTGCGCGCCGCTGCTCGCTCCCAAAAGCAAAACGCCGTGGGAGTGAACATTAAAAAAAGAGGTTGGACATGCGCCCGCCTTTAGCCATTTGCGTGCTTTCATTTTTTAAAGAGAAACGCAAAAGCCAACCACATGCATGGGGGGAGTCAGACCCACACAGAGGGCCCGATTCTGATGCGGGTTGGAAAAGCTTCCCGACCAAGGGCCTGATTCTGATGCGGTTAGGAAGGCCTCCTAACGGCATTTGCTCCTTCCAAATCGGATCGGGAACGTGTCTTCCCGACCGAGGGCCCAATTCTGATGCGGTTAGGAACAAATGTTCCCATTGAAGTCAATGGGAGTTCAACCAAATCGTATCTGGAAGCATCCGGATCCATCCTACTCCGCCGGTCGGACTTTCCCGATCCGAGTGGGTCGGACACCATTTCCCAACCGATTCGGTCGGGAAGCTTTTCCAACCCGCATCAGAATCGGCCCCAGAGTAGTTTAAAGTACTTACAAGAAGCCTCGCAGAGCAGCGCATGCGCGCTGCGCTAGGCTCGACCTAAAAAAAAGAAGTGATAGGTAGAATACTTGAATTAATCTCAGGCTACATTTCAGTTCATTGTTTTTGTCCACTAGGCCACTTCAAACTAGGATGACCCATGTGCAAATCATACAAAGTTGACTCTACTGTAATCGGAACCCCCAAACCTACGCTGTTAAACCAAGTCCACTGTAAATAGGAACACAAGCAAACCCCAGACAAGTTTCAGTCTGGTTGAACTCCATCAATAGGCTCCAGCTATCCTTCTTTAGCACAGTGAACACAGAACCTTTGTCTCATCATATCCACCACACTTAGAGCAGCTCACTTAAAAAAGCAAAAGATGATGAGTGGAAGGCTTGAATTAATCATGGACACTGTAAACCTACTCTGACAACATCCTGGTCCTTTGTCTTTTTGCATACTATGCCACAACAACTGGAAAAAGCCATATCCAAATAAGCCCTGACCTCACTTCAATGAGAACATTACAGCCAGAAATCCTAAGCAAGATCCCCTCTAAATCAGAACACAAGCAATCCCGGGCTGATTTCAGCCTTTTGGGTCTCCTCAGTGCAGTGCAGTTTGGGTCCTTTGGCAGAATCCACTTGTGACTCATATCGGGGCAATCCCAGCCACTGCAATTACTCAAGCCGCATTCCGTTCCATCACTTTTTGCCCCCCTACGCCACTCTAAACAGACACCAGTCAAAAGCAAATCAACAACAGTGACAAGAAAGTCATGCCTCAACAGTCGAGTCAGGTCTTGTTGGGCTTTATCAGTGAGGCACAGCCTGAATCCTGAGGCAAAATGAGAATGGGAGGAATTTCTGTGTATACTCATAGAACTAAATACATCTCATTTAGAGTGAATTGATTCATCATATTTTTCAGGAGCAGATATGTAGGATATTCAAATACCACCCCCTCATTGGATGCAGAAACACCTTCAACAGAGCGGAATGCAGAAATCCATTTTTCAACTAGAATAGGTCAGGAATGCAGCGATATGATTAAGTTAAAATATTGTAATACTAGTTTCCCATATTCCCATCAACCTTTAATGTAACATCTGTTCGTTTTGTACTTTTGAGTATGTAGCCTATTGATATAACAATCAGTAAGTATTTAGTTTATGTTTGCATATTTTGCCAATGCATATTCTGTCAGCATGTATATAATGGACACACCTGGCTCATACATTCTAATGAATGTTATAGGAACAAGAACTTTGGTTTGCATGTTTTTACCTAGTGTGAAGGACGATTATCTGGGCAAACCTCGCTGACTGCATTTCACTTAGAAAATCAAAAATGCAGTGGGTTGAATATATGATTAATCTCAGCCACTGCAATTACTCAATCCAGATTCCAGTCTATCAATTTTTGCCCCCTCATGCCCCTCTAAACAGAGACCAGTCATAAGCAATTCAGCATCTGTGACAAGAAAGTCATGACTCAGCAGCCAAGCCAGGTCTTATTGGGCCTTATCAGTGAGGCGCAGCCTGAATCTTGAGGCAGCATGAAAATGGGAGCAATGTCTTGTGTATTCCCATAGAACTACATACATCTCATTTAGAAAATAGTGATTGGCGGAATTCATTAATTAATCTCAGCCACTGGTACTACTCGGTTGCATTTAAGTCCATTGTGTTTTGCCCTCTCCTGTACTCAAAATAGGGACCATCCATATGCAAATCAGTCTTGATCCTATACCAATCTGAACAGTCTGGCCCAAACTGTCAGACAAGACCCCAACTAGACAAGAACACAAGCAACCAGACCATCTGTGAGGTGCATTTTAAGACCTATGGCACAGTGATGCATGTTGGGGTGAATCATTCACGCTTCGGACACATCACTTAGGAAAACAAAAATACTATTGTTGGAATGCTTGAAATATTCTCAGCCAAAGGTAATTAAACAGGGTTCTATTAAAGATCATTTTATGCTCACTTTTCTATTCCAGACAATGACCAGCACTATGCACATTAGTTTTGGCCCTGCTCTGATAGGAACAGTCCAACCTGAATTGGCAGGCCATGCCCCCTCTAGATGGAAACAGAAGGAACGCCACACTAGTCTGGCCTTGTTGGGCAATCGTAGACCAGAAAAAGCCTTTTTGAGCTGTAACAACTAGGCAAAGATTGAGTCCTGTGGCACACACTTCATAGATCCTATGTTAGGGCATACTCATTCAATCACAGGTAGTATTTTAGTAACGGTTTTTACAGAAATTAATTTTTTATACTGTTATCAGTGTCTACAATAAGTAGGTTATTTTATTTACATTAACATTTAAATTTAAATATGTGTAATTGTGTTTAAAAATTGGGATTTATTTATTTTGGGCGGTATAATTAAAGCTTTGTTTTTATTACAGGTTTGGGGTTTATTAGGGACAAAGTGGATAATGTTTTTTGTAGGGGGGTTGTAATGTAATTATAGTATTAGTTGTACATAAGCTATAATGCATGGGATACTTTTTAAGCATTGATATATCAAGTCAAGTCAAGTCAATTCAGCTTTATTCGGTGTAGAATATACAACCATAAAAGCATACTACAAAAACAGAAAAATATAACGTATCAATAATTCATTAGAGGGAGCAAACATAATTTATCAGTGAAAATATAAAATTTCCTCCTTATACACAGTATAAAATATATACACTTATTTAAAAATAGACAACTATATAACATTTAATATTAATTTCTCATGTTTTCAAATGTACTTATTCTACAGGCTGTTTCTTAAATTAATTCAGTGTTAAACAGACCTAATTATTCTCATCGGATTTCTCATATAATAATGCATCTAAATATGTTAGTTCTCTTCTTTTCCTGAGTGCTTTTACAATAAAACAAATAACTGAACACACAGTTTTCGTATTGTCCAGGCTACTTAAAAATATAAAGGCCTGTTTATAATCAAAGAGCCTGTTAGTTATGAACAGTGGTTTTAAAACAGTTTTCCTAATATCACTATGGAAGGTACAAAATAATAAAAAGTGCAACGTGGACTGTGGGGTGTTTCCATTACACGGTAAATTATAAGACCACCTTTCCTTATCGGAGAATGCAATTAGGTGATGTAAAGTACCAAGTCTAAGCCTTGTTAGGTAATATCTGTGTTGGGTATTCCTTACTAGGGTTAGGTATGTTTGTATACCCTCCACCAAGGGAATTTCACAGTAAGTAATAACACTTTGCTTCTGTCTTGTATTATCATGTCTGTCTTGTTCACTGGCCAGAGTATATGGCCAGAGTATATCTCAACTTCAGATATTTCTTACTTATATCCAGAATAGACTCATTGATATATCTTTTGCTAGTGTTACCTTCAAATGTTAATCAATATATGTATTTATTGTGATTCTTTTAAATGTGATATTTTTTAAAACACATATATATCTATATTCACATATATATATGTATGTATAATATAAATATATAAATATATATATATATATGTGGATGGCCTACGCCGATGCGGTGGGGTATGTTTGGCGAATTCAACTTTTGTTCATCAGTCTCCCTCTATCTCAAACTTGTGCCTGGTTTGAACTGAATCTTTCATGCTGCTTATTAATTCGGACATTGAGACTTTGTTTTCCCTTCCATTGAATAGTCACATGGTATTGCTTCAAACCTCAATACCCGGTCAAGTTTAAAAGTCTTCATTACACTGACTCTAATCCCGGTTTTCTGCCTGTGCAACTCCGCTATTTTTTTTTTATGTCGGCATGCTGCATTATGGGATAGGTAGTCCCGCTGAGGTCAAAGCACACGCTGGGAAGCTGACTCACCAATTAATATTCACACTGTGTGTTTAGTTGCATTCCCGGGGAAGCGGCTGCCTTATATCCTGTCCCGATGCCTTCCGTTTAAATTGTTCTGATCGGAGATCTCAGAGACTGGGAAGATGTGAACTATGTTCTCGAAACACAGGTCAGAGGCCAAAGGCTGGTGGATCGGTTCCCAGCGTTTACACATTTATTGTATCAGAGGTTCCAATTAAGTGACTTTGGAGGAGATACTCAGCAGCATGTTTCTTTTAAATATACGCAAATTATTTTGCTTTTTATGTTTTCAGGCGATATGTAATGAGGGTTTTTGGTGGCGCAACGCACATATAATCAAGTTTCCGACCAGGGCAGAGGGCTTGTTTACTATATATCGTGAAATAGACAGGCAATCAAAACAGTGGAATATTTGCACTATGCAATGTATTATTGAATGTCTTTAATTGTTACACTGTTGACATCACGCATAGAATTCTTGTATAGGTATTACATGGTATTCACTGTGATTTTGTGCTTTGACAGTATGCTCTCTATGTCTATTGAAGCCTTAGGTGGGATGGGCTATATCGACTGCTGTTGCAACGGCGCCAACCAGATTGACAAAGGCTTCGAGCAAGCCGAAACGCGTCTCTCTTTTTAAATTTGGGATTGAGGCTGATCTGATCAAATAAAACAGATGCCGTATCCTAACTGCCTTGAGTCCGTGTCTCCTTCCATGGATTACTCTGTGGGAGTTGGTTGTTTGTATATATATATATATTCACTGAAAAAACCAAAGGTTACAGGGACGTTGTAGTTAGGCTCAGGTTTCAATCGTGCAAGACCAGTGAAATTCAGCAGTTCTAGTTAGCTGAGCTAGCTAAAAGTTGCGCCCCTGCAATGCACTGCTTGTGACCTCACATATCACATCACTGATGACATGGTCATTTGACCTTCCCTCCAATCCCCATCTATTTATTTCTTTATGTTTGTAGGGTTGTAATTAATAACGTTTATTTTGGCCTTTTACGTTGCTTTCTTGTGTGTTTTTATAGTTAAATGTAATCATTTTTCCTCTATTAATCTATGTAAATAAATACTCCATGGCTTCATGGCCAAAAGAGAAGAGGGAAGTAGAGAGAAAATGGAATCATAACCTTGTGACTCAGATATGAAAAATGTTCCTACTGTCCTCTCCAAAAGAGTATCCCAACATTCCTTCAGGCAAAGATGGCTAACCCACCCCACATCTGAGGTACATTGCAAAGAGCCCCCCCAGAAAAGCAAGTCAGCACTTTTCTCTCCACTCACACTTTTTCTGGGAGCCCAGCAAACACCACAAGTCTTTTCATTATCTCTCGATTTATGTTCAACAATGCCTTTTTTGTTTCTAATGTGACAGGGTGTAAGTCCGGCAAGAAGACATGACACAATTCCCCTAGCCACACCTCAATATTTGCAGCTGGCTTCCCATAGAATTGTATTTCTCCGATCCACCAAACTCACAACCAACATGACTGTGCCACCCACGTGGCCATTCATAAATCTTCTTTGCCGAGAAGAACAAAGGCTTCATTTACCACACTGTTTACCTCTGAATGATGCAGGCCCATCAATCCAGCCACCGCTGCAGATACAATTGATCATATGGACTGCTAACCCAGGAGTAAAGTGTCTGTGCTCTCCTTTTAAACATGGCTTAATTCACTTATTCCTGATTGGCATGTTTAACTTCCCTGTCAGTCCCTAGTATTGCGTGTAGAAAGTGCACTCAGGGACTGGAAGGTAAATGTCATTGGATGTTTGCAGAATCTATTGTGCCATCCACTACAGTGGCATTTCAAACATTGTTTCTGGCCTCCCTGTGTAGTCTAACTGCAGCAGTGTAAAACCTGCAATGCAATATGTCGAAAAAGCCCTTTTTGGCAAGTAAAGAACTCCCTTTTAACTATTAGTAAGTAACACCTTTGTAAGCCTTGTAGGCCCAAAGGCAAAGTGCATGGATTTAAAAGTCTGACAGGAAGAGAGGTAGAATTACCATGTCCCTACAGTAACAATGCCCAAAACGCTATTCTCTGTGTGGCAAGCTTAGCTGTCCTTTGTAGAAACCAGGTTGCAGATTATAATACTAATCCTGCTAACTCGGCAAAGAGACCAGCTAGAAAATACTTCAACAACTATCTTTACTATAGCCTTATAGCCCGCCGTAGCGGGCTATACCGGCTATTAAAGGCCCGCTCCCGCGTTAAAAGCCCGAGCCGAAGGCGAGGGACTTTAACAAGGGTGAGGGACTTTAATAGCCGGTATAGCCCTGCTACGAAGGGCTATAAGGCTATTAGAACATTCTGCCACTAGAGGGCAGAATGTTCTAACAAATAAAACAAAGGCTTTTCGAAGCTCGAGGGGATTTAAATCCCCTCGAGCTCCGAGAGGCCTTTGTATAACATTGGAATGTTGCTCTGCGGGCCTTTACTGGCCCGTAGAAGCAGGGAGCACTCCATTGTCTTCAATGGAGCTCCCAACATTCCAATGTTCTAATAGTTATTAAAAGTCCAAGTCCATGGTAACATAAAATGTTTAATAAATATTAAGTAATAATACGTTTTAGAAAATTACCCTTTACCTGGCTGTGCTTTTGGAAGGCTACTTAGCAGTAACCTCTGCCAACTGCAAGCCAGTGTTCACCGTTGAATGAGGTGTGAACAAGCACGGAAATTTCTCCCAGGAGCTACACAGTGGGTAGAACTGAAGGGGCTGGGATGACATTTCTCTGGGCTCTGCAGAATCTTCAGAATGGTGGCTGTAGACGTTCTTTTTAGCACCACATTGTAAATTCCTGCCTGACAGATCTGTTTGAGCCACACTTAATACATTGATGCAATTGAAAGGGAGAGAACAAGATGCCAGGACAATTCATGTGTATCGCCTTCCCGGGTGGCCTAGAACTCTGCCTTAGTCCTACCAGACTTCTGTCTCCCAGTTTATTGTGGGTACAGGGCCTACTTCAAACTGGATTCTAGTGTTCAATATGGGAGGACATTAGTGATTACATAGTCCAAAACCCTAAGAACCCATGTTTGATGTGGCTGAAGGCTTTGGGCATTTTGAAAATGCCCTGACACATGGAATATTGGGCCTGTTTGCAGTAAAGAAAACAGGAACTACTGAAAAAGTGGGTAAGATTGCCCTTGGAATTTCTATGCTATTGGTTAGGAGTGCCCAGGGGTCACCTCCACCGATTAGCTAGTGCCAGGCATAAATGTGGCACACCTAGGCACTCCATTATAACAGTTGCTGGACTTGCGGAAGAACAGAAGAGGACTTGGCCTGCTGTCTGCGACCTGTGAGGAACACAAAAGGACTCTAAGGGTCATTTGGCTAACCTTCTGTATGGATACAGGGACACAAATTTCTAAAAGAGGCCTTTCCCTTACAATTCTCATCTGCCCAGTGGCAACTGGATCTTGGGCAGAGCTTTGCTGGTGGCCTCTGTCTGGCACCCTCAGAGGTGATGGGTGCACCACGCTTTCATTTTGGTGTCATTTTGTTCAATAAATGATTCTCTATTTTTGGTTAATGAAATCTAATCATGAAATACTCCCTCGTCAATAATTGAAGTATTTGCAGTCCCAATGCTCCATTAAAACATATCTAGATAGGGAAGGTATAAAAAATAGAGTTTAAAATCTGTGTAAAATATCAATGGTACTGAAGAAATGTGAGTTACCCCTTGGACCAACATAAGGAGTAAAGTAAAACAACAGTACAAATATTCCAATACTACAAGTCACCGAAGACTTTTATGAGCTTAAAGAGAAGTTGGGCCACAGATTCAGTGTCTTTATGAGGTCATGGTACACTATGGTGACTTGCAATCCCCTTTTTATGTGCAGCATTACATCCCATATAATCAGTGAGAAATTCACTACTCCCTTTACTGCTTCTCAAAACATAATTTATGTGTATTCCTTTCTCTTTTCCCTTCCTTACATTATTTGACCCTCCCTTATTTGGACAAATATTTTTTGGTCTCACCCTTCCTTTTCTTTCACAATATTACTGTGTTCCCTCGCTCTCCCTCTCCTCCTTTCCGAAATGCATTTTTCTGTTTCATCCCCATTCATCCAATTGCCTTACCTTCCCAAACTCCTCTTGTTTCTAATTGTTTGGTCTAAAATTGCAATGAGAAAACAGTGCAGAGTTGCAGCTCTCAGAGGTATTGGTCTTGTCTTGATGCAAAGGAGATACTTATTTTCTCAATTTAGTTGATGCACGGGTGACACACACATCCGTTGGAATACCAAATATAGTGTTTGAAAGTGCCCGTCCCAAAGTTTTTCTTATGTCCCCTCTTGCAGCGTTTATTTTTATATCTGCTTCTTTGCTTTGTTTCTCTTGTCTTATCTTCCCCTTCCTTTTCTGGCTGTTTCTCCATTTATATGGGCTAACTTGAGATGATGAAGATAATTCCCGACCTCAAAATGACAGAGCAACCAGCAGCACAAACTAAGCACTGAGAACATTGTAAAATACTGCTACTACTTTGTTTTTCCTTAGTCCTGGTTTTGTGTACTTTTCTGTCATAGAAACGTACATGGGAAGAGGCAGTTGGCTGAAGACTCGTGGCTTCTCCAACATCTTTGAGGAAAGATATTTAACAGATGGCCCAAGAACTTTATTTGTGTGCAGGCAGTTGCAGGAGTGAGCGTGTTCTCACCTGATACCGTTGCAGAGACACAGTGGTATATAGTGGGTAGCACCAGTGGCGGCTCCTCCACTAAGGCGGAGGAGCGTTGCCCGACTGCGCCAAAAGGAAAAATAAAATAGCAATAACTATCGTTATTATCGTTTTATTTTTCCCATTGCATGCAGTCAGTGGCCTTGTTCAATGTGGCGTGGGGCAGGGCTGGCCAGAGCAGGGGAGGAGTGTTTTGCACTCCCTAAGCACGCATGAACTGTTTGGCCGGCCCTCTTGGGCTGACCAAACACTTCATATGCACTTTGCATGTTCCTATCAGGCTGCATTACACAGCCTGGTGAGGACCAATCACAACGCTGCATTGCAGCATTGTGATTGGCTCAGGAGAGCATGTGTGCCGGGTGCGTCCTGCTGTCGGCCGGACGGGATAAGGGAAGAGGACGCAGGGGAGGCGGCTGCCGTCCGTTCCTTAGGTAAGTGTTTTTTTTCTCAAATTAATGCCCCACCACCCTGTCCGGTAGCAGCCACTACTGGGTAGCACACCTCATGCTGAAATTGGCTCCCACTGTGAACATGCTATCAAGATGAAGAACATCTACCTGCACATATTTTGACTCCACAATATCAGCTACCAACATTTAAACAAGGTAAGCAGAGGTAATGGAAGTATAGATTAACTTTTCTTGACCTCATATCAACCTGGTACTCAATTTTGTATGGAGTACATATTGATGGTTGAACTTCAATATTGTGGCAGTGTACCACCTCTGGTGATGGCACACACCTTTGTGACATCAGTAGTCTCTTGCAATACATGACTACAGCAGCTAGTGATATAATGTTCCTATAACAGGCACAATCTACTATCTTAACATGCTTTAATAAGAAAAGACCTTTCGTGGGAGAAAATAAACTACTCTGTATCGTAAAGTGGACAAAAATTTCATCATATCATTTAAAAACACAACCCACTCTACTTGTATCAGAACAATATTGTTTCTTTTCTATGTTTATGTACTAACAAGATTTCATGATTCACGTAAAGAGAAGCATTCAATTAGTAATCATCCCCTGACGATACAAAGCAGACAATATCACAGTATATCAATACAAACAAAAATTATTTATTACAATTTGTGATATATAATTGAAAGGAAATTGGCTTCATTTTGAAACAACACCACAATCACTGGGACCAGTTTGGAAGATTTACTGCATTTATTTTTGAACACTTCAAAAATCCACAACTCCGGTTGTCTGTATGACATAAAGTTCGTTTTTGTGTCTATATTTATATAAAAATAAGCTCTTTTTATAATGTCTAAGAAAGTCATCAATGCATTATGGTCAGCCTATGGACAGTAGAGACAATATATTTCACCACAAGACAGGAATAATTATATTTAAAGAGATATAATCAATTATAATACAGTCCATTCAATTAACACTACAACACATTCCTGGCCAAACCTGATACTTACTGCCTAACTAAAAATCCTCAATGGCCCACCTCTCACATCTTCTCAATACAATCATTGCATCATAGGTGGGACCATCCCTAGTCCTCAGTAGGGTAGCACTACCATGCCAATAAATAAGCAAGCATTGGACATATCAATAGGGCTGGTGTTAAAGTACTAATGTGCAAACACATACACTCAAAAATGAGCACAGAGTATTTGTGCCTAGTGTGCCACGTTTTTCATTTCACAGGGTTCTGGTGCTACATGGTACCAGCTTAGGGAATAAAAACCAGATGGATTGTTAGACAGGTGGACTAACACACATACTAGACAATAGCTAATGGCAAGACAGAAATACTCTTCTGGTCTGATGGCTGAGCGGGGCGGACCCAAATTAACCAATTATTGAACGGGCTAACCCATGGCCCGTCTCTGGTGTTTATGACATGGGCTCTCACATATTTCTTGACTTCAAAAAGCACTTTACTGTGGGTCTGGTTGCTATATTTGTAATTATTTGCACTCCACAAAAAACTCACCTGTAAGGATTTAGTAATGCAGCTTTACATAGAACAGGTTTCTAAAAATTCTGTTTCAGGAACAGGTCAATGTGTAGTGCTGTCCTACATGGCCCAAGCATGAAACAGAATCCTTTACCTCGATTGTTTTATTGACAGCACTGCAGTCTTGCCCATGCTGATAAAACTAACCAGTAGGATAAAGTAAACCAAGCAGCTCTAGAAAAAGATCTGTTATTGCTAGTATTTAAACTGATATATGTTTGCAGCTCTGTGGATGATAGCAGAACAGCAGGTTTTTGCCCACTTGCACCTATCAGTCCTCTGTGGCAAGCTGTAATTGATAGATGATAGAAAAGCACTCACTGAGGCTGCTCACCAAGACCTCCTTTTCTGAAGCTATGACACACTTTCCCTGTTATCTGTCCCACCTTACTTCTTTCTTCCCTTCTGCATGGCTACCTGTAGTATGTGTGAATCTCTCTAACTGCCCCTCTCATCTCTGTAAAGCTTGCAACAGTATCCATTCTTCACTAGGTCAGATAGCATAATTATTTTAGCAAAACTCCCAACTCTGATTTTACTGCTGAACTGAAGTGATTTTTATTATGATTTGCCAGTGAATTTCCCAGTTTTCGAGGAAATATGCTTCTAAACTTTTGACTGTCGGTCCAAGAAATTTTTGAAAATGTGCTTTTATCTGCATACATCCTGATTTTGACATTTGTAGTAATCTATTTTAGAGTTGAACGTGAATATGTGGTGGCAGAGATGGGGAGCGGGATGGTAATGTCAGTTGCATTTCCTCTGTAGACTAATGGTGTTGCCCAACAATCAGTCCCTGGTAGTTTTGTTTTTTCTTACCTGAATGGCAGCTTCTTGGTCAGTTTCTGTAGTTGAAGGGCATGAAGCTTTATTCCTTTATTATATGATTAGTAGGCACTCAAGAAAGAGTTGGAGAAACACACTTTTCTTCAATTGCTGGACAATGAGCTCATAAATCAACCTGGACATGGGCTCTTAGTTGACACTTAAAGAAAATATTTAACAGGTGCAAGTTAGCCAGAAGGTAAAAGGAAATCACTCCTCTTGAGAGAGATTGAAGGAGAATTCTTAGGACCTCTTGGCACATGTAGTGGATCCCATGGAATCTTACACCAACTCCTTGATCAGGTAGTGAAGTTGGACAACTGTTTGACCAAAAGGAAGAACAACTTAGAAATCATCACAAGTCATAAGAAAAGAATGAAAACCACAGATGAATGGGTGTTTCTGAACCCTTACAGGTTGGAAGGATTTATTTCCAACCTGGAAAACAAGAGTAGGAGAAGATCACATAGTCTGTGCCTGTAGTGTTTAAAGGAGGTCCTTCAGGAAGGAATGGCCCTTGAAAGCAAAAGTACAATCTAACAGCAGTGAAGATCTCAGACCATAGAAGACTATCGGGTGATCTTGCAACATATATCTCTGGTGGATTATACATGGTTTACAGTGGAGAGAGCTTCAAACTACATCCTAGGTACTGAACAGGGCCGGACTGGCCGTAGCAGGCACTGGGTGTTTCCACGGTGGGCCGCCACGGTGGGGGGCAGTTTTATACCCCTGGGGGGAGCCGTTTTTGCTACAAGGGGGCGGTTTTGCAGCATAGCTGCAATATCGGCCCCCAGCAATAAAAGTGGCACAAAGCTTTCCGCTAGCAATCGTCCCCACCCCCCTTCCCCGGCAGGCCGAGCTCTTTGGCAGGGCCAATTTCGGTTCCCAGTCTGGCCCTGGTACTGACATTAGATTTCGTAGCAGAAATTAAAAGGGAATTGTGCTCTATAATGCATACATTCCTCCTCGTCCTGTAAGAAAAGGATTAACTCAGGAAATATATCTCATCTCAAGGGTCAATAGTCGGCCAATCCAGATTGTGAATACATCATAACTTGGTACCCAAAAGAGGTACTGACTCCTGTATGTTTTCAAGAGCCTGCCCTAAGCGAATTAAATCACCTCTACAAGATTCTGGACATGGGGTAAATACATCCAGAATCAGTAGCAGCAATAAAAAGTTCTGGGTAGCATGATTTAATTGCATGCTGGTAAACTTACATGGCAATTTTCAGCCATACACCCCAGCAATGCATACACATGAAGTTGGAAACTTCGCCAATGTATTAGATTAAACATTTGTGACTCCAAGACTTCTGGAGCGGGTACTCACTTTTCAAATACTTCCCTCTGCTAAAAGTGACCACTAGCACCAGTTGATAAAAATTAATTTAGATCTATATTTTCCAATGACCAGCTCAGGGCAATCCCCTCAGAAGAAGAAAATGAATCTCTACGTCAATTCAGGTAGAATGTCCATTCACATGAAAAGTATGGTCAATGGAAACTTTCTCACTGTCAAAAGCTATTAGCTGCCGAAGGAATGTCAGGGATAAATACATAACTTAGATGACTCTCAAACCATAATAAGCAACATAGATGAAAATACCTGGAAAATGTTTTTGTCACAGCTATACTACGGTAATTCTTCCTACAATGTGCCTCATGAATGACCTGGAAAGACCAACACCAACAAGCCAACTGCAGAAATCATTAAAACCGTGCTGATTTTGCTGCCAGAGGAACAGCCTTCCGATATCCACCCAGCACTCGCGATTTCAAGTTTAGGCATACTAAACATTATCTCATTGACAAGGAGCAGTGGTGCACCTGGCCCGAATGGTGTTCCCGTGGTAGTTTTTAAATATGATCCAGAAACCTGTTATTCTGCACTGCTAGTTTTATATAAAGCAATTTTAGCCACCAAAAGTTTCCCGGAAAACTAGTGGGGCTCTATGTTGCACCCCATTCAAGAAAAGCAGCCAATAAGAACTCAGAACTACAGAACTATAGCACTCCTAAATAATGAAGCAAAGATATTTGCCAGAATGTTGTTGACCGAACTTGAAGACTGGGTGAATAAATTTAACATCTTGCCAACCTTTCAGACCTGCTTCAGAAAAGGCTGTGACCCCTTGGTTAGCATGACAGCCATTAAACTGTTAGCCAGTAAAGCAATAGTTCATAAATCATCTCTCTAGTGTGCATCCTTGACTACAGTGTCGCTTTAAGGTCAACAGTGGAATTCTGCGGAGAACGCTAAAGGATTGAAACAGTCTGGAACAGCTGTTCAGCACAATCTAACTCCTGCACATTGACACGTGGGTCAGGGTGAAGCTGGGAAATGGTTCATCGTCTATCTGAAAATGCGAACTAACCGGGGCTTGAAACAAGAGTGTGTACTGGCGCTGTTTCTCTTCAATATTTACGCAGCCAATTTACTTCCAACCCTTGCAGGGGGAAAAAATCCACCCCCCTCCTAAATTAGGTGGGAGGCATCTGCCTCTTTTACAGTATGCTGATGACACAGCATTTTTGGACCAGGCCACAATAGGCCTGCAAAGGGCCTTAAATGGCCTTCTGAAGCACAATAAGGATAATGAATTACATTAAATCTGTCAAAAACAAAGATTCTGAAATTTTGACACACCAAGACCAAGTATGAATGGAAGATTTGAGGCCAAAAGATATCTACCACTGACATATATCTCTATTTGGGAGTATAATCCAATCTAAAATTTAAAAAACAGCTCAGTGTGACCCACGCCCATGGGTGTCACTTGCAAAACCAGCTGCAAAAAATTTACAGAAAGTTAAATAGCCCCAGGGGCACCTGTGTACTAGAAATATTTAAAACGAAACTGATGCCAGCAATACACAGTCTGGGGCTCAAAGTTGCATGACGACCTTGTGAAACTCCAAACGGGTGCAATTAGATTTGGGTTCGGATTACCCAGGAGAACACCAGTGAGTCAGCTCAGGCGAGTTTAGCGCGGTCAATTTCACAACTCTAGCAGACCTACAATTCATTAAATACGATTTCAGATTAAGGAAGGCACGCGGGGAGTTCTGAAAAAAACTTGATCTGGAAAGAGCTGGGAAAGCACCCTAAAATACATAATTATAACAGCATCCCGCCAACCTTGATACAATCCTGAGAGAACTCCAGCTCAAGGACTGTTGGGACAACAAGATTTATTAGTCTCATTTAGCACAAGCAAAGCTGATGACAAGGATGAATGCACATGAGAAGAATATTGAGGCGCTCGGCAAACTACCCAGAACACTTATCCTAATATCAACCCATTCCTCGCCCTCTCCCCAGCCAAATCTTTCTTTGAATAGGAAACAAGCTATCAGAGCCATAAACCGAAGTCTGAGGTTTTTGCTGTTGCCACTTGAAACACTAGAAGCCCGGATGACCTATGTGCCATGTAAATGTTGCAAAGGGTGAGGAGATCGTCTGGAATCACTTGCGCATGTTATTTGCGTTTGTCCACATCTATTGCTTTTAAGAAGAATGTTTTTACGACCATGTTTTAATCGGTTCGGTGTAAAATGGATTAAGGAGGCAATAGCAGTGTGTAGGGAGGGCACAGATTTGCAATTAATGTGCTGATCTGGATTTAGCAATAACAGAGCTACAGAAAGTGGATTAGGTGCCACACACCCTTTTATGTCTACAGTACTAACGATACCTGGACTTTGGGTAAAGTTTACCGAAAGTGATTGGCACGCGGTCTGCGATCAGTACAATGTAGTAATATGTCATACAAAGGATAATTTACTGGTTTGCATAAGCACTTGGCACTTTATTTTTAACTTTCTCGATAATCACAGTGTGTTTAGGTGAGCGTACGTGGTTTACCCCACAATTGGCATTTTAACAATGAGTTTAACTGTATGTATTACGCCGTGCAAATGATAATTCACCACTTTACATAAGCACACGACACTTTATTTGTAAGTTTCTCTTTAACCACAATTGGCTCTCCGTGTGTTTATGAGTGCGAAGGGTTCACTCTGCAACTGGTAATTTAATAATGAGTTTAATTGTACTTTATTCACATGGAAGATAAATCTTAATTCCAGTGAGTTCAAATGATGCATTCAAGCTCCAGGGCTTTAAAATACAAGCTCAACGACTTGCACTAACATATGGCACTTATTGCTTCCTTCTGCCATTGACATTGATAGTGCACACTACACTCATGTATTCCAAAAGAAGTACAGCAAAAATGTGCCACTAATGAAATACAAGCAAGTTGGATACTTATAGCCAGTACTGGCAGTGCCAAGGGCAGCAGGGTGATATCTGTGAGAGTAGTTACTCTTAAAAATAAACAGGCATTGGAAGAATTTTGATAATCCGGTCATCTGCTTTAATATTTCATATGTTATTATATTGTATTGCTTATTGTAATGGTTTTTATTAACTGCACAATAATCTTGACTTGACTGACACGTCAAGAACAGTATCCAAGATAACAGTGTCTGCTCAGGCACAGCCACAGAAAGATGTTACTCGAAACGGGTTACAAGAGCTGGCACAGAAAGCCATTCCCATCTTTTGACACTACTTTAAATTAATTTTGTATAAGGCAAAACAAAAAACAAATTCCAATTGATTCTGGTGCTAAATTGCATTTGATGGATGTACAGTATATTGATTCGATTGGGGTACCCAATCGCACGAAACTATTTCAGGAGAAGTGCAAGCAGTTGACAGTCAGGAGTTGATATCAAGCCCCATTAAATCCCAAACTCTTCCATGAACTATAACCTTTCAGGCTGAACATATCAAGACCCTTGTCTCATATGATGGTCTCATCATGGTTTTAGATAATGCTGTGGATACCCATGTTGCACCTGCATAATCCAGACATCGACTGGAGGAAATGCAATGTGATGCCCCAGTCCAAGTTCTGATGGGAAAATTGGTTTTGGTCAAAAGAGCAAAAATCAACCTTATTTGCTTTAGAACCTGTTTCCTGGATTGGTTGACTAGACATTTTTCCAGTTCAATAACCAGATTTTTGGAAATCTTCAACACAGTTAATGCAGGCCACCCCAAGAACACTTTGATTGCACGATCGATCTATACCCCAGTTCCACAATACCGTGCAGGAGGATATACTACGTGACAAAGAAAATAAGCATCTCTATACCTACATCGAGGAACATCTGGCTTCAGGTTTCATCAAACCTCTAGGTTGACAGTCTACTTTCGTCTCTTTTTCATACCAACAAAATGGGGTGATTTGATGACCTGTGTTGACTACTGAGCTCTTAATAAGATCATCATTAAGAGCAAGTGCCCACTTCATCTTATTCTGGTGCTTTTACGTGAAGCAAAAAGTGCTGCAGTGTACACCAAGCTAGAATTGCATACAGTCAAAAGTGTTCAACAATATCAGGACCACCTTCTCACAGCAGCTAAAGCAAAATTTAAGCTGTACATAAATTATCACTGTAGGTTCACTTCAGAGTTGCATCCAGCAGATCAGGTGCAGTTGCTTTCCAAGCATTTGTTAACCATTAAACTTGGCACTTTTGTGTTGTAAAGCTCATTTATACTATAGCAGTGAAACTGATCTTGCCTCCCACTATGACTGTACATCCAGTCTCATTGATTAAAGCAGTAGTTCTAGGTGCATGCATTTCCTAAACCTCCACAAGTGGTGGTAGATGTTCATGCTGAATTTGGGGTACATTGAATTCTGGATTCCAAGTCTTTTGGAGGAAGATTGCAAAATATTGAAACTTAGTGATCCATGCAGTTTTCCTGTTATGCTCCTCAGTGGATTGGACAGAGAAATACATGGCTCTTGTGCATTGCCGGGAGTTCATATAATAGAACTAGTTCTTATGTAGCTTTTCTGAAGGTGGGTTCTGGGAGATATGTCATTTCTCAGTAAAGCAGGGTGAGCTCATGCTACACTGTCTGGTTATGAGGTGTATCTCCAATATAAGACTGCAATTGATATGGAATCCAAGGGACTTGGCGTTGTCTGAAAGTTGTGTGTAAATCTTAGAAGTTTATTGTTTTAATAAATTTAGTAGCTGATTTTGTATGCAGCCATTAGCAGTCAGGGGTTGAGCATCAAGTAAGCCTCAACATCCATGTTTGAAATGTGAAGATGTGTTCCTTCAGATATCCAACATTATGATCAAATGAGACCATATTCAAAGAACTGAGTTTCAGCCAGAAGTTCTTCTAAGAGATCCATGTATCAGTTGAAGATCACCAGTGGCAGCACAGGGCCTTGGTGAATACCACTGGTCAGGGAGATTCGTACAATCGATAGCTGTTGCTCAGATCAAAAACTGGATAATGATGTTGTTGAAACCCATTTCTGTCCCGATAGTGTTTAGCAGGGAGTGATCATTGCCTTTGCAGGAAAGTACATAGTCAGAGTTTGTCATGTAAGTGGTCCTGGTTGCAGGGATACATCTTGTGTCTGCACAACTGTTGAGAGTTGGGCATCCAACTCCGAAGATTTGAGGACCACATCCTCCACATTTAAGTAGTTGAAGTGGTTGCTTAGGGTAAGGTGCGAAGAGGGAGATGAAACAATATGGCACCACAAAAGAACCAAAGAACAGTTGCAATCAGTTTGAAAGCTTGGAAATTCAGTGGATATCATAGTCTGAAAATGAATTACCCAAGTGACAGAGCTTCTACAAATAAAGGGATAGTATTCAAGATGGAGAAATAATGATTAGGTAAAATACTGATTTATCAGGCCACGTGTGATCATGCACCTTGAGGCACCCCAAAGCCCTGGTCATTCAAGCCCCCTTCTAAAATGCTGGAGCTGAAGGCAGTAGCTAATGTCATCTGGGTTGTGTGGCAGACAGGAGACATTTCCCCCTCCCTTCTCCTTTTGGGTTTGTAGATAGCACACATGCCTCTTTTTCTTGCCAAGACATTCAGACTGTAGTCTGGTGATGGAGGGAAGAAAGACTAAGGGGATCTTCTTACTTACCGGTGACCTGACATGTACGAAGCCTTCTTTGTGAATCTTAATATCCGTTACCTAGTCTTATAGTAAATTGTTCATTTTTACAATTCTGTACATTCAAAACTTTTATTTAGCTATCCGTAGGCTTTTGGACGTCAGCACACGGTGGTGAATTAATGAGCCTTGACATTTCCCTACCTACGATGTGCTTGTTTGAAGTTTTGAGAGCGGCTCCTAAATTATTAATTAAAGAGCTAGTAAAAGGCACTTTGTGCCATGTAAAAGTCGTCCTCGCGCTCTTCATCTCCTGCTCTGTTTTCGCTGGCGAAATGCTCTCGTATTAAGCATGCTGCACGGCACCGAATGCGACTGAACAAGGTCCTTCCATTTATGTGGGCTGTTTCCGACAGATGCCCGATGCAAAGGATTTTGATAAAATAATTGAATGGCGCTGAGACCAAGGTTCTTGTGTTCAGCTCTCTATCGGAGATATTGTTGTAAATGAGAAACTTTAATGCAGGTGCTGCTTTTGTATTTTCTTTGAGTAGCTTGAAAGTGGCTTTTGATTTACCGGATATACCTCGTATAAGCCCCTTAGGTCTTCATGTCACCAGTCAATCAAGCGTCCCTGAAAGCAATGTACTGTATATCAGGGCCATGTCGCACAGGCACACCGCGGGCCCCATTTATCAAGCACCGGTGCATTACTGATTTATTTTTCACACCAGAATATAGAGGCAGAGATGGGCCACTCCTTGGGTGCCGGCTTTGCAAGCAATTAAAGAACTGTTATGTTCAGCTCCAGTAATACATTGTCCAGATTTTGACGGCTTTTATAGCACAGACAGATGCCTCCTAATGTGGTTTATAAGCTGTAATGAGCCGAGTAACAGACAGTGAGAACCATCCAATCTACCGCTTGGATGGCAAATTGCTCCCTCTGCAAAACATGTATGCTGCTGCCATAGAGAACAGTGCTTGGCTTAAGCTACAAGGCGCTACTTTTTAGGTATTTTTACTTTAACACCTTTAAAACTAGTTTAACTAGATCAAAGAAAATGCCAGTGTGCTGATTGCATTTCTCCTTCCCTGCCTGACAGGACATGCAGTGGAAAGTGTCTTTTTTTTAACCAGTCTTCAAATATTACCTTATATATTGAGGGGAGCTAAGGAAGGTCCTGCCAAGCAAGCAGTAGCACAAAACACAACTGATTAGTTTGCTGAGTGAGATAATTCACAGTATGCAGAAAAGACAAAAGTCTTCTAGCCTTTCAAGCAATATCAACTCAGCAAAAACCACAGCCTATGCCTACTGATTTTTTTCTCATGGACTGCTTTGAAAAAGTATTTGTAGCATGAGCGCCGCTTGAGCCAATAGAATAAACAAAGACAGAAACGAAAATGTTATTAAGTTCATGACTTTGCCATGCACCAAATAAATCATATTGATTTATTTGATTTCTTTTTTTACTGGAATTTCAATTGTACACACTGTGAACTCAGGGCCCAATGAACAAAGCTCTTTTGTGGCTGCAAACCTTTCGATTCCTAAATGTCACAAAGTTTTCAACACCAAATTAACTTTTTACACTGTTCAAAAACTCTTTTACATTGACTGCAAATATAATAAATTATTAACCATTCATCAGACCAGATTTGAGGTGGCAACTGGTTCACAAAGAAGAAGATTTGCCACACAGATAGATTCAAATCTCGGGATTGTGCTGGCTGCCTTAGGGGGAGAAAGCAGTGGTCCAGAGTGTAGCGCCTTCCCCAGCCCGGGAGCATATAACAGACCACACCACACACGGTGCTCTGGTTTGCACATCTTTATTCTTCCGCATGCAGCCGTTAACTGAACGCACTGCACCACAAACTTTATTAACCACAGCCAACAGACTGCATCATTCTTGTAAGAATTCTGCTGAGGACCACTAGAGGCCTCATACAAACATACACAGGACACAACATCTCCCCATTTGTTAAATAAAAAGTTACGAACAAATATGTACACATTATAACTCCTCAATGAGATGTTGAGGTGCTCGCACCAGTCTTCCTGATCTAGTTGTACAAGGTAGAGGAGGGACACCTTCAACTAGCATCTCTGGAGAAGAGTCAGATGTTTGACTAGGGCCCTAAGGTGGACGTACCTCATTCATGAAGTCTGGAGCCGATGAACATCGAGGCAAATGCTTAAAGTGTCATAAGTCAATGGTTATGGATTTTTCAAGAGACCAATATAACTTAGGCCATAGAAGTGGTCTCCCTTACTGAAAACCCATTAGGTTTTTAAAAAGTACACTTACCCACCAAGCTAGTTGGTGGCATGCTTCATCATTGGTTTCACACCTAGGGGGCCGAGTGCCTCCTAGGTGTGCTTCGACACCTGATTACAATGGAGCGTGAATTTTGTGAAAAGGTGACTGTAGTGAGTGCAAACCTTAAAACTGCCTCCAGGATACTAAATCAAGCGGTTGGACCAAATTTATTAAGAGGTTCTTGGGGCAGTGTTAAAATCAAAGTTGGACGTGAAAGAGGAGAAATTATCTCACACATCCCAAAAAATTGTGGAGTGGTCTACATGTTTCAGCCAAATGTTCCACAAAAATCCCGCTCTGCTGGAATCAGGCGTCGAAGCACACCTAGGAGACACTCAGCCCCCTAGGTGGGAACCCAATGATGAAGCATGCCACCAACTAGGTGGAGCGTCATTCTTGCGTGTCTATTTTTGCTTGTTAAGAACTCGGTCTCCTTTCTCGAAGACCATGTCTCGAGCGGATCGGTGCTTATAGGTGTAAGCCTTCATTTTGAATTTGCGAGAAGTGTCGGTGACACAAATCTCGCTAGGGTCTATTGACAGACTGGTGGTCCATTGTGGTATCTTCAGTCAAAGAGCTCTCCCAAACAGCAAGGTGGCAGGACTTTCTCCTGTAGTTAAATGAGGAGTGGAACTGTAGGCACGGAAGGCTAGGTGTAAAGCTAACTTGAGGTCGATTCCTTCCAGCGCAGCACACTGAACTTCAACAACTCCATTTGCCTGTGGCCAGAAAAGTGTACTTTTCTGATGTTTGATGTTTAAATGATTAAGAAAGTCTATGAACTCTCTGCTATTGAAAGGTGGACCGTTGCCAGATTTGAGGATGGAAGGAATATCCCATGTTGAGAAAATGTCATCCAGCATCTCAATGACTTTGTCATGTGTGGTTGATGATAAGTCTTCCACTAGAGGAAAGCACGAGTAGTCTTCGACAACTACCGTGAGATGATGCCCAATATTTAGGGGTCAGAAGAAGTCAACCACAATCCTCACCCAGGCCTGCTTAGGGAGATCAGACATATTCAGCGGGCGCTGAGTCATTTTGGGAGACAGACATTGTCACAGATGAGAAGCTTCCAGTTCCCTTTCTACTCGTTCATCAAGGCGCGGGAACCACACTTGATCCCTGAGGGCGCTTTTGGCGGAGGCAATGCCACAATGTCCTCCGTGTGCCAGTTCAATAACTTGTTGGCTCAGGCTTTCAGAGATAATTATTCTTGCCCCTATTAGTATGACACCATCATGTGTAAGAGAAAGTTCTTCAAGAACATTCTTGAATTTCTGGTACTCAACATCATCTGAAAGAGGCTGAGTATGTTTCCTCCATGATTGCATCGCAATGATTTCTTTAAGCTTGAGCATGTCTTTGTCAGTACTAGTAGCTGCCCAAATCTGTTCAATAGAAAGAGCTGCAGGTGCACTTGACTTTACTATGAAGTTGATGTAGGCCTCAGCAGCTTTGGACATTGTCATATGACGCTGTAGCGGCACTCGTGAAAAGTAGTCTGCATGGTTTTGATCCTTCCCCATTTGTGCATAATCATAATCCTGCAGACGCAACCCCCAGCTCTCGATGCGAGGGGGCATTTTAGCTTTTTTTTTTTTTATTCTTTATATTGGCATTTAGCATATATTCAAACGTTATTACATAAACAGTACACTTAATTCTTATGTCTTACATGCACCTCTTATGTTCACTATAAATGACAGTAATACTAATTTTTACTAATTCGTCTCACATCACATGTGAAACCCCACGGCCACCTAGTTGGTCAGACCATGCACTCATTGACTTTCTAGTCCAGGGACCTAGAGGACAGGCGAAAACTGGCCCAAATTCTAAACGCCCTTTTGGGCAATGGCACAAAATCACCCCTGATGCTTTCTCAGCTGCCTTTCCATCGTCATGGGATAGGGAACCTAAGAATGTTGAGGAGGGACTAGCCCGCTTCAATGCCTTGGCTAGATCTGCCATTGATCAACTCGCCCCTCTAAAAACTCTGTCCTGCAAGCCCAGGCAAGTTCAAGCAGCTTGGTTTACATCTGAGCTCTGAAATGAAAAAGGCCACTGTAAGAACTTGGAGAGGCGATGGCGACTGACCCATCACAGAATCGATAAAGAGAAATATAGGACATCTCTCGCTCAGTACCATAAGAACATAAAAATGACTTGGAAATCCTTTATTGCCCAACAGCTGGGTCACGCAGGGAAAGCCCCCGAAGTTCTATTCCAGATCCTCAAATCTTTTACGAACCCTAAAGCCTGCGATTTGGAAGAAACCCCATCTCAAGCCCTCTGTGATACTATAGCAGACTATTTTGTACAGAAAATTGATCTTATTTACAACAAGATTATCACAGCGGGTAGCACGCATCCGGTCGACATGTCCCACGACCGCTCTCCCTGCTTGAAGTGGAAGCCACTGACAAGCTTTCCCCTCCTGACTTGTGAGGATGTGGAAACCTTATTACACACCGTGAAATCGGGCTCTCCTCTCGATGTTATACCTGCAAAAATCTCCTCTTGCCTTGCTAAACAACTTTCTGCTCCTATTTGTTCCCTTCTGAACGCGTCATTGAAGGAGGGTCATCTCCCACTTGAATGGAAGGCGGCTCAGGTCATCCCACTCCGCAAAAACACCAAGGCCTCTATGGAAGATCTTTCTAATTTACGACCAGTTTCCCTCCTACCTCTCCTGAGCAAAATTCTGGAAAAGCATATTAATAAACACCTGTCAGACCATGTCGAATCCTCAGGAAGCCTGGATTCTTCACAATCAGGCTTTAGGCCTAAACATAGTACAGAGACAGCCCTGGTGGCTGTAACGGACAATATCAGGCTAGCACTAGATAGAGGCCAATCCACTCTCCTGGTGCTGTTAGATCTCTCGGCCGCATTCGACACGGTCGACCACCAGATTTTGCTCAGGAGACTGGAGGAAGCTGGAATTAGTGGAGAGGCCTTGCGGTGGCTGACAAGCTTCCTCTCCAATCGCTCCCAGACAGTCAACCTGGGACCTTTTTGATCTAAGATTAAGGAGCTGACCAAGGGAGTGCCCCAGGGTTTGTGTTTAAGTCCCACCCTGTTTAATATCTATGTGGCTCCCTTGGCCAACCTCCTGAGGAGGTATGAGTTCACGCCTATTTCATATGCGGATGATACCCAGCTTACCTTCTCATTTAGCAAATCTTCCCTTACCACCCACGCCACCTTTTCTTCCGGCATATTAGCAATATCCCAATGGATGCAGAACAACTTCTTACAACTAAATGCCGAATGGTGGCCAGGGGAGCTAGGTGACTCCCCCGCTCCAAAGACATCAGTCAAAAATCTAGGTGTTCGCATTGAGCAGGCCTTGACCATGAGGGAACACGTGACCCACACAGTCAGCTCCTGCTTTCACGTGCTTAGTCTGCTGAGACGAGTTTTCCCTTTTCTTCCAGATCCCACACGGAAAACTCTCATCCAGACGTTGGTATTGAGTAGACTTGATTATTGCAATGCCTTGCTGGTCTCGGCCAATGAGTCCTTGTTGGACCGCTTACAGGTAGTCCAGAATACAGCGGCTCGTCTGGTACTAAATGCCCCTTATAGATCAGCTTCCCTCCCACTTCTCCAAAAGCTGCACTGGCTTCCGGTGCGAAAACGAATAAAGTTCAAGGTTTGCTGTATCGTTCATAAGGCGGTGTTCGGTAACAGTCCAGTCTACCTGCGGAGAAAGTTAACCAATATATTCCCCTCAGGGATCTCCGCTCCGGTTTCATATCCCTCCTTAAGGTTCCCCGGATTAAGAAATCAAGGACAGGTGGGAAAGCTTTCTCGTATCTGGCTCCCCGGTACTGGAAAAAGCTCCCCATCTCACTGAGGCAATGCCCGGACCATCTTCAGTTCAGAAAGTCCCTGAAAACCGCCCTGTTCTAGATTCTTTTTTTGTGCCAGCTCCCTGCGGTATGTCCGCAAGCGCAGAGATACCCCTTCGGGGGTGATTCAGGCACTATACAAACTTTTAAAATAAATAAATAAATAAAATAAAATAAATAAATAAATAAATACTTCGTCATGTGTTATATGTTTGTTCACATATTTATACATATACATCAAATGGCTATATTTATACAACGGACAATTCACTTCTTCTCGACTCTCCCCCATTATTCAATCTTGTGTCCGGGTGTCCGCTTATAGCATTCCACATCAAATAGAAATATTATTCCCCAAAAGATAAACCTTGTCGTAAATATTTCGTGGCCGATGCCTATATTTACTACGTACGTGAATTCCATCTCTTCTTAATTTTAGGATTTACCCAACATCTAACGGATGTGATATTAAATACGTTTTCAATGGGCCACATATATCTTTTGGGCGTGATGATAGCGGGAGCAGTTCTGCATATGTCAAAGATTGCTCCTGCCAGAATACAAGATCGCGAATCCAGTCCTTGAATTTAGGGACCCTTCCCCTCCCCCACTTGCAGGTCACTTTTTGTTTAGCCAGCAGCAGCCCAAGTGCTACGTACTTCCTGCATCCTACAGGTATATGTTCAGTGTGCCCAAGCAAAGCTAATATTGGGGATGTAGGTATTAGCGTTGTTGTCATCTGTGTAAAAACTTGTTGCCAAAATTGATTGATGCTACTGCAATCCCAGGCAAGGTGCATGTAGTCTGCCCCTTCGGTCCCACACCTGGCACACCGATCATTATCTCTTAATTTAAATTTATGCATTTTGACCGGAGTATAGTATATGCGATGTAAGAATTTGAAATGTATGATACGTAGGCGGCTGCTTGCAGAAATTCGCCCTGTTTGTGCACAACAATATTCCCATTGTTTATCTGTCATTTCAAATCCAAGCTCCTTTTCCCATAACACTCGCGCGGTGCAGTGATCTGCCGCAAGGATGCTTTGAATGGTGTGGTATAGTAAGGAAACCATATGCTTAGGTGTCTCCGACTGTAATAATGTGTGTAACTGAGATAGAGTCGGTGGTTCCAGAGGAAAAGCCGGCGTACTCGCTTTAATAATTTGTCTCAGGCTCACGTAAAAGAATATATCCATGGGTGTTGGGGTCTACTGCATTAAAACATTTCTCCATAGTGAGGAATTTACCATCTGCATATAAATCGCCCCAATTCTGTATGTTAATCTTACGCAGCATCTGCTTGAAACCAGTTTCTTGTAATATCTGCATATGGGGGTGATAAAGGAGCGGTAGTAAGGGAGAATATATCATTGGGACCTTAAGCAATTCGGAAATGCGTTTCCATGCAACAGCAGTGCAGGCAATAGTTGTAGGGTCTTTTTCCCGAGGTTTGTGGTTAGTGGTTATGGTCCCTGCTAGGGGGATCGGATCAGTGTAACTCTGTTCGACCGCTATGTGTGGCATGTATGGAGGTGGATTGAACCAGTATGCCACGTAATGTGCTTGGGCACATATATAATACAGCTCCAAATTAGGAACCTCAAAGCCACCTTGTGCGTAGGTCTTGGTGAGCGTATCCCATTTTAATCTCAGCTGTTTGCCTCCCCATGTCAGGTGCACTAGCTCCGTCTTTGCCAGGGTAATATGGTATATTCATAAACAAGTATAATAACTTAGGGAGAATTATCATTTTGATAAGGGATGTTCTACTCGCCAGAGATAGGGGGAGAGATATCCAGCGTGTAACCCAATTAGTTATCGAGGCCAGTGTTGTACCATAATTAAGCCTCATTAGTTCTGCCCGGTCAGCTGTTATGTGTATCCCCAGATATTTTATTTCGGTCTCACACCATGTTATCGGGTAGTCTATCGGACATGGTATTGTAGCAGGTGTCAATGGATATATTTGTGACTTTCCCCAATTGATATGTACACCTGAAATTTACCCAAAGACAATGAACTCTCTCATTATAGGATTCAGATTGTGTTGTGGCTCTCTAATATATAGAGTGACATCATCTGCATAAAGGGAAATTAGTACTTGATGCGTGGGGTATTGTAAACCTCTGTTCCGATGGTGCTGTCTTAGTTTGGATGCTAAGGGCTCAATAGCTAGGGCAAATAATAGGGGAGACAGAGGGCAACCTTGCCTTGTCCTCCTAATAATTGGGAATGGCGATGAACTTTGACCATTAAGCAATATTCTGGCAGTTGGGGAGGTGTATAAAAGTTTTATCCATGAAAGAAAACCTATTAGCATCCCCATACGTTGCAGTATTCCCAGTACATAATCCCATTCCACTGAATCAAACACTTTTGTGGCGTCCAGAAAAACCACCACTGCCGCCAATTCAGGGTCAATATCCTGCATGATGGAAAACAGGATGCGAAGATTGTGAGAGGTCGCCCTTCCTGGGATAAATCCTGCCTGATCTGGCAATAACAATTTCTCCATTAGTAAAGTTACCCTGGTTAGCTAATACTTTGGCTAAGATTTTTGCGTCATTGGTGATGAGGGACAATGGCCCATAAGATTCGCACTGGTCTGCTGATTTCCCTGGCTTTAAGAGCAAAGTTATTAGCGCCTCTCTCATGGTCTGGGGCAGAATCCCAGTTTCATATGCCTCTTCATACACATTCTTTAATATAGGTGTGAGATGGTCTATAAAAGCTTTATTAAAATCAATCGGGAGGCCGTCTAACCCTGGCGCCTTACCTAACTTCATCTGCATTATTGCAGCGCGTATTTCACCCTCCTCCAGTGGTGCTGCTAAAAAATCTCGCTGTGAATTACCCAACCATCCCAGAGCCACATCATCTAAATAGGCGTTTAGGTCTATCTGTGTTTGTTTTTTGCTCTTGTATAAAGCAGTCTAGTGTGTTTTAAACACTTGTAGTATTGCAGCATTCTCTCTATGGGTAGTACCTTCATGGTCTGTGACTTCTAATACGTAGTTGGAAAAGCGCGGCCTCCGAATTTCGTCTGCTAAAGCCTTTCCGGGTCTTTCGCCCTCTCCATATTGTCAGGCTCTAAAGTATTTCCCCTAGAATAAGCACTCCCTGTCTGCTGTTTCTTTGTATTCTGTTATCTTATCCCTCAACTCCTTTTGAAGGATGCCATTTGCCCCTTTATTTAGGTCGTGCTCCAGTCTCTTCAAATCAATCTCAAGGGTGTGCAACATTCTCCGAATGTCTCGGAGGACTCCATCCCCTTGGCAATGGAGAATCCCCTGACAGTGACCTTAAACGCCTCCCATACCGTGGTTATGTTAGGCACTGTGCCAATGTTTAGCTGGAAGAAGTCAGAGATTTCTTGACCTAACTCTGCATGGAATGCTGTAACTAATAATATTCTCGGCATGAGTCTCCAATTCATATATGGTGTGGTAAGTATTGGTGGGGATAGTGTCATTTGGACCGGGGGGTGATCAGAGTATGTTTTTGCTAAGTGAACTGTTTTAGTGATCCAAGGTCCCACTCCTTTAGAAACCAACCAGTAATCTAGCCTGGACCAAGATGAGTGAAATGTCGAATAATGCGTTCCTTCCTTTCCTACTGAATGCAAGTCTCCATTCATCTATAAGGTCATTATCGATAAGTATACTGTGCAGCGCCTTCTGTGTTTTGGAATAATGGTGAGGCAGGGGAGCATACCTGTCTAACTGAGGGTTCAATAATGTGTTAAAATCACCCCCCCAAATCAAGTGCTTCAACCCGATTGTGCATATTTTCCCCCATAGGGTAGAGAAGAATTCAGGGCTATCCACATTTGGCCCATAGCAACTAACCAATGAGACAGATTCTGAACATAATTTCCCCATATTATAGAAAATCGTCCCATCTGGTCTTCAGTCATTCCCAATGGGACAAACAGGTTTTTTTTTTTAATAAGGATTGCTGTACTCCTGGAGGACGTAAAATAAGATGAGAAGTTTCGATGCTCAGCCCATTTACCAGCAAAAGATGGGGTACATCGAGGGTCTAAATGCGTCTCCTGTAGCATCGCTATGTGGATATTATGGCGATCTAAGTAGGCAAATATCTGTCTGCGTTTACGTGGTTCACCCAGACATCTGACATTCCATGTCAGCAGCTGTATTTCCTGTGTCTTATTGTTCTGCGTCATAGTATTGCCACGGGGTATTGAGCTGGAGGTTTCAATGCCATTTAGATCTGCAACTGTAGGTGCATGTGCGAGTGTCTCCCTATATCTTGTGTGTAGTTGTGTACCAATTTCTATGTTTGTTCCCCATTCTTCCCCCTCCCACAACAGCATCCCAACATTGCCGGAATCACTATTCCCACCCCCTCCCAAATATCCCAAAAGTTTAAACTAAAAAAAACATCTCAAACTGTGGGGGATTTCCCTTCGGGGGTGTGCCAGGGGCTAACACAGTTCCACCCTTCCCCTCCAGCTTGCAAGATCCCTATGTACAAGAAGGGGTGCTCGGTTATAATTTGTTTACATGTCCCTCTAGTTCACTTATCTGTTGAATGCGTCTACTTGTGGTTGCAGTTTCTATGTTCAGCAGAATCTTCATCCAGCATCGTCTCCATCATAGGCAGCCTGAGCTGGTGTATTGTGTCCAGAAAATCAATTCAGCGTCTATTGACATTATAGTTATTCTATGTCAACTACTATTGTTGGAGTTTTACTTCATTCCGATGTAGGTGATGTTTCTCTCGAGGGCGAGGTCTCCAGAAGCCGGTGTGTGCCCTTGCGGGTATTGCGTTTTAAGAATTCCTCCACTTGTTGCACATGCACAAAAAAGTGCTGTTTTCCTTAATGCATAACCCTCAGGCGCGCTGGGTACATTAGTGCGTAGCTATTTGCGCCTCTCTTAGCTTCCGTTTCACTGAGATGAATTTCTTGCGAGAGTCTTGCATAGCTAATGTGAAATCCGGGTATATTGTGAAGTCATGTCCTTCAAAATTGAGGTTTCTTTTTTCCCTGGCAAGTTTTAATGCCATGTCTCTATCCCGGTAATTCAGCAGCCTTGCGACGATTGGTCGTGGCGGGGTACCCGGGGGTGGTCGGGGACCTAATGAGCGATGTGCCCGTTCCACCACCATATGTTGGGAGAAGGAGGTAGCTCCGAACACCGTGCACAGCATTCGTTCGATGAATTCTTCCATCTTACCAGTGTTTGCGCTTTCTGGTATTCCATTAATGCATATATTATTACGTCTTGAACGCGCCTCTAAGTCTTCGTTCTTAGCAACGATCACCTTTAGCACCTTATCCATCTGCGCAACTTGTTTCTGGACCCCAGCTGATTTATCTTCTGCATCCGAGATTCGACGTCCGGCCTCCATGATGCGTGCATCATGTTTTTCAATTTTTAGTACTATGGAATCCATTCGACTAGTCATTGAGTTCATCTTAGTTTCTATGGAGGTGAGACTCTGTTTCATGGCAAGTAAAAGAGTTTTTAACTCATCCCCCTGAGTCTGCCCTGAGTCCTGGGATTGCGCCATGTCTGTATGTTCAGCTTCGTCGTGCTGGGAGAGTGTCCCCTTTTTGGGTTCAAAGTTTATTTTTGCCTGCTTTCTGTTGGTTTTTCCCATGGCCGCGTATAGAAATTTTGCGTTCAGCGAAGCACGTTATATTTGTGCCTTTCTATGCACTTCTGCGTCAGCTGCTCAAGTTGTATGCACTTGCGTTGGGTATTCACAGTCCAAACCAATATTTGAGCCTCTCCTCCACAGAGGTTTGTGTAGACTGATCTAAGCGTGCAACATATGCTAATCACGGTATTACAGGGTGCGCTTTCAAGTTTTGGAGTCACTCTACAAGGAGTCTATGTGTATCCTGGTGTTTATGTGCAGCGCGTTTTGGTGGATAGATTATGCACTCCTTTGTACATTCATGGGCATTTTAGCTTTTGGATATCTGAAAATGGAAAGCAACGCCTGATGATCCATGACAATGGTGAAATGCTTTCCGTACAGAAACAAATGGAAGTGTTCACACACCCATACTAAAGCTAAGCTTTCTTTCTCAGGTTGAGAATAAGCACGTTCGTTCTGAGATAGACTCCGGCTAGCTTAGGCCACAATGTGTCTCTGAGCATTCAAACAGAACATCTCGCTTTGTTAGTTCTCTTAGAGGGGCACTCAAAGTGGCAAAATCACAAATGTACCTGGAGTAGTAGCTGGCCATGCCTAAGAAGGATCGCAGTATGGTCACATCTTCTGAAGGGCAAGTAGACAACAATGCTTGTACCTTTTCGGGGTCAGGAGTCATCCCTTTTCAGAGAAAATATGCCCAAAGAATTTAAGTCTTTTGTGAAAGTCAGACTTCTATGCATTCAGTGTGAGACCTGCATGAGCAAACAGCTGCATACTTGTGTGAGTGCTTTATCATGTTCCTTTTGTGTAGCTGCAAACACCAATATGTAATTACTCTAGTTAAAAGCATGTGAGACAGGCTGAATTGTTCGACAAATGATAACTTGAAAGATTTCTGCAGCTGACAGCACACCAAAACCGAGTCTTTTATATCTGAACAAATCAACATGAGTTGAAATGTAGTAATGTACGTACAGTTTTCTTCCAGTTCAAGTTGATGGTAGCCTTTGTTCAAATCAAGGCGGTAGAAAACGTTGGCGCCATTCAGCTGCGTGATCATATCCGCAATGTGTGGACCTGGATTTCTCTTTCGATTGCTCTATTAGCCTGTTGCATATCAACACAAATGCACACTGAGCCTCCACTGTTCTTTTTTGGCACCACCAGGATGGATGAAATCCACGTTGTTGGACCAGTAGAGCGCTTGATGATGTCATGATTTAACAGTGTTTCTAGTTCTTTCTCAATGGCTTACTGTAAGTGAAAAGCAATTCAAAGGTGTTGTTGTGCAACAGGGCAAATGTCTTCATTAATGTGAAGCTGCACCTTCATTGTCTTAAGTTTCCCAAGTCCATGAAGCAATGTCAGGAATTTACTCACTATTTCAGAATGGGCATTCAAGTTGTAGTTAATATAGATCAGTCCTAGGTCAGCAGCTTTATTGTAACTTAATAAGCATGCACTTGATGACGTTCCATGGGGGACATGAATTGGCACTTGCACTGTCATTTTCTTGTGTCTCATGGTCACTACAAAGAACCCTTAACTCTGCAAAGGTGTAGAAGCTGACCAGGTGTACACCTTTGTTTTCGACAGTGTGAAACTTGGTATCAGAGAGTTCTTTGTACTTTTCTGCCAGCATGATGTTTATCGATGAACCACTGCCTATAAAAAAAGTTGTAGGGCAACCATTCACCTTGAGCGTGGTTTTAGATTAATGTCCAAATTAACTTTCATGCTTTGTGTGGTGATTCTTTTTACGTTTGTGTTCTTATTTGCAAGCGGCCAGTCCTACATGCACACGTCGGTCTGTGACTGCCACCATTATCACACATCCATCTTCCTCATTGTCACTCGATGTCGATGTTAACAAACTTTGGAAGACTAATTTGATAATGAACATCTTTGTTTCATTTCCACTTGCCTTAGTCAATGCTGCCCTTTGGCCTTGTGGGAGTGGCTAGAGTGATTCTGGAACTTTCTAGGGTCCATCTTGGTTTCTCTTTCGCTTTGTAAACCATTATGAAATGGTTTTCCTTCCTGCAGCCTTTGCATTTCTGTCCGATGGTGGGACATTTACCTTCATGTGGAAAGGAGAATCCACAGTGGAAACACAGTTTCTTTTTTTTAGGAGACATCATTCTGTGGGCCTCTTCCTTGTGTTTCTGCTTACTTTTCATACTTAATGCTGATTCATTTTGGGTTGTTCCAGCTTCCATATCAGCAGCCTGTCAATCAGCACATTCTTCCACTCTCACAACCAAGAACACTTTCTCCAAACTGAACGTTTCTCGCAGCATGCATCGTCGGAATGAATTGGAGAGGTAACCATCTATAAATCTAAGCTGCATGGCTTCTTCATCATTGAATTCACTGAACTTTCAATGCATTATGAGCATATCAAGTCTGTCAACAAGCTCATCCATCATCTCACCTGGTTGCTGTCTTGGTTGGTTGAAGATGTACCTTTCATAGTCGACATTCGGCATTGGATTGAACTTGGCTTCCAATATCTTCTTGATTTGACGATATGGTACTTCATCAGCTTGTGATATTTTCTTTATCACTTCTTTTACTCTGTCCCCTGCAAGGTTCTTTAAGTATTTGATTACCTTTTTGTCATCTGCTTTTTCTATAGCATCTATGAAGTTATCAAACATTTCAATCCAGGTAGTCTATCTGGTGCCAATACTCTGTTATTGGCAGTATCGAATGGAGGTGGTGGTTTCAGGAACGCAGCAACATTGTATTTTCTGCTGTTTCCCACTGACATTGAGAGTATATGCTGTTCAGGCAGCGTTTGGTCTTTAGCGTCTCTTGGCCCGGTGGCACCTCTGCAAGCATCAGCCTGCTCACAAGTCCCCGGGTCGCCGTGCCGGAGCTGAGGTCGGCGGGCGCCATCTTCCTTCCTCACGATGTGTAATTGTTTCACTTCTTGCACATGCTCTTCACCGCTCTACACTTTATGGATTATATCTGGCTGTCAATACCTTTAGCGTTTCTCTGTGCCTGGTCATCTTTGCCTTTAGCGCTTCTTCGTACCTGGTTGTCACTGTCTTTAGCATTTCTTCTCTGTATCGATGCTGGCTCTGTGTTAGGCTTTGGCATCAGTATCTCTTCTTTCGGCCGTACCAGTAGATTTCTGGCAGGCTTACTGACTGTGCTCCTCAGTAGGGCTTTCACCTTCTTCGAGGGCCTCTCAAAAGCTGGAGATGCACTTTGACTCCACATACTTCAAATGTAGACCGCTTCTTGGAATCCACGTGGCACGCACAAGCAGTTTGCTGGACCACTGCAAACTCTCAGGAAGAGCAGTCTTGTATCCTTTGGTTCACATATCTCCGATCTCATCACCAGTTTTAGTGTCCTCCCCAGCCCGATGAATATTCATTAAGTAGGATGGTATGCATCCCCATCCAAATGGACAATTTGTGATTCAACCTAATAGTGGATTGTATTGCAAATTGGACACCTATTCACAAACCTATCAGTGTGCGCATTACACATCCTGGTGTTTGAATAGGTGTATATAAATCGGGCCCTAACCTATGTATTACAGGAAGCTAAAACTGTAACTATGATTAACCTGAATGCTACTCATTTTATCAACCTCAGAAGAATATAAGACTGAGTGGGCATGCTGGGATTTAAAACTGTAGACATGCGGTCTAACACAGATTCCTGCAGTGGATGCATTAGTCTCCTGAAACGTCAGACCGAGAAATGTTCTGAATGTGGAACTGGAAGTCCCGCTAAATGTGACCAACACCTTCCTCTACACAAGTGTGCATGAAGTCTTAAATTCAAGGGTGGCATTGGCCAAACTGCATATCCAGTCCTTGAGCACTTGGCCCTAGTTCTACTATCGAGTCATAAGCAAAGTCACTCTCAAACTTAAGGGTGGAACCAATCCGCTCAGAGTGTCAAATCAAGCTCAGAGTGTATTTTCCTTTCAGTGTGCCACAGCTTTAAGTGTAACTGCCTCCCCCAGTCTGTGTATAGCTTTGTAGCAGCACAACGCACGTGAATGGGGGTTGTGCAGGCAGCACATAATCTCTGCAAGAGCTGGACAGTCTGTTCAGTTTACTTTGCACCATTCTTTTCGGCAGTTATTGCTATAGCCACGTAAAGGCTGATGTGCTGCTAGGTCCAGGTCCAGTGCAACTAAAGGTATTCCCTTCTCTTTTCTCTACGATGATGATTCAGGACAGGCATTTGCACTTGGATTCACTATATGGAGGGGGAATCTGAGCAGCTGCATTGATGACAACTAAACTCTTAAACTCTCATTCTATCCTGGTGGACCTAGGAACAGGGGTATCTTCATTGGTAGTCCGCCTCACATGTACCCAGGCAGTCTCATGCACACTTCACAGATATGAAGGTAAAATACAATCTCTTTCTCGCAAGCTCATCCACATGTATGCTGAATTTTACACACAAATGTGAATCTTAATGCCCGTGGAGTTCACTGGCATAATATCGAAACCAGAAATATCACGCAACAGAAAAATTGTGTCAAAAATATCGTTTTCCGATACATATACAGGTAAGTACAAAAATATAGAGAACAAAATATTGTTTTACACTAATACAGACAAAATATAGACAAAAATATCGTTTTTTAACATATATTTAGTTAAAAGTAGTACATCTTAAATATTTTAACCTATAAAATTAATATATTGTAAACTAAATATGTTTAAGTAATATTTACATATATTGTAAAACTATTTTGAAAATATTATTTTTAATTTATATTATAATGTTCTAAATATTTACTAATATAAGTATGTATATATATAAAATATCTATATATATATATCAATATATACATATATATATACACAATACATATATACATACATACATATATATGTATATGTATATATGTATATATAGCATAAACTCCGCACACTGGAAGCGTCTTCTCTCCCAAATCACGGACACAGACCCAATTCGGTGCTCAGGTGTTTATTCAACCGTCTCCAATTTCGGTGCTCAGGTGTTTATTCAACCGTCTCCAATACGCGTTTCAACTCCGTAGAGCCTTGATCACATGAAATCGACGCAAAGGTTGGTGCAATATTTAAAGTGAAATGTACATACCATTGGGGCATCACATGGTCATAGACATTGAAAACATAGTATTTTATGTACATTGTTCACATCACAATTGGCCATATTTAATGGTTGTACTTCATAATATTGCAGCTATTTTAAAAAAAAATTAAAAATAGCGGCGAAATAATTTGTGTATCCATTGCTTCTAAAATATGAGTAAATTACTAAAAGCAGGAAAACAAATTAATATCAGGTTAAATCCTGATTCAAGTGTATTTCCATGTTAATTCAATCCCCTCTCGTGTCCCTAACTTGGTCCATACACAAATCTATAAAGTGCCTAAGTGTAAAGTGCAATGTGCTGTAAACATAATAATAATCCAATTTTACTTTTATCCATTTCCTGTTACCCGACTTGTTCATTAATTTTTCTTTCTGATTCATAAATCCATTACTGAGATTATCGAATTTGAATGTGCATATAGATGTTTATAAATTTATATACATTTTCATAAATTTTCATAAATTTTCTTTTGTGCAAATAGGCAATGACATTTCCCCACATCTCCATTGGTTGTTGATTATTGGATCACAATGTGGACTTAAGGCATATTCATACGTTATCAATTCTGTAAACATTAGTATATGAGTATACCTATGTATAGCAGCAAGTTTGATTACAAATATAAATATATGAATATAAATACACATATACATAAATATATAAATATATAATTATAAAAATTGAAAAAATAGACAATTAGAAAAATAGCGACTAATACCAGATAAAAAGAGTAAAATACTAAACATTCCTATGGTATAATTGCTAACATGTGTATTTCCTATAAGCTTGTGCTCTGCTATATTGATAGACCCTTAACCTTCATATATATATATTCATACTAACTATAACCACCTACTGGCGACCGCCAGTAGGATATATATATATATATATATATATGTCCTACTGGCGGTCGCCAGTAGGTAGTTTTAGTTAGGACCATGTTTCCATTGGAAATGTGTTTTTGGACCTGCCTATATCTTCAGCGTTGGTTGACGAATCTTCACGAAATTTTCAAATATACGTGCACTGGTAATTCTTGTTGTGCATGGAAAGTTTTGGGGTGATCCGTCAAGGGGGGCTGAGAAAAAGGGAGGATCAAAAAGCATGTGTTTCCTTTTTAATTACCATAGGATCTTTAGACACGGCTACAGCCCGAATTACTGAACGGAATTACATCAAATTTGGCAGAAAGGTAGATATTGTTCCAGGGAAGTGCTGTCATGTGATTTGGTGTAAATCCATTCAGTAGTTGCAGAGTTATTAGAAGAAATTCAAATTTGTATATATAGGCACATGGAGGCTCCGCAAAACCTCCCGATCTTGTGCTGAGATCTGATTGGCTGCCAACACTTCAAACCAGGAAGTGTTGGCAGCCATCTTGACATTAAAAAAAAGAGATGGGGTAGGGTAACAATACCCTGACCCCCTAGGCCTCTTGAGGGGGATTCCCAGAGAGACTCCACAGGGCAAAATAAGCTTTTTTTTAAAAAACAAATCGGCAGGAGCTGCGCTGGATACGTGGCTCCTGCCGAAAATTTTAAAAAAATGTAAAGGAGGCGCAGGCTCCCACCCTTCTGAACTCTTTAGCCCCTGGGAGGGCCTGTGGCATTACCTCAAATAAATATGTGTGTGGTGCGAGCGTGGCACTCCTAACTCCCTAGGGACCGCCACCTGCCCAGGTCAAACATTTAAATAAATGCACTGAGCCCACGCAGCCCCCTCGCAGTCCTGGGGACTGCTCACATTCCTGAGGCACTATCAAAATATATATGCGGGTGGGCCCGATGAACCCGTCCGCACCCTGCGGACCACCACCTCACAGGGGCAAACCAACCTAAATTAATGCGGGGCCCTTGTGGCTCCCCCACAGCCTCAGGGACCCCCACCACTCAGGGGTCTTGGCAATATAAATTTGGGGGGCCTCACTGACCCCCGTGCCCCAGGGACCACCACCTCTCCAGGGTTATTTAATTTTGTATTGGGGGACTCATGAACCCCCCCTGAACCCCGGAGACCACCACCTCCTCGGGGCCTAATTCTAATTTTTAAATGGGAGGGGGGCCATGCCACCTCCTCGGGGAAGCCCCACTACAACAAAGGAGGGGGGCCGCGCAGCCCCCTCCTGGAGCCATAGATGGCCCTGGGGACCACCACCCCCATGGCCGGCTCTTACTTTGTCCTAAGGTGCCCACCTCTGCTGTTTGCTGTGCCTTGGTGGGAGTTTTAACTGCTCCAGCCAAGCCACAGCAAGCACCCTGCTTCCAGCAAGCGAGATCGGAGAAATGCTCTTGCTTGCTGGAAGCAGAGCATTTATCTGTTTCCCTGCCCGCTGTCAAGCGAGTTGGAAAAGAGAAATTTATTTTCAGACACAGGGAGCAGCATATTTAGCAGGTCCTTGTCTGTGAAAGCTATGCTGGCTCCCGCAGGAGGCATGCAGCCAGCAGGGACCGAGGGAGCTTTCAGGCTCCACCCGCAGTCCTAGTGCAGACTACGTGCCCAGGGGGTACCCAGGAAACAATGGCTAGGCCCCGGGGGATGGGGTCCCCAGGGCCAAAACCAACCAGCCAGGAGAGGGGGTCCATGCTGCCCCCCTCCGGACTTACAGATAAGTAAATTAACAGGCTGGGCCCTGGGGGATGGGGTCTCGGAGCTGAAATCAGCCCGGGAAAGGGGGCTGCGTGGCTCTCTCCCCATTACAATTCTTTTTTTAAAGGCTTGGCCTCAGGGGATGGGGTCTCCGGGGCCAAATTAGGCCAAGGTGAGGGGCCAGATGGCTCCCCTCCCTCATTTAAAAAAAATCCATGCCCCGGGAGATGGGGCCCGGGGCCAAAATGGGCCCAGGGGCTTTTTTTAAAAAGGCCAGCCCCTGGGGAAGTTGCTGGAAGTCCAGCCCCTTTTCTCAACCGCTCTGCAAAGGGGCCTCCTGGCACACAAGTTGTTGGGGGATGAAGTCTCCTTGTCTGGTGAGGGTCCTTGAGGGCCAACAACCCCTCCTGTTACCTCCAGAAAGCCCCACATAGCAGGATTGCTGAGAGGTCATCAGAGGCCCCACTCCCTTTCTCCACCACTCTGTAAACGTGCACTACTGGTTGGGGGATGAAGTCCCATTGTATGCTGACTGTCCTTGGGGGCCAAGAACCCCTCCTGTCACCTCCATTAAGTCCCACACAATGGGATTGCTGACAGGTCATTGGAGGCCCCACCCCCTTTCTCCACCACTCTGCCAACGCGCCTCCTGGTGCACTACTGGTTGAGGTATGAAGTTCACTTTGCTGCTGAGGCTCCTTTCGGCCAACAACCCCTCCTGTTACCTCCAGTAAGTCCCACACAGTGAGATTGCTGACAGCTTGTGGGAAGCTCCGCCTTTTTTCTCCACCAATCTGCAAACACAACTAGTAGTTAAAAAACCACACAATATCTCTTAAAAAAACGTTTACAGGGACGTTATATTTAGGAAATAGTTTTTAAAAGACCGTAGAAATTCTCTGAAAAAGCCAAAGGTTACAGGGACCTTTTAGTTAGGAAATATAATTTTTTTTAAACATAGAAATTCACTGAAAAAACTAAGGTTACAGGGACTGTAAAGTTAGGCTCAGATTTCACTCATAAAAAAAAAACTGAAATTCAGCAGTTATAGTTACCTGAGCTAACTAAAACTTACAGCCCCGCAATGCACTGCTTATGATCTCACATAATATATCGCTCATGACATGGCCAGTGACATCACTGATTACATCACTGATCTTAATTACCCAATTTACATAGTTAATTATCAATTAAATAAATTTTATGAATTAAAAACTATCAATTAATTAAAATTAATTAACTACCCACCCTTGACCCCTACAAACCCCACGAACTGCACCTAAATTACAACTTAAAAAACTGATTAATTATATAATTTACATAATTAATGTTCAATTCAATAATGAATAATAATTCAAATTAATTATTAATTATTACAATTAATTACCTTCCCACACTTTGCCCCTACAAACCCCACAACTGGCTACAACACTAAAAATTTCAATTAACAATTAAATTACATTTAAAAACAACTACAAATGTACAATATGTTTGAAAATATTAACAATATTTTTACAAACAATTTATAACATATACAATTAAAACATATACTAAAATACATAAAGATAATTAACAAAATTATATTCCTTATAAAAATATTTTTGTAAATGATATTAACAACATAGATATTTTTAACATCAATATTACTTACCTTAAAAATCGATATTTTGGCAAAAATATTCCTGCATCACGATATTTGTGTATCACAATATTAAAAACTCGATATTTCTGTGCCTCGATATTTTTAACCCTATATTATGTCCGAATAGCGCCCATAGGCCTCACTTCTTACAATCCTCTGAAAAAAGTTTAAAAAGTAATTTTTAATAACTTCCTGATGACCGAATCAATTTACTTGAACACCAGTGATGTATAATGCTTTTAATTTTAGTTCAAATTATGAAATTAGTTTGAGGAAATCTCACTTCTAAATTAGATTCTAGAGGAAAAACCTAACTGTAAAACTTGAATGTACAATGTAACATCTGTAGCTGACTTGAAATTCAGTATCCATATATTAATAAATATTCATGAAAAGACCATAGTGGAATTTCTCATGTGACTCTACCCTGACTGGCCATTAATGTGCTAATTAGCAATGTGGTACATCATTTCTTTTCACTAAAGGCTGAAGGCAGGGCAGTCCTGTAGGCTCGCAATGCAGCATTGCATCATTCCCTTGGTTCTGGTTGAGCATCAGCTCCCACTTTAAAATATAGATGAGGAATACAAGACAAGAAAAGGGCTTGCACCAAAGCATAGACCTCTCTCATTCTGTAAATCATAGGAAGTAGCCTGACAGATGTTGCCTGCCTGAAATGAACTCTCTTAGAAGTTTCTAACACTGTATGAAAAGTGGTTTTAAAATGTATCAGGGCGAATGTACAATTTTAATGTATTTGACATAAGATTTTCACATATTGTTATGCCTTCTGATCTCTTCTGTGCCACATGGGCAGGTTTTTGCCACCATCATCATGGCCACTAGTGCTCAATGTGTATTATCACTTCTGACAATTCCTTGGAGACATTGGGGCTGTTGCCTCCTCCGCAACAGGTGGCAACAGGCAAGGCAAGGCAAGTTGCTGAGGTTTCAGGGCAGCACACATGACAGCAGCTGCTTGTCAGAGCTGACCTTTAACTTTCTCTATAGCTTGCTGGAGGAAGGTATGTACTTTTGTCCACCAAAGGAGCTGTACTGTGTTTCCCATTTCCAGAAGGCACCCAGCTACCTCTGGGTCAGAATAGAAAGGGAAAGTAGTTTATTTTTTTCTTGCATAGGGATTTGTGAGAAATTGGGTTGTTGTTTGACTGGGGTGTGAACCCTGGTCAAGCAACAGCTACAATCCCTTGCAGAGTGAACAACAAAAAGGGCCTCATTACGATGGCTCTTGGACAAGCATCCGACGGCCATCATAGTGGGATGGAGACCGGCCGACAAGTAGTCGGCAACTCCACCCACCATATTATTATGTTACCACTGTGTAGTTGGTTGGAAACATGTCTTTTATTATTGCAGCTTGTGCTGTGGCCCGTAAAAGGTCTGCAGCACAAGCCGCAGTAGTAAAAGGCACATTTTTAAACATCCATGCACAGTGTGCCAGGCACCATGTGGTGCCTGGCACATGGAGCATGGATGTTTGGGGGGGATACCTCATGTGCCCCTTTGGCCACATAGCGGAGGTCTAAGCAAGACGGGGCACTAGTAGGGGCCCACAAAGCCATTTCCGACAGCCTTTCCATGGCGGTGGGACTGCCATGAAAAGGCTGTGGGAAATGGACATCGTAATACCTACGGCGGTGCCTGCGCAGGCACTGCCTTCATTGTAGGGATTACACTCCGACCGCCACCCCAACACACTCCTTGAGCCTGTCGGAGGCAGGTTTCCTTCTGCCCACCCGCAGCGATCCAACCGCCGGTATCTTAATCTGGATGTCGGGCCGTTTCTCTGGATATTGGGCAAACCGCCACCCGACATCTTAATGAGGCCCAAAGTCATTAAATTAGCCTGCGCTTAACCTTGGGTAACTTGGCACAAAAAGAAGTTAGGATTAATTTAGACGCAATGTGTAAAGTATTTATGCAGCACACAAACAGAAATAATATATAAACACAACACAAGAAAAATCCCAAACCAATTTAGAAATATAGAGGAAATTAAAAAAAGTATTTGACACCAAGCTGACCAAAATCCAATCAGTAGAACTGGAGTTATGACTTTTTAAACTTTTTTGTACAAACTAGCGCCTAAAAGATCAATGTGCCAAATGCGGACATCTTGTCGCATGAGACGGGGTCAAAGTCGAAAGTTGAGGCCGATCGTGATGGCGCACGGTTCAAATCCAAGATTATTTACGGGTTTAGGTCCTCTCACCGCTTACCTTCAGACTTACAAAAATTCTTGAAGAAAAATGTTTGAGAAGTTAAAGTTCAGTGGGAAAAGGCTGCTGGAGGTGTCAGAGGAGGGATCTTTGTCGTCGGATGGCCTTTGGTCAAAGCTGCAGTGAAGATTTCTATGTTTGGACTTAGTCGCTGCAATGGAAGTCAAAAGACTCTAATGAGACAAAGCAGAAGGTTGTAGCCAAAGACAGTTTCACAAGATCAGATACCCCTTCAGCGAAGGACCGCTAAATGGATTTTCTGCTGCGGAGAAGAACGTAGTGTAAGAAGCTGCAAAGTCAATCTGACCAGCGATGCACCTCTGACAGATAGGCGAGGATATTGGTCTTGGTCTACTCCTGGTTCTCAGAGTAATATTTGGCAAAATTTTGTCTAAGCCCTCAATTTTGGAAATTGGCAATCTGGGCACATTTAGCACCACAACCAAGGATCCAGGACTGGCTGGGTTGAGGTGCGGTTTCAAGATGGTGGGAGCCTGTTATGTCCCTGTGGCTCTGAACAGGAGGTCAGCAAGCTAGACCTTGGAGTCACTTCTGTCAATCCTGGGTGCAGGTGAAGATACAGGGCTCAACAGCTAGACTAGTCTCTGAGGGTTCAAGGCAGGCTCCAGGCAGCAAAGTATTGTGATTGCATAGTACTGTATTGTAATTGCATTTATATAGAGCTTACTACCCCTGACTATGCATCAAAGCACTTTTTCGTCGAGTAGCACGCTACTCTGGAACCCATAAAGGATTAGTGGTGAATTAGTATAGTGAAATGTGAAAGTAATTTGAGTGGTTGATATGTTAGTCAGTTATTTGGATTCAGAAGGATAGTGGAGGGATAGATGAGGGAAAAAGGTTTGTATTTATATAGCGCTTGCTAACCCTGATGGGGTGTTGAAGCGATTTTTTGGTGAGTAGCACGCTACTCCGGAACCCATAAAGGTTTAGTGGTGAATTAGTGTAGTGCATGGGTACTCACAAACTTTCTCTCGGGGGCCAAATTTACAGTGTGGTTTGTGGCCGAGGGCCGCACCGGTGGGGGTGGGGTCAGTGGGGGAGGGGGCGGGGCTAGAGCAAAATAACTATGACCATGAGGTTGAACACAGGCCCCTGCAGCGGACGCCTTCGTCCACTGAGCCACCATCTCTCTCTCTCTCTATCTATCTCTCTCTCTCTCTCGCTCTGTCTCCCTCCCTCTCTCTATCTCTCCCTCCCTCTCTCTCTCCATCTCCCTCCCTCTCTCTCTCTCCCTCTCTCTCCCTTTCTCTCTCTCCCTCCCTCCCTCTCTCCCTCTCTCTCTCCCTCCCTCTCTCCCTCTGTCTCACTCACTCTGTTTGTCTCTCTCTCTCTCTGTCTCCCTCCCTCTCTCTCTCTGTCTCCCTCCCTCTCTCTGTCTCCCTCTCTCTCTCTCTCTCTGTCTCCCTCCCTTTCCCTCCCTCTGTCTCCCTCCGTCTGTCTCCCTCCGTCTGTCTTCCTCCGTCTGTCTTCCTCCCTCTGTCTCCCTCTGTCTCCCTCCCTCTGTCTCCCTCTATCTGTCTCCCTCCCTCTGTCTGTCTCCCTCTCTCCGTCTGTCTCCGTCTGTCTCCCTCTATGTCTGTCTGTCTCCGTCTGTCTCCCTCTGTCTGTCTCCCTCTGTCTGTCTCCCTCTCTCTCTCTCTGTCTCCCTCTCTGTCTCCCTCCCTCTGTCTCCCTCCCTCTCCCTCTGTCTGTCTCCCTCCCTCTCTCTCCCTCCCTCTCCCTGTCTCCCTCTCTCTCTGTCTCCCTCCCTCTCTGTCTCCCTCTCTCTCTGTCTCCCTCTCTCTCTGCCTCCCTCTCTGTATCCCTCTGTCTCTGTCTGTCTCCCTCCGTCTGTCTCCCTCCGTCTGTCTCCCTCTGTCTGTCTCCCTCTGTCTGTCTCTGTCTGTCTCCCTCTGTCTCCCTCTGTCTCCCTCTGCCTCCCTCTGTCTCCCTCTGTCTCCCTCCCTCGGTCTCCCTCTCTCTCTGTCTCCCTCTGTCTCCCCCTCTCTGTCTCCCTCCCTCTGTCTCCCTCCCTCTCCTCCCTCTGTCTCCCTCCCTCTGTCACCCTCCCTCTGTCACCCTCCCTCTGTCACCCTCTCTCACCTCACCCCGCGTGTGTGTCAGCCGGGGCTGAGACAGCTTCCCGGGAACACACACAGCCGCACCCGAGTACTTCACAGGTCTTTAAAAAACCATTCACTTGTTAATGAGGCTTTGTTGTATTTTACCTCTTCTTAGCGCCCCTGCATCAGTGGAGATGCAGGGGCGCTAAGAAGAGGTAAAATACAACAAAGCCTCATTAATAAGTGAATGGTCTTTTAAAGAATCGCCCAGCCCCCATAGAGCAGAGTCTCTCAGAGTCCGCGCTGCGGTGTTTGCTGACACTTTAAAAAAAAAAAAAAAACAGGTACGATGTCTGCAAGGTCCACGGGCTGCTAAGGAAGGCTTTCCGGGCCGTACTATGAGTACCCGTGGTGTAGTGAAATATGAAAGTAATATGAGTGGTGGAAATGTTAGTCAGTTATTTGGCTTCAGAAGGATAGCGGAGGGATAGAAGAGGCAAAAAGGTTTGCATTTATATAGTGCTTCCTACCCCTGATGGGGTGTTAAAGCATTTTTTTCAGCGACTAGCATGCTACTCCGGAACCCATAAAGGATTAGTGGTGAATTAGTTTAGTGAAATATGAAAGTAATTTGAGAGGTTGACATGTTAGTCTGTTATTTGGATTAAAAAGGATAGTGGAGGGATAAGAGGGAAGGATTTAGACTTTTTGTTTTGTTTTGGAGGTCATGGGCAGTAGGAGGAGGCTTGGGAAGGAATGTGGAGGGGGAAGAGTCAGAGGGAAGGGTTTAACCCTTTCGCTGCTAGGCCTTTCCCCCCCCCCTGTGCTAAGCCTTTCTTTGGCTATTTGGGGTAGTTCGCGCTTAGGCCCCTGTAACTTTTTGACCACATTAGGTATCCACACCAAATTTGCGCCCTTTTCCTCCAACATCATAAGGATTTTAAATGTACCCAGGGTTTGTTGATTCCCCTGGAGGGGACCCAGAAATTAGCCAAAATACAGCTAAATGTTTTTTTGTTTTTTTTTAAATGGGGAAAAAGTGCTGCAGAAGAAAGCGTCTGGTTTTTCCCCTGCAAATGGTATCAAAAAGGGTTTGTGGTACTGAAATCATCATCTTCCCAGCTTTTAGTGACAAGCAGACTTTTGTCAGAAAACCAGATTTTTTTACATAGTTTTGCCATTTTACTGGGACATAGCCTATTTTTGCAACTTTTTGTGCTTTCAACCTCCTTCCAGTTAGTGGTAGAAATGGGTGTGAAAGCAATAATGGATCCCGGAAAGCTATACATTTCTGAAAAGTAGATAAAATTCAGAATTCAGCAAGGGGTCATTTTTGTTGATCCTTCAAGGTTTTTTTTAAAGAAACTAACAGTTGGAAATAAGAAAAATTGAAAATGAGTTGAAAAAAACAGCCATTTGTGCCAACGTTTTCACCTGTAACTTCTTCTAAGTATGACAGATGTTTGAAAGCAATATACCGTTACATTTGCTGGACCCTTCTGCTTGTGGGGATCTATAGGACTTGTAGGTTCACCATGAACCCGAGGAACCCAGAGCCAACAACTGAGCAGCGTCTTGCAGAGGTTTTTCATTGTGTACCGTATATACCAATTAATTTGGTAAAATATAAAGAGTGATAAATAGGTATCAAAGACACCTATGTATTTCCGAAATGGGAACAAAATATAGAGTTTAGAAACAGTAGCTATTTGCACATCTCCGAAATTGTGGTTACCCATACTAGCCTATGAATTGTAGGACATTTTTCAAAGTGACTTCTTTTTACACATTGTCTTACATTAGGAAGGCAGAAATGCATAGAAAGTTAATAGGTAATAACAGTTGCTCTACAATTCTGAGTTCCCCTAAGTCTCCCGATAAAAATGGTACCTCACTTGTGTGGGTAGGCCTAGTGCCCGCGACAGGAAACGGCCCAAAACGCAATGTGAACACACCACATTTTTACTGTGAAAACTGACCTTTTTTTGTACAGTGCCTAGATGTGGATTTTGAACCCTAGCTCAGCCGGAACCTAGGGAAACTTAGCAAACCTATACAGTTCTGAAAACTAGACACCCAGGGGAATCCAGGATGGTGTGACTTGAGTGGCTCTCACCGGGTTCTGTTACCCAGAATCCCTCGCAAACCTCAAACTTTGTAAAAAAAAAAACACATTTTCCTCACATTTCTGTAATGGAAAGTTCTGGAATCTGCGTGGATCCACAAAATTCCACCCACCTCGCATTCCCCAATGTCTTCCGATAAAAATGGTACCTCACTTGTGTGAGTAGGCCTAGTGCCCGTGACATGAAACGGCCCAAAATGCAACGTAGACACACCACATTTTTACAGTCAAAACTGACCCATTTTTCGCAAAGTGCCTAGCTGTGGATTTTGAACCCTAGCTCTGCCGGCATCTAAGGAAACCTAGCATACCTATACATTTTTGAAAACTAGACACCCGGAGGAACCCAGGAAGGGGTGACTTGCGTGGCTCTCACCAGGTTCTGTTACCCAGAATCCCTTGCAAACCTCAAACTTTGTAAAAAAAACAAATTTTCCTCACATTTCTGTGATGGAAAGTTCTAGAATCTTTAAAAAAAAAAGTGATTTTTTCAGCTAAATTTGAGGTTTGCAGGGGATTCCGGGTAGGAAAACGTTGGGGGATCCACACAAGCCATACCTCGCTGGACTCCCCCGGGTGTCTAGTTTTCAGAAATGTGTGGGTTGGTAGGTTTCCCTAGATGGCTGCCGAGCCCTGGGCCAAAAACCCAGGTGACCCCCCTTGCAAAACCAGGTCGTTTTGTGATAGGTAATTTTGATGTCTCCCCAATATGTTTTGGTCCCTTGCCTGTCGCGGGTACTTGGGCCACCCACACGAGTGAGGTACCATTTCTATCGGGAGACCTGGGGGAACGTTGGGTGGTAATAAATTTGTGTCAGCCCGGTGATGCCACAACTTTCCCACACAGAAATTTTACAAAAAAATGCTTCTTTTCAGCTAAATTTGAGGTTTGCAGGGGATTCTGGGTAGGAAAACGTTGGGGGGGGTCCACGCAAGCCAGGGCTCCCCCGGGTGTCTAGTTTTCAGAAATGTGTGGGTTTGGTAGGTTTCCCTAGATGGCCGCCGAGCCCGGGGCCAAAAACCCAGGTGACCCCCCTTGCAAAACCAGGTCGCTTTGTGATAGTTAATTTTGATGTCTCGTAAGTAAGTTTTGGGCCCTTGCCTGTCGCGGGTACTTGGCCCACCCACGCGAGTGAGGTACCATTTTTATTGGGAGACCTGGGAGAACGTTGGGTGGTAGGAAATTTGTGTCAGCCTGTTGATCCCACAACTATCCCACACAGAAATGTTTAAAAAAAAGTGATTTTTTCAGCTAAATGTGAGGTTTGCAGGGGAGTCTGGGTAGGAAAACGTTGGGGGTCCACACAAGCCATACCTCCCTGGACTCCCCCTGGTGTCTAGTTTTCAGAAATGTGTGGGGTTTATAGGTTTCCCTAGATGGCCGCCGAGCCTGGGGCCAAAAACCCAGGTGACCCCCCTTGCAAAACCAGGTCGTTTTGTGATAGGTAATTTTGATGTCTCCTCAATAAGTTTTGGGCCCTTGCCTGTCGCGGGTACTTGGGCCACCCACACGAGTGAGGTACCATTTTTATCGGGAGACCTGGGGGAACGTTGGGTGGTAGGAAATTTGTGTCAGCCTGTTGATTCCACAACTATCCCACACAGAAATTTTAGAAAAATGTGATTTTTTTCAGCTAAATTTGAGGTTTGCAGGGGATTCTGGGTAGGAAAACTTTGGTGGGTCCACGCAAGCCATATCTCCCTGGTGTCTAATTTTCAGAAATGTGTGGGTTTGGTAGGTTTCCTTAGATGGCCGCTGAGCCCGGGACCAAAAACGCAGGTGACCCCCTTGAAAAAAAAGGTAGGTTTGTGATAGATAGGTGGGCACCTGTGTTTTTGGTCCCGGGTTTGCAGACATCTAGGGAAACCTAAAAAAACCCAGACATTTCTGAAAACCAGACACCCGTGGGAGTCCAGGGAGGTGTGGCTTGCGTTGATCCCCCAACATTTTCCTTCCAAAGGTTTGCTGCAAACCTCAAATTTAGCTAAAATGTTAAAATTTCCTCTAATATCTGTGTGGAAAAGTTGGGGGTTCACCGCACAGCACAAATTTCCTACTACCCAGCATTCCCGTCAGTCTCTCGATAAAAATGATACCTTACTTGTGTGGATGGGCCAAGTGCCTATGACATGGAAGGGCCAAAAACGTGTAGAAATTGAGGGGGGCCCAAAGCGAGTCTTAAAGGGCAGTTGGTTTATACGTTTTTCAGCTGACGCAACTTTGGGTATCCACACAAGTGAGGTATCATTTTTCTCAGGAGACCAAGGGGACTGCTGATAGTAGGAAATTTGTGCCTGCACGGTGATCCTACAACTTACCCACACAGAAATGTGAGGAAAATCTGACTTTGTAAGTAAATTTGAGGTTTGCGGGGGATTCTGGTTAAGAAAACGCTGGGGGATCCATGCACGCCACACCACCAGCCAAGAGTCAGTGCATGCACACAACCATCCACACACACTACTAGCCAAGCGCCATCCACGCACACCACCAGCCAAGCGCCATCCACACACACTGCCAGCCAAGCGCCCCTACGTATAAATAAAACAACAAACTCCCTGGCTCCTAGGGGGCTTTCTGTGACCCCGGGGGGGCTGATTAGGGACAATTGCCCCCATCTGCCTCCCGGGAGAGGCAGAAAGGCTGTGGCAATTTTTTGGGGGATGTGGAGGCACTGGCATGCCCATTTTGGGCATCCCCCACCTCTATGTATAAAACAAAAACAATCCCTGGGGCCTAGTGGGCTTTTCTGCAGGCTATTGCCCCATCTGCCTCCGGAGGGCAGAAAGAAAAAAAATCCCTGGTATGGAGTGGGCTTTCTGCCGCCCCCAGGGTACAGAAAGACTGGAATTTTGTGGGGGGAGCCATTGGCATGCCCATCTTGGGCAGCCCCCACACCTAATTCATATTGCCCAAAAAAAAACCTGGCTTCTAGTGGGCTTTCTGCCCCACTGAGTGGGCAGATTGGGCGCTACTGCCCCCATCTGCCCTCCAGGGGGGCAGAAATACGGACATTTTTATGGGGGGTGGGGCATTGTCATGCCCATTTTGGGCAGCCCCCACCCCTAATTCATATTGCCCCCAAAAATCCCTGGTATCTAGTGGGCTTTCTGCCCCTTGGGGGGCAGAAAGACTGTAATTTTTGCGGGGGTGGGGGCATTTGGCATGCCCATTTTGGGCAGCCCCCACCCCAATTCAAATTGCCACAAAAAATCCCTGGTTTCTAGTGGGCTTTCTGCCCCCCCGGGGAGGCAGATTGGGGGCAACTGCCCCCATCTGCCCCCCCCTGGGGGGGCAGAAAGACTAAATGTACCCATTTTTTGGGGGGAGCAAAGGCCCTTGCCCAAGGGGCTGCTCCCCCCTCCCTGGTGGCTAGTGAGTGGATCCCTGCTTGGGGATCGCCCTCCTGGGGCGATCCCCAAGCAGGAATCCACTAGGAGATTCTCCCCTTTCCAACGATACCTCTCCTGACTTTCTACTTGCTCAGGGGGCTATGCTCAGGGGGCTGAGATAGCCCCCTGAGCATGTAGAAAGCGAAACTGAAATGAGCCTCTTGGCTCATTTCAGTTTCGGTTTCACTGAAATAACGTCAGCGCGACGTGCGTGCTGATCGTCATTTCAGGGAAACCAAAGCTGCAGCCTCGGGAGCTTGAGAAGCTCTTCCCCTGCTCCCGAGGCTGTTGGGGGTGAAAGGGAATCCCTCTGGTGCCCGCACCAGAGGTATTCCCTGTGCCATGTGCGAGGACGGCCGGGGGCCGTCCGACGCACATGAGCACTGGCCGTCCGATGCACTGAAGGGGTTAAAAAGGCTTGTTTTGGGGGATCGGAAGAGTAAAAGTGTTATGGGATGATGCAAGGAGGAATAGAGTAGGGAAGAGTCTAGAAAGGGTTATTTTGGAGATCATAGTAGCGGTATGGTGTTTGGGATGAATGAGAGATCGGAGGTAGAGGATATATTGATAGAGGTATAGGGTGAGAAATAGGGTGGTGCATCTGAAAGAGTAGTAGAAAGAGGTTTCAGATGAGTCAGAGAGTTGAGGTAGAGGATATATTGAGAGAGGTATAGGGTGAGAAATAGGGTAGTGCATTGGATATGCTGAATTAAAAGAAAGTATATATATAGATCCATAAGTACATGAAAGGTATATAGATGCATAAAGGAAGTAAGTATATGTAGATTAAAGATGCATTAAATAAACTCTGTCTTTCAAGTGTTGTACTTAAAAAATTGTATTTATTTGTTTATATATATATATATACTTTGACAAAGAGCGTGTTGCTCGAAACGCGTCAGTCATTAAAGTTTTTCCTTTGTTTGAATATCCCGGAGTGCGACTTCTTCCTTGGGCAGCGGCGCTGTGCGGCGTTCTGCAGCGTAAGGATCTTTGGGGATATATATATATCAAGACCGTGGAAACGCGGTCGAAACGCGTCAGGCTGGGTACTGACCCATTCAGGACTTGAATGCTGATGGATTCCATTTGCTCTAAATAAAAGCACTTTATTTTCGATAACGAACTGTGGTCCGTACCTGTTTTCTGTGTGACAGTGGAGCTGGAGTGTAACTATATATATATATATATATATATATATATATATATATATATATATAGATATATATATATATTCCTCATATTGGTTCCGTGTTGCCGGTTAATTACAGCGCTCCTTATGGGTGCGTCACCCCGCGGCTGAACCACGCCGCTTGCAATCCTACACACTCCTCCTCTGGTTGAGGATGGAAAAACGGGTCACACTCCTGTCGAGTTTCTTTGCACTTGGATTTATTTCCTCCCTTGCATCAATGGGAACAAAGGCATCAAATAGATCAACACGTTTCGGTATTACACAATACCTTGTTCACGATCAAGGTATTGTGTAATACCGAAACGCGTTGATCTATTTGATGCCTTTGTTCCCATTGATGCAAGGGAGGAAATAAATCCAAGTGCGAAGAAACTCGACAGGAGTGTGACCCGTTTTTCCATCCTCAACCAGAGGAGGAGTGTGTAGGATATATATATATATATATATATATATATATATATATTATCTACTGGCGGTCGCCAGTAGATAGTTATAGTTAGGACCTAGTTTCCATAGGAAAAGTGTTTTTCTTTTCCCAATAACTTTCGCGCCAGATGACAAATCTTCGTGAAATTTTTAAAACTAGTGGGGCACTCCGGTCAGCTCCTATCCTGAAAGTTTCGGGGGGATTCGTCAAGCGGGGGCCGAGAAAAAAGGGGGGTCCCAAAACGCGTTTTCCCCATGTTATTTCCCATAGGAAACTTTAGACACGGCTACAGCCCGAACTGCTGAACGGAATTACACCAAATTTGGCAAAAAGGTAGCCCTTGGTTCACAAAGCGCCCTTTTTTTAAATGGTGTAAATTCCTTCAGTAGTCCCTGAGAAATTCAAAAAATAGAGGTCAAAAATCAATTTCCCATAGGAAACTTTAGACACGGTTACAGCCAAAACTGCTGAACGGAATTACACCAAATTTGGCAAAAAGGTAGTGCTTGGTTCAGAAAGCGCCCTTTTTTTTAAATGGTGTAAATCCGTTCAGTAGTTTTCGAGATATTAAAGGAAAAAAATCTTTATATATCTGGCGGGACCTAACTACACAAGCACGAGCTTGGCTCTATTTGGCTGCCAACACTTCAATCCAGGAAGTGTTGGCAGCCATCTTGGTGCAATGCTTTTTGTGTCTCGCCTAGCGATGCAGCGCATGCGCTGCTCACTACCCAAACACCACTGCACTGCCCTAAACCCTAAAACACTACCCCAGCACGACCCCCTACACTGCATGAACACCACTGCACTGCCCTAAACCCTAAAACACTACCCCCAGCACGACCCCTACACTGTCCGAACACCAATGCACTGCCCTAAACCCTGAAACACCACCCCCAGCACGACCCCCTACACTGCCCGAACACCACTGCACTGCCCTAAACCCTAAAACACCACCCCCAGCCCGACCCCCTACACTGTCCGAACACCACTGCAATGCCCTAAACCCTGAAACACCACCATCAGCACAACCCCCTACACTGCCCGAACACCACTGCACTGCCCTAAACCCTGAAACACTATCCCCAGCACGACCCCCTACACTGCCCGAACACCACTGCACTGCCCTAAACCCTGAAACATCACCCCCAGCAAGACCCCCTACACTGCCTGAATACCACTGCCCTAAACCCTGAAACACCACCCCCAGCAAGACCCCCTACACTGCCCAAACACCACTGCACTGCCCTAAACCCTGAAACCCCACCCCCAGCACGACCCCCTACACTGCCCAAACACCACTGCTCTGCCCAAAACCCTAAAACACTAGCCCCAGCATGACCCCCTACACTGCCCGAACACCACTGCACTGCCCTAAACCCTGAAACACCAGCCCCAGCATGACCCCCTACACTGCCCGAACACCACTGCACTGCCCTAAACCCTGAAACACCAGCCCCAGCACGACCCCCTACACTGCCCGAACACCACTGCACTACCCTGAAACACCAGCCCCAGCACGACCCCCTACACTGCCCGAACACCACTGCACTGCCCTAAACCCTGAAACACCAGCCCCAGCACGACCCCCTACTTGCCCGAACACCACTGCACTGTCCTAAACCCTGAAACACCAGCCCCAGCACGACCCCATAAACTGCCCGAACACCACTGCACTGCCCTAAACCCTGAAAAACCACCCCCTGCATGACCCCCTCCACTGCCCGAACACCACTGCACTGCCCTAAACCCTGAAACACCACCCCCAGCATAACCCCCTACACTGCCCGAACACCACTGCACTGCCCTAAACCCTGAAACACTACCCCCAGCAAGACCCCCTACACTGCCTGAACACCACTGCACTGCCCTAAACCCTGAAACATCACCCCCAGCAAGACCCCCTACACTGCCTGAACACCACTGCCCTAAACCCTGAAACACCACCCCCAGCAAGACCCCCTATACTGCCCGAACACCACTGCACTGCCCTAAACCCTGAAACACCACCACCAGCATGACCCCCTACACTGCCCGAACACCACTGCACTGCCCTAAACCCTGAAACACTACCCCCAGCAAGACCCCTACACTGCCCGAACACCACTGCACTACCCTAAACCCTGAAACATCACCCCCAGCAAGACACCCTACACTGCCTGAACACCACTGCCCTAAACCCTGAAACACCACCTCCAGCAAGACCCCCTACACTGCCCGAACACCAATGCACTGCCCTAAACCCTGAAACACCACCCCCAGCACGACCCCCTACATGGCCCGAACACCACTGCTCTGCCCTAAACCCTGAAACACTAGCCCCAGCACGACACCCTACACTGCCCGAACACCACTGCACTGCCCTAAACCCTGAAACACCAGCCCCAGCATGACGCCCTACACTGCCCGAACACCGCTGCACTGCCCTAAACCCTAAAACACCAGCCCCAGCACGACCCCCTACACTGCCCGAACACCACTGCACTGCCCTAAACCCTGAAACACCAGCGCGACCCCTACACTGCCCGAACACCACTGCACTGCCCTAAACCCTGAAACACCAGTGCCAGCACGACCCCCTACACTGCCCGAACACCACTGCACTGCCCTAAACCCTGAAACACCACCCCCTGCACGACCCCCTACACTGCCCGAACACGACTGCACTGCCCTAAACCCTGAAACACCACCCCCTGCACGACCCCTACACTGCCCGAACACCACTGCACTGCCCTAAACCTTGAAACACCACCCCCAGCATGACCCCCTACACTGCCCGAACACCACTGCACTGCCCTTAACCCTGAAACACCAGCCCCAGCAAGACCCCCTACACTGCCCGAACACCACTGCACTGCCCTAAACCCTGAAACACCAGCCCCAGCACGACCCCATAAACTGCCCGAACACCACTGCACTGCCCTAAACCCTGAAACACCAGCCCCGGCACGACCCCCTACACTGCCCGAACACCACTGCACTGCCCTAACCCCCGAAACACCAGCCCCAGCACGACCCCCTACACTGCCCAAACACCACTGCACTGCCCTAAACCCTGAAAAACCACCCCCTGCACGACCCCCTACACTGCCCGAACACCACTGCACTGCCCTAAACCCTGAAACACCAACCCCAGCAAGACCACCTATACTGCCCGAACACCACTGCACTGCCCTAAACCCTGAAACACCACCACCAGCACGACCCCCTACACTGCCCGAACACCACTGCACTGCCCTAAACCCTGAAACACTACCCCCAACAAGACCCACCACACTGCCCGAACACCACTGCACTACCCTGAAACACCAGCCCCAGCACGACCCCCTACACTGCCCGAACACCACTGCACTGCCCTAAACCCTGAAACACCAGCCCCAGCACGACCTCCTACTCTGCCCGAAAACCACTGCACTGCCCTAAACCCTGAAACACCAGCCCCAGCACAACCCCATAAACTGCCCGAACACCACTGCACTGCCCTAAACCCTGAAACACAAGCCCCGGCACGACCCCCTACACTGCCCGAACACCACTGCACTGCCCTAAACCCTGAAACACCAGCCCCAGCACGACCCCCTACACTGCCCGGACACCACTGCACTGCCCTAAACCCTGAAAAACCACCCCCTGCATGACCCCCTACACTGCCCGAACACCACTGCACTGCCCTAAACCCTGAAACACCACCCCCAGCACGACCCCCTACACTGCCCGAACACCACTGCACTGCCCTAAACCCTGAAACACTACCCCCAGCAAGACCCCCTACACTGCCCGAACACCACTGCACTGCTCTAAACCCTGAAACATCACCCCCAGCAAGACCCCCTACACTGCCTGAACACTAAACCCTGAAACACCACGCCCAGCAATACCCCCTATACTGCCCGAACACCACTGCACTGCCCTAAACCCTGAAACACCACCACCAGCACGACCCCTACACTGCCCGAACACCACTGCACTGCCCTAAACCCTGAAACACTACCCCCAGCAAGACCCCCTACACTGCCCGAACACCACTGCACTGCCCTAAACCCTGAAACATCACCCCCAGCAAGACACCCTACACTGCCTGAACACCACTGCCCTAAACCCTGAAACACCACCTCCAGCAAGACCCCCTACACTGCCCGAACACCAATGCACTGCCCTAAACCCTGAAACACCACCCCCAGCACGACCCCCTACACGGCCCGAACACCACTGCTCTGCCCTAAACCCTGAAACACTAGCCCCAGCACGACACCCTACACTGCCCGAACACCACTGCACTGCCCTAAACCCTGAAACACCAGCCCCAGCATGACCCCCTACACTGCCCAAACACCACTGCACTGCCCTAAACCCTAAAACACCAGCCCCAGCACGACCCCCTACACTGCCCAAACACCACTGCACTGCCCTAAACCCTGAAACACCAGCGCGACCCCTACACTGCCCGAACACCACTGCACTGCCCTAAACCCTGAAACACCAGTGCCAGCACGACCCCCTACACTGCCCGAACACCACTGCACTGCCCTAAACCCTGAAACACCACCCCCTGCACCACCCCCTACACTGCCCAAACACGACTGCACTGCCCTAAACCCTGAAACACCACCCCCTGCATGACCCCCTACACTGCCCGAACACCACTGCACTGCCCTAAACCCTGAAACACCACCCCCAGCATGACCCCCTACACTGCCCAAACACCACTGCACTGCCCTTAACCCTGAAACACCAGCCCCAGCAAGACCCCCTACACTGCCCGAACACCACTGCACTGCCCTAAACCCTGAAACACCAGCCCCAGCACGACCCCATAAACTGCCCGAACACCACTGCACTGCCCTAAACCCTGAAACACCAGCCCCGGCACGACCCCCTACACTGCCCGAACACCACTGCACTGCCCTAACCCCTGAAACACCAGCCCCAGAACGACCCCCTACACTGCCCAAACACCACTGCACTGCCCTAATCCCTGAAAAACCACCCCCTGCACGACCCCCTACACTGCCCGAACACCACTGCACTGCCCTAAACCCTGAAACACCACCCCCAGCACAACCCCCTACACTGCCCGAGCACAACTGCACTGCCCTAAACCCTGAAACACTACCCCCAGCAAGACCCCCTACACTGCCCGAACACCACTGCACTGCCCTAAACCCTGAAACATCACCCCCAGCAAGACCCTACACTGCCTGAACACCACTGCCCTAAACCCTGAAACACCACCCCCAGCAAGACCACCTATACTGCCCGAACACCACTGCACTGCCCTAAACCCTGAAACACCACCACCAGCACGACCCCCTACACTGCCCGAACACCACTGCACTGCCCTAAACCCTGAAACACTACCCCCAGCAAGACCCCCTACACCGCCCGAACACCACTGCACTGCCCTAAACCCTGAAACATCACCCCCAGCAAGACCCCCTACACTGCCCGAACACCACTGCACTGCCCTCAACCCTAAAACACCAGCCCCAGCACGACCCCCTACACTGCCCGAACACCACTGCACTGCCCTAAACCCTGAAACACCTGCACGACCCCTACACTGCCCGAACACCACTGCACTGCCCTAAACCCTGAAACACCAGTGCCTGCACGACCCCCTACACTGCCCGAACACCACTGCACTGCCCTAAACCCTGAAACACCACCCCTGCACGACCCCCTACACTGCCCGAACACCACTGCACTGCCCTAAACCCTGAAACACCACCCCTGCACGACCCCCTACACTGCCCGAACACCACTGCACTGCCCTAAACCCTGAAACACCACCCCCAGCACGACCCCCTACACTGCCCAAACACCACTGCACTGCCCTTAACCCTGAAACACCATCCCCAGCAAGACCCCCTACACTGCCCGAACACCACTGCACTGCCCTAAACCCTGAAACACCAGCACCAGCAAGACCCCCTACACTGCTATAAACCCTGAAACACCAGCCCCAGCATGACCCCCTACACTGCCCGAACACCACTCCACTGCCCTAAACCCTGAAACACAAGCCTCAGCACGACCACCTACACTGCCCGAACACCACTGCACTGCCCTAAACCCTGAAATACCATCCCCAGCATGACCCCCTACACTGCCCGAACACCACTGCACTGCCCTAAACCCTGAAACACCAGCCCCAGCAAGACCCCCTACACTGCCCGAACACCACTGCACTGCCCTAAACCCTGAAACACCACCCCCAGCAAGACCCCTACACTGCCCGAACACCACTGCACTGCCCTAAACCCTGAAACACCACCCCCAGCATGACCCCCTACACTGCCCGAACACCACTGCTCTGCCCAAAACCCTGAAACACCAGCCCCAGCATGAACCCCTACACTGCCCAAACACCACTGCCTTGCCCTAAACCCTGAAACACCACCCCCTGCATGACCCCCTACACTGCCCGAACACCACTGCACTGCCCTAAACCCTGAAACACCACCCCCAGCATGACCCCCTACACTGCCCGAACACCACTGCACTGCCCTAAACCCTGGAAAACACTACCCCCAGCAAGAACCCCTACACTGCCCGAACACCACTGCACTGCCCTGAAACATCACCCCCAGCAAGACCCCCTACACTGCCTGAACACCACTGCCCTAAACCCTGAAACACCAGCCCCAGCACGACCCCCTACACTGCCCGAACTGAAACGCCAGCCCCAGCATGACCCCCTACACTGCCCGAACACCACTGCACTGCCCTAAACCCTGAAACGCTAGCCCCAGCACGACCCCGTACACTGCCCGAACACCACTGCACTGCCCTAAACCCTGAAACGCTAGCCCCAGCACGACCCCATACACTGCCCGAACACCACTGCACTGCCCTAAACCCTGAAACGCCAGCCCCTGCACGACCCCCTACACTGCCCGAACACCACTGCACTGCCCTAAACCCTGAAACACCAGCCCCTGCACGACCCCCTACACTGCCCGAACACCACTGCACTGCCCTAAACCCTGAAACACCAGCCCCTGCACGACCCCATACACTGCCGGAACACCACTGCACTGCCCTAAACTCTGAAACACCACCTCCAGCACGACCCCCTACACTGCCTGAACACCACGGCACTGCCCTAAACCCTGAAACACCACCCCCTGCATGACCCCCTACACTGCCCGAACACCACTGCACTGCCCTAAACTCTGAAACAACACCCCCAGCACGACCCCCTACACTGCCCGAACACCACTGCACTGCCCTAAACCCTGAAACACCAGCCCCAGCACGACTCCTACACTGCCCGAACACCACTGCACTGCCCTAAACCCTGAAACACCAGCCCCAGCATGACCCCCTGCACTGCCCGAACACCACTGCACTGCCCTAAACCCTGAAACACCAGCCCCAGCATGACCCCCTATACTGCCCGAACACCACTGCACTGCCCTAAATCCTGAAACACCAGCACCAGCATGACCCCCTACACTGCCCGAACACCACTGCACTGCCCTAAACCCTGAAACACCAGCCCCGGCACGACCCCCTACACTGCCCGAACACCACTGCACTGCCCTAAACCCTGAAACACCAGCACCCGCACGACCCCCTACACTGCCTGAACATCACTGCACTGCCCTAAACCCTGAAACACCAGCCCCTGCACGACCACCTACACTGCCCGAACACCACTGCACTGCCCTAAACCCTGAAACACCAGCCTTGCACGACCCCCTACAATGCCCGAACACCACTGCACTGCCCTAAACCCTGAAACACCAGCCCCTGCACGACCACCTACACTGCCCGAACACCACTGCACTGCCCTAAACCCTGAAACACCAGCCTCGCACGACCCCCTACACTGCCCGAACACCACTGCACTGCCCTAAACCCTGAAACACCAGCCCCAGCACGACCCCCTACACTGCCCGAACACCACTGCACTGCCCTAAACACTGAAACACCACCCCCAGCATGACCCCCTACACTGCCCGAACACCACTGCCCTAAACCCTGAAACACCACCCCCTGCAAGACCCCCTACACTGCCTGAACACCACTGCACTACCCTAAACCCTAACACACTACCCCCAGCAGTATCCCCTACACTACCCAAACACCATTGCACTACCCTAAACCCTAAAACACTACCCCCAGCAGTACCCCCTACACTACCCAAACACCACTGCACGACCCTAAACCCTAAACCACTACCCCCAGCACGACCCCTACACTACCCAAACACCACTGCACTACCCTAAACCCTAAAACACTACCCCCAGCACGACCCCCTACACTACCCAAACACCACTGCACTACCCTAAACCCTAAAACACTCCCCCCATCACTACTCCCTACACTACCCAAACACCACTGCACTACCCTAAACCCTAAAACACTACCCCCAGCATGACCCCCTACACTACTCAAACACCACTGCACTACCCTAAACCCTAAAACACTACCCCCAGCATGACCCCCTACACTTCCTAAACACCACTGCACTACCCTAAACCCTAAAACACTACCCCCAGCACGACCCCCTACACTACACAAACACCACTGCACTACCCTAAACCCTAAATCTACCCCAAGCACGACCCCTACACAAACATCACTGCACTACCCTAAACCCTAAAACACTACCACCAGCACAACCCCCTACACTACACAAACACCACTGCACTACCCTTAACCCTAAAACACTACCCCCAGCACGACCCCCAACACTACACAAACACCACTGCACTACCCTAAACTCTAAAACACTACCCTCAGCACGACCCCCTACACTACCCAAACACCACTGCACTACCCTAAACCCTAGAAAAGTAGCCACCACCCCATGCCCAATCCCCCTTACCTCTCACTCCTCGTGGTTCCTCTCTCCTCGTGGTTCCTGCTTCATGTCATCTCTGAGGGGCGGTGCACGTTGTTGTGAGGAAACGGAACAGCCTCTGTTTCCTTACAACGACGTGCATCGTCTACATTTTTTTAGAACTCATGGTCATTTACCATACATACCTTTACAACAAAATTTGTTGTAAAGGCATGCGTGGTAAATGACCATGCGTTCAAAAAAAATGCGTAGTAATGACTTCGCGATGTACAACGCATGCGTTGTAATGCATGCGTTGTAATGGTATCGCGAAGTAAAAAAGTCGTTGTAACGGCTGTTTACCGATCGAAGCTGGTCCCTGTTCTTCAGTGAGTCGTTTATTTGATAAATTAGGAGGAAGGAATGTGTTTTTTTTACCGAAAAGTGCATTCCCGGCTGTTGTATTGTGAAAGTGTCCGCGTGGCTTGGTTTCACTTCCGGTGAGAGAGTGGAAGAGTCTGTTTGGATCTAAAGGGGTTCTGCTGTTGGACGGGGCCGGCGCGACAAGTCATCAGAAAACACAGCTAATGGAAATCGTTGTCCGCGAAGTGTGGAGCAGTGCCATGAGAGGTCAACGAGTGTGCGTCCCACCGCAGTATGACCGTACCGCGTGACCCATGTGTCGCCTCCAGTGTACGGAAGGCAGAAGCGGCATCCATCGCAGGTCCTCTTGAAGACCGTTGTAGCACTAATTGTACATTTTGGAACTAGGGCAATTTAACCTTGTTGTTCCTGCCAGATACAAAGAGAAGATCCTGTGTTATTCAGTGCCCTCGTTACCTTTTCTGTGGGTAGTGGTGCTTGTCACTTCGCTGCCCCGCCGGTGCACACGACTGGGCTCCCCACCTCGTGTGCCATCTGCAGGGCCTCTGCCCTCGGATCACTGGTTTCGGTTTCTGGAGTGGCAACATAAACAGTTGCTCCCAAAGGACTAACACTTAGGTGAATATCCCCTGCGCCAGCATTCCGTGGAAATTCTTTCCTAGCTCTCCCACGTCGACGACGATGTCATAATAGCACGGCTCCGCTCGTGACACCGTATGACGTCATAGGAGCCATAAGAGGACCTCGTCGGCGTGCTGACGTCAGTTCCACCCATTTTTTCCGTGCCACCGAGGTAAACAGGTGGACCGACACATTTTCACATGTATACATAGTATACTAAATATATATATATATATATATATATACAAATGCATAACCAATAAAGGCATAAAGAAATAGCAACAGATCAAGCATTTCTCACTATTAAAACATAAGCATGATTAAGACATATTAAAAACATTCATGCCAAACAGTAAAAGCATCTTTTTGGTAGAAACAGGTGGACAACGGGGAGGCGGGTGGGACAGTGAGGAATCCACAGGCAGATACTGTATCCACCAGAAAAAGCATTACCGAAGGTAAGTAACTTGCTCTTCTGATGGATACTTCTGCCTGTTGATTCCTCACCTTTTAATAGAATCCTCAAGCCGAACCTCACCCGGAGGAGGGTGTCCACCTGACTAGACCAAAAATCTTGCAAAACAGATCGAGCAAAATGGCCATCCCTCCTAACCTCTGAATCCAATAATAATCGAATAATTTTTAGTCGAAATTATATTGAAAATAATACTTTAAAAATACTTTTATTAATAAATTTAGACAAACACTTAAAGGAAAACTTTTATTTATAATTAATTTAAAGATATTTCATACTTTACAAATTACACCGAAGTCGCGACCCCAGCGCGACTTTTCAAAATGGCTACCGGAATGCGTGCAGCCATCGTGTAGGGTGCGCGACTTCTGTATAATATTTTTTTTTTTAAAAAAGAATGAATATAGTTTTCCTAACTAAAAATTATTCACAATTTTTTTAAATATATATATATATGTATATTATCTACTGGCGGTCGCCAGTAGATAGTTATAGTTAAAACATATTATCCATAGGAAATCCGCGACATTCTATTTGAAATAACGTTGGCGCCGGTTGACGAATCTTCGCGAAAGTTTCCAACTTGTTGGGGCGCTCCGGTCCGCTCCTATCCTGAAAGTCTCGGGGTGATACGTCAAGCGGGGGCCGAGAAAAAAGGGGGGTCCCAAAACGCGTTTTCCCCATTCATTTTTCCATAGGAATCTTTAGTCGCAGCTACAGCCCGAACTGCTGAACGGAATTACACCAAATTTGGCGAAGAGGTAGCCCTTGGTTCAGTGTCGTGCCTTTTGCTTAAATGGTGTAAATCCGTTCAGTAGTTCCTGAGAAAATCAAAAGTAAAGTCACATATATATCTGGGCGGAGCCTAACCACACATGTCATCGTGAGATCTGATTGGCTGTCAGCACTTCATCCTGGAATTGCTGGCAGCCATCTTGGGACCAATATAAATGATAGTACCTCATTGAAATGCATTGTAGTGAATAGAAGATTTTGAGGGTCACCAAAAGGAGAACTATAAAGGGTGATAACAGGCTTTAGTTACATTAGAATTTATTTGTTGATGGTACCATACTAATTTTAGGAATTGTGGTGTATTCTAAGGTGATTTTACTATGTGAAAAACCTTCTGCTGGGATATCATGAATCATGTTTGAGAGAACACTATTTTCTCATGCTTGTCCCATGGAGGTTTGGAAGGTGCTCCAGAAGCTAAATGAGAGCATATTTTCTGTAAATTCACATTATCTTTCTCACTCATGTGAGAATGAAGTCTGACATTCTCAGTAAAACATGTACATCCAACAAGGGCAGAGACTGTCAGTTGATTCCTTTGTGTTCTACTGCAGCTTCCCAGAGTGTTCTAAAGAACAACTAGAGTGCTAACAGCCTTACTTATGACAAAAGTATGGCACACCTGAAGCCATCTTGATTGGAATAAACTGGTAACACTTAAAACATTTAATTTAAAAAGGAACAAAATGATGGGGTTCATTTTGTCATAGAAATTATGGTTAGTGCTGTAGAAAGAAAAAATAGGACATGTTTCAAGTGTGATCTCAAATATCTTCCTGTTATATTTCAACAGGAGCAGCCTGCCAGTTGATGCCTTTGTGTTCTACTGCAGCTTCCCAGAGTGTTCTAAAGAACAACTAGAGTGCTAACAGCCTTACTTATGACAAAAGTATGGCACACCTGAAGCCATCTTGATTGGAATAAACTGGTAACACTTAAAACATTTAATTTAAAAAGGAACAAAATGATGGGGTTCATTTTGTCATAGAAATTATGGTTAGTGCTGTAGAAAGAAAAATTAGGACATATTTTAAGTGTGATCTCAAATATCTTCCTGTTATATTTCAACAGGAGCAGCCTGCCAGTTGATGCCTTTGTGTTCTACTGCAGCTTCCCAGAGTGTTCTAAAGAACAACTAGAGCACTAACAGCCTTACTTATGACAAAAGTATGGCACACCTGAAGCCATCTTGATTGGAATAAACCGGTAACACTTAAAACATTTAATTTAAAAAGGAACAAAATGAGGGGTACTTTTTGAAATAGAAATTATGGTTAGTGCTGCAGAAAGAAAAATTAGGGCATGTTTTAAGTGAGATCTCAAATCCTCTTCTATTTCATTAGAAAATTCTGACATGCAGACTGAAACAATCACTTTCAATACCAGCAGCAGACTACCAGTTAACTCCCTGGTGAGCAGTAGCTTTACTCCAGTGATCTAATGAGCAAGTAGAGTGCTAACATTCTGAATTTATGGCAGATGTGAGACACATCTGAATGCCTTCTTGATGGAATCAAAGTAAAAAACTGAAAGCATTTCCTACTGAGGAGACTGCAGTAAATGAAGAAATTAGGAAACTTCATAACAAAGAAGTCTTCCAAGATGGCCACCAGTGAAAAAAGAGCCCAAATGTAGCACAAATATTACCCAGATGTAGCCCACATATAGCCCAATGACAAAAGTGTGCAAAACACTTTTTATTTTTAGTTTTTTGCAGTTTTATGTAGTGCAGACTGGTCAGGTATTGGAGCATTGCATCTTAAAACATGACCCCCTACACTACAAAAACACCACTGCACTACCTTAAACCCTAAAACACTACCCCCAGCACGACCCCCTACACTACCCAAACACCACTGCACTAACCTAAATCCTAAAACACTACCACCAGCACGACCCCCTACACTACCCAAACACCACTGCACTACCCTAAAACATGACCCCCTACACTACACAAACACCACTGCGCTACCCTAAACCCTAAAACACTACCCCCAGCACGACCCCCTACACTACACAAGCACCACTGCACTACCCTAAACCCTAAAACACTACCCCCAGCACGACCCCCTACACTACACAAACACCACTGCACTACCATAAACCCTAAAACACTACACCCAGCACGACCCCCTACACTACCCAAACACCACTGCACTAACCTAAATCCTAAAACACTACCCCCAGCATGACCCCCTACACTACCCAAACACCACTGCACTACCCTAAAACATGACCCCTACACTACACAAACACCACTGCACTACCCTAAACCCTAAAACACTACCCCCAGCACAACCCCCTACACTACACAAGCACCACTGCACTACCCTAAACCCTAAAACACTACCCCCAGCACGACCCCCTACACTGCCCGAACACCACTGCACTGCCCTAAACCCTGAAACACCAGCCCCTCCATGACCCCCTACACTGCCCGAACACCACTGCACTGCCCTAAACCCTGAAACACCACCCCTAGCACGACCCCCTACACTGCCCGAACACCACTACACTGCCCTAAACCCTGAAACACCACCCCCTTCACGACCCCCTACACTGCCCGAACACCACTGCACTGCCCTAAACCCTGAAACACCACCCCCAGCATGACCCCCTACACTGCCCAAACACCACTGCACTGCCCTAAACCCTGAAACACTACCCCCAGCAAGACTCCCTACACTGCCCGAACACCACTCACTGCCCTAAACCCTGAAACATCACCCCCAGCAAGACCCCCTACACTGCCCGAACACCACTGACCTAAACCCTGAAACACCACCCCCATCACGACCCCCTACACTGCCCGAACACCACTGCACTGCCCTAAACCCTGAAACACTACCCACAGCATGACCCCCTACATTGCCCGAACACCACTGCTCTGCCCAAAACCCTGAAACACCAGCCCCAGCACAACCCCCTACACTGCCCGAACACCACTGCACTACCCTAAACCCTGAAACATCACCCCCAGCACGACCCCCTACACTGCCCGAGCACCACTGCACTGCCCTAAACCCTGAAACACCAGCCCCAGCACGACCCCCTACACTGCCCGAACACCACTGCACTGCCCTAAACCCTGAAACACCAGCCCCAGCACGACCGCCTACACTGCCCGAACACCACTGCACTGCCCTAAACCCTGAAACACCAGCCCCAGCACGACCCCCTACACTGCCCGAATACCACTGCACTGCCCTAAACCATGAAACACCAGCCTCAGCACGACCCCCTACACTGCCTGAACACCACTGCACTGCCCTGAACCCTGAAACACCAGCCCCAGCACAACACCCTACACTGCCCGAACACCACTGCACTGCACTAAACCCTGAAACACCACCCCGTGCATGACCCCCTACACTGCCCGAACACGACTGCACTGCCCTAAACCCTGAAACACCACCCCCAGCGCGACCCCCTACACTGCCCGAACAGCACTGCACTGCCCTAAACCCTGAAACACCACCCCCTGCACAACCCCCTACACTGCTCGAACACTACTGCACTGCCCTAAACCCAGAAACACCATCCCCAGCACGACCCCCTATACTGCACGAACACCACTGCACTGCCCTAAACCCTGAAACACTACCCCCAGCAAGACCCCCTACACTGCCTGAACACCACTGCACTGCCCTAAACCCTGAAACATCACCCCCAGCAAGACCCCCTACACTGCCCGAACACCACTGCCCTAAATCCTGAAACACCACCCCCAGCAAGACCCCCTACACTGCCCAAACACCACTGCACTGCCCTAAACCCTGAAACACCAGCCCCAGCACCACCCCCTACACTGCCCGAACACCACTGCACTGCCCTAAACCCTGAAACACCACCCCCTGCACGACCCCCTACACTGCCCGAACACCACTGTACTGCCCTAAACCTTGAAACCCCACCCCCAGCATGACCCCCTACACTGCCCGAACACCACTGCACTGCCCTAAACCCTGAAACACCACCCCCTGCACGACCCCCTACACTGCCCGAACACTACTGCACTGCCCTAAACCCTGAAACATCACCCCCAGCACAACCCCCTACACTGCCTGAGCACCATTGCTCTGCCCTAAACCCTGAAACACTAGCCCCAGCACGACCCCTACACTGCCCGAACACCACTGCACTGCCCTAAACCCTGAAACACCACCCCCAGCACGACCCCCTACACTGCCCGAACACCACTGCATTGCCCTAGACACTGAAACACCAGCCCCAGCAAGACCCCCTACACTGCCCGAACACCACTGCACTGCCCTAAACCCTGAAACACCAGCCCCAGCATGACCCCCTACACTGCCCGAACACCACTGCACTGCCCTAAACCCTGAAACACCAGCCCCAGCACGACCCCCTACACTGCCCGAACACCACTGCACTGCCCTAAACCCTGAAACACCAGCCCCAGCACGAACCCCTACACTGCCCGAACACCACGGCACTACCCTAAACCCTGAAACACCAGCCCCAGCACCACCCCCTACAATGCAAGAACACCACTGTACTGCCCTAAACCCTGAAACACCACCCCCTGCACCGCCCCCTACACTGCCTGAACACCACTGCACTGCCCTAAACCCTGAAACACCACCCCCTGCACGACCCCCTACACTGCCCGAACACCACTGCACTGCCCTAAACCCTGAAACACCACCCCCTGCACCACCCCCTACACTGCCCGAACACCACTGCACTGCCCTAAACCCTGAAACACCACCCCCTGCACCGACCCCTACACTGCCCAAACACCACTGCACTGCCCTAAACCCTGAAACACCACCCCCAGCATGACCCCCTTTACTGCTCGAACACCACTGCACTGCCCCAAACCCTGAAACACCACCCCCAGCATGACCCCCTACACTGCCCGAACACCACTGCCCTAAACCCAGAAACACCACCCCTGCACGACCCCCTACACTGCCCGAACACCACTGCAGTGCCCTAAACCCTAAAACACTCCCCCAGCACGACCCCCTACACTACCCGAACACCACTGCACTGCCCTAAACCCTAAAACACTCCCCCAGCACGACCCCTACACTACCTAAACACCACTGCACTGCCCTAAACCCTAAAACACTACCCCCCGCATGACCCCCTACACTACCCAAATACCAATGCACTACCCTAATCCCTAAAACACTACCCCCCGCACAACCCCCTACACTACCCAAAGACCACTGCACTACCCTAAACACTAAAACAATACCCCCGCACGACTCCCAACACTAACCAAAGACCACTGCACAACCCTAAACCCTAAAACACGACCTCCTACACTACACAAACACCACTGCACTACCCTAAACCCTAAAAAACTACCCCCAGCACGAACCCCTACACTACCCAAACACCACTGCACTACCCTAAACCATAAAACACTACCCCCAGCAGTACCCCCTACGCTACCCAAACACCACTGCACTACCCTAAACCCTAAAACACTACCCCCAGCAGTACCCCTACACTACCCAAACACCATTGCACTACCCTAAACCCTAAAACACTACCCCCAGCAGTATCCCCTACACTACCCAAACACCACTGATCTACCCTAAACCCTAAAACCCTAAAACACTAACCCCAGCACGACCCCCTACACTACCCAAACACCACTGTACTACCCTAAACCCTGAAACACTCCCCCAGCACGACTCCCTACACTACCCAAACACCACTGCACTACCCTAAACCCTAAATCTACCCCCAGCATGACCCCCTACACTACACAAACACCACTGCACTACCCTAAACCCTAAAACTCTACCCCCAGCACGACCCTCTTCACTACCTAAACACAACTGCACAATTTGTTACAGGCGTTGCAACGCAGGCCTGTGGTGCTTACTGGAAGTACCTGGTGGGCTAGTTGGGCCCCAGGGACTCTCATGATTCAAGGTGACCTAATCCCCCAATGGCTGGTGGTTGGCATAGTTAGAAACTAGCATTTAAAAAACCTTTGAAATTCACTTAAAAAATCATAGGTTTCAGGCACGTTATAGTTAGAAATTAGCATTTAAAAACCTTTGAAATTCACTGAAAAAACCATAGGTTTCAGGCACGTTATAGTTAGAAATTAGCATTTAAAAAACCTTTGAAATTCACTGAAAAAACCATAGGTTTCAGGCACGTTATAGTTAGAAATTAGCATTTAAAAAACCTTTGAAATTCACTGAAAAAACCATAGGTTTCAGACACGTTATAGTTAGAAATTAGCATTTAAAAAACCTTTGAAATTTACTGAAAAAACCATAGGTTTTAGGGACAGTTATAGTTAGTTGGACATTGCACTCGTACAAAACCCGTGAAATTCCCCTGTTATAGTTAGTTCAGCTAACTATAACTCGCGCCCCGCAATGCACTGCTGATGACGTCACATATTACATCACTCATGACATGGTCAGTGACATCACTGATGACATCACTGATGACATCTCAAATGACATCACTGATGACATCATTCATGTGATAATGTCATGCATCTTCTCACACCCTAATATAACTTTTGATACACCCACTCTAAATTACAGACTGCCATTCTCAAAACCATAGACACTCCAACACCAAAAACTACATACCCACTCACTGATTCTTAGGTCTACACACACATCCACTCACTCACCTGTACAGTCACTCATACTTACAGTCACTCAGTACAGGACTATCATAGGCACTCATACACCTATATAAACACTCACACACCGCCACTCATCCATAGAGGTACTCACACACCTAGTCAGTCATGCAAAAAATTAATCACACACCCATTTACTCACCTATACAGTTATACACACACCAGCTCACTTACTCATACAAATACTAGCACATTCTTATGCTCTTATACAATAACTGATACAAGCACACACGCATCCATACAGCCACTCTCACAATAACACACTCTCACTTATAGCCATTTAAATACTCTAACACACATATATACTGCCTTTTACATATGTAGTTACTCGCACATGTACCACTGAGATATACATTCACTCACTAACACACCCATACACACACTCACCCACCCAAGCAGTCCATCACAGATGCACTCTTGAAATCATGCACCCAGTGAATCACCCACTCACACATCTATGTATAGAGTCACACACACCCCACCCACACAAACACTCAGGCAGCCATACAGATACTCAGAGAACCAATCAATAACCCATATAGACACTCATGTAGCTATTCGCAAATCCATGCATCCACTTACACACCAACAAACAGACGGATACAGACATTCAAACAGTTTAGTCACTAACCCATGCATTCAGTAAGATACGTTTAATCACTCACTTGTAGAGTCAGTCACTCACGTACTAAATCATCCATTCAGACACTTATACACCCACTCATTCTTCAATACGCCTTTCCCTATATATATTAAACATATTTAAACTTTACAGAAACACACAGTCTCTGGATGATGTCATCAGTGATGTCATCAGTGATGTCATTTGAGATGTCATCAGTGATGTCATCAGTGATGTCACTGACCATGTCATGAGTGATGTAATATGTGACGTCATCAGCAGTGCATTGCGGGGCGCGAGTTATAGTTAGCTGAACTAACTATAACAGGGGAATTTCACGGGTTTTGTACGAGTGCAATGTCCAACTAACTATAACTGTCCCTAAAACCTATGGTTTTTTCAGTGAATATATATATATATATATTGCCACAATATCCCTTTTGACAGGGATTAGTCTCACCGCACTCGCTGCTCCTTGTAGTAAACAACAAATAGGCACCAATCATCCATTAGTAGTTCAAGGGTGTTTAATTTCCAAAGGCTGCCAACACACAACCCCAACGCGTTTCAGTCTCAGCCGAGACCTTGCTCACGGGGAACAATCGATTGTTCCCCGTGAGCAAGGTCTCGGCTGAGACTGAAACGCGTTGGGGTTGTGTGTTGGCAGCCTTTGGAAATTAAACACCCTTGAACTACTAATGGATGATTGGTGCCTATTTGTTGTTTACTACAAGGAGCAGCGAGTGCGGTGAGACTAATCCCTGTCTAAAGGGATATTGTGGTAATATTCGGAACGGCTTGGTCCTGCCGTACTCTACACGCACCACCAGAGAGGCGCCCAACAGTCAGGAAACGGGACTATGCAGAAAGGAATATATATATATATATATATATAGAAAATAAAAAAAACATAGGATTGAGGTACATTAGACTTACAAATTTTCATTTAAAAAACCTTTGAAATTCACTGGAAAAACCATAGGTTTGAGGCACGTTATAGTTAGAAATTAGCATTTAAAAAACCATAGAAATTCACTGAAAAAACCATAGGTTTCAGGAACGTTATAGTTAGTTGGACATTTCACTCGTACAAAACCATAGAAATTCCGGCGTTATAGTTAGTTCAGCTAACTATAACTCGAGCCCCCGCAACGCACTGCTGATGACGTCACATATTACATCATTCATGACATGGTCAGTGACATCACTGATGACATCACTGATGACATCTCAAATGACATCACTGATGACATCATCCAGTGACTGTGTGTTTCTGTAAAGTTTAATTTTGTTTTATATATATGCCAAGCTGTATTGAGGAATGAGTGGGTGTATAAGTGTCTGTATGGAGGATTTAGTAGGTACGTGACTGACTGCATAAGTGAGTGATTAAATGTGTCTTACTGAATGCATGGTTAGTGACTAAACTGTGTGAAAGTCTGTATCAGTCTGTCTGTTGTTGTGTAAGCTGCTGCATGGGCTGAACTAACTATAACGCCAGAATTTCTATGGTTTTGTACGATTGAAATGTCCAACTAACTATAACGTTCCTGAAACCTATGGTTTTTTCAGTTAATTTCTATGGTTTTTTAAATGCTAATTTCTAACTATAACGTGCCTGAAACCTATGGTTTTTTCAGTGAATATATATATATATATATATATATATATATATATATATATATATATATATATATATATATATATAATTTATTTTTGTAATTCAATAGTGAAGCAATTGTAGATAAATAGTTATGATAAAAGATTTACTTATTTATGCATTCACTTTTATACCTGTTAAAAACATAGAATAATGTAACTATCAGTAATATGTGCATTTGTTTCACAGAACTAATGAATATCTATATATTTATTTTTTAAAACATAATTATTCTACACATTTATACAAAGCAATACACATCTATAGGTACATATCTATAGCACAAATAAATGCTTATATACAGAGGGATACGCTGTATATTTCTGATTGCATAAGTACTTATGTGGGGAAGAGACAATTGTTGAGTAGTTTTCTGAAGATAAGGTGGTTATCCGTGGATCTTATGTTGAGGGGTAAAGAGTTCCATAGTTTGGCTGCTTGAACAGAGAAGGATGTGCCACCCATGGTTTTTTTCTTGTATCTTGGGATTTTGAGGCAAGGTGTCACTCTAGAGCTGAGGTTCCATTATTAAATGTGTTTTGTGATTCTATTCCTGGTGAAGAGCAGTCCCGTTCCATGTATCGCTTTGTGGGTGATACAAAGCAGCTTGAAAGCGGATCTTCTGGCAATATGTAAGAGTAGTCTGGCAGCCGAGTTCTGAAACCGTTGTAGTTTTTTCATGGTAGTTAAAGGTGATCCGTGGTAGAGGCTATTGTCATAATCGAGTTTGGACAGAACAAGGGATATGGTAGCTTGGACCTTGTGTGGAAATCCCAAATGGGGGAAGATGTTGCAGAGTTTTTATAGTAACAAAACTTGATCTTGCTAGTTTATCCACTTGGGCATTCATCGATAGCTTGGAGTCCATGGTCATTCCGAGGTTTCTTACTTCCTGAAATACTTTAGGCAGTGTTCCCAGATCATCAGGCAAGGCGGTGAGTGGGTCATAATGTTCCCAATCACCACATGTGAGTATTTCCATTTTGGAAGCATTCAATTTGAGATTGCTCCACGTCATCCATTGATCCATGGCTCTGAGACAACTGAAAATTGGTGAGTTTTCAATGTCTTTGGGGCATTCCAGTTGAAGGAGTATTTGCATGTCATCTGCATAGTTATAGCACGTGAGGTGAAATTGATTGATCAGTACCAGTGATGACTTCATGTAGATGTTGAAAAGCATGGGCGAGATGAAGACCCTTGAGGAACCCCTGCTTTTGTGGAGTACGGTTTGGACGAGAAAGGTGGGGTGTGGATGACATTAGTTCTGTTGCGAAGGTAGGATGTGATCCGGTCTAGAGCAGTCCCCTCTATCCCGGCTTCGTAGAGCCTTTGTATCAGTGTTTCATGGTCAACTGTGTCAAAGGCAGCCGAGAGACCCAAGAGAAGTAGCGCAGCAACCCCATTGCGGTCATATGTGTTCCTTAGGTCATCCCAGATGGCAAGGATGGCAGATTGTGTGCCTCTTCCTGGACGGAATCCTGTTTGGAAGTCTGAAAGTATGGCATTCTCTTCAATGAATTGTGGGATCTGGGCAAACGCTGCCCTTTCTATCAGTTTGCCCAGGAAAGGTCCATTTGTCATCGGTCTGTAGTTATCATGGTACAGCGGGTCCAAGTTTGTTTTCTTCAGTAATGGACGTATGTATGACTTTTTGAGTTCTTCTGGATATATTCCGGTAGTTAAGGAGTTGTTGATGATTCTTCTTACTGTAGTGTCAGCAGAGGTTGTTAGAAGAATTGTCTTGAAGGTTTGCGGTGGACACGGGTTAGAAGGGCTGCCGGCAGGCCGGCTTGCTTTGACCAGGTCCATAAATTTATCATGTGAAATGTGTTTGAAGGAATGGAGAGGCTGGGTTAGAGTATTCTTGGATTGTTGTTTTGTAAAAGGGTCAGTGCTGGTGCTTTGTCTTAGTTTTAAACATGAGTTCAACGTGTCTGCTTTGGCCGTGTAATGATTTGCCAGTTTGTCTATGAAATCTTGAGTAACGGGATGAGCTCCTTCTAGGCAATTTGGTTTACGAAATTCATTGAGTATTTTATAGAATTCTTTATTTTCACATGTAGCATTTTGAATTCTGCCTGAATAGTATCTTTCCTTCACTTTTTTGATAGCTGACTTGTATAATCTGTTAATTTTCTGTAGGCGAAGTTTGTCTTGATTGGCGTTTATTTTGGGCCAGGCACATTGCAGCTTTCTAATTTGTTGTTTTATGTCTTTTATCTCTGTATTTCTCCAATGTGCTTGTTTTCTTTTGTTCTGTTGTGTGGTTTTTAGTGGTATCAGGATATCAAAAGCTTCCTGTAGCCACTCATATAGTGTTTGAACAGAATTTATTGTTTCTAGATCTGAACTAGATGTTAGTTGTGTTTCTAAGTGTTCCAACTGAGTTTGTTCCACAGTCTATAGGTGGATGCATGTAAGGTGGTTTTAGGTGCATCGCTTAGTGTTGTTTTATGTTGGAAAGCAAGCAAATGATGGTCTGACCATGTGACCGGAGTTATAGTTTGAAAGGTAACTAGTTAGGTATTAGCAGAAATGACATCTAGGATGTGTTCAGCGTTGTGTGTGGGTTTGTGAACGATCTGATGCAGGTTCAGTGCATCTAGGCCAGCAATGATTGTTTTTGGATGGGGCATATTGGGTTTGTCAAACCAAATGTTGAGGTCACCTAGAATGCATAGGTTGAAGTGTAGTGTTATCAGGTTTGAAACCGTGTCTAGAACCGTGTCTGGGAATGTCGCATTGCTAGGTGGAGGTCTGTAAAGGAGTAGGAAGTTACAGGAGGAAGATGGTGTAGGATTGTATCTGGTGAAAAGAGCCTCACATTTTTTATGGAGATGTCATCAACTTTAGTGATATGTAATGTTTGCCTGAACACAACAGCGAGGCCACCTCCTTTTTGGCCTATACGATTTTGGGTGATCGTTTGAAAGCCTAGAGGAACAGCTTCATTCAGGACTGGAGCCATATCATTTCCCAACCATGATTCAATTATGAATAGTATGTCTGGTTTTGCGTCAGCGAGAATGTCGTAGATGTGATTTTAGAGAGCGATCAAGCATTTATTAGTAGACAGTTTAGATAATGTGCTTTGGCATTAGTGTGACTTTGTTTTGTAGAAGAGTGAGAAGTATTTTGTTGGCTTGTCGCAGGTGTGTCCTTAGTGCTGGTATTAGCTGTATGAGGATTGCAATAGTGTAGCTGTTCTGTATCGTGTTCCTCGTCCAGCAGGATAAGAAGGCATTTTGATGGGTCTGTGTGTGTAGGTGGTAGAGAAGATGTTTGAGAGTGAGTTTGTGCGCTGGGTTGTTTTTGTGGTATAACCTTCTTGCGCAGTAGACATGTAGAAGCGAAGTTGTGAGGTGTGGCATGTTGTTTATATTGTTTGCATGTGTTTAGGGCAGAAGGTGTATGAGTTAGGGGTGGTGGTGCAGCATGTGGGTCATGTAGTAAGGTTCTAAATTGTCCAATGGATGAGAGGTGGTTAGAAGAGAGTTGCTGTGTTGCTGTATGTGTGTTAGGTGTGGTGGAAGAGAGAAAACTTGGCATTGGCGTTTGTTCATTTGTGTAGTTTGAAAGGTGGGTGTATGTTTGTATTTTGTGATGGTATATGAGGTGTTGCAATTGAGAGATTTTGTTGTGCTGGTATGAGTGATATGTTTTGTTTTTGAGGAGTAGTGAAAAGAGGTGCTGACGTATTTGTTTTATGAGATGGATTTGTTTTTATAGTATTGTTTGTGAGTGGAAGTTGTAAGGTAAAGAGGGTGGTGATGTGTTTGTGAGTAGAGTGTATGTTGTGTGTAAGAAGGGATGAAGTAGAGTTAAGAGTGTTTGTCTTAGACTTGTTTGCTGCAAGAGGTTAATATATGTGGTGTAGTGGAGTGTAAGTGTTGTGTGGCTGAGTATAGGCTTGCTAGTGACAAAAAAGGGTCTGTTAGGAGTAGTTAGAGTGGGGAGTATGTGTTTGGATGGGATATAGTTAAGTATGGTGTGGATTTGGGTTGTGTAGTGATGAGTGGATTGGGTAGTTGTATAGGATAGAGTTGTGTACTGTTTGTAGGTGATGGTGGAGATGTGTGGTAGCTGGGATAGAAGGTTGTATAGGTGTGGTTTGTGTGGTTTAGTAGTGGGTACTGAGACATAGAATTTTGTATAGGGTTAGTTTGTAGTAAATGAGTAGAGTACATTTGCTGTGAGTGTGTTACTCTGTTTGTGGATGTGGGTGGTCTAGGGTGGGTGGTGTAGGGTGGGTGTGGGTGTCTGTAAAATTGGGCAGCATTTCTGGCCCTGGTCTCGACCAGTAGGCCTTCCAGGTACAGCAGCAGTCTGGCAGAGCGCACAGCAGGTCACAGAAGCAGGCAGTCCTCTGAGAGTCCTTCCGCTGGTCCAGTAGTGAACTGAAGAGTGATTCTGAAGGTCCTAATTTTATACCCTTGTGCCCTTCTTCTGGAAGAAGCTTCTGGAAGTGCATGGAATTTCCTGACTCCCCTGCCCTGGCTCCAAGCTGCCTTGCATTGACAAACCAGGATCATTAGGCCCATTGTGAGAAGGCAGAGCACAGGCTGTTCAAGTGTAAGTGTAATTGTGGCTGTGCTGAGCTCCACCCCCTCATCCTGCCAGCAGATGGCACAATGAGGCACAGCTAATTCCTCTAGTGTGTGACACAAAGTGCAACTGTCAGCTACACCCAATCATGTGACCTAAGACAGACTGCATGTACAAAGTTCTGAGGGCAGGAAAATGCCAACTATCTAAAAGTGGCATTTTCAAAATTGTCATGAAAAATGTGACTTTTCTCCTACTAACCAGTAGTAAAGTGGTTGTTCTTTCCCTTCCAAACATAGTGAAATTGGTATGCACCAAATGGCACAATTTACTTATATGTCCCTAGTGAATGGTGCTACAGGTACACAGGGCCTATAAATTAAATGTGACAAGTGGGCTACAGCAATGATGGTGCTATCTACTAAATTATTTCATTCCTCTGGCCTGCCACTGCAGCCTATAGTACAATTTTAAACTGCCATTTCGCTGTCGCAAAATAAACCTTTTGCCAGGCCTAAACATTCCTGTTTAATACTTATAAATCACCCCTAAGGTAGTCCTTTCCAGCTCAAAGGGCTGGGTGCATGGTGTCTAAAATGTAGGAGTTGTGTACCTAAGTTTTACTTGTCTTCTCAGTGAAAAACTCCCAAAGGCGTTTTTCACTGCAGCAAGGTTAGCTCTCCCATAGACGAACAAAGGGTTACTTCATGACACTTAATAAGCGATAACTCTAGTTTGGCAGCAGATCAAGAAACGCTTCTTTCACTTGTTTGAGTTGTAATTTAAATTCTCATTAATGGTAAAATCAAATTTTAAGCTACTATTCTGAAGATGGCACTTTAGAAAGTTGCCCTTTTTCTGTATCAACCAAATGTGCTTTTCTTCCAGTGTCCAGAGTCACATGACTGTTCTGGTGTTCGCCTGACTGTTTTCCTGTTCTGTGATGTGTATTCCTTTCAGACAGGGGACAAGAGGACAGTGAATGTGAGAAACAGTGCTCCTTTCCTGAGCAGGATGGCCAGTCAGTTTGTACCCAGCCCTTTCAAATCTTAAGAGGGTAGCCTGAAGGCTGTACCCAGCACCTTCCTGACTTCTGAAGATGCCTGCCCTGTCATTGGCAAATGCAGCCTATACCTCGGAATACCTGCCCTTGGTTTCCCTAGACAGGTTGGAGCCAAACACAGGGAAAAGGGAAGAACAGACCAGAACCACTTTAGGGTTAGACAAAGGGGGCATCCACTACACACAGGCTGGTACTAGGTATAAAAGTGGCAGCCTAAAAACTTCTCCTCAGGAACATTCCTGGTCCTGTGTAGACTCATAAGAAGGACTGCTCTGCTGTCTAAAGCCTAAAGGAAGATTGACCCTATTTGCCTTGATCCCAGGAATTCAGTAAATACTCCAAGGGTAATTTGGCTGACCTCCAGTGTGAGCTACAGCGACACAACAAGCTTCCAGAGGCCTCTCCTGCAACTGCCCAGTTGACAAGTTACAAGTGGACCTGCCTGAACCCTGCTTCTGTCCTCCCCTGGAGTAAGTCATAAGCCCCAAGATGTGCCCCCCCCAGGTCCTGGCTGGTGTTAGAGTGTACTCCTCTGTAGTGTTGAGCACTGGGTTGATCTTTCCGTCACCCAATAATACTTGTGGAACCTTTGTGTGTCACTGCACTCTCTATTCTTTGTTGGAATGTTTTCAGTGTACTGTTGGTCAGTTGCTGGAGAACCTTGGACAGATCAATTCTGCTGCTCAGAACCTGTTATTATTATTACAATAAACTTATCATTTTATCTAAATGTATTTGTAGTCTATCACTACATCCTCCAACCTTAAACGGCAAGAACTGGACTCCAGATAAAAAAACAGAGGTTGCAATGAAAATAACCATCCCAGTCTCCTCGCTAAAAAGAGCAGACTTCTTCGAGGCCAACACAGGACCCGCATCTGACTGCCAAAGAGACCATCCCAGATACAAACCCCAGACTTCCCACCTGGAGCTCTTAATGTTGACAACAACCCCCTGCATTGCCCACAAGCACAAAGTTCGATTGTTGACATTCTTTTTGCACCAATAACAGTGCACCATCAACACGAGGTTGCAACATAACCTGAGATTTCATCAACCCACCATCGACGAGATCATCTCCGGTGCCAACTACATTGTCGATGAATGCTTTTTGCATGAAAACTGGAGTAAGCTAGAAGGTAAACCTTGCACTGGGACAAACCTGATTCATGTTGGCCTGACCTTTGACTTTGACCAGTCCAGGTGACCAGATAACCACATTTGCCGCTTTGTGCTTATTGGCACTAATTTACTTAAAATTTAAAAAATTCATAACTCTAGTTCTGCATATTGAATTTCTGTTGTTTTTGCATCATTTTAGTTATTAAAATGTACTCTGTTTTCCTAAATTGGTTTGGGATTTTTCTAGTGTTGTGTTTTCACTTTATTACTATTTGAGTGCTGCATAAACGCTTTACACATTGCGTACAATTTAGGCCTGACTGTGCCAAGATACCAGAGGGTTAAGCACAGGTTTATTTAGTGGCTTTTATGGTTCATCCTTACGAGGATTGTGCTTATTACTTGAGTGGGGCGCCCACCTCTCTCAACTAATAACCCAATTTCTTCAATGTAATATCTGTTGAGCATTAATATTCATTTTAGGCTGAGCCCATTTATCACTCAATTTAAACCTTTTGAATTACATCCATTAGCAAAACTGATGGATATTGGATGAGAGGGAAATCCCTGACTGCTCATTCTGAACAAAGTTAGAGAACATTTGTCACAGTTATTCAGCTTTAATAAAGACACGTCTAAATCCCATATCATGTGGGATACATGTAAGTGCAAAGGGGTTCAGCAATTCAGTTGGTTAGGAAAACAAGGCATTAAGTGCATGTTATGGTGAGTTTTCAAGAGAAAGATCTTGCATTGCTAGAGGCAAAAGAGATGAGTGATAAAGACTTGATTAGTGTTCTGAAGGATGTTAATCCAGTTAGAGACTGTCTCAAATCACTTTTTGGATAGGATTAAATGCTCCCATGACAGGAGAATGCAAAATAAAAATAATTTGATGTGAAGCAGAAAAGTGGCTTGGTGTTTGTCGAGCAATTCAAATCATTAAAGTTGAAGGATCAAATCAAGGGAATGTGGAAGGGGAGGAATAGAGGGAGAATAAAGATAAGATGTGATGCCCAATATAAACGTTTCTGGGGTTCTCTGTTCTTTGACAAGTAGTGTATGGAAGAAGTGAATCCAGATAGTTAAGATAACAATAACTATTTATCACTAATTTCATTAAGGGGTTTAAATAATTTACAAGCAGATTCTTTGAATAAGCCATTAAACAGGGTAGAATGAGCAGGGCTAAATTTGTAGGCTATTTTTCATTCATCTTGTCATGGTGGTCTTAACTCTCCAGTAATAGCAATATGTCCCTATGCTAGCAATAATAAAAGCTGCAAGGAATACTTAAGTGTCTTAGTTGTACAGCCATATGTCTCTGCTGAGGGACCAATGTAAGTTATGCGACTGGCTTCTCACAGACTGAGCTTGGTGTTATCCTCTCTTATTTATCTGGACCAGCAGGGCCATCAGCCCAGTTGCCGACTCTTTAAGCAAACTTGCATGTTATTGGCCCCCTTAATTAAGCAATAGAAAACACTAAGACCATGTTTGTTTCATCCAATAATTCTGACGAACAGGGTGTGTTGACATTTTTGCTGGTTTCTATTTTACATATGATTATTGATGGTCACTTATTCAAACTATGCTCCTTGAATGTCTTATTAGCCTGATTATGCTTCCTATTACTGATGTCAAGTTAATTAGTTAGTGGTGGCCTTCAGCCCCACTTGTTATGTTATGTTATGTTAACAATGATTTGTAGAGCGCTCGTTCACCAGTTGGTTTCTTGGCGCTGGGGAGACTAGGGGGTGGCCAGCTTGGTGCAGATCAGTTGTAAGCAAGTGTGAATAACCATGTTTTGAGTGACTTCCTGAAGTTGAGTAGGTTCGTGCTAAGTCTGATTTCCAGGGGAATGGAATTCCATAGTCGAGGGGCCAGGGTAGCGAACCTGCATCCCCCTTGGCGCTTCAGCTTGAAAGTCGGCACTGTCAGCAGGTGGAGTTGGTCCGAGCGGAGGTGGCGTGAGGGCATGTAACGGGAGATGTGTTTATCGATGAATTTGGGGCTGCAGCCATTTAGGGATTTGTACACTAGGCAGCCAACCTTGAAGGCACAGCGCTGGGGGATGGGGAGCCAGTGCAGTTTCTTAAGGAGAGGGGAAGCATGTTGCCACCTCGGCTGTTTAAATATTAATCGTGCTGCTTGGTTTTGTACCAGTTGCAATCGCCTAGTGAGGCCGAGTGGGAGTCCCAGGAACGTGCATTTGCGTAGTCAAGACGGGATAGGACTAGGGCTATCACGACCTGAACCAGTGCAGCTTGAGATAGTATCCTGCTTATCTTCCTTATTTTTCGCAGCTGCAGAAAGCAGGTGGAGATCACGGTACCTACATGTGTTTTGAGGGATAGGTCATTGCCAATGGTGACCCCTAGGCTTTTTACTGAGGTGGTGTGGGTAGGGGGGGAGCCCAGGTTGTTTGGCCAGTAATGTGGGCCCCAATGTCTGTATGCGTCGCCCGTCAGTATCAGTTCTGTTTTGCTGGGGTTCAGCTTTAGGTGGTTGTGGTCCATCCCTTGACGGTTGAATGTCATGGTGGATTGGAAGTCAGAGATTTACACCATATGGCTGTAGGTCAGAACATTTTCTACAAAAATACTGTGCTACAAAAAAATCATAGCCAAAATATTGACTACAGTCAGTCAACGAATGGATGAGTTCGAACTGCCTCAGGAAAAACTGAAGTCATTCTCTCTGGAAAAGACATCTCCTTATGGTCCCCTAGGTGGTGCCTCAAGAACTAGGAAATCTTCCCGTACCATTAAATAAAGTAAAGAATCTGGGATTTCAAGTAGACAGTAAACTTACGTATGGCAACTAAGCAAAGGCCATCATTTCCTCTGTGTTCTACACTATCAAAATAGTGAAGAAACTTCCTCCCTACTTACCAGAGACTTTACGGAAAATGGTTGTGACAGCCATAGTCTTGTCCAAGCTAGACTACTGTAATGGCCTGCACTTGAACATCCAACAGCAATTCCTCAGTAAACGTCAGGTGCTTCAGAACAAGGCATCATACTTGCTCAATGGCAGAGGAGATGTGCCTCTTTTTCTCTCTTTGTTTTTTTAGTTATAATTGCTTAGGACCAAAACAAGCAACTTTTGCTGCAACACATTTCTGTTTAGACCTTGTACTTTACATCAGTGGTCTTCAAACTTTTTTGTGCCTCACCCCTGTGCAAAAAAAAAAAAATCATTGCTCCCCTCTCAAAATGTTTCACTATTAGTATATTAAACTGGCAATGTTTAAATATGTCTAGACTTATTTAAGCATTGCAGGTGAGTTCTGTTACCGTTTTAAAAATGTTATCAATTACAGGATTGCCAAACAGACTATTTTGGTCAGGCAGGCCTTACTAACATGTAAAAGTATCCACAGTGTGATTATTAGAAATGGGGGTGGAGGTTTTGAAGAATATTTGGAGTTCCTTGTCTTTTGACCCCTTCTCCCAGCCTAGATATAATTGACAAAAGATATTAGTGATGGCCATTTACATAGCAGCTTACTGCTGCTCAATTTTTTCCCCTGAAAACAAAGCACTGTTATCAGCAAAATGCTTCTTTTGGCTAGAGCCTGGTGCCCCCCTTGGGGTCACTTGAGGCCCCCCTAGAGGGGCCCTCTCCCCTCCCCCCAGTTTGAAGAATCCTGGTTTACATGATGGCCAGAATCGTGTCAAACAAAATGGCCACGGGCTAACCAAAGCTAAATGCCCAAGCGACTCTATGACAGGAATCACCACACCAATGCCCAGAGAAATGCCTCATGCCAACTAGCCCTGAGCTTCAACTGCAGAAAGGGATGAAGAAATGTTAGCATAGAAGAAAGATTTGGGTCGACAAGTGGAAACCACCCAGAACTTCTAGAGTCGCTTTCTGCCCTCTGAGAGAGATTAGTGCTTTTCCTCAACAGTTCTGTATCAACTCATTCAGAAGACCTGGGGACACTGCTCTACAGACACTTCAAGACTGATAGGTCAACCCCTAAATGAGATGGTAGTGCAGCTGGCTCAAACCTAGTTGATACCATTCTTCTACATATGAATCATGTCCACTAGCAAACCCCATTTTATAGGCTGCACCCTGTTGTCACCTGCTTACACTTGATGGTAGTTTGTGAGAGCTAAATCCACATTCTACGACTACTCGCTAATAGGAAATATATTGTAGATATGACTTGTGACTTTTAGAACTGGAATTCCTGGCTGGCCGAGGTATGCACCCAGGCCTGGCAGGAACCATCACTCTAGTCAGGGTAAGCTAGATACACACTAACAGATAACCTGTACTCACCCTCTGGCAGCTTGGCATAGTGCTGTCACGCTTATCTAAAGAGGCAATGTGTAAAGTATTTGTGCAATACACACACACTCACAGTAACACGATGAATGCACCACAAAAAGACTCCACACAGGTTTAGGAAAATAGATTCTTATATTCTGAACAAAACGAGATCAACACAACAAAAATCCAATGTATAGAAGTAGAGATATTGAATTTTATAGGAATAAATGCAATAAATTGCTTAGATGCAAATTATTTTAGGTCATGCTGCACCGGGGCAAAGTCAAAGTTCGGGCCGACAGCGATGGAGGGTCTGCCGGCTACAGGACCCACGCAGGCCCCGGTGAACAAAGTGCCTTTCCTGGTCGCAAACAGTGCGATGCGTCAATCTTCTCCATGCAGTGAAGGCAATGCGTCCGTCTTGAAGACAGGTGTCAGAGTCAAGAGGCGTACAGCGATGTTTAGTATTCTGCTACACAGTTGAGGGGATACATCGATTTCACCAAGCTGCAGCGGCACTGATACGCTGTCCGATGCATCAATCTCTGGAGGCAAATCACTGGTTCCTATGCGATTCACCGATATTACTCCCACAATCGGGTCAATGCACCCTTTCTGTTACACACAGACAGAAAATGAGTTGAAATCCATTTTGCAAGTATCTGGGCCACTTCCAGTGAGCCAGGCACAGGAGCGGGGGTAGGGACCTTGATATACCTGAGTCTCAAGCAACAGGATGCAAGACAACAAGCCCTTGTAGATCATTTGGAGTGAAGGCAGAGTCAAGCTCTACTTCAGTAGTTTCAGACAGCAGCAGGCAGCAGGGCAACAAACAGAAAAGAAGATCTTTCAGATCTGCAGTCCAGTTGAGACCTTTAAGCAGCACAGCAGCTCTTATGGCAGAGCATCAGTTACAAGTTCAGTAGTGTCTGATTTTAGGGTGTCAATGACCCAGTACTTATACACAAAAGTACCTTTGATGTGGCGAGTGACTTTAAAGCAGCTCTCTAAAATGCACAAGTATCCCTTTTAACACAGTCGTGTCTACCAAGCTATCTGTGGGGGGTAGTCAGTTCTTTGTGTGGGGACAGGACACAGCCTATTCAAGTGAAGTGTTAGCCCCTCCTTTCCATCCTGCCCAGACAAGGCCATCAGAATGCAGATGTATGTAGATGGGTACTCAGACACACCTATCCTTCCTGTGTTCTTCCTCTCTAGAAGGAATGCACAAAGTGTAACTATCACTCACCCCAGACGTGTATTGGAGACAGGCTGTCAGGCACACAGAGCAGTAAGTGCAGAGAAATGTCCACTTTCTAAAAGTGAGATTTCTAAAAAAGTAATGTTAAATCCAGCTTCACCAATAAAGAGGATTTGTTACCATTCTAAACATATGAAACATGAAACATGAAAAAGCTACTCCTCTATGTTAAGGAATTACAGCTTAACAGTGTATTAATAAAATTCCCAATGCTACCCTATGAGAGGAGTAGGCCTCACAGTAATGAAAAATGAAATAGGGTGTTTGTCACTACCAGGACATGTAAAACACAAAAGTGCACGTCCTACCTTTTACTTGCATAGCACCCTTCCCTTAGGGTTACTTAGGGCCTACCTTAGGGGCGACATATGTAATAAAAGGGGACTTTGAGTCTTGGCAAGTACCTTGAAGGCCAAGTCGAAGTGGCAGTACACTGCACATACAGGCACTGCAGTAGCAGGCTTGAGACAGGTTTGAGAGGCTACTTATTTGGGTGGCACAATCAGTACTGCAGGCCCACTAGTAGCATTTAGTTTACAGGCCCTGGGTATATGGTATACTACTTTACAAGGGACTTACTAGTACAACAAATATGTCAATCAAGTATTCACCAGACTTTGTTTTGGACTGTGCCCATAGTGACCAGCAGCCGGAGGACGCCGTGCTGTGCTGAGAGGACTTCAGCCCCCAGGGAGCACCAGTTACTGCACAGCTGCCGCGAGTGAGGGGGAGTCATGGTCATCGCGCATATAGCGCTGCCTCTACCCCCGCGGCGTGCAGACTTTGTTTTGGACTGTGCCCGTAGTGACCAGCAGCCGGAGGACGCCTTGCTGTGCTGAGAGGACTTCAGCCCCCAGGGAGCACCAGTTACTGCACAGCTGCCGCGAGTAAGGGGGAGGCGTGGTCATCGCGCATATAGCGCTGCCTCTAACCCCGCTGCGCGGGACGCGCGTGGGACGACGCCCGGACGAAGCCCAGACCAAGGGCGGACCCGTTTGAGCCCGTTAGAGCCAGGTAGAGACTGGGGCTGGGCCATCACTTTAACATTAGTTGCCTTGGAAGCATTGGTCTGGACATAACATCATTGTTATTGTTTTCATATTTAGCCCTGCTTAGCCCAAAATGACCAAACGGAAGGTGGGGGTGGGTTCCGGAGTTGTAGGGACGCTAGATGCGTTCCTTTTGAGAGCTGAATCCGTTTTGCTTCAAGAGATCCAGCTGACGGAACGCAGATTATCGTTAGAACCCCCACTGCCCATGGCTAATGCCGGGTCGATACCTCTTTCTGAGGTCATTGCTACCATCGAAGCAGCCCCATCGATTAGCCAGGCCCTAACGTCATCAACAAATCCATTGTTCCCCGGTACGGAGGTTATAGTTCAAACATCCGACACTCCTAGGGTACACACAAGGAGTCAAAAATCCAGCCAGGATTGTGTTGTGGAACCACCATCTAAGAAAAGGAAATCGAGGGGCCCTATAAAACACGCCCAGCAGGCTTCTAGAGTTAGGAAAAGTAAGGCGGGTGGAAATGGGTGTACAGGTCGAGTAAACAACACTATTAGCTCTAGGATCGATTGTCTAAACCCGCTTGTCACTGCAACCACTGATCCATCTATAGGTTCTTTGGAGGTCGATCTTATTTCCCGGGTTGAAAGCAAGCTACAAGTCCTGATGACCCCGCTCTTTGATAAAATGTCACTAATAGAAGATAGGTTGACTAAAATTGAACAGATTATTTCGACTGCCTTGCAAATTAAATCTAATACTAATGCTCAATTGTGTGGAGGTATAGTTCCTCAGGTGGTGAGTAGTGTACATGTGGGGGAATCAAGTAATATTGCTCAATGCCACTCCCCCTTAGCTTCGGTAGCTCCTACGATCACTCAACCAATGCGTCCGAGCAGTAGGGGTGTATGTTCCACTTCTACGCTGCCTGTTGAGGATCCATACAAGCAGACTCTGCATAAAAATGGCACTAGTAATGCTAAAGCCCATATGTCTCTACACCTTCCCCCAGAGGCAACACCTTATACTGTTGTCCTGGGCAATGTTCCAATGATTCAATCTGCAACACAGGAACATTGGTCCGCTTTAAGAAATAAGGCTCTTCATCTGCTAATCTCCAGGACAGGTATTAGAAATGACCTTTTCACTAATTTTAAAATGGTTCGACGAATCCCATGGATTGGCAGCTCACCCAAGACCCTAAAAGGGGACTGTGTGGTGCTAAGTTTTTGGTCCCCTGGGTTGGTGAAACATATTTTGGATAGGGCTAGAAATCGCCAAATAAGGTCGGACGAGATAAACATTCTCCCTTTGGGTTTTTTTTACCAGCCGGCTACGGCTAATAGGGGATCAAATTGGGAGAGGGCACCTCAACGATGTGATGTATTAAATTACCAAATTACCACATATAATCGTTTTGGAGCTCTTACTTCCCTTGAAGATATCGATTGACTTGGTTCTGATATTGATCTAGTGTCAATGAGGCCATATGACCCTTGGGGTACATGTAAGAACCGTTGTGATTCATGTTTGCTGCCTATCAATAACCCTTTTTTATTGGGGGATCCTTCTCTAGTCGGGAAGGGCTCTGTGGGTGGAACACCTGCTTTGGTAGCAAATGACCTGGGTGGGGTGGCTTGTATTAGTACAGTGGAGGAACACCTCCTCCCCACCGACATAAACGTAGGGGTCCCGATGTTTGGCATTGGCAGTAGTCAGGTTAAGGATACTGATATTATTCGGCCGTTACCTGACATTTGCAGTGTCTAAAATCTAGGCCCAAACAAACCTAGCTTAACATTAGTTTGTTGGAACATTGCAGGTCTTTCCTCCAAAACTCCCTCGTATGAATGGTCTGCATTCATTGACGACCACGACATCTGGGTATTCCAGGAAACCTGGGCTTTAGAACCAATCTGTCATCCAGGCTTCTTAAATTTTTGATAAACCAGCACTGGGGGGTCAGAGGGGTCGACCTAAAGGGGGACTTGCCAACTGGGTTAGACAACAAGCATGCTACTCAGTGGAGGAAGTTAAGATCGATAATGGGGATGTTCTAGTAGTTAAACTACGGACTGGGAAAGCTCCAGATTTAATGGTCATCAATGTCTACGCTAGAGGGACCCCTGGGTACAAAGGGTCCAGTACAGTTGCATTCCTAGAAGGGTTCTTAGATAGTCATAGGGGACGTAGCAACCTGATTATTGCAGATGACTTTAATTGCACCTTTGAGCCCCTGGGCTATGAAGATGATGATCTCAGTTCCGAGGAGGATGTTCAATGGGACATACCGTCCCTTGACCTGCCTCCCATAAAAAAATGGACTGAGTCGGCATTACAACTGAAAGGGTTATGCTTAGAACAGGGGATTAGGGCAGTCAATGGGAGGTCCTATTCTGACAGGCGGGGCATACACACTTTTAATAATGGGATACGAATTGATTATATATTCCTTAATTTAGAATTTTGGTCGTCCTTAGAGGATATGGCAGTATACGATCGCCCTGAAAGTGACCACAATCCTCTGGTACTCTCTTTGCAGGTCCCGGGCTTTCATAACTATGATCCCCAGGAAGTAGAAAAAGCCACCTGTGAAGTGGAGCATTCTAATGACTCGAGGAGAGTCAAATGGGCCAAGGTTGCAGTTAATGAAGGGCATTTAGAAAAGATGAAGGTATTAGTAGAGTACCACTTAGCAATTCTCCATAAATTTGATAATCAGGGGGACATAAATTCAAATATTGTACAGGTTCACAATGTGCTGTTTTCCAAACTAATCAAAACAAACAATGGGGTGACCCTGTGTTCCTCAGAACCTGGGTATTTTATAAAGAAAAAACAATGGCTCTGTCGGTTTTCCAAACTAAGGCCCTTTTTTACTAAAACGGTAATGAAACGAAAGAAAGAGCCCCACCCAAAACAAGCCTCGTGGTATAACAAACTTTGTAGAGAGGCTTATATATGTCTATCCAGAGCAATTAGACAAAAGAATATGGGAGAAATCAAAAAGGCAAGGGTTGGGTATAGGCAAGTACTTAAACGAGCAAAAAGGGAATGGGATGAAAACCATTGGCAAAATTTGCTTGATGCTAGTAAGGAAAAGAATATGACATCATTCTGGCATCTTGTCAAATGGGGAAGTGGTGTATCTAACCCAGTACCTGTAAATCATGTGGCACCTGAGATGTGGATTTCTCATTTCGAAGCTCAGTTTGCCTCAAGTATAGATAGCATAGGCCAATTTACATTGCCTAAACCCATTACGACATTGCATTTTTCCAAACAGGAGGTCATAAAAGTCATTAAATCAGTCCCGAAAGGCAGGGCGCCAGGACTGGATTGTATACCGGCAGACCTATTTATGCACGATGGGGATAACTGGTCGACCTATATCCAATTTCTAGCTAACGCAATTGCAAGTGGTTTCCCTATTCCGGAGTCGTGGTCAGGAGCTGAGATCATCCCGGTCTTTAAGAAGGGGGATCGATCTTCCCCCGGTAACTATAGACCTATAAGCCTCATTGACTGCATACAAAAAATTATTGCTAGACTAGTTCTGAGTAGAATTCAGTTGTGGATGGACGAGACGGAGATCTTGTCCCCAATGCAGGCAGGGTTTCGACCACACACAAGCACAATTGACCAGGTTCTTAGATTTGTAACCATATATTGGAAGGTGGTAATTATAGGAGGGGGCACACTATTCGCAGCCTTCATTGATCTCAAAACGGCTTTCGATTTGGTGCCCCGTGCTAAGATGTGGAGAGCCTTTCTAGACATGGGGATGCCACTAGAAATTTTGGCCGTCTTAGTTACCCTGCATAATTCCAACTTTGCCCAGGTACGTTGGGTCATTAACGGGGAAGTCACAGACAAGTTTTCAATCGCTAAGGGGGTTCGTCAGGGGTGTGTCCTTGCCCCGACCCTGTTTCTCTTTTCATCAATAGGGTCGTGGAATATTACAAGGACTACCCCACAGATGCCCCCACCTTAGCTGGTATGAAGATACCCCTGTTGATGTTCGCTGGCGATACTCTGATACTATCAAAGACCCAGAGAGGGCTTCAGACAGCCCTTACTAGGTTTGAAGAGTTTTGCAGCGACCATGACCTTGAGGTGAACGTGGAGAAGACCAAGTTTATGGTTCTCCATAACCGCAGGGCAATTAAGGGGAAAGTCTGTATGAAAAACGTTCAGTTAGAACAGACCGAGGTTTTCATGTATCTGGGAATTACTCTGGGGAGGAAATTAAACTGGAAACCCCAGATTGTTAGGCTGGTTCTTAAACATGCCCAACTGACGGGAGTATTAATGAAGGAGCAGAGACTTTCCTATACCAAACCGGTGGCTCCAGTTATAAAGATATACAAATCTAAAATTACCACCTCAGTATTGTATGGGGCAGAGTTGTGGGGATTTGAAGGTTTAACATCGTTGACTATTGCACAAAATAAGTTTATAAGATCATTGCTACATCTTCCTCCCTCTACCCCACTTACGCCTCTGTACCTTGATCTGGGATGCAATCAGCTTGAGGACCTAGCCCATTTTAAACCTGTGGCATATTGGAGAAGGCTATGGGTTACCCCTGAGCTTTCCATGTATGCCCAAGCTCTTCTTGAAATCAGGCGGGCTGACTGCTCACGTAAAATCCCCTGGTTTAGAAAGCTAAAGGATACCCTGAGTGATATGGGGATGTTTGGTCTATGGGAAAATCCTGAAGGTACGCCCTTTCCCTCTAAGAGAGAGCTAAAGACAGCCTATTGGAACATGATTAAGATGAAACGTTTCTCAACTACAGTGAGTCCCACTCTGACGCTGGATTTCCTGGAGATCAAACAAGAGTATTTGTATGAAAGATATTGGGAACTCATTACTATACCAAAAGATAGGAAACTATACCATCAGTTCAGAGTGGGGACACTTCCAATTAAGTATTTTACAAGCAAATGGCATCCTTTGAACGAGGCTAATTGCATTATATGGCCCTCCTTGAGAGAAACAATTGCTCATGTCTTATTTGCTTGGCCGGCATATAAAGCCCCTAGATGTAGATGGCTTAAACCAGTTTGCCTTAATCTTGGTACAAGGTCGGGTGTAGAGGCGATAAGGATTTTAAAGACAGACTCTTGTGAATCCATAGTAATTGCCCTGGCTAAATTTTTGGGATGGATGTGGGCTATTCGTGCAAAATTAATAAGAACTTTGTAGTAGTGTGTATCTTCTCCTAAAATTCTAATACTGAGTGTCCATAGCGGTCTTTTTAAGTAGTTTCAATGGTTGTATGAAGCTTTTTATTGTGTTTTAATTCTTGTTCTTACATTGTAATACTGGTTAAATATATATTTTAGTATATGATGGATTTTAATGTTAATATTATGTTTTTTTAATCTTTGATATGAATTTTCTTATATTTGATGTAGAATGTCTTTAATGATTTGACAAATCGAAATAAAGACTAATGAAATTAAATTAAATGTATTCACCAATGTCACCATGTTTAGGAGAGATGCACATGCACTTTAGCACTGGTTAGCAGAGGTAAAGTGCTCAGAGTCCTAAGGCTATTACAAAGAATCAGCAAAAACAGGAGGTAAAAGGCAAAACGTCTAGGGGAAGACCACCCTAAGGATGCCAGGTCTAACAGTGACTAATAGCGATTTGCGAATCATTATTAGAAATTTACATTTAGGTAAGGTTGCAAAATACTGGTATGGAAAATAATCTGTCTACTATGCTATTTTAACAAATCCTAATACTATATACCTTTGTACATATTAATGCTTCATTACTACTAGCATGAACATGCTCAGAAATCAATATGAAAATATCAATGCGTGTTCCGCGTTACTATAGGGACTTCAGTGTACACCAGGTTCTTTTTAATGCCCTAGTAAAGGTTTTTTTTAAATGCACAATGACAAACTGTTTGCCAGTAACAAGAGTGGGACGATTTTTGCACCATTTCCACTGATCTGATTTTGTAGAGCTAACATAAAATGTGTACATATCAGTAAATTATGACAAAATCAATAGTCTTCGGTTAGTGACAGAAACAGTTGTACTTTTGCAGCCTTTATAGGCAGAGAAGAAAGCAGAAACATACTTTTAAAACGTGTAGATTAAACAAGTGAAGGGTGGAAGGTGAAATGCAGGCGAAGAGCTTGACAAATTTTTGAGCCAAAAAGCCCTCCTAAGATTGCGGTCTATGGGAATGCTATCTTAGTGGTTTAACACGCCTTCGATAAAAAAAAAAAAAAAATGAAAACTTAGGTCCTGCCAAACTTGTTTAATCAGCTGTGACGTGCTGTGCACAGATTTGCAATGGAGCCTGGAAGTATGGCGGAAGTTCACGCTGTCAAAATATTTATTAGTTAGGCCTTCTTTTTGGCAGGCTACAGCCACAATCCCTGCTAAGGTGAAGAGCAGACATTATTCCTCAGTAACACTCTGTGTGCTCAAGTTAAGAATGCAAATCTATCCCACGAGTGCATCGCTAAATTGTGAGCATTTGTAAATGCCGCACAGCTGTTCAGCTTTAAAGACTATATTTTTTTTAAATTAACATGGGACAAATGGTGCTATTTGTTCCGGAGCTTGGAGTGTAATGTTATTCTGTACGAAACAACAGTGACACAGAAAAGACAGAAAGTCTGCGGCCCAGTGGGCACATTAGGAGCTCCACTAAAGCAGAATATTTCTATTATTTGAAATTGCCATTTATTACGCTATGAAACAGTGCTGTGGTTTCACGTCTTTCCCTTTATGCCTTTTCAGAACAGTGACTTAAATTGCTGTATGTGTTCCGACGAAGCTTTTAAAATAACATCTCTGTTGATGCTTACTTTGATTTCTCAATAATTAAAACAAAAAAAGCAATTCTGGAACTGTTCGAGTTGTTCAAATCAGTGGATGATGCTACTGCTCAGATATTGTTCTGAATTCATTATGCGAGGATGCAGCGAGTGTTCTGATCAGCATTAAGTCATGGAAACAGAGTGAACCTAGGCTAACGGCTAAATCGACAGTACTCACTCAATCTCCCGAAACATTGCTTGGAAGTGAGCAGAATTTAGCAATATGGCACATCCCTATCAGGATAGGTAAGGAAATGACAATGACATAGTTCTATCCTCACTGTCCATATCTTCCCCTGAGACACTGGCTTGAACTCAAAGAGCAAGGGGTGGTATAGCAAATCATATGGAATCAGAGAATTGAATAATAAATTAGCCCAGTCCAGAATGTCAACAATTCTCATGTCACGGGAGGCGCATGGTGGTTTTTCTTTCCAAACTAAATACCCATGTTATAGGATATGTGTCTTCGCAATCTTCAAAAGCCTGAGGTTTGTTGTAGGATCAGGAAGGATGATGTTGGTCCTTGCCTATCTATCCCTGCCTGCTGCCTGATGGCTCAAGTGGACCCTATAGGATAAACCTGCCAACTAAAGGCGTTAGCATGCTGACATTACACAACAGGCCACACACTGGGGTCCACATGCCGCACCCCCCTGGGGGATACTGCTGGCTCTGCCTTTTTGGGTGGGTTTGTGTGCAGCGAAAATCACATGCTGCCTCTGGGAGAGCATCAGTAGTGGGTCTTGTGTTTAGTCACAAGTAGCTGAGTTAGGCAGTACCAGCTTGTCACCTGGTGGCACAACATATATCTAGAGGGCGACAGTGAACAGGTTCACCTTCACGTTGAGGTTAAGGCCCTGGAGGAGCCATTTCAGACCTCCGATGGTTCTTTTTAGAAGCATGAATGCGTAGAGGGAAGAAAAGCCATGTGTGACTCGAAATACAGTGTAACACTCACAGCTACACAAGAACCCAAATCAACAACGAATTGAAGGTTAGTCAGTTTTATTACAAATTCAAAAATAGTTAGACATACACAAATCTTAGCATGAGCGTATAGAAACACAAGGGGAATAAAAGGAGGCCAAACCTCCTAGAAAGGTTCACTCAATGAAGCATGAAAAGAACAAGAAGTTCAATGATGTTTATGCCTGAGCTAAGGAAACAAAAGTTCAAGTCTCCTTGCATCGGCACTTCTTCTGTATACAGCATTTAATTCTAACAATCCCTATTCTAAAGTGGCATCCCTAAGTTAAGGCATAAGCAAAGGGCATTAGAGAAGGAAGAATGTCAGTGGGCAAAGCCTTCCTAATAAGTCACTTCGCCGTAGGATGGGTTTGGGGCATGAAGCCAAAAGCAAGGAAAGAAAGCACAGCAGCACGTAGGTGCTCTCTGTCAGGAGGTCAAGCAGGAATGGGGGTAGCTGTCCCTCTCTACAAGGCATCATATAGTTGAAGTTGTATTCATTGAATGTCCCATAATGCTGTTCTTCTCATGAGCTTACAATGGACTCAGCCATAACTTTTCCAAGACGTTGATTCCCTTCATGGCCTTCTCCACTCACACGCCCCTCTGCATCAGCTCGTCCTTGGTCTTCTCTCCATCTCCCGTGTGAAAACACCTCCCTCCACCTTATCTCCTACGGCAAGCAAACTGTAACTCCTTCATTCTGCAACCTTGTCTAGTAAAACAATGCCCCTACTCTTCGCTAGTAACGTTGTCCACCTGCAATGCAAATGTGAGACAGAAACATTCTATGAATTTCACATAGGAATTTGAACATTACTTTCAGAAACAAAGACATTCCAAGTGCATTACAAATTGAGGCCTGCAAGTTAAGCTAAATTAATAAATTCACTACACTATGTAGGATAGCAAATGCATCAACCGTTAACATTTGATGGAAGCAGTTCCTTTGACTACATAAATACACATCTTGCATCTAAGCCATTGATCTACAAAAGCATTTATCATCATTAGCACATCATTGAATCACATTTACGAGCGAGACCTAAGAAACGAGTTACATGGTTTACAATGGTCAACACATTCTAAGCGGTAACTACCGAACCTTACATTGGATAGCATTAACTGTTATAGGAACAAGTTAGTTGATTCACGTTTCTTCTAACATCTAACTCTCTCATAGCATCGGATAATACATGAGTGCATTCTACAAACGATTATATTGCACTCCTAATAGATACCCCATGTAGGATACGAATCTTCCACTCTATCAGCCCCATGTTCAGGATGGGTGGAAGGGAAACTGTCAAGGGTTAGTGAAAGGAGATACAGTTCGAGCAGCCGACCTGTCCTTAGCGTTAATATAAACAGCACGTCAACGTCCCTAATTGATCGATATTTTTAAATAATAATAATATCTGATTTTGGGGTCATATAAAAGTAATGTTTTCTGTTAAAAAATAAATAATTCAAACAGTTTCCACTTTGGAAACACAAGTTATGTGTCAAGTTATCCTTCTGCTTAAGAGTACTTAAGACGTATATCTTGCAGTATGACTCTTCATTTGGTTCCAGTGATGCAGATCGAGCAAAAGGAATTTAGATTAGTGACGGACCACCCTGTACAATCACTAGGCTGCCCATCCAAGTGGAGTATTACAGTTATCAATTTTGCTGCTTTTAATGACACCAGTCAACTAGGCTATATGTTTTTTCAGCCACTAAATCCGCAGGTAACTCTCAGGGCCGGACTGGGGTAACAAAAACAGTCTGGGCAAAAATGCTCAAACTAGCCAAGCTTCGTTTTTGTCCTCGCGCTATCTCTTCATTTCCATTCATCCATTCTCTCTCTCTCTCTCTCTCTCCTCCTGGCCTCTCTCCCTCTCTTCTCCATCTCTGTTCCTCCCCCTCCATCCTACTCCCCCCTTTCTTTCTGTCTATCTAGAAGCCTACCCTACCTGCTTAAATTAACCTCTGGCAGCTGGGTAAAGTGACAGAGGCACCATGAGCAGCCTCGGACTTTCAGAACCGGCCTCCAAGGGCTCCAGTCCACTGGGGAAATGCCCAATGTAATAAAAGGCCTGCCCAGCCCTAAACTTTCTCTCACTGTATTTATGTTGGATCGAGCTTTAATGCTTTCCACAATACCAGTGGGACCCACATTTCCCTTTGGCATGCAAATTTTCAAGGCACTGTCATGTAATGCTGTTTTCTGACTGAAATTGTATTTCTGAGATCCCTGTGCAAGCACAGAAAAAAAAGACTTATACAGTGGGAATGAGCGTCGTTGTCATGTCTGATCCTTGACTGCTTCACAGCAAGTATGTGCCACAATTGCTTGGCATAGACTGAAAAGGTTTGCCCACTACTGTGACTCTTTCTGAAGATTAGAACAGGATGAGGGCTTTGAGCAGCAGATCTCAAACAGTATGCGGGACATAGAAACTAAGCTTGCCCATAATCAAAGCAGCTCCAAAATGTCGAAATCTGTATGTGAGATCTGTGCCCTAACATGCACCCTTCTGTTAACTTCAATCCTCTGAAGTTCACAGAGCAGTAGTTTGATATAGCTATCAATGTAGAGCAATTTACACACTTTCCACAGTGCCAACAGTGTACTCTAATCGCAACAGCTATTGATTATCACCAGGATGTTGATGACAGGAACACTTAGCTACATAAAAAGGATTTATAAGAGATTTAAGTATAATGTCACCTGAAAACACACAAGAGAAAAAAATATATAAATGCTGAGTGTGAGAAGTTGGCCTGGTATATGCTGACCACTAATTAAAGTGGGCACCCTGTACCAGTCCAAACAACCCTTCTGGTGATTTAAGAGGTCAAAGATAACCTTAGAAAGCTATCCAAGTGGTAGCTGTGGAGAGCAGCCTTCAGAAGGAATGTTAAGCAGCTTGTTTTACCAGATGCAACCTTATAGTATTGGTTAAATGATAGGAGAACAACACAGTAGTTATAAAAATATGTATTTATTAATATAGCACACTCTAAGTACGACACAGTATCTTCTACCCGAAGATACTCACAAAGTACACAATACTGTAGCACAGAAACAACAGTAAATAGCACTAATACACAGTGGGCTCCAGGGGGAGACCAAACCATATACTAAAATAGTGGTATGAGAACCACAACTCGAGTCAAGACAGTGTCTAGAGAATGTAGAATTGCTGGGACCCAAGGAACCACCCAAGGCGAGTGAGTAGGGACCCCACGGAGGACGGGTGCAGTGTGGGAACACGACTGCATGCTTCGTACAATTCTATGAGAGAGTCGCGGTTGCAGTTTTAAAGTTTAAGGACCCTTCTAAGTGGACTTCAAAGAAACCCCGTGCAAGTTAGGCGGTTGGAGAGCCACCCCACCCGTGGATACCGTAGTACCAGAGTTACCTATCCCAGGGAAGCCGGGTGCATAGGTCTGAAGTGGCGTCGGAAACCGCTGTCTCTATGGAGGACTTTGAAGAAGAGCCACTGCTGGGAAGAAGAAAAGTGTACGTCGGAATCCAAAGGTGGATTCTTGGTGAAGAGTACCTGAAAGCAGAGGGGACAGAGTCCGGGTCACTCAAGCGTGACCAGGGGCTCGGTAGACGAATGCCCACCGATGTTGGGTGGTTCAGGTGCGTTGAGAGGGTTCTTGACTCTGCAGCCACAGGGACCAGGAGATGTCGAGGACAACCAGGAGCCGGATGTGAGCTGTCCCAGAAAGGATGTCGAGTGCTGAGGGGATGGTGTCCGGCTGGAGTACCAACAAGCCTTGGTAATGGCAACCAACGCAGAAGGTCAAGAAAGGTTACGGTTTGGACCAGCAAGGTCCAGGAGACTCACCAAGCACAGGGGAGTCAGGGCTAGCCTGGAGCAACCAGGGGAGCCCAAGAAAAGCAGTGTTGACCCTCAAGAGGATCCACAGGCCGGAGGCACAGGGGTCACAAGGGGACCTCAAGCAGTTTCACAAAGCAGCAGCCCACAGAGCACTCGGTGCCAGGAGGCCAGAGTTCTTTGTAGGAAATAGGGCCAGAGGTTGGGGCTACTTGGAGCCCAGTGCACTTGTTTTTGAAACGCCAACAAGCATATGCACTTGCAAAAGTACACGGTGCACAGGGGTATGCGTATTGCAGCCCCCACAAGGGATACTAGCCTCAAACTTGGTAAGAGGGTAGCTCAGACCTCAAGGGACTTGGAAACCTACCTCTTGTGTTGCTGGAGCCTTCGGAGTCTGTAGGAGCTCAGGAGCAGCAGACCGGTCAGTTGAGATGTGGTGCCTGCTGTTGCAGGGGAGTGACTCCTTCACTCCAAGGGAGATATCTTCAGCTGTCCTTGATGCTCCAAAGGTCCTGCACAGAGCTTGTATGGTGCACGGGCATAGACAATGCTTTGGACGGAGTGGGAGACGAAATCGGGCCCAAACGAAGTCCAGCAAAGTCCAGAGTGTCCAGACGGTCGAAGGTCAGTGGTTTCTTGATCAGAATCTTGTCCATGTCGAATCTAGGGTCCTACAGCAAGGTAAGCCCTTTCGTACCCACCGGAGAGTGTTGGACAGATTCAGAAGACCCTCCCAGGGGAGGGTCTGGACAGTGGGGAGGTTATTCCCATGTCCTTTGTCCAGTTTCGCACCAGAGCAGGATCCAATGGCTCCCAGGACTGGTTTGAACTGGACTATGCACAGGGACACCAAATGTGCCCCTCATGCAGACTTTCGGTCACTGGCAAGCGCACCCACCCAGGCCTAATACACTAAATCCTGTCTGGGAGGTGGTCACACCTCCCTGTGATAGGATGCCTATTGTTCTGCCTTCCCCTGCTCGAGTTTGGCTCAGCAGCAGGAGGGCAGAAATGTGTCTCTGGTCGGCAGCAACCATTTTGGACTGCCTGGGACTAGAAGGCTGGTACTGGGAACACCAGGGACCTCACAAAGCTCGTTTCTGAGGGGTGGAATCATACCTCCCACACCAGTTACCGGTGTGGGGGTATGATTCCACAATGTTTGGCACCAAACACGATAGGGTTACTTTCAGCTCTTTTAGAGTAGGTCATCACGCGGTCGCATAATGCCACTCTATATGTCGTAAATGGCTGCAGTACTAACAAGGGGGACCTGCTCATGCAGTGGCACCCTCTATAGGGGTGACTTATAGGTTCTAAGTGTAGTGACCCTTAGATATAGTAAACCTATATCTAAAGTAAGTGGTGCATGCACCATCTTACACAGGCTGCAATGGCAGGCCTGTAGTTCCATTTTGCATGACCTCTCATGGGTGGCATAATACATGCTTCAGCCCATGGGAGGCCTCTGGGGTACCTATGCCCTGGGTACATGGGTACCATATACTAGGGACTGACAAGGGTACCCCAGTATCCAATCTTGAGTGTACCTAAGTACATAACATAACAGTTTAAGGAGAAAGCAGATAGACTGGGGTCCTGATTAGCAGGATCCCAGTCAGGCTAGTCAAAAACAGTATCACATGAAGCAAAAAGTGGGGCTAACCATAAGAAGCAGATCCTACTTTTCTACACTGAGTGTATAAAAGTGGACACACAGTGCTAAACTGTAAAAAGACTTGACCGAAATAGTGATCATACTTAATATACAAGAATAGCGGTTTAAAGACAGGACAATTTTTAATGAACAGAGCATGCATTAATTAGCAAAGTCCATGGAGATATGTAGTGCTCTTTGTAGGTATGAATCCTAAAACTCTTTAATGCCATATAACAGTCAACTGAGTTTAGACCGCCCTGTCAATCAACGGGTCATCATCAGGAAACAGTTTTTTCTGAACACAGGTAAATGGAAAGGTCTGTTATATACAAGGAAGCAAGACGGTATAACCATAAGAATGGAAAAAAAATCAGGAATTGTGGAATGTCCATCTGGAGTGCAATCTTCCTGCTGCTAAGCAATCAATGCTCTGGGAGGAGTCCACCAGTCAGGCAATCCCATGATCCCAAAGCAGGGTAATTGAAATCTCCAAAAATCAGCCGGTTAAAGTGTTTTATGTGTCGGAAACTGGCCAGGCAGGACCAGCATATCCAGGTAGGCAAGACCAAGGATGTTGATTAAACATCAAAAGGCAGAAGGGCTGGCATCCATCCGGTCTCACAGAGTGCCGATAGGGTAAAGATCAGAGCATCACAAGTAAGGCACACCAGGACTGCAATGAGTCTACAGCAGGAAAATCCATCCAAAGATCAGGGTAAATTATAATAAGGAAGGAATGGATCCTAGAAGCCAACAAGGCTGCACCAACGTGTCCTGGTAAGCAGCAGGTGCAGCCAGCACAGGTAAGAGTGGAGGGGCGTGGGCAGGGTGGGGGGGGGGAAGTTGACAGACAATGAGATAGGTAAAATTAAAGAATAAAATAAATAAAACCACTTAACTTGCGTTCGCCGCATCGCAGACTCAGCTTTGCAGCGAGCGCAAGGTAAGTGGTTCAATTAATTTTTTTATTTAATTTTACCTATCTTGTCGTCTGTCAACTTCCCCCGCCCTGCCCCCACCCCACCACCTCACCACTCTTACCTGTGCCGGCAGCGCCTGGTAAGCAGGGCATTTGATGCCAAACTAGCTCAAAGAGGGACCAGCGTCAGTCTGGTCTCCAAGAGTGCCAGGAGCAATTTACTAGCACCCATGAATATATGTAAGGAACTGTGATGGTTGATTGTGAAGGTCCATTGTCTTTATAAGCAACAAGAACATCCATACTAGTTCCATTTCAAGTTCATATACTTATGATGTACTGAAAACAAAGAGGTATCCTGGAACCTGTGCAGTAAAAATCAGATGTAGATTTATAAAACCTTTTTAACCTAGTTTGAAAACTAATACATTTGGTATTGGCTCTCCTTAGAGAGTTCAATCTACCACTAAGTTATTATAACATGAAGGAGTATGCTTTCAGTAGCACTTCTGAATGCCCTACAGTGCTCCATAATTACCTTTTCAGGTCTGTAAGGTTCATTCCTGCCATTTCAATACTCTTACGCCAGACTACTTTTAATATCATACCCAACGCTTGGAAGATCACAATTTTTTTAATGAGAAGCCACTGGTGTCTCTTTAACATCAGGACACAGCCACAGTGGTTTAAGGGTCCCATACTAATAGAACATTGCAATAGTCGAGCCAAGACAACTCGATCACCCTGCTATACCCTGCTCTGTCAAGAACAAGCAGCTAGGATACATATATAAAAACTGCATCTTAAAACCTGCAGCTTTTACATTTGCCAATTGGTTTGTTTGTTGATAATGGTTTATCAAAGTCAACAAGCCAGTTCTTTCAACTCATGGGACATTTTAATGAAACATATCTCTAATCCACATGCACTTGTAAGTGTCAACCAGCTTCTGGATCCTGGTGCAAGACCTACGTGGAAACAATTTGCTCTTATTCATACTGAGGGCCTAATTACGATGTCAGTCGGAAAGGCCACGAACGGCATTCGGATTTTCCTAACCCGTGTCGGAAACATGTTTCCGACGACTCTGAAACATTTCCGACCAACCAATTACAATAGGAGGTAACCGTTTGGTCTTTCCGGCTCGGTTCCGACTGACATTCAGAGACTTTGGGTCAGTCAGAGCCGAATTTTACAGGTCGATGGACCGCATGTCCGACCGACGTATAACGATGTCGTATTCAGACAGCCTTTCGGAATCGGTCTCCCCAACATGAAAAGGCTGTCGGAAACTGACTTTGGGGGCCTATAGCAGGCCCTCCTTCACCCGGAGGCCTCCAGTAGGGGCACGAGGGGGTACCAATGGGACCCCTCTTTCCAACCATTCACAGTGTGGCAGGCACCATGGGGTGCCCACCACAGGGTGCAAGGATTTCCACAACCACCCCTTTTGATAATGGGAGCCTGTGTTGTTGATCGGAACACAGGCTCCCATTGAAGTCAATGGGAGTCTGACCGAACGGTGTTCGGAAACATTGTAATCGGTCGGTCGGACTCCCCAAAACCGAGTCGGTCAGAAACAATTCCGACAAGGAGTCGGTCGGAATGCTTTCTGACAGACATCGTAATAAGGCCCTGAGTGTGAGTCAGCTCTTCTGCATTTAACCTTGGACTACTCCAATGAGGTTATGCAAGGCTTCAGTGTCCACCTTCCCAGTTCCGCTCAGGGCAATTAAGAGCTGAGTGCCTTTATCATATAAGTAGAAATCTGTGCCCTGTGTCAACTGAAGATTGTGAAGAAGTTTCAAGTAGATGTTAAAAAGCATGGCTGATTGGGGAGAGCTCTGTGATACTCCACATATCAACTTCACCACTGGTGGCAACATCCCCTTGTTATCTCAGCTGTTCTTTGACCCAAAAAGGAGCAAAAAGAATGTTTGAGGGGTCACTCCTCTACTTTAAATGCAGGCCATAGGTCCAAAAGCAAGTGCTGTTGTTCCTTCATCTGCCATTTCTAGGGAGCTGTCTATAAGACCCTTTCCCGTGTCTCCAGTAGTACCTCCTCTGGACTGAGACCAGGATTAAAACGAGGTTGTAAGGCACCCAAGAGATGGGTGATCCAATCTCCTAGATCCTATATGTTGTGTCATTTGAATGGGGACCAGCTTTTCTAAGATTTTATATGTAAAAGCTGGTCAATAATGAGCACAATTAAAAGGGGAAAAAGATAGCTTCTTTATAAGCAGGTTTTAGGCATTCACCTAAACTCTCCAAAAAGGAGTCCCTAATCTTACCAACTAATGTGGTAAATGAATGATAGACCTCCTTCTAGAGTGTAATGGATCCCCCACAGCATTGAGTGGTATTAAGGTTTTTGATGCTCTCCTCTACTTTAAGGACTGTGATCTCTTGGTCTGAAAACACTGAGGGTAGCCATATTTATCCTTTGATCCACTGCTTTAGGAAATTATCCCACTTTCTTCTCCTCAAAGCACCACTTCTCAATCAGATAGCAACCCTTGTTTTCTGCACCTTGTGTAGAGAAATATTTTAATATGTTAAACATCTGCATGTCGCTCACATATGCTAATATATCTTGGATTACTTCCCTAAATATTTTAATAAGCTCAATAGTGCAGTTGCCTGCCTTAGAGACTCAGGGGACAGATTTTACTAATATTTGGTTCAGCACAACGCAGAAAGATAACTTGCTGTGCTTCGCTGCATTAAATGGAGAGGGCAGGAATGCACCATATCTGTTAAGATATGGCACATTCCTACTCTCCCTATGCATTGGTGCACTTGTGGCTGCCAAAAGCCAGTACAGGCACCCTTGCACCATTATTGCAGAATTATAGTTGTCCACTAAATCATCTATCATAGATGGAGAGAAACTCTAAAAGACTACCTATACACAGTTCTATGTCGTGCCTCTTTGGGGTACTCCAGTCTAACTTCTAATCACACTCCTACACATAGCGACCAAGGCATTACCCCAGCTATGCCATTAGCTGGACCCGCCGTAGATACAATCACCTGCTTTTATAAATGGGATTCCTGTTTAGCTGAGGTATGCACCCAGGCCTAGTCAAGGTAATCTGGATACACATTAAAAGATAACCTGTGCTCACCCTCTTGCAGATTGGCACAGAGCAGTCAGGCTTATCAAAAGAGGCAATGTGTAAAGTATTTGTGTAATACACATAAACACACACACACACACACACACACACACAGTAACACAATTTCTCTCTAATGCTCTTGTCCACTAATTTTAGACACCTCACGCAATGGTAATCCAAAGCAAAGTATGTGTTAGAGGAAAGGTATTTGATTTTTATTGTTTGTTTGGCTAAAGGCATTGTGTCTTTTTTGCACCTATGCACATTGAACCTTGAGCAAGGAGATTGCAGGGATTATGTTTTATATGGTTTATCAACAGAGCCTTTTATTTCTATTGCTGGTCTTTGCTTACCGATCTGTGATAAAGGAGTGAAGAAATCAAATAGTTTCTTGGTTTCATAAATTGCTGTGAAGATGGGAGGCTAGAGGTGCATTTGGTCTGTTGCTACCAGGATTCATGCTGAATAAGCTTACATTAAAGAAGGTTTCAATTCTTTTTTCCCTTTGTAGTGAGTTGACATAAAAGAGAAGAAATGTTGTCCCAGCTAAGGTACCTTAGAACAATAATAAGTGCTAGTCTGTTGTTGGTTCCCCATCTAGTACTTAGGCAGTTGCTTCTTTCTATGCCCATCAGGTAAATTCCCAGACAATCCAGTTTGAAGCAATGTGATGGCAATGCATGTAATGAAATCTGTGATTGTTCTCATTAAGGCCCTGGTGATTGGGTAATTTGGTATTACTCCATAGGCTAAATAAGTTCATCCTCTGGTGCAGAAAAAAACATTGAATTCACTCTGCTCTTCCAGCATTAACCTGCTACTTTCATTCGATACTGCTATCATATCTGCCGGATTCTTTTTAAGACAATTTTGGTTTTACATGTTAAACATTTTTTTGTGTGTATATTTCTTATTTATAGATATTGTTTAATTATACTACATACATACAGGTCAAAATAAACTAAGAGCCAGATTTATCATAGTATTGCGTTGCCCTTGCATCATATATGGTATAGCAAGGGCAACGCAATACTAAAGTCAGGAGGCCTTGCGTTGCTTGGTAAATCTGGAGTAACGCAAGACAGCGCAAATTGCTGCCTTGCGTCACTGTGCCCTAGGAAGGCATTCCATTATTTGCTACAGAGGAGAGGCAGGAGCATATAAGCCCCAGACCTCCTTGCGGCTGTCTAGCTACCACCGCCACGTCGCTTGCGAGCCCGGAGGTGCTACTTCAGCAGCTTGGGGCACCCGCAGCGCGGGAACCCGTCATTGCTACAAGGGAGAGGCTGGATCCTAAAACCCCCAGACCGCCTTGCAGCTGTCTTGTCGTGTAGTTCCTATAGTACCCCTGCAGGACCTGCGCGTTTGGATAACATAAACCGTGGGCTTGGTGTTAGACTGACTCTGTGCACCCCCACCGCATATGTTAGCCAGATTTGCATTAGCTAGCTCACAGTGCCACTAGAATCTCCTCTTAACGGGGAGAGATTAGTTCCTGGCAACCTTAGATCATGACAACCCTAATTCCTCAGAATCGTGGAAACAATGTACTACCTTTCGCTCAGTCACTCGTGCTTACTTATTCGGTTTGTCTCAGAGAGTTACACAGAATAAACAGTCTGGGCGTTTCAATAAGTATTTATTGAACAGTTGTTAGTCTAGTGTAAAATATATGTGCTGCAGCAACCAGCAGACAATAGCAGAGATATATTATCAGCAGTACGATCAAAGTGAAAGGATAGAACAGTGCTACCATATTGCAATAATCATGAATACATACATGAATATAAAAGGCACTATGAAAGTGTGCGTACTCCTACGATGCCTAACTAGATGTACCTGAGTGTACCTAGCATATGTGTAGGTCTAAAAGCCTAAGAGCCAAGAATCCCTCTAGGATTTAGTTGAACCCCCATACCTGAATAGAGAGAGTGTGGGACCCCGTCCTGGTCTTGAGTTGGACACCCCGCAAGGGCTGTGTCAGACCGCTGTCAGCTGGAGCGACTGCATGCAGGAGCCTCAGCGTCTCTGGTCAGTGTGTCAGCATGGAAGTCTCGGTTCCCTCTATCTTACCGTGGCAAGATGTGGTGTATTTATACCCTAAAGTGTCTCGTCCCTCAGTATGGTTTGTATTGGTCTTTGTTAGACATGAGGAAGACGTCAGGGGTGAACCTTGTACATACATATTATGCGGGAGATGTAGCTGGTGAATGCTCATGCATAATTTATGAGTACATTGTAGGCCTGTGTTCTAGAAATACCTTGCAGTGTTCTAACCACAGACTAGATAACGTTCAACCCTCAGGGCTCGTTGTGTACTGTAGGGAACTAATGTAGGTGAAAGATCATGCCTATATTAGGAGCCATGACTATAATAGGGCATGTACGAGTATGACCATAATAGGGCATATACGAGTATGACCATAATAGGGCATATACGAGTATGACCATAATAGGGCATATACGAGTATTTCTACATTATGGCATATATGAACGGGTCTACATTAGGGCCTATATACGAAACATAACACCCACTCCACTTTCGAATTGGGTGACAATGACCATACATAAAATCTGGACAATTTAAAATTCTTTCTTAAAAACAGCTAAAAACATGGTTTTAAAAGGACAATTAAAATCTTTAAAAAATGTTAAAAAATCAGCTATTCTTTAGTTGCCACTTGAAAAAGTCAATTCTGTCTCATTTATAAAAGTTGCATTACTACAAGCAGAAGAAAGCCACTCTTTCTCAAGTGAAAGTGTCAATTTAGGAAAGGTTCCAAATTTAGTTCGTTTATTTATGAAACGAAGTGGAGAAGCCGAATTCTTTCCCAGGACACGATGAGCCAATTCAAGATAAAGTGTCCTGGCTTGGAGATACAGCATAATCGGTGTTAGCTACTGCAGACGACAAATCCAACGCTTCACAGAGAACGTCAATCGCACATAGATGGAATTCGGCACTGCCAACAGTCGTTGCTGCGGCAGCTTGTGCGGCAGTTGTTACCTCAGTGCCTGTGGAGGAGTCACCTAACCCAGCAGGAGCAAACGGCACCTGTGGATTCTCAAAGGATGCATTCATCAGAATTGGAAGACGCTGGGGACAACGCAGAGCATGGGCCTTTAGGGGGTCCAGCATAGCATCTAGGTCCAGTGGCGTATCCAATGGAAACGTTAGACAGAGATCCAACGTGCATTCTTCTCCGCAGAACAGGCATTGAAGAACAGGTAAGATGCAGTCCACCCAGACTGGTCTAAATGATAGAAACCAAGAGGCGTTCAGTTCTCTTAGGCAAGGTATGCCCAGAAGCTGCACCATGCGTTCACAATATTTCCGTTCCATGAGCGTGTTCGCCATTTCCTCGGATATGGGGACGTCCATTGCATAGCAGTAATATTACAATCAGGACTCCTGCAATTAGGAACAGGATAAGCGGGAGACCTCCAAAGACGCTTCCCAATACGGAGTGTATAACATTTGGGATTACTCAGGGGACTGTCTAAAAGGTGCTTAATAGTCCTGACCCTATGGTCTTAAATAGGTGTACAATACCGCTCGTATCAGACATGTTAAAGATACGACCCACCATTTCTGCGAAATGAAAGGGGCAGTTTGTACGTATAAGCGCTTGGATCTCAGTCGAGGTCCTTGCAACTTGAAGTTCAAAGATTTCTCGAGCGGAGGTTAAGGGCACGGGTTGCTGTAAAAGCATGGCTTTCAGTCTGCTCAAAGTATCAAATTGTATAACGGAAACATTCAACGAAGGCCATAACGGCGCCTCCCTGACTGTGTTCAGTGGCAGAAACAATACTTGCATACAGCAAGTAACCCTGGAGTTAACGGTGACCAGATAGGCGACACCCAGAAGCATCCCAAAGCAACCTTGATCATTTAGCATTAAGTAACTCCCATTCGAGAGCAGCTGGAAAACCGGCGTGATCTTGGCCGCTGGGGTCCCTGACATGTGACAAGATAAGTTCGCTACCGAACCACTACATGCTCCGTGTAGAGAAATACCCTGACACATGAGAGAACCGCTTAAAGCGTTCTTGCAGTTTGTACCACTCAGATACACTTCTCGATCCCCATTCCGGCATCTATATGGTAACTCCCAAGTTTCCTTAATGTACCCCTTACCCATTCTTTCATATTTGCCTGCCTGCCTTTGCTCAAGGCAATATTGAAACTGAAACGTAGTGACCGGCAGAGTGATTTGGCCATGAATTAGCCATTCGGTTGATGGTGATTCGGCTACAGTGAATGGTAACCTTTCCAGTTTCTCAATATGCAGCATTGTATATTTGGCTCCCCTCTGTGCCATTTCTGTCTGTTTATCAGTTAGATTGTATTCTGAAAACAGAGACGTGGTGTTTATAAAACGCCAGGGCACATAGCCTGCACGCAAAGATTGCAGCGTCCAGCTTAACATCATAATAGAACGTAGCTGAGGTTGCCCGTGTTGTAACAAGGCCAGATCTTGTTCTAATATGTCGATTGCCGAAGACACAATGTTGCCTAGGGAGTAAATCCTGGAGGTCAAAGTAGTTAACCCATTATCCACTACAGCTAATGCCTTCTCTAAGTTAATACAGTCTATTTCCTGTATTCTTTCTGCGGCCTCCTGTTGGGATATTTTCCAGTTTTCATTATAATAGGCATAAAGGCCAGCATATATGAAACGTTTCTGACGTGTTTTCCTTGGGCCTAGTAAGAAATCCCTAAGGTCTACATCAGGTGTGAGTAAGGTCAAGTGATGTTTAACTTCTGTGAGTGTTGAGGTCTCTAGCCAATCAAGGCACAACTTCCCAACACTATAGGATGTCACTACCCCTGGGTGTTGTCTTTGTACATAGCGAGGATCTAGCCTATGGATACTAAATCCCTCGGGTGTACCTAGGAATCTCTGTTGACATGTGTTCGTGTCAATGGGCCAAATCAGCCCTCCTATCCAATTGGGATCTGACCTGTTGTACTGGAGAATGTCATCTAATCGTATCCCATGTGTAGTTGAATTCTGCCCCCCACCCATCTGTGATGGTGTTGGAAACCCCGGTGTGTTCATTTCCTTGTTCTTGGCTAGTCCAGGACAGGATGTCTGTTGCACAGTTTCATTCAGAAATATTATCTGCTGTGGAATGAGGCATGCTCTAAAAAGCGCTTCCGTTCCCTGGACCTGCCAGTCCCTAGAACCCCAGATTGATTTTGAATCTATAGTGTCCTTCCATAGGTCGAGACCCTGTGTAGACAACTGGGCCATAAAGGAAGCAGAGTAAATCTGTTTGGTGTTAGTTAACATAATTTTCTGTGCTGATGTTGTTGCCACTTTGTAATAAAATGACTTCGGGTCAGATGTGTTAAACCCTGAAAAGTATGTGAATTTCTGTGCAAAGGTTTGCGAACTACCTTTTGGAGGTGTTGGGCAGTGTTCCCACTGGTGGTATTCAAATACATTTCTAGGTGTTATAGATTTGTGCAAGACATGATGACCATAGTGTTGATAACAGTACAATGTATCATAGTCTGAAGTACCTTCTAACATTTCATTATTCGGAAATGCTGCAGTTCTTTCTAAATCAGACATTAAATTATTCACAGTTTCAGTGTCCCAATCATCAGAAAATGTACTGGAGGTAATGATATCACTTAAAGTTTTAAATACATGTTTAAGCTTTAAAAGTTCAGTCGGACCGAATATATCATAATCAATCTTGTCCCATACTATACCGTCCGGTATAGGAACTGCTGTGATGTTCACTGAAGACAAGTCTCTTGGTTCACGATGTGAAGACTGGTGTGGTTTTAAAATCAAATTGACTCTTTGGGCTGTCGAGCTCTGCTGGAGATATCGTCCATTAATAAGCATACAAAAAGTTATTATTAAACCTAGCCAGAAAAGAAAAAAGAGAATCCCAGTGATATACCATAGTTCAATCCAAGGTGACACCAGGTAAGTCTTTCTAAAAAAGTTCAAAAAGTCAATGAGTTTCTGTTTGTGTGATTTTTTGGCTGGCGTCGTTTCCGGCTCACTTGGATCCAGTGAAAACGTATCAAAGTTCATGAAATAGCCAGAAGCAGTTCGATCAATTGTTGGAATTGCATCGGGATTAGTTGAAATTGGATTTTGCTCTTGACGAGGCATGTTGACGTAGACGTCTGTAGTCGGTCTGATTGCAACTTGGTTGTTTAGTTGATTTTCATTTTGAAGTCGAACTTCTTGTTGAAGTGGAACGAGTTACATAGCATTGTTGCTTAGTCCTTCATTCCGTACAGGTGGCTCTCCAAACGTGATGAGTCTTTCTGTTTGAACTTCTTGGATTGTAGCGAGAGGAGGACGTCTGCTACTGTGGAGTCCACGAGGCCTACTGTTTAGTATCGGCCACATAGTGTGGTTTGATTAAGTCAATTGAGACAAATCTTTTCTCCTTTTTCCCCAGCAAGAGGCGGCAGAAGTACAGTTCGTGTGCCTTGGATTGCTAGGACCGGTACAGGCTTTCTGTAGGATGGCCCAAATTCTTTCTTGTCTGCAATCTTCTCTCTGACCAGATCCCCGACTTTTGGGATCCAGACAGGTCTTGCCGTTACTGCCTTGACTTCCTCAGTGGCGGTCTGTTTTAAATGGACGTTGCTTTGTTGTGTCCTGGATTCATTTAGATCCTGTAAAACAGCCAAACGATCATGGATATCAAATTGTTTTTCATCCACCACTGCGCCTTCACAATCAAGATCAGGTACGCACATTCTTGTCCCAAATAGGACCTCGTAAGGAGTGACACCCCCTAGAGAGCTTCTTGACTGATTGTTTATTGCTCGTTGGACCCCATAAAGGTGATCGACCCATCTCCTACGCCGATGACACCCAGCTGATCCTCTCCCTCACCAAGGACCCCCACACCGCCAAAACCAACCTTCACGAAGGAATGAAGGCCGTCGCTGAATGGATGAGGAACAGCCGACTGAAGCTGAACTCGGACAAGACGGAGGTCCTCATCCTCGGATCCACCCCTTCGGCCTGGGAAGACTCCTGGTGGCCGACCGCACTGGGAACCACCCCAACACCCACCGACCACGCACGCAACCTAGGGGTCATCCTCGACTCCACCCTCTCCATGACTAAACAGGTCAACGCCGTCTCCTCCGCCTGCTTCAACACCCTCCGCATGCTCCGCAGGATCTACAAGTGGATCCCCACTGAAACGAGAAGAACGGTCACCCAGGCCCTCGTCAGCAGCAGGTTGGACTACGGAAACGCCCTCTACGCAGGAGCCTCGGCCAAACTCCTGAGACAGCTCCAACGCATCCAGAACGCCTCTGCACGCCTGATCCTCGACATCCCTCGCCGCAGCCACATCACACCCCACCTGAGAGACCTGCACTGGCTCCCAGTCAACAAGAGGATAACCTTCAAACTCCTCACCCACGCACACATGGCACTCCACAACACCGGACCAACGTACCTCAACATACGACTCAGCTTCTACACCCCACCCGCCAGCTCCGCTCCGCCGACCTCGCCCTCGCCACTGTCCCCGCTTCCGAAGAGCAACCTCCGGTGGCAGATCGTTCTCCCACCTCGCCGCCAAGACCTGGAACACCCTCCCCATCCACCTACGGCAGACCCAAGACCTGCTGACCTTCAGAAAACTCCTCAAGACCTGGCTTTTCGAGCAGTAGCAGCATTCCCCACCCCAGCGCCTTGAGACCCTCATGGGTGAGTAGTGCGCTTTACAAATGATATGATTGATTGATCTACTGCCTTTGCCTAATACCCTAGCTGTTAAAGATTGCTTTAAGTCCCGGTTTTTCCCCTCCACAACAGAATTTCCCTCAGGATGGTACAGAGAGGAGTACCGCAATGCTACGCCCATTCCTTCCATGGCCTCTTTGTAAGCCCGAGAGCTAAACGCCGGGCCACGGTCAGAATGTAACGTGCCAACTGGGTATGTGCCGATAAAGACTCGCAAATCTTTTATAACAGTTCGAGCGTCAGCCGAGCGCTGAGGCCAGACCTTGAGGAAACTTGAGCTGGACGTACACGAACGGACAACCTAATGCTGTCTAATAATGGTATCTGTACTGGACGTGTTGCGGTGGACCCTTCCATCTGCTTGCAGATGATCGAGTTCCAGACATAGTCTCTAATCTGCCTTCTCATCACGGGCCACCAGTAGCGTTGTTTCAACGAAGAAACAGTCTCCCTAAGTCCCTTATGTACAGAACCTTTCCCTTCGTGTGCTGCCACAATTAAGCCTTGCCTACGATCCATATTTGGTATTACTCTATCCCCCACTCCAGGAATCTGAGCATATGGAAAGTTTTGTGCATCTAACTTGTAGGAGTACTTGAGTGGAAATGTTTTAGGTACTGCTGTGCTGCCCTTGCGTGAAGCATTGACAGCTACCAAAATCTCGCCGTCTATTCTTGTTTTTGAACGAGTGATTGTAGCTACAGACGCTGTGCGTACAGCCCCCTTTGCGGCTTCATCAGCCAAGGAATTCCCTTCAACGTGAACGCCATCACGCTGATGACTCAGTGTATGTATCACTTGAGCCCTTGGTAGTTCGTTTCTCAACTCCACTACCTGTTCCCATAGCATTTTATGCTTAATTGTGCCACCTTTTGCGTCTTTAAACCCGTTTTGTTCCCAATGATGTAAATATTCATTGTACGACTGTACACGGTAAAAGGAATCACACACAATTAGTGTGGGGAATTCGTGTTCCGTATTTACAAGTGCCAGTATCAGTGCTTTTAATTCTGCTAACTGAGCCATGCAGTCTCCTAGAGATTGCGTTTTAGTGCTACTGGGATGGAACTTTCCATCGCGCATGCGACCTTTAACCATTGCACACGCCGCGCTGTAAGCTTGCTTACTCCCTATGGCTGATTGAGCAGATCCGTCAGTGTAAATAATGTATTCATACTGATCTAGAGGCAAAATCTCATTTGGTAGAGGATATTCTTATTCGTATTGCAGAAATGCTTGTGTTTTTAAACTTGGATCAAATCTGTATACAACATCCGTTGCAGTAAGATAATTAGCCCATTGTATCCATCTGGGATGTAAGGCTTTCGCATTTGGAATGCTAGCCTTTGTAACAGCCTCTAAGGCTGGTACTGGGGTCACGACTATTATGCGCTTTCCCTGAGCCAGAGCTCTTTCTCTTGCTACAGCGGTCTGCACTGCTGTCAGGATTTTTTCTGTTGAAGTGAAACGCATCTCTGCATTTGTGTACAGGTGTGATTTGTATGCGATTGGTACCGTTTCGCTTTCATTGAAAGTTAAATAAGTGTATCCGCATTGACCTGCTATTACTCGGATCACTAAGTTGCGTACGTTTACGCGTGTCTGTAAATGTTTTGAAGCTATCATGTCTTCCTGTAGTGAACGTAGGATATTTGTATGTTCCTGTGTCCATTGTCTGACTGAAAAATCAGGTTTTATTAAATCGTAGAAAGGTTTTACTCTTTCTGCGTAATCCAAAATGTATGTTCGACCAAAATTTAGGAATCCCAGAATTGATTGTAAATTCTTTAATGATTTTGGAGGTTGGAGCAGCGCACATTTTTCTAAAAAGTTAGCTGCTAGGCTTTTTCCTTCACTTGACAGCTCATACCCTAAAAATAGGACATTGAGATGGGCAATTTTTGATTTTTTAAATTAAATTTATAGCCCTCAGAGGCGAATCCCATAATAATGGTGCTCACCCTGGTCAAGTGCCTCGGTAAGTCATCGTCCGTCAGATAAATATCATCCACATAGGACAATGCTTCTTCATCCAAATTTTGGAGTAACTGTTACCCTTGCTGAAAACAACCCCGGGCTATTCTTATACCCTTGGGGGAGTCGACAAAATTGCCGTTGTGACCCTAGCGCTGAGAAGGCGGTCAAATACCTGCTTTCAGGCACTATGTTTTGGCAGAAAAATCCATTTCAGATATCAAGTGTTGTTTTGTATTTTTGTCGCACAATGCTATTCATTAATGCGGCACTGTGTGCATTTTGAACTGCAAATGTCTTTGTGCAGGTGTCTAAATGTCTGGAATCCAAAACTAAACGATATGTGTTGTCAGGTTTCGATAGGGGGAACAAAGGATTGTTCATTGGTGAGGTGCAATTTTCTATCACCCCCTGGTATTCAAGTTGATCTAGGATCTCCCTGACTTGTTTTTTAGCTTCCTGCTTTATAGGGTATTGCCTTTGAGCATTTGGGGAAACTTTTAACGGGATCACGTGGTGGGTTGAATCCTCATCCCAAACAGCATGATTTTTGTACAATGCTGGAGCTAGGGCAACCGCCCACTCCTGCGCATATGCATGTTTTAAATGTATGGGAACGAGGTCGGAAAATGCTGGAAAAATTACCTTTTCTCCCTTTGGGCACTCCATGACGAATGCTGGTGGCCAGTCTTGCTCTGCTAATAGGATGTCATACCCAAATGACAGATTTTCCCAAAATAGACCTTTAACTTTCCTGGGCTTGTCCCCCTCCATCCGGAGTGTTATCTCATGTAACTTATGTGGGACACTTACCCGAGTATCAGGTGTTTCCACCGTGATATACTCACTCAACTCCGCTGTCACCAGAAATTCCTTCAGGTTCTGGCGAGCTATCGTTACTTCTGCTGCGCTGTCTATCATCGTCAGAGCTCATTCCCCGTTCAGAAGCTGTGTCCTCAGAATTCTGGGCATGTCTGATCTTGAGACCTGCTACCTTCTTCTTTTTGAACTGAGGTTTTTGTTTCTGTTTATCTTCTTTTTTAGGTGCGTAGTCCACAGCGCGTTGCGTGTCTCTGGACTTTGTACGCTCCTCTTGTCTGTGTTCTGACCGTCCTTCCCTCTCGGAGTTTTTTGATGAACCCTGAAAGGAACGAGAGGAACGTGTATCAGTATCCTGATACCTGTCAGGTTTCCTAATATTATCCCTATTCCTGAGGTTATACCTCCTTTCAGAGGGCTCCTGTTGAGGAGACCTGCCTCGGGATTGAGATCTGCTGTCTTTAGACTTTTGTTGCTTTTTATTTTCCCACTTCTTCTTAGAAGAAGTAGGTGTCTGCTTTGTAGTGTTCTTTTCAGGACTGCCCACCAGTTGTGGTTTTAATGCCTTCCCACCTAGACTGTCTCTGCCTAATTCTGCATATGCAGTTTCAATTATTTTGGGTAGTTCGTGTTGTTGATCTATTGGACTGAACTCCCTTATGCATTGGCGGATCGCCACTGTAGCTGCTTTCCCTTAATGTTAGCTAGTATTATGGCTGATACCTGATCGAAGTTGTTTAGTAACTTCATCCCTAAGTTTAGGGCAGGCTCTGCTCCGTACTCATTTTGTATCTGTCTCAATACGTCTGGCACTACTGCTAAGGACGGGATACCATGTGTTCTGGTATATATGGCAGCAAAGACTGAACCCCAAGAGGTGCAATCCTCTACTTGTGGTGTGATCCCCATGGGCAAGCAGATTGTTAGAATTCTGTGTTTATCATAGGTGGTAGTATTCGGGAATACTGCCTCAAGCTGAGTTATTTTCTGAACTATCCAGAATGGTATTTGTTCGCGTTTTGCGGGCATTTTGCCCATTACCGCGTGTAATGTTTGAGGAGTCATTTTATTTCCTATACCCTGAGCTGGAGCACTATTTGCTGCACCTGGTGCAGGTTGGATTGTTAAAGTCCTCATGACGAATTGTGTCAGGTTTCTGTAGATTTTAATTAAATCTCTGTGTTGTATGAGTAATTCTGGCTGTGGCATTGTTCCAATGTCAGGGTGCGGTGTGTAAGCCGCTAGTATTGGCCATGTGGCACCGTCTCCTCCGAGCTGGTCTAATCTTACTCTGTTTCTTATGTGGGGTAGGGCGCCATTAAACCAGTAATAATGTTCCTAGTAAGTGAGTGGAATCTCTATGTCCTCAAACGGGGCATATTCCGGTGGTGCATCTCCTGCTATATAGTAGTGAAATGTCTTTGTTATGGCATTTGCTGCTGGGAGTGTAACCCATGAATAGAATACCTCTGTTTTCTTTGATTCGTGTGCCTCAATCATGAAAACTACAATGCCACCCCTGGCTTGTAAGCCATTTTCTAATAGTCTTATGGTGACTGTCCTTCTGAATTTTGGTGCAATCTGTATTGCATCCTCAGGATCTTCCTCGTCGTCTGACGGGGGCAGTGGCATTTGCAGAGGATCTATGACAACGGTAGTCATTGTGTATAGAACACAGACTAATGTTTCAAAGAAACTATGCTAAGGTTTTAGGCACAATTTTAGGAACTAAATGTCCTTCAAGCTTGAATAACCAACAGCCGATAAATAGGATATCTCGCCTACTCAGCTGTGGCGGAGCTTGTGCCCACTCACTCCAGATGTCTCTGGGGTTTTGTGAGTAGGTTCTCTGAGAATAGCACGACTGAACTACTCAGATTCTACTGTTAAATAAGTACCCAACCAACGTTGGGCGCCATGTCGTGTAATTCCTATAGTACCCCTGCAGGACCTGCGCGTTTGGATAACATAAACCGTGAGCTTGGTGTTAGACTGACTCTGTGCACCCCCACCGCATATGTTAGCCGGATTTGCATTAGCTAGCTCACAGTGCCACTAGAATCTCCTCTTATCGGGGAGAGATTAGTTCCTGGCAACCTTAGATCATGACAACCCTAATTCCTCAGAATCGTGGAAACAATGTACTACCTTTCGCTCAGTTACACAGAATAAACAGTCTGGGCGTTTCAATAAGTATTTATTGAACAGTTGTTATTCTAGTGTAAAATATATGTGCTGCAGCAACCAGCAGATAATAGCAGAGATATATTATCAGCAGTACGATCAAAGTGAAAGGATAGAACAGTTCTACCATATTGCAATAATCATGAATACATACATGAATATAAAAGGCACTATTAAAGTGTGCGTACTCCTACGATGCCTAACTAGATGTACCTGAGTGTACCTAGCATATGTGCAGGTCTAAAAGCCTAAGAGCCAAGAATCCCTCTAGGATTTAGTTGAAACCCCATACCTGAATAGAGAGAGTGTGGGACCCCGTCCTGGTCTCGAGTTGGACACCCCGCAAGGGCTGTGTCAGACCGCTGTCAGCTGGAGCAACTGCATGCAGGAGCCTCAGCGTCTCTGGTCAGTGTGTCAGCATGGAAGTCTCGGTTCCCTCTATCTTACCGTGGCAAGATTTGGTGTATTTATACCCTAAAGTGTCTCGTCCCTCAGTATGGCTTGTATTGGTGTTTGTTAGACATGAGGAAGACGTCAGGGGTGAACCTTGTACATACATATTATGCGGGAGATGTAGCTGGTGAATGCTCATGCATAATTTATGAGTACATTGTAGGCCTGTGTTCTGGAAAGACCTTGCAGTGTTCTAACCACAGACTAGATAACGTTCAACCCTCAGGGCTCGTTGTGTACTGTAGGGAACTAATGTAGGTGAAAGATCATGCCTATATTAGGAGCCATGACTATAATAGGGCATGTACGAGTATGACCATAATAGGGCATATACGAGTATGACCATAATAGGGCATATACGAGAACGAGTATGACCATAATAGGGCATATACGAGTATGACCATAATAGGGCATATACGAGTATGACCATAATAGGGCATATACGAGTATTTCTACATTATGGCATATATGAACGGGTCTACATTAGGGCCTAACAGTCTTGCCGCCACCACCACGTCACTTGCGCGCCCGGAGGTGCTAATTCAGCAGCTCGGGGCTCCCGCAGCGCGGGAACACGTCATTGCTACAGGGGAGAGGCCGGAGCCTACAACCCCAGACCTCCTTCCGGCTGTCTTGCCGCCACCGCCACGTCACTTGCGCGCCTGGAGGCGCTACTTCAGCAGCTCAGGGCTCCCGCAGCGCAGGAACCCGTCATTGCTACAGGGCAGAGGCAGGAGCGTACAACCCCCAGACCTCCTTGCAGCTGTCTTGCCACCACCGCCATGTCACCTGCACACCCTGAGGTGCTACTTCAGCAGCTCGGGCTCCAGCCGCACGGGACGTGCGCGACGCACCCCGGGCCACACCCGGGCTAAGCCTGGGCCAAGGGCGGGCCCGTCTGCGCCCGTCAGAGCCCGGAAGAGGCCACCCCTCCAACCCTTGTGATCTGGGGCCTCTTTTAAGGTATTGAGTATAGTCATTTTGTGTTCTGTTTTACCACTGTGCAATCTGTCAGCTGTGTACGTTTCATGCTGTGAAAGACCATGGGGGGGGTCTTTAAAGCCCCATAATCTATTTGGCAAGTCACGACGTTTAAGTTAGCTAATACCCCCAGACACTTTATGAAAACGTGCTGTAAAGTTCCCTAAAGCACGGTTGCTCAAAAGAAATGGGAAAGAGTAAGCAAACTATGGGCTTGCCAGGAGCGGACTCTTTCTTAGCCAGGGCGGTAAATGTTTTGTCGAACGAAATTGCCTTGACTGATAGGAGACTCTCGTTGGAAATAACTAATCATCCTCAGATCTCATTGCCTCTTATTGACTCTTTGCAAATGGAAGACTCAGGTGAGATGGTACCCACTACGGTCACTGCTACTGCTACTGATTTGCCAGATGGAGCGGATGGTAACCAAGATGAAGTCACATTTCTGTCTGATCCCCCGGTTAAAAGAAAGAGAGGAGAAGGGAAAAAAACTGTGCGGATACCCAAGAAGGCTGTAGGTTCAGGCGTTATAGCCCAGGTGGACTCGAGTCAGATTGTGTCTAATTTGTTACCTAGAATTGAAGATATGTTAAAGTCACTCTCATCACTCATCAATTTACGGCTGACCAAGATAGAAGCCTTGCTCCATCAGTCCACTGAGTTGCATTCTCGTCACTTATTTAACAATCTGGAAACAGCGACTGGGGAGGTGACTGGGGGTGCAGGGCCAACACAGTGGTCCGGACCGGCACCCTCAGCCCCCTCAACAAATGGCTGTCAGCACTTGGATGCCAGAGGTATCTCACAGCTAGATCAAGGAAATAAAAATCCACCACAGGAGGGAACACGATCACGAAAGAGCCTGGGAATATCACAAAATAAACAGGAGGAGGGGGGCGGTGCGGACATAGCTCCACGGAGACCATTAGATTGACCCCCGTAATAACTCTCGGCCCGATTTGCAGGGCCCCAACTCCTCCCATCTCCCTCCACAGATAGAAGGGAGAAGTGACATTCTACAACTGCCCCCACAGTCAACCCCCTTAGTGGCCGTTCTGACTGGTGTCTCACCAGTTAAGCAGGGTACTAGGGAGTCTACGATAGATCTGCTACATAAAGTGACCCACTGGTTGGACAACTCGTAAGTAAATGGTCGCCATTTATCAACCCATGTCATCATGGCCAGAAAAGTGGGATGGATTGGATCCACCATAAAGAAAGATGGGGGGGTGATTGCATTGTGGTTAATTTAACGCATCCGAAACACACAAAAGCCATAATTCACAGTTATTGTTGACAAGACTCTAAAACCGGAATTAAGGTCATCCCGCTTCACTTTTTCTATCCTACAGGGGTACCACGTCAAATGATCCAGAGTACAAACCTCGGTCTCCTACCAGCAAGATCATTACAATGCCCAAATGTGAACATAGCTATTCCCCTTGTAAATAAATTTGCCCCATTGAGGGATTTAGACAGTATTGATTGACAATTGGCCCCAACTGAGGGTGGGGAAACTATAGGGTGCCCTCCATTATCTATGGAGGTCATTAACACTCCCTTAAAGTCTGACCCCACATAACCTGGTTCGCTGAACCTTAAATTAATGTCCTGGAATATTGCGGGACTAAGGACTAAAAAAGACGAGGAGCCGTGGTTCTGTCATTTTGTCACATTACAAGAAACATGGGATACGTCTGACTCTTTTGTCTTGGACAGTTTACCCCTTTTTATAAAGCTATTTCTCCCTCTACTGTAGGACGTGCAAAGGGAAGTCCTCTTACCCTGATATCACTTAAATTAGCTTGCATGATGAAGATGTTGTTTTGTTCCTCCCCCCATTCGTTAGCAGTGGAACTAATTGTTTCCAAGCGACCTACGCTGTTTGTAATTAACTTTTATAATTCTTTTTGTAGGGAAAATGATATCGAGCACATTGGAGCACTTGAGGGTTTTTTGGAGCATTATGGAGAGGAGAGTTGTTCCTACTTTGAGGTTATGATAATGGGGGATTTTAATGTACATCTTTGTCTTTCTAATTGCACTTTAGGTAGGGGACCTTGGGACACCTCGGTTCCTTCTGTTCATTTTGAACATTCTACCCTAGGTTGTCAGTTAGAGAGCCTACTTGCTATAAATAATCTACATTGTCTTGAACATACTGGTGAGACAGAGTCAGTTCCATCTTTTATTGGCAGGAGCTATTCCTCGACTATAGATATTATTATGGTATCTGCTACTCTGCTCCCCGACATATTAAAACTAAACCATATTTGGAGCTGCTATAGCGATCATAATCCGTTGTATTTAGAAATGATGGGGGAGCTGGTTTTCCATGGGGCTGAGAGAAAGAGCCTATCAAACAGGGATTTTAAACCGACTGATCAGGCCCGTAAAATCAGGTGGGGAAAGATAATGCCAGAGACCATTTTAGATAAGCTATACATGGAGGTTTAAGAAGATATTAAACTGTGTCTTGATAACCATGCTGAGGCCAGTGTGGTAATAGGGGCTTTTGGTAACCTTGCAAAGCTGATTGCAGAAAATCTAACGGGGTGAGGAAGGATGGGGGACTCTAAGGGGGAAAAATGGTTTGACGCAGACTGCTCTAAATCCCATAAGGCTCTTATGAGGGCTCTAAAACATAAACCCAAGGATGAAGAAAAGATTAAGGTATGTAGGAAAGCCTAAAATTGGCCATAAATCTAAGGAAAGATAAGATACGGGAACAGGCATGCCACGATCTGAATCAGGTTAGTGTTCTGTCTAACAGCTCAAAATTCTGGAAAATACTAGTAAACAGTCCTTTTTTTCTAGATCAACACTCTGCGCGATTGTTTTATCCCTGCTGATACATGGGTTTGTCATTTTGAGCAGATTTATAGAGGAGTGGACCTGGAGATTAATGTCAACCCCTGGGAACCCAGTATAGAGACGCGTCCGCTAAGCCTTGGGGTAGTTTAGGTCCAGAAAGCCATCATTGGTACATCAGGACGAAAAGCCCCTGGGCCAGAAAGGATCCCTGTGGATCTTTATAAGGCTGACCCAGGGGCATGGGCAAAGATCCTAGCTAGGGCCTTTTTACGCAGCAACAACAGGCGGCTCACCGCCCTCATGGACCACAGCGGTTATTTTACCCATTTTTAAAAAGGGCACCAGAAATGACCCTGCATGTTACCGCCCGATCTCATTATTAGACTCGGCCACTAAAATCAAGGGGAAGGTGATTTTAGAACGCTTAACAATATGGCTAGACGCAAGCAATGCAATTTCAGACCTGCAATACGGTTTCAGAAAAGGTATGGGGACAGTGGAACAATGCATAAATCTACTTATGATGATCAGCAAGTATACACTCGCTAAAAAGGGACGTATGTACATGGCTTTCATGGACTTAACGTCCGCTTTTGACCGAGTGAATAGGTCAAAATGATGGCCCTTACTACTAGAAATCGGAATGGATGCCGACCTGGTGGCTTTTTGCACTGGTCCCACTTAAGTTTGACTGCCTCAGCCAGATTCAATGAAAATGGTTCCCTTACAGAATCCTGGGATGTTAAGCGAGGGTGAGACAGGGATGTATCTTGGCTCCTCTTGTTTACCTTATATATTAACAATCTGAGGGCTGCCCTGTCATCTGCTAGCAAAGACATCCCTAGAGCAGGATCTAAACTCATCCCTGCTCTCTTATACGCAGGCGATGCAGTTCTACTTGTGAGGACACCAGTGGGGCTGCAAAGACCTGTAAACACTTTAGTTGATTTTAGGGTTTCACTTGACCTCTCCATTAATTTCTCGAAGTCCCAAATAATGTCGACCGGTAACACAAGGCGTGACAAGTGTACGCTCTTATGCAAAGTTGGAGAACTGACAAATGTTGCTATATTTCCTTATTTGGGCATTTTGTTGGACGAAAAAGGGTCATGGGTAGCTCAGCGAATACTAAAAAAAAACATCTTGTCTAGATCAGCAGGAGCGACTATGGATTTCGCAAGGAGACTGGGGAGTAAGCCATTACGACCACTACTGAAGGTTTATAATGAGAAATGTATACCAATGGCCACGTATGGCAGTGAGGTATGGGGGAATAAAGAGGCCGGCAATTTGCAGGTGGTTGAAAATAAATATTTGCGGAAACTTTAGCTGTACCCCCCCAGCACCCCATCATTTATGGTGCACAAAGAACTAGGGCAGGGTTACATTTCTGATCGCATAGCAGTGGCCCCTTTAATATGGTGGTTAAAAATATGGTCTAGCCCCACTCCTACCCTGAACCAATTTGTTCTAGAAGATTGCATGAGGCTTGACAGGGCCGCTGACGTTCCTTGGCTAGGTTACATCTCACAGCAGCTAGCGAATATAGGGCGCCCTGAGCTCTTTACACATCCCAGACAGATGTACCCTGGCAAGTTGAAAGTTATTAAAAGGCAATTTCTAGCCAAGAGGATGGTGGAAAGGGAAAATAGTGAACCTAATAAACCCACGATACGACAATACTTACTTTTGAGTCCTGGGACTGGGAAGGTCACTCCAGAAATTGTTAAATACCTATGTAGAATTTATGAAAAGCCTGGATTTTCATACAAACGGATCTAAGTCATTTGTTTTAATTGCAGGACAAAAGCTGAAAAATCCTCCGTCCTTTTTTATCTCTAATCGTAAAGTGGTGCAGATAGAGTTATTTTCTTATCTAGGGGTGACTTTTGACTATAGCGCATCCTGGATGAAAATGGTGGCGAATCGTGGGATCATGCTTGAAAAGAGTACAAATGCCATTCGTTCGTTTTAAAAAAAGTTGGGAACAAGAAATCCAGATATTTTAAGAAAGGTTTATAGGGCCAAATCTAGTGCAGTAGCTGCGTATGGTGCCGGAGTGTGAGGCCATGTTAATGTAAAAGGGATACAAACAATAGAGGATTGCTTTTGGAAATCAATGATGAGCCTCCTATTAGTTGTTCAAACTTTAAATTACATCAAGAGTTATATATCACCTATATAACTGATCAGATTAACGTAGCACCTATTCTCCTTTGGCATTCAATATGGTGCAGAGATACGGTGTCCCTTACCCAACAAATAATAATAGATTGCTTATCCCTAGAACATACACAGAATATTCAGTGGTTAATGTATGTGAAAAATACTCTACATGCTCTAGATCTAGTGAGCTTATTTGAATTACCCAGAAAATGTGTATCTGTCTCAAAAAAAGTTTTAAAAACCCGTTTTTTATCCATTGCCAATGATGTGAGAACGAATGCACACCATAGTAAACCGACTATCAGGGAATACATTGAGGGCCCATTGCAGGGTGAGGGGATATCTTCCTACTTGGAGTTTGTAGCAATCACTCAGCACCGATTCATTCTGTTAAGGCTTCGCCTTAATTACATTCTGTGTATGCTGGGCCACCCTGCTGGTATCTACTCTACTAACGATCTCCCTTGTTGCCCATGTGATGATTTCTCGCGTCAAACTGATTTGCACATTTTCTTTTTTTTAAAAATGTTATTGTAATCATCGGAAAAGGTTTTTAATTCCACTTTTACGTAAGCATAATTTTAGATATTGTCGCCGGCCCTATACTTTTTACGAATGTTGCCTGACCCTCTAACCTGTTATAGTGTTGCCTCCTTTTTATTTTGTCTCTGAGAACTAAGAAATTGCACATTTGTTGATATGAACTGACTGTTTTTTAGACTTTTTATCTGTAATGCATATTTGAACTTTTATGGTTGATTTTGTATTAATGGAATAAAGTAATTTTGAATTGAATTGAATTGAGTCCTGGGACCCTAGAACAACCTTTCTGGTCTTACATTAAAAATCTACACCATCGCTTTCTTTTAAGATTTAGGTTTAATTGCATTCACTGGTGTCTAACGGGCCACAAGGGTTTTTCTAAGCCAGGGGCCCTAAAGCACTGCTCTTGTGATGATTTTTCGGACCAAGATCTTTTTCATTTTATGTTTTTCTGTGGATTTTATAATGATCTCCGGATAAAATATATCTTACCACTTTTAAAACATTGTAACTTTGCACAAGTGAGGCCAGCTCTGATATATCTGCAAATGCTGTCTTCACCTTTGATATGCTTCGGGGTTGCAAGTTTTTTAACAGGAGCCTTACGGCGAAGGAAAAAATTTGATCATGCACTGAACCGGTCTTAGAAATGTCATATTTTAGTGGGCATTGTTTTTAATTATTTGTCAGTACTGTATAGAATGCACTTTAACCAGGTCTATGAAAGCGCAGTAGTTTTGACTTCAGTTTTTACATTTTATTAAGGCTAATATATATTAGGGCTCAGAGAACCATACATGGTAACTGTATATGAATTATTGGACCTGTCCTTTTACTAAGTATTGTATACGTTTTTATCTTTTACTCTTGGTGTGTGTAAATGTGCTTTTATGCTCAATATTGCCCGAATAAAATTTATTTGACTTGACTTGAGTTGAGCATAGGTGTTCCCATGCATCCCACCCCTGGATTTTGGCATAATTCCAGATCTACCAAGACTGGTAAACCTGGGAATGCGTAAAAATGCTATGCCTTCCCAGGAGAGGCGCAACAAGGAGAAAAATCTTTATTTCTCCTTATTGTTTCCTCTTTCTAAGTGTGCTGCATTCTGAAGCACACTTACAAAGAGGAAGAGCCTGAGAAGATTTTTTTTGTGCAGAAAGGTGTTCCTTCCTGCACAAAACAATCCGACCTGTAACGCAAGCACTCTTGCATCATGGCGCAAGGGTGCCTGCATTGGCTCTAGGCACTGTGTGCCCCAGTGCAGGGAGAAAGCAGGAGTGCGCCATATATTAGTGAATATGGTGAATTTCTGCACTCTCCCTTTCACGCAGCGCAATAAGTTGACTTGCTGCATTGCGAGGAAAGATTGGTAAATATGGCCCTAAATATTAAATAAACATTTATTATTTGATTATAGTTACCTCACAGCCTTACATGCCTGAAAGAGCAAGTTGGGGAGGTCAATTAAGCTTTGAGAGCTGGGCTGATAGACCACTCCTGCTGCATAGACCCTGTCACTATCACCACAACATCAGCCTAGCCTAGCCTAACCACCACAGTCAGTGCTCGTTGGTACTTTCAATTAGTTACATTTTTTAATTCAAATTTCCAATTGTCCAACAGTTCACAAACCAAACTGTCACTATATTCTATAACATTCTCAATAACCACCCACCCCTGAAATGGTTTCAGGCTGAATCAAGTACTACTTTCTTGGTACAAATCTGACCTGCTTGTGGCTGTGCGCTTATGCAAAATTTCCTATTGGTAGTTTTATGTGAAAATAAAAATTTTGCATCTTTATTTCAACAGTATTCACCAAACAGAGCTCACCCATGTCCTTACCCTTTTTTCCAATATTTGACAAAGTAGGAAGGAAGTTCAATTCTCTCATGAAGTATCACTTAACGAAGCTACTAATACACAAGGAAAACGGAAAAGGAGGAAAGGGAAAGGCAATAAGTCAAGGATTACCAAGAAACACCCAAAGAAGATAAGATTCAATTAAAAAAAATTCCAGGTACTGCTTGCAGAAACTCTGCACATAAACAGATAGAGCTGTTCTATCTTTTTATGTGCGGAGTTCTCCGCCTCGATTGCGGAGTTTCTGCAGTCGTAAACTTACTAGTAGTAAAATTGACCTGAGAGTTTGTGAATACTAAAAGAAATTGTAAACTTACACAAAAGTGTAAGTTTGCCTTTGTGAATTAGGCCCTGAGTCACTATTATCCCCTCTGCAATATTCATACATAGTAGCTGCTTTGGAAGATATAACAGTTTACCCCTTTATAGTTAATCATACATGGAGAGATGTAAGGGCCTTTCCACAAAGGTAAATTGATAGGTATAAAATTACGCACATGTAAATCTACCACTGCACCTTATAGTATATTTACACTTCTTTGACCTTCAACATTACCCAGTGTATAGTTTTTATAGTGGCATACTTACATGTCTCCACCACCTAGGGGAGCCTAATACAGGAGGATTTGTGGGGGTAAAATTACTACTTGTAACTTTTCACAGTAGGCAGACCCCTCTGCAGAGGGAGGAAAGGAGTAGTGGAGATCCCAAAATGTCCCTTGTGCTGAACTCATTGGATCGTATGCACTGCACATCACAGTACAACATAAAGATGTCACATATAATTTCTCGTAAAGCATATTTTATTTAATTTCCTGTGCTTGCTTTGACTCCAGGTTCGCCAAATGATAAATAAAGCAAGATGTTTTTGCAGACCAAATTAGCAAAACAAGTATCATCGTTTTCTTCCCGGAGACTCGCAGGAAACAATGATGTTTAATGTGAAAATAATATAGCGTTAACGGACTGCTGAAGAAATCCCATTTTCTTTGGCAATTATGTGTCCTGGATAATATGTTTTTCGTTTCTTTTTTGAATGCTTGCAGTGCTAAAGGGTAGATAGAATTAGAATAAAGCCAGATAGTCATGAAAATGAAAATCAAAAGCAAATTGCTGTTCAAAACACGTCTGGCTGGTTTAATATCCATTCTTTCATAGATAATACGTTTTTCAGTGACGCATTTGTTTAGAGATAAAATAGTCCAGGGGACTAGTTTGTTGGGAAGCTTTTATGTTACCACCATAGCCGAAAAGGTACAGAAAAAATAAGCTGTTGGGGAGCAAGGAAACGGCGCAGCTAGCGCGGAGTGGAATTTATTCATGTGACTGAGAATGTTCTCTTACCTTTTTAATAGTGTTACCCCTCCTGATCTATTGTTCACTGGGAGATGAAAGAATAGGCAACCAAATAGTCTCATTTAGGGCCCCAAAATAAGTCTTGTGAAATTACCGATTCTGTCAGCTGAAATAAGTGTTACAAGCAGTATAGAAGTACCGCATTCCTGCGAATTTCCCTCCCCAGATATTTCACCAGCTAAAAAGCAAAAATTAGGAATTACTGGAGGAACATTATTCCCCATTTCTCACGGGCCAGTCAGGATCCCAACTATAGTGGGAAGGTAACTGTGGTAATTGTGCATCACAAATTACTCCTATCCAATGTATTGGTAATTTTGGTGGCAAAATGTATCGAAATAGGTTTACCACAAAAGTTGCAATTCAGCCATAATAGTTGTAGTGACCTAGGGCGGGGCACTAGGACCCTGCAGTGGACAATGGACCCTGAACACCAAGAGGGAACCGGACACCACATCCGGTCAAGGGGGTGGGGACGAACTGCAGAGAAGAGGGATCGTGGGCGGACGTGCGAGGGCCGAGCTCTCCACAACACATGTACATACCAAACAAATAAAGGTATTGAGAATCCCTACCTGTGTTCTGCGTGTTGGTGTGCTGAGGAAGGACACGACAATAGTGTAACTATATCCCATCTTTCCACGCATGACATTTCAGAAATATGAGGAGACTTTGTGAGCTGAAGACAATTTTATTTCAATAATATGGATGAGAGATTGAGATACACATCAAGCTTTGTTTCAGTTTTGCTGAACTATTTGGTCAACAAGAGCTGGGAAAGATGTCCTAATATGCATCAAAACATTAACTAGTGAGCAATAAAGTGAAGAAACAATTAGGCAAAAGTCTCTATCTTAAGCATTTCCACCCCATTGTTTGCTTTGAAACGGAATAAAATCAAGGATTTTGTAATGTTAGTCCTAGAGAACAAAAAAAGGACTCCATTACAGCAGAAAGAGGCCTACCACTCATAAAAAGACACTACCGATGTGGGAGATATCAGGCCTGTAGATTTACAATGAATACTAAAACCCTTGACTTTCAAATTGTAATACCTCAAATGTAACATATACTTTCAAGTGTCCATGTCACATGTACATATATTACAAACAACACAAATGGTGAAACAAAAATCAGCCAAAATAGGTGCAGAATAAGATCCAGTATCCTTATAACCCCCTTGCTAGAGCTTTACAGAACTTTCAAACATAAAGAAGAAATTGTGGAATGGCAGGTGATTGAACTGATTAGACAATGTTCCAGAGGAGGGAATCTGAAGTATCTACTGTAAGAAATTGTGTTGTTGGTTGACTGGGATGTGAGCCCTGGTCAAGCAGCAACCACAATCCTTGTCAGAGTGAGACCCAAGCAAACCCTAAATTAAGCTGTGCTCAACCCTCTGGTAGCTTGGTACAGAGCAGTCAGGCTTAACTTAGCGACAATGTTTAAAGTATTTGTGCAACACTTCAAACAATAGTAAAGTGAAAACATCACACTAAAAGGATCCCTCACCAAGTTAGAGAAATAGAACTAACTTTAATAAATAAAACAATTCCAAAACAACAAAAATCCAATCAGTAGAACCGAAGATAAATAATTTTAAAGATTTTAGTGGAAATAGCGCCAAAAAGTGCAAAGCGCCAACTGTGGATATCTGGTCGCACCGGACCGGGACAAAGTCACAAGTTCAGGCTAACCATGATGAAACATGGGATGGCTACAGGTGCCCAGTTAAACCCACTGAACAGAGTACCTTAAATCTTGGTTTGCGGAGCGTTGTGAGGATCCTCATCGAAGACGTATCACACAGCAGAAGCTATTCGTCAGTTTCAAGGTGCGTTGCAGCTGTGATGCAATGCAAAGTCCAGGGTCAAGGTTGCGGTGTGCAGTTAGGACTATGCCTCGGTTCCAGAGAGCTGTGAGGCTGCGATGCGGGTCCAGTGCCGTCGTCGAGGCTGCCGTCGACGAGAGATGCGATGCCCTATGCTGAGCATGCGCCTCGCAGCAGCAGTTCAGAAAGTATTGCGGGCTGCAGAGGTGTTGCAGGTCTATGCAACGGGTCCAGTCCATGCCGAAGCGGAGATGTGTCAGTTCTGCTTGGGGTTGCATTGTGCAGCAAAGGAGATGTGTTGGTTCTGCTGGATCCACAGAGGCTGGCAGAGTACCTTAAAGCCCACTTCCAAGGGTTCCAGGACTGTGGTGGCACCACTTGACAGTTTAGATTCACAGAAGGCAGAGTCCAGATGCAAAATTGCTGAAAGTCCATTGTATCCCTGAGGATTCAGATCCGGAGGCCAGCCAACTAGCCCTTCGAGTCACTCTTGGTTCGGGGTTCAAGAGATGCAGGTCCAGTCCTTCTCACCGAGGCAAGAGGGCAGCAGATCAGCACAGCAGAGTAGCAGTCTTTCAGATCAGCAGTCCAGTAGAGTGATATTCCTTTCAGCAGCAGTCCTTCTTCCTGGCAGAGTATCCACATGTCCAGAGGTGTGCTGAAGAGCTGGTGTCTGAGGTCCAGCATTTATAAACAGTTGTGCCTCTGAAGTGGGGAGAAGCTTCTAGCATGCCTCTGAAGCGCACAGGTGCCCTGCCTTCCTGGACCTGGCTCCAAACTAACTACAGGGGGTATGCAGCCCTTTATATGGAGGCACGGTACAGCCTATTCAAGTGTAAGAGCAACTGGGTCCCCAGCTACTCCCTCATATCCTGCCAGTAATAGCCCATACAGTCACACCTAAACTTCTCATTGTGTGTGGCTGTCTAGGAGGAATACAAAAGCCCAATTATCAACTACACCCAGTCATGTTACCCAGAGACAGCCTGCAGGCACCACATGGCTTAGCCAGGAAAATGTCAACTTTCTAAAACTGGCTTTTTTAAAATTGGAATTTAAAATTCAAATTCACTATGTTAGGATTCTTCATTACAATTCCAGAGACACCAAACATGAACTGATTGCCTGTTCCCATTTGGAAATTACACTTAAAAAATATAACAAATATTTAATTTACAGGCCCTGGGCACTGGTAGTGCCATTTTGTTAGGGACTTACAAGTAAATTAAATTTGCCATTGGGTGTAAGCCAATCTAACATGATTTAAGGAGAGAGCACAAGCACTTTAGCACTGGTTAACAACACTGACTGCCGACCGGACGATAATAACAGGACTGTGTCCCCAGAGATACAACCATCAGGCACTTATCATGGTAGCCTTTAAAATTTAAATACTTGTGCGTCGACAGCAGGAATTTGAAATATCTCAGATCAAGGGCTCTTCATTGCCTCTGTGTTCCTGCGTCTTCTTCACATCACCATTTGCCCTGAAGAAGTTCATTTTATGTATGAACGAAACGCGTTGGCTGGAATTTGCACATTTTGATATTGAAAATAAAGGATTGATAAACCACTATACAAAATGAACATTTGGATTTATTGAAGAAAACTCTTTGGTAGTGCACCGCTCCACTATTTTCAACAGTGGTAAAGTGTGCAGAGTCCTTAGGCCAGCTAAAACAAAGTCAAAAATAAAAAATGATGGACGGAATGCTGGGCAATGTCAAACACTTAGCCCAAGTACAGAGATCTGGGCCTAAATCCATTGTTGTTTTGCTCACCATTCCATTTCAGTTTGGACCCAGCCATATGCAAATCAGTCTTGACCCTGCTCCCCATGCAAACAGTCCAGCCCAAACTGATTTGTTCAGCATTCCTTCGATCATTTGTTCTTTTAGCTACAACAAAGTCAGCAAAACAAGAGATCTGAAGGCAAAAAGTTAGGGGGAACACCACGCCAAGAATGGCAGGTCTGACAACCACTATCCAACAGGGAATGTAGGAGGATGGATTTGCTACACAGTGAAGTGTATGATTCAATGATGAACGCAAATTAAGAAGTGTGTCAGTTCCGAAGTGATTCTTTTTGATCTTTTTTTCCATTTGAGATATATAACGGATATCACCTTATAGAAACACTTAAACCTTTGTGTGGACTGAAAACGAATGTATTCATAGATTATTTTGATACAATTTGAGGATGTCATCCAAATATTGTTGCATTTTTGGTGGGTTTTTAAGCACTTCCTTGCTGTTTGTCAATAGATATGTCAAGATGCTTATTAGATTTTACTTCAATTACCATCTATGATGTCCCCCATGTGACCAGAGAATGATGTGTCTAATAAGTGGGAAACTATAGTACCTCCTTGGTGCATATAGTTTAAAGAATTAAACTTTTTGTCCCCACATAGCATTTGAGTAAACAGTTTTGATAAAATCTTGGTTATTTTATATATTGCTACTTGAATATTATATACTTGGGTGGATTCACACCCCAGGACACACAACATAGATAAGCAGGACTATGCACTGTGTTTACTTTTGTAAATGGCTTAGTCGCATGTCTTACAAATATACTGACATGTTTTAGATACTTGTCTTTACACGTATGCATTTACTTCACTATCGCCGGTTTCAATGTGAGTGAGTATTTGTAGACTGTACAGTACCTTTTAATTGTACTGGGTAGCCAGATTGGATAACTGTACCTTGAATATAGCAGATCCAGATGCCGGGCTCTGGTACAGTGGTGGCTCGCTGGTGAAATGTGCACTGTGTGCACATGAGCACTGTGCATTTCATTTAAATTATGGCATGCTTGATTTATATATGCACTCATTTATATATGCACCAAGTGTTTATTCTTGATACTGCTAGTAATCTGGTAACATGCCAGATAGCAGGTATATGCTTACACATAAAACGACAGCCCCCGATGTTAGGCACTTGTGCAGCTGTACTTACAGTTGGCCATATTCAGACTAAGCATGTCTTTCTCTTAATCTGTTGAGTCCTTTGGACATGACCTTCAAGTCCATAGTGCTTCCAACTGGGTGTTATGACTGTGGAGTTCACGTTAATGCATCAGGCACTGTAGCAGCAACTGCTGTGGAGCCCCCCTTGTCACACCCATCCTTGGTCGGTTGTGTTTGCCCTACCAATGACGGGGGCAGAATACCCACTAGACAACAGGGAAATTAAAGAAAATGTGTGCTGGCATAGAAACATGCCCCATCTCAAAAGGGGACATTCCAATCTTTTTGCCACCCCCTGCAAGACAGATAGTAGAAAGCCCACCAGATGCCCAGCAGTACTTATTGAAAAATAAGGAGGTGAGGTCATACCACCCTGGTATATGGCCACCAAAAGGGGGAAATCAAGTGTTCTTGCCACCCTAAGATGGCATATTTGGGGTTTGATCCGCCCCAGAGGGACAGAAATCCCACAGTTTTACATTTGGGCAAAACCAAGGGGTGCCGTCATCCCACCCTGGTATTGGGCCAAAGCCCCACCCCAAAAGGGATAAACCAGTCTTTCTATTTTACTAGTGAGGCAAAGAGGGAGTTTGCCTCCAGTTTGTCCCCAGGGAGCAGAAAGCCCACTAGTCATTACGGATTTCAACATGGCACCAAAACAAACAAAAGGATGGGGAGGCTTACCCTGGCATCTACCATTCCCTCACTCCAAAAGAGGCAATAGTGTATTTCTGCTCCTCCTGGGACAGATAGTATGTTTGACCCTATTCGGGAGGTTGACCTTAATCTGCCCCCCCAGGGGATAGTAAGCTCACTAGACATCTGGTATTTTACATTTGGGCAAAGCAAAGGGATGCACGTGTCTTTTTTCTAAAATAATGGAGTGGGGTCTGGCCCATCCTGACATCATGAACTAAAACGCAGTTTCCCCTTGCAAGAGCAATTCAGTCGCACATATGCTTAACACAAACTTTGTGTTTAAAAACACTAAAATGTCATGAATTGTGATATGTATATCATCTTTCTTTACAGTTTTTGTGTTATTCATTTTGCTTGTCCTGAAGAAGGTGGATACCTACAAGTCCAGTCCACTGAAACACGTCGATATAATTCATAATACAGAATATGTGAAGATTTGGGACTTGATAGCTGGTGATGCAGACACCACATGAAGTATTTGACATCCCAGATTGAACAGATCAATTTTTGAAATATAGACAATTATATCAGTTTTGTTCTTCTCCCCGTTTTTTGTCATTGTCATGTTTATATATCTTTTTATTTATTGAATTTTGTTGCATCGTACTGTGAGGATCAGAGGATACAGAGGTTTTTTAATTATTGTAAAAAAATAGTTTTTAACTTGCATTTTAACCATTGTGGGGCAAAGTGTAATGATTGCTCTAAACTTGGGTGTCTATACATTGTAATGTATTTTTAAGAAGGTCAACATTAAACCTTTTGTATTTTTGCTATAGTATTGTGGTATAGATTTTGGCCTTTGGGATGATTGAAGGGTGATTGTTAAGCATATGTGCTACTGAATTGCTCTTGCAAAGGTAAACTGAGTTTTAGTTCATGATATTGAGCCCTAACCCCGGTGGTAGAGGGGCTATCTCTCTTTTTGTATACCTTCATGACATCAGCCCACCTACCCCACCCCTAATGCCTCAATAATTCCTTCTTTTCCCCTGGGCACTAATGTATCGCTATTGCAAGCAAGAGACAATTGCAATTCCTTTGGGCGTTGTTTTCACAAGTGGGGTTCAATGCTAATATCATCCCACTTGCCATGCCGAATGGCTGCACTTTTCGGGCTCAGGTCAGCCGTCACATGAGGAAACTTACCAAACTCAGACATTTAAAAAAACTAGACCCCGAGGGGAGTCCACAGTGTCGTGCTCGCATGGATCCCATGAAGTTTTTTCCCTCAGAATGCCCTTCAGGACTCAAAGTTTTCCTAAATCACGCATTTCCCTTGCATTTCTGTTTCCCCATTTGTGTCGCTCAGACTAGTGATCGCAACGCAAAAGGCACAAAAATGTAGTTTGGAAGCATCAGCAATCGGAGTAGCTGTGTTATTTGTGCCTGGGCTCGATGGCCACCAAGGGAAATCAAGGAAACCTGCTAAACCTAGACATTTCTGACAACTCGACAACCAGGGAGTCTAGGGTGGTGTGCCTTGTTTGGAACCCACAAGGTTTTAATGCTGACAATGCCAGGGGAACGTCAAACTTTGCTTAATATCACACATTTACTTTGTTTTACTCCAATGTAAACTTCTAGAATCTGCAGGGATTCACAAAATTCCCACCACCCAGCATTCCACTGCTTGTTGAGATAATAAAGCTACCCCACTTATGTGGCTGGGCAAAGTGAAATCGATCAAACCAGAGACAATGGAAATACTTCAAGTGGGTACAGTTTTTATCTGAAGTTAGGAAATGTTGGTTGGTAGAAAATTTGTGGATTCCGCAGATTACTCAACTTTCACTCACAGAAATGTGAGGAAAATGTGTTTTTAGTCAAATATTGAGATTTGCAGTGGTTTATGTGTAAAACAATCTTGAGAGATCCACACAAGACACGCCATCCTGGACTCCCCACATGTCTAGTTTTCAGAAATATATATCGCACATCAATAGGTGGCTGGGTTATTCTCAGGCTCCACCTCAGCAGAGTATTAATACAAATCAATTCAAATATCTAATTACACCTTAGATGCTCCAAAAGCAAAGGTAGACACCAAATAACTTTTAAGGGCCAATAATGCCTCTGTTATATTTAAAAGACCTTTGAGTACACAATGAATTAAAGTCCACAAATGAATAATTTGATCTTGTGTCCCTATTCGTAGTCTTCACGCTTTCAGCCAAGCCTCTTGCCAACACGTTTTTCATTGTATCAGCGTTGTGCCTCTGACTTCATCAGGGCTAAAGACAAAAAAACACAGCGTATTCTAGTTACACCTTTGAAACAGTATAAATTAGATATCTTAATGATAATATGCAATCAAACCTTAACCTGTTTCCTTAGATGCATCTTTAACTCGTGTGGGAACCCATTGCAAACTGTATCTTAGTTACAAGCACTGAATTAAATTATTGACTATTTCATAAAAAATATGGAAATAAGGTTTCATTGTAAACAATTGTGACATATTCCAAATTGCTCCTCCACAACCAAATATATTAACCAATGTGAATCCCCAGCTGGCCCAAACCTAGGCACATATATTAACATACCATTAATGTGAGCTATATCTCCATAGTAAATCCTTAATTTTAACTACAAGACAAAATCGACATCAACCCATCAGTTCAAGTAACCTTAGAATATTAAAAAGAACTCAACAGAATTGCACTTTATCAAAAAGTACCCACTCACCCAATTTGGGTTTTGTTCCATAAACCAACGGTATAGGGTGTATTTCTTGAACCAAGAGAATATATTATAAGTACACGTTTAAATCAAACAGATTTCTAACACCCACTCACCTTATTAAAAACACCACAGGTGATGACACCTGTCCAATAATATACAAAATATCTGTGTCACAACCTCATCAGTAATCTCCACATTAGCATATGCCATGCTGCTTGATTCCTATTACTTAACACCAGCAATTAGCCAGCAACACAAGTGCTTAAAAAATACAAGTTATACTCTATTTCGCCCTTCGATATCAATGATACTATATATGTGAAAAATAATCGCCAAATGAAATTTTACAATAGTTACATTACAATCGCAAACTCACCAGAAAGACAGTACTCCCAGTAACTAAGCACATATCCACTCAGCGTTCCACTTGGGCACCATATTGTCATGCCTTAACTAAACAAATAAATTTGATAATAGACAACTCTACCAGAGTGGTTTGTGGCAGACATCTTAACATATCTAATAAAACAACCTTACGTCCTAAATCATCGTACACATAGTCATAGTTAGAGTCACAAACTCACAAAACGACAAATACTCTCATACAAGTTAACATATATCTATTCAACTTTCCTCTCAGGCGCCATGTCGCCCTGCTTTCAATAAATATAAAATCTTATTAACGGAAAACTCTACTTCCAGTCCATAATACTATGTCATCATAAACAACCAACAATTCAACATCAAGTAAAACTGGCAGCCATCTTGATTAAACTTTCAATCTAAGGAGCTTTCAAATAAATGATCAGAAAATAAGGTTATGAGGCCCTGGAGCACAACTTTTCAATTTAAAAAGAACAATAATAAATGGGAGGCAAGATGGCGGCCGCAGCGGTGGCCGAATGAGTGGCTTGCAAACGCTCCTCCATTTTTCACCCCTCACTTTACTGTTGGCAGTAACACTCCGGGGATAAACCGTGCGGCAACTATGAAATGCAGTGGCGTTACCTGGAGTTAAGTACACCGAGTCCTGCATCGAATCCCGCATCTAGCACTGCGTCTATCAGCTGTAGCGGAGTGCTGCGAACCCAGCAGGTCTTACCTTGGTGGCGATTCTGGTGTGGGCGGACTTCAGTGACTGCGAGGCCCGAGACCAGCTCTGCAATGCCGCCGAAACCGATCGGAAGAGGTGCTAAGACCCAGGGGGCTGTGGCGGCAGCAGGGTCATTAGCGATAACCGCTAGTCCGGCTTCCCCTGCCTCGCAGCATGGGAGGAAAGGAAGCCAGCTGCTAAGCCGTGGCGTAGGGGGCGGCGGCTCCGGTCTGCAGCAGGAAGGAAAGGGTGCTTCCCCAGGCAGAACGCGGAGGAATACTGATGCGGTTGGAATCCATCGAAACATACCCGGCATGTTTAAAAAGCAAATAGGCAGAGGTAAGGCTTCACCTGATTTAGAAGATAAGACATTTCCCGGGGGAGCTGCAGAAATCCATTTTTGCAACAATGTTTCATTAGCTGCGCCTGAAATGTTATATCCGTCTGTGCTGGATGGAACTACAGATAAGGGAATGGCTGCTCAGGATGATATCGATCATACGAATAAAGAGACTGAGCTAATAGAAGCAGCAGGGGACATAAATCATGTAGTGCCTCTCTCTCAGGCTGAGTCACAGCAGGTTGGTGATTCAGCAATAAGAAGCATACAGGCGCTGGGTGAACATGTAACATCGCCGCAATCTATACCTCACACTCCGCCCCAAATTGTAAAAACGCCCTTGCTGGTGGAGAATTCGAACCAAGAGAGTGGTGTGTTAAATATTGAATCTGAGGATCCAAACCACCTGTTGGTAGGGATTGACAACGATTCGGACAACATTACCAACCCCCCTTCTGCCAAGGCAATCCACAGAGAACTTGATTCCGGGGACTCAGGTGGCAAATTCTATTCATTGTCAGACCCCTCGAATTCTTCGGAGAACGAGAATGAGAGTGAGGGGGGGATTGGGCTGATGATAAAAGTGACGCCAGCAAACACCAGCAGGGTGACGAGGAGGATGATGAGGAGACGGATCTGGAGACATCTTTGAGTCTAGGGACAGTACGGAAAGTGAGATACAGCTGACCCAGTAGTAAATGGGCAAATGGATATAGGGGGATCACTGGTCTGGGACTACTCATTTTCCCCTCAGCTTGAACCCGAGAAAAATGGCGATGCTCGCAACAAGACTGGAAAAGTATGTAGCAGCGCAGTAGCCGGAGGAGAAGAAATGACACTTGATACAATTTATCATATAATAATGGCCCATCGGGAAGAGACAAAGGTGGAAGGATTACGGACCCAAGGGGCGGTACGTAAGCTACAGAATACAGTGCGACGCGTTGCCAAGACCTGCACGGAGATATCCACAAGAACTGGGGCAGCTGAGGAAAGGATCTCAGCTATGGAAGATGACTTAGTTCAGCAAAAGGCTACAGTGGCATCTCTGCAATATTTAAGAGATGATGTTGATTGGAAGCTTACGGACATGGAAAATCGTTCCAGAAGGAACAACTTACGTATTTTGGGAATACCAGAGGGTCGAGAGGGTAAAGATGTTAGGAAGTTTGTTATCGACCTGTTTTCCATAGCCTTCCCGGAGCTTAATCAATGGCATTGGGAATTAGAATTGCAGAGGGCACACAGATTTCCTTTTAATCAATGTAGCAAAGCAGGGGGTGTAAATGAAAAACCTAGGGCAATATTGATCTGTCTCAACAATTTTTTATTGAGGGAAGCATTATATGATTTGGCACGGCCGGATAGGAAGAGAGGAGGTAATGGTTTTGAATTTTTTGTTCGCCCAGATTTCTGTCAGGCCACTGTTAAACTACGGTGGCAATTACGTCAAATGATCCCATTATTCCAGGCGAAAGGGGCACAGGCCTACCTTCTTAACCCCGCTAAGCTAAAGATAATCCATAAGGAGAAGGCCCATTTCTTTGTATCAGAAATATCGGCAAGGGAATTTTGGGCCACAATTTGATGCTGAATGTTTTTTCAGTGGGGATCTAAAGGAGTTACTGACTTAGTGGGGAGATTCAAATATCTTCCTAAATGCTCTTGTTCTGTATGAGGGGGTGTGGAGGAGCGTTCCTGATCAATCCACTAACCATCACAGAGGACACTTTGTCCTTAAGCCTCATGTGGGTATGGGTGGGGGTCAGGCAAGGGGAGGGGTTGGGTCGTGGGGGGGGTGGGAAGGTGGGGGGACAGAGAGAAGACAGAGATTTTTTTTCTTTTTTGGCTGTACATGATAAAGATGGTGTTAAATTTGTTGAAGGCATGTTTGAGAGAGATCATGTTCTGCTGCCTAAATTTGTGGTATTTTTCAAGGGCATACGGGCATATGGACATACGGGCATGAACGATAATGTACGATTCTTCTTTTGTGAATTTTTTTTTTGTTTAGTGGACAATAATGATTAATAGATTGTCTATCTGTTCATGGAATATTTGCGGCTTAAATGATAAGAAAAAAAGGGGGTTGATGGCTCAGCTGCTACAGGCAATGCGTATCGACCTGATTTGTGTTGAAGAAACCCATATCGATACAAAAGGGGATGATGGACGGAACGTTTGAGCCAATCAAACACTCACCCCCAGTCAACTGATCTGGGTTTAATCCATCATCATTCTTTAGCTCACTCCACCACCCCAGTTCAGACATGGCCATATGCAAATCAGTCTGACCCTGTGCCTCATGGGAACAGTCCATATAGCCTTGAACAACCGTAATTGGCTGAAAGACCTGGGTTTGGACATACTGGGTTGTACTAAACAGAGCTCCAATACGAGGGGGGTGGCGATATTGATGAAGAGAGGACTGGGGGGGTTGCAATCGGTTAAAGGAAGATGCTCTGGGCAGGTGGGTCATTGTAGGGATAATCATCAATGGCTCGCAAGTGACGATATGCTCTATATATGGATCAAATGTAGATGATCCGGAGGTCCTTCACTATCTCAGTATTGAATTAGCAAATTGGCCAGCTCCTTTGATTATTTGTGGGGACCTCAATATCCATCTAGAGGGTAGTTATAATATTAATAGTAATAGGCCTTATAGGGGTAAAAAAATTAAAGTTTTCAAAGCTATCAGGGGGTTAGTCAAGGAGTTTGGCTTGGTTGATGTGTGGCATTCACTCAGACAATTTGATCCCGGAGAAACTTTTTATTCGGCGCCTCATAAGAAACATGTGCGTCTAGATAATTTTTTTATATCTGCAGAAAAAGTAAGAGGCTCTAAGATGGAGATTCTACCAAGAATAATATCAGACCATAACCCGATATCATTAGAAATTGATTTCAGCTCTCGGGCCCCGCCAAAAGCATGGACCTTTGAACGAAAACTCCTATTAGATCCAGACTACTGCACACATATGGATGGGTGGATTAGGGAATTTTTCAAATTTAATCGGGGAACCGCTTCAGATTCTGTTGTTTGGGACACTTTTAAGGCGGGGTTCGGGGAGAAACCCTTAGTTATTCTTTAAATAAACAACGTAAAACCCAGGCTGAAATCAAAGGGCAGATGCATCAATTAAGGCTTTTGGAATTAGAATTAATGAGGGAAATTTCTCAGCAGGGTAATCCAGAAAAATTATTATCGGCCATTGCTATCCTCAAAATGCAAATACATCAGCATTTTGCTGTAAAGATCGCGAATAAATTGGCGATTTTTAGGGACCAAATTTATGAAGCGGGGGAAAATTCAGGTCGGATATTAGCAAAAAGATTACAGCAGAAGAGTGTGCATAATAAGATCTTGCAGATACAGGACCATCTTAACCAGATACAGAGCTCCCCAGAGGAAATTTTGGCGGTTTTTTGTAAATTCTATGGGAGTTTATACACTGAGGATGGTCTGGGTGATCCAGCGGAAAAAATGTTGGAGTTTAGTTCGGGCATGGTAATCAATAAAGTTACAGCAGATCAGAATGAAGGGCTGGTTGCAGATATTACTTGGGAGGAAGTGGAGGGGGCAGTAATGTCATTAGCGGCTGAAAAGCTGTAGGTACGGACGGCATTCCTTTAGATTTTTTAAAAACTTTTTGCTCAGTATTAAAGGAAGAGCTTCTGACATTATTTCTTGCGGCTCAACAGGGTATAGCACCTGAGTCGTGGCGAAAAACTACTATTATTGTATTCTTAAAAAAGGGAAAGCCCAAGTTATGTCCATCTTCGTATAGACCAATATCATTGATCAACGCCGATAGTAAAATCTTTTCAAAAATTATGGCACAGCGATTGGGAGCCGTCATTACCCCATTGGTCTCTCAGTTTCAGCACGGGTTTATTCCCGGCAGGGACACGGCGGATCATGTAAGACGCGTTATTGCACTTTTGGACTGGGCGCAGGCAACCGGGTCCGGACTAGGGGTGATCCTGTTGGACGCCGAAAAGGCGTTCGACAGGGTCTCTTGGCAGTATATGTGGGAGGTATTGCACACTAAAGGGTTTTGCCCACAATTTATTCATGCAATTAAGACTTTGTATACACGCCCGATTGCCTCAATTCGGATCTCTGGGCAAGAATCCGCTGTGTTTACTATTAGTCGGGGTACACGGCAAGGGTGTCCGTGTTCCCCTCTTTTATTTGCTTTATACATTGATTTATTTCTGAATAAACTTAATCAACATACAGATATTATACCAGTCAGTTTTCAGAACATTGAGTACAGGGCATTTGCTTATGCAGATGATATTGTTGTAGTCTCCAGGGATACTGTAACTGCCATGTCCGCAATTACATCTTTAGCGCATCAGTTAGGGGTTTTTTCAGGGTATAAATTGAATGTACAGAAAACTCAGGTAGTTTATTCTGGCAATAATCCCCCGACAAATATATCTATCGTCTCGGAAGCAACATATCTGGGAGTCAAAATTACATCGGCGGTGGATAAGATCCCTGAACTTAACATTCTTCCAATAATTGAAAAGCGAATTTAACCCTAGAAAGGTTAGATCATCTTCATTTATCATTACATGGCAGAAACAGCGTGTTGAAGATGTTGATACTTCCAAAATTTTTATATATTTTTAGAACTATTCCATTAGAGTTTTCTGCATCATGCTTTGTTAAAATAGAGAGAATATGCTCTCGGTTTTTTATGGGGATATCGGAAACAGCGAAGGGCATATAGGAAAATGATATTACCAAGACAAGTAGGTGGGTGGGGTATCCCTCATATTATTATGTATTATTGGGCAGCAATGCTGCAATATATACGACCATTGGTGATAGGGGCCAAAGCTGAGATTCCATTGTTTCATAGGCCTTCTATTTACGAGTTTGGTCTGGGCGAGGAAATGAATGGTTTCTTATTTAGAGTCATCGAACCCAGTTATTAAAAAAAACGAAATTTAAGATACTTAAGGCAGCCTACAAAGGCTGGAAACAAATTAAACGGAGTCTTCAGATTGCGAACCTTAATGCTTACACCCCGTTGTTGGCTCCCGGGACACTACCCCTAATCTTTCAAGATCAGGTAACAATTAGGTGGGGCCAAAAGGGTATACATAATTTAGGTGATCTGTTTAGTAAAGACCAGCTTTTAACTTTCTCAGATCTACAGGAGATATATGGTATAGGCAAGCAAGATTTTTTTAAGTATCTTCAGATACGTAGCTTTCTGACTAGGCGGGGCTCAGGATCGCCGCATCAATTCGGGCTGATCACCCTTATCGAAAAAATGAAGAAAAAAACACCAATTGGCCAGTTCTATCAGCTACTTTTGGAAACATTCCCGGATGACTTAGATGTACGTAAAATAAAATGGGAACAAATATTTGGTCTAGAAGATTTAAATATATCAAAGTCAATTAAACTGGCCAATCAAGTCTTAATGACAGGAAGACTACGGAGCCAACATTACATGGCCCTATACGATCTTTATCATACACCCAGTAAGTTGGCTCGATGGGGTGCAAGAGCAGGGACCAAATGTAACCGCTGTGGATTTGTGTCGGCTGATTCAAGTCATATGTTTTTTGCTTGCCCAAAATTGGGGGAATTTTATCAAAGTGTTGAGAAGTTTCTGAATACAATATTTGGGCTCTCTATCAAAACTAGTGCGGAATTGATTATTATTGGTGTATGTTCGGATAGTGAGGCTAATTCAAGATCTGAAGATATAAATACACTCTTATTTATCATCATGGCAGTAGTAAGGGCATGCATTACTAACGAATGGATTAGTCCTGATCCACCTACCTTTATTAATTTTCGCACGAGATTGTTAACTATGTATAACTTTGAATCTTCTATCTATAAGACCAAAGGTAGAAGGAAAAGAATAAAGGGTGCTAAAATCTGGGCGCCTATATCAGATTGGGCTGTATGAATGAAATTTGAGATTGGTTAAATAGCCGGACTTAGCCGGATCCAGCGGGCTGTACGGGCCTCAACTCCGTATGAAATGTTTAATTTTTGATTGCATCACTATAGATATTCTATTTCCACAATGTGAAGGACAAATTCCATCCTCTTACGCAATTTTTCCTTGTCCGCCTGCTCTTTTATATTTGTGTAAAGAAGTATTTCTTTTTTTTCTTTTTTGTAATGGCATGGTATTGGTCTCGCAGTAACAATCATGTAATTGGTGAAACTTTATTTTTCTTGGTCTTCAAGTACAGCCCTGGATACAAAAGGGTAAAATGTATTAAAAAATTTAATAAAAACAATATTAAAAAAGAAAAAAAAAAAGAATAATAAATAAAAAATTCCCCCTGTATTATTTTGGCACCCGTTTGTTACCTCTAATAAAAAATTATTGCAAATAATGGACAATACTACATCAAACCAAACTGGCGGTCATCTCTGACTGCATATCATACATTTTCTCATAGAATCTAGGTTAAATCACTGATTATATTTCCGTATTCACAAGTTGTAAAGGATTAAGAGTCTAGCTTGTATAAACTTAATACCCAATAATTACATATTTATGTCACATCCTACCACCCAATTCAATTTTCCTGCAAGCCAGTCAATCAGGATCTTTGATATCGTACTTCACATGCCCCATATTAATTTTGCCCCTCCTTCTGATGTCAATCCTAATTATACAAGGGCCAATTCTAAATTCATATAAATTAGGGAAAGTTATTATCAAACAGATAATAGAGTAATACGTCAGTAATAGAGAGGCAATTACACAATTTGCCACACTACATCACATATATTTACTATTTCGAAGACATATTAATTTTCATTTCCCAATTATCAACCACATCATGGTGCGTCTTTTGACATATACTAAAATCACATATTTTTTCTCAGTCCCCTAGACGATACTGTAATTCATGGTCTCTATTTAACCCGTTCTCAACTATATTCAATTTTTATTACCCACATTGCTTCACAATGTCTAAGTTTCAATTGACTGTTACCTCCCCTGGGAACCTTAAATACATGGTCTATTCAATGAAACAAGAAATTGTGATGTTGCACTTGTGCTTCACATTCTATTACATGTGCTGCCATAGGTTATTTAGTGTCAACCTGTTTCAAGGCCCTAAATTGTTCTCCAAATGTTTTCCAAAGTGGTCAAATAGTACTTCCTAAGTAGATCTTTCTGCACCCACACACATGTACATACACCACAATTTTTCTAATACAGGTGATGTTTTTGTTAATCAAAAATTTCGACCTCCGCCATAACAAAAGCTCCACTTTTTTGTCTATAGCCAATTTGCACATACTGGAGTGTCTATATTTATAAAAACCTATGGATAACGGAGTCAGCTATGTATCATGAACTACTGGTTTGGCATAACTGGGAATAAGTATATTTTTAAGGGTCCTCCTCTTCATAGGCAGTACAAGGTTTCATAGATACATGATCCTTTAGGAATTTATCATTGGTAAGCAGGTGCCAGTAGTTCTGTACAATTTTTCTAAATGTACTCATATCTGCATTTTCAATTTATAATCAACCTAACTTTATTAGACTGATGTTTCTTCTTTTTATTAATGCAAGCAGTCACAGTTCAATCCAATCTCTTAGCCTTAACCATTGCAGAAATAATTATATTCTTTTCATAACCTCTCTTAAAAAACCTCTGCTTGATATCTTGAAGTGTCTGCATTAGAAATTTAGGGTGTAAAGTGGCAGCGTGTAATAATGCATTGCAAGGAGTCTTTCACTGAAATATTCTACTTTTAATCTTATTCTCCTTAATGTACTATACGTTCACAACTATACTGTGATGTACAAGATATAATGCAATCATTATCATTAAAATATTCTAAAAATTATTTTAATTCTGTTTCATCACATGTCTAATTAAAAAAGCGATCATCGATGAATCTTCCCCAAAATAAATGTGTTCAATACATTCTGAACCGCCCTGGCCCCAGATATGTCCCTCCTCAAACTATCCTATAATTGGTTGGCATAAGATGGGGCAAACCTGGAAGCCATTGTGGTGCCACATAATTGGCAAAACCACTGATCATTATACAAGAAAAAGTTATTTTCAAGTATAATTTTTGTCAGTGAGATCAACATATGAGTATAGTCAAACAAATCTGTCAGTCTTCTTCTCTAAAAATGGCTACAGGCTCAGGTCCTATTATCATGCATAATATTTGTATATAAAGATACAATGTCCAAGGTTCCCATAGTCATATCTGAGTCCCATATAGCATCACTCAAAAGATTCAGAATATGCGTTGTATCCCTGATATTATATGGTAAATTAGATACAAGTGGTCATTAAAAAAATCCACATATTCTTTTTTTTAGAAATATATGGGTTTGGTAGGTTTCCATAGGTGCCAGCGGAGCGCGGACCCAAAATTCCCAACTACCCGAACTGCAAAAAAGGGTGCGTTTTGAGTGGACAAATTTGATCTGTCCATATTGCATCTTGGGTCCTTACGTATCGCGGATGCTAAGCCCACCCACACAAGTGGGGTACCATCTTTATTGGAAGACAAGTAGAAATGCTGGTTGGTAGGAAATTTGCTGGTCCCTGCAAGTTATGGAACTTTCCATCATAGGCATGTGACAATAATGTGTGATTGTAGCCAAAGTTTGTGATTTGCAAAAGCTTCTGGGAATAAAAAAACCTTGTGGGATTCATGCAAGTCATACCATCCTGGACTCCCCCATGTTTCTACTTTTCAGAAATGTCTGGGTTTGGTAGGATTCCCTAGGTGGCAGGCGAGCACTGGACCAAAATGCACAGTTACCCACAGTATAAAAAATGGGTTGGCTTCGAGTGAAAAAACTTGATCTGTCCATGTTGCTTTTTGGGACTATTTTTAATCAAGGGCACTAAGTCCAAATGTGTGTTTTTGCCACAGTTTGTGGTTTGGAGAGGCTTTGGGGTACAAAACCCTTGTGAGATCCATACAAGTCACACCACCCTGGACTACCCATGGTGTCTAGTTTTTAGAAATGTCTGTGTTTGTTATGATTTTCTGGGTGGCTGCCGGGCCCAGGGCCAAAATGCCCAGCTAGCCACATTGCAAAAAAAGGGTCAGTTGTGAATAGAAAACTTTTCTGTCCATGTTGTGGCTGGGCCAATTTTCTGTTGGGCACGCTGGGCCCATCCACACTAGTGGGATACCGTTTTCTTTGGGAGCACTGGGTGGTAGAAAATGTGTGGCTCCCTACAGATGCTGGAACTTTCCCTCATAGAAATGCAAGGAAATGAGTGTTGTTAGCTAAGGTTTGAGGTTTACAAGGCTTTCTGGGTAAAAACCTTGGAGTTATCCATTAAAGTCACATCACCCTGGACGCGTGGCTTGTTTTCAGAATGTCTGGGTCTTGTAGGTTTCCCTGGGTGCCGGCTGAGCTAGGACTCAAAATCCAAAGCTACCCAAATTGGAATAAAATTGTCAGTTTTGAATGGAAAAAGTTGACCTGACCATTTGCGTTTTGAGCCCTTTCCTATTATGTGAGCTAACTCCACCCACACAAGTGGAGAACTGTTCTTATTAGGAGACATGTGGGAATGCTGGATGAATGGTAAGATATTTGTGGCCCCCAGCTTTTATTGATGGCATTTTTAGAATAAAAACCATATGTTTTCTTGCATTGCACG